>CM055273.1:67147910-67808014 GCA_029237695.1 Conchocele bisecta
CAAGGTCACAGTTGAAGGTCAAAGGTCAAACCTATTGAAATTCCCTTCCGCTCTATATCTTCTACACCGATGCATGGATTATCATATCAAACGCCTTGGCACAAATGTTTATCAGGATGAGAAGGTGTGTCGCGATCAATAACCACGCACCTACATCCAAGGTCAAGGTCACACTTGAAGGTCAAAGGTCAAAAATATTGAAATTCCCAAATGGCTTGGCACAAATGTTTCTCACGATGAGAAGGTGTGTCGCGATCAATAACCACGCACCTACGTCCAAGGTCAAGGTCACTGTTGAAGGTCAAAGGTCAAACCTATTGAAATTCCCTTCTGCTCTATGTCTTCTACACCGATGCATGGATTATCAAATGGCTTGGCACAAATGTTTCTCATGATGAGAAGGTGTGTCGCGATCAATAACCACGCACCTACGTCCAAGGTCAAGGTCACAGTTGAAGGTCAAAGGTGAAACCTATTGAAATCCCCTTCCGCTCTATATCTTCTACACTGATGCATGGATTATCAAATTGCTAACCACGCACCTACGTCCAAGGTCACAGTTGAAGGTCAAAGGTCAAACCTATTGAAATTCCCTTCCGCTCTATATCTTCTACACCGATGTATTGATTATCAAATGGCTTGGCACAAATGTTTCTCATGATGAGAAGGTGTGTCGCAATCAATAACCACGCACCTACGTCCAAGGTCAAGGTTATAGTTGAAGGTCAAAGGTCAAACCTATTGAAATTCCCTTCGGCTCTATATCTTCTACACCGATGCATGGATTATCACACTATGCCCAGGGTCAAGGTCACAGACTTGATGCGTTTGAAACCTTAACGCTCGGCTAAATGGCTTATAATCAAAAATGCCTCGTTTTCTTTGGCTGCCAGTGGGGGTATTCGTGTGCCCACAGGCCACATTTCTAGTTTCCCTTGGTTAATGTTTTTAGTCAACCTTGGTTAAGGTTTTTATGCAGGCCGCAGCCACCTTCTTTGTCAAGCTATGTGTACATCGACAACCCTCGTAGTCGAGCTATGCTGTTCTCCTACAGCTCTTGTTTAGAACTGGTGGAATAGCGACACACTGGTCGCAAAACCCAAATAACATACTCTTGTAGAACAGTGCAGATCCTGATCAGACTGTGCGGTTGCATATGCTGATCTGGATCTACACTGGTCATACTACTACACTGGACTACATTGGCCCTAGTCACAGCCACAAGTATGTGCTTGTTTATTTTTCCGTAATAACACGACAACCCAAGTGGGTGGTTGGTTGGGCGAAAGCGACGGTGTAAATTAATGGTAAAGGTTCCTCCTTATATGAATCACGATTTTCCTGGTTTGGTCCTAGGGTACGTTTATATATTTGGCTCTTCCGTTACCTGGGAGATTAATTGGGTTATTATCCATTATAAAAACATTACAGTTATTACTGATCCTACTGCTTTTGGGAGGGGGCCAAGTGATGCTGGTGTGGTGAGGACCTGGCATCAGATCAGGATTATTCTGATTTCAGGGCTGAATATATTTTTTTTTATTGTAAATATTCAGTTCTGATTTTGGGAGTTTCCACCCATTTGTACATGTACTTGAACTAGTACTAAACACATTGACCCAGCCTTAAATGACCTTAGCTGTTGAATAGGTGGTTAAACCCCAACAAAGAAATAAACAAACGTTGACCCAAACCAGTAGCATCGACATGTAATTCGATACCACCAGTAGTATGTTCACATGTCACCGTTGCTCACATACGTGGCTGTGTCTGAAGAAATACCATCCGCACCGTCTGATCAGGATCTGCACTGTTCGCCATTCCACCAATGAACCACCCGTCATGCTTCTTACACGCAATATGGATGGTTACCAGGCTACAGTAGTGTTCTACTTCATCACGACATACACTGGTCAATTAAACCAGTAAGCCCTGTTTATCCAGTCACAGCCACATATAACATACATGTATATGTGTATCATTATGCACAGGTGAATTACTCTGATCAAATTATATCCCCCCCCCCCCACACCTGTTGTCATACACAGTACGTCACGGCTTTTGTACAAGTGTTTGGTAACGGAATTTGTCAGGGCATTTTATATTTGACTTTTATTTTGTTTTATTGATGGAATGGGGGCCATCATAGATACGAGTATTTCACCTGTGTCATTGTGCACCCATCGATGTCTTCTTTACCTGGGTTGTGGGATGGCTAGCAACAGGAAATTAGACACAACCTCTTGTTAGGAGTAACTTAACTCTTTGCATGCTGGGAATTTGTGGGCTATAAATAGTTCAAAAATAGCAGACGACAATTCATTGTATTTCCTTTTATTTTTCCCTATAACTATCATGGATATGTCTTGGCATTTCATTAGAATTGGTCCAGAGGACGCAATTCTATTGAAATTCCAAGACATATTTAGAGAGTGAATAAGAAACTACTACTCGTAACTTGTTGGATGTTATTTTCACCGTTAGCATGCAAAGACTTAAGTGTTAACAGCAAGTTATGACTATTTTGGTTGCCATTTTGTATTTTTTCTCATAAACTGACTATTGACGGTAAGATATTTGTCACGCATGTTTAATATGCATATAGTATTAATATGTTTGACCTTTTAAATGAAGTGAAAACATATTTTAATCAAACACTTGTGTTAAAAATTAAAAATAGTTTCAAAGAAACCCTATGGCAGCCATATTGGAAAATGGCTGCAATAGCCGTCGGTTACCTTTGTTGGCATGTCCATCCTCGTGGTTCTCGTTCCGGGGTAGTGGCAGATTAATAGTCAGAATCGCTTTTTTTGCACACAATTTCATTAAAGTCATACAAACTAACGTTGGTTCTCAGACACGATTTTCGGAAAGTGGCTAGGGATGGCAGATTTGTTTTATACATGTATTCATAGTTCGCCCTACTTTCTAAGCCAATCGCTGGGCAGCATTGCGCTCCACTTATTTCACATATTGCAACGTTTTACCAAAATAAGTTACATATTACCAGATTTAATGATTACCTGTTCGACAGGAAATGGAACATCAATACTCGGGTGGGACCTTGCATTGTACACTTGGGTGAACTATAAGTATGTTATTGTTAACTATTCTTTATTTGTTTTTCAAGTTTCCAACTACAAATGTATGTACATTTTGCACATGTAGTTGACAAAAAATGTTTAATTTAAGTTACAATGAACTGTTTAGACGTGAAACAACACCAGATTTTCATAAGACATGATCTAGCCAAGTATACTTTGGGGGAGTAATCATTTATTTTCCCGAAATGCACTATTTCATATAGAACTAACGACTGCATATATTTCATGATTAAAAATATGCAGAATTATTATACTGAATTTATTACATTATCACAGCCGAAATGGCTGTGATAATGTAATAAACTCAGTACATGTATATTAAAAATTAATAAATATATCCTTAAATTGAAAATTTCTCCCTAAAAGTGTACTTAGCAAGATAAGTATATTTTGCAATGTTGATGAAATAGGCTACTGGTCTACTGTATCTGCTATTTACGGAAATTATTTTGAATTTCCCATATGCACATATTGTTGATGTTTTAACATGGAGTGCCTTGACATATCCATAAAAGAAACAATAAGGCATACTACACATTATGTGTGGCCGTGACTGGGGAAATGAAGCTTATGGGTTTTAGTTTAAACACTATTTATGTAAAGAATAAAACCATGGGCTGTTGCATTTACAGGGGTGTATAATACATGTGTCTGTTTAAAGTTCGTTTAAACAGACCAAATGTATTATACACCCCTATACATGCAACAGTCATTGGTTTTATTACTTAAATTTACACTGCATTTTCTGATAGTTTCAAAAATGTAAATAACTAAATATGGCGTTAAAATTGAGAATAATCTGGTTTTTACATCATTGTGTCGCAATTCCTGGAACAGCGACGTTGCCGGTCAATAGCGTGCTGTTATTGACAACCTGTGGAAATTAATGACGTCAAACGAACTTTAACCAATCAACAACATGACGTTGAATGGGCGCTTCCATTATGAACTTATGGACTAAATATTTCAAATTATGGCAAGTGAGGTATATATATATATATATATATATACATACACTTAAAAATAGGTTTAGAATATAAGCTTTTAAACTTATGTGAATTATTCTCCTGTGTGTTTTACGATCAATGTTCTTCTCCTTATGTGTTTTACGATCAGTGTTGATCCAGATGAGTCTACGCATCCGCACAGTGTATACGAACTACAATGGACACCAATCACATATAAGCCCCATTTCTCCAGTCACAGCCACATTTGATACACTGCCGGAGATTTTGCACCTTCAGACATCTGCGTAGTTTCATGAAATACGTTTACAAAATTTACAATATTTGTAGTAAATGCCGTCACAAGTTGACAAAATTCTCCAAGTACATGCGAAATTATATTCCACATGTACTCTGTAAATTTTGTCAACTTTTGACAGCATTTACGGAAAATATTGTAAATTTTGTAAACGTATTTAATGAAATTACGCAGATATCCGAAGGTACAAAATCACAGGGCGTGTCTCATTTGTTATTGTTACTCCATGCCATATGTAATATGGTGCATGATATTTTATATGCTACAGCTATTATAATAAAAGTTCTCAATTCCAAGCATATTCTTATGTGTCTTAAACTAAACTGATTTGTTTCATGATGTTCGCAGTTTTAGTCAGTGGTGTTCGGTAGAGTCGACGGAAGTCAACTACAAGTGAACAATAAAAACAATATGATTGCCATATTGAACAACTACAGTGGAACCTCTCTAAACCGGACACCAATAACACATTTGTTTGTCTAATTTAATTCCTTTCACTGGCAATTATAGTTAATGTTAATGTCTGATAATGTTTGCAAAGCACACACACACGCTTTGGAGGGTTCGTATTCCAGAATTACACTGGAACCTGTCTAAACCGGACACCGTGGGAGCCCCACAGGGTTTCCGGTTTAGAGAAGTTCCATTGTAATTACATTGTTTATTCAAATCTATGCCATTTATATAGGGGTGAAAGGGTTAATGAATCAAACGGATATGACATCCAAATTACCCCCAATATTTCCTGAGATATATGTACATTTGTACATGTTTGTAGAAACTGGGAAATGTGTTCATAGAACACGAAAGCACACACTGGTACAGTGCAGCCTCTCTACAACAGCCACCCATGGGAAGACGCAAAACTGGCTGTTGTAGAGAGGTGGCTGTTGTAGGGAGGTTAATGCTGAATCAAATATTGTCGTCTGGTGTTCTGTTTGTTTATTTTCTTAAATTGTTCTCTTCAAAAACATGCTTTGGCAACATTTTAGAATCATTTCCAATGGAAATGATTCTGAAATGCTGCCAAACCATTTTTTATTGAGAAAGAAGGCACAATATAATGCAACAGCAGACAACAATTTCTTTATGTGACAGCAGTCTAAGGGTTAAATATAGAGGAAACATCAATTTGCGATATAAAATAGCGGCTATTACAGAGAGGGTGTTGTTGTAGAGAGGTGGCCGTTCGGGGATGTTCGACTGTAGATATGTCCCAATCTGTAGAAATGGGGCATATGGGGTTTGTGGCCGGTGTAGCTCCGGATCCAATAGCCCACTCATGTAGCCTGATAACGATCAATGTTGCTTGTTAGAAGCATGACGGGTGTCTCATTGATGAAATGGCGAACAGTGCAGACCATGAACAGACTGTACGGATCCGCAGTCAGATCTGGATCTACACTGGTCGCAAAACTCATAAGCCCCATTTATCCAGTAACAGCCACATATATGGGTCACATTATTCGTCGTCTTGTGGTAGTTTCATTCCAACCTGTCGTCGGACTTCATCCATGATTTTAAATATTATTTCCACATCTTTGTGACTGTGTGTTTTACTTGCGGTTTCGCCTGAAACGTAATTACATATGATTGGAGAAATGCGTAGTTCCAGATCAGCATGTGCATCCGCACAGTCTGATAATGATCTGCTATATTCGAATTTCCATCAATGAAACACCCGTTATGATTATAACAAGCAATATAGATCGTTATCAGGCTACAGATGTGAGCTATTTGGTTAAGCCCCATTTCTCCAGTCACAGCCACACATAGTTTAAATAAAATAATACTGTATTGCTGTCTTTACATACATCACCACAGGTGGAAGACGCGGATCTGTGACCAAAAAAATGCACATTGAACAACATATATTAACTCCACCCACTTGTTGTCGAACTGTACGCTACGTTCCAACAGACAGTACGACAACACGTGGGTGGGGTAATGAATTTATTTTCAATGGGCAGTTTGTATGTCCAAGGTCCGAGTATTCCACCTGTGGTCATGATAACTGCAATGGATACAAGAAAATACAGGAAGGGAATGTCATCATTTAGCTACTATAGAAGCGTCCTGGTGTCAAGTCCTAATTAGGAGATAATATATCCTAATTAGGAGTTATTATCTCCTAATTATGACTTACTGTATCCTAATTAGGACTTATTTTAGTATATCCTAATTAGTAGTCGTTATCTCCTAATTAGGACATTATATCTCCTAATTAGGACTTAATATATCCTAATTAGGAGTGAGAATCTCCTAATTAGGAGTTATTATATCCTAATTAGGAGATAAAACACTTGTATATATACATATATACTAGTAGTAAGTTCTAATTAGGATATACTAACTCAGATAATAAGTCCTAATTAGGAGATACTAAGTCCTAATTATAAATTACTAAGTCCTAATTAGGAGATACTAACTCCTAGCTCCTAATTAGGAGATATTATTTCCTAATTCTGAGATTAGATTAGCATTGGCATCAGGACGCTTCCAAAAAACTACAAAATGTATTCTTATGTACATCGTTTGAACGAATTGTTATTTTGTGGGAACGAATTAATAAAAAAAAAAAATTCTACACCCTCTACGAGGAGCCATAAGTCCTCCCCATAGAGTTAATTTAAACCTTGACTCCCACATCCCATGTTACCCGGTTTAGAGAGGTCCCATGATGGTGCTATGCATCATCGGCGGTAGAATTTACCGGTTTAAATTGTTTGACATCCGGGGCCTGTTTCACTAAACTTAGTACGACTAAAATGTTCGTAAGTTCAAATTTAGGATCCTCTGGAAATTTCAATTGATGGATTTACATTTATTGAGCATAGGCTGCATATGCAGCCTATGCTCAATAAATTTAAATCCAATATGATTGTTTACAAGAAAACATTGTTAATGTGAAATTTGCAGACTATCATAATTTTGCACTTACGAACATTTTAGAATGTTCATGTGGTTGAACACATTCCAAACATGCACTTAAATATATTTGGCTCATAGAAACAGCTCAGTAATTTGGATTTCAAAAAGTTTAAATGACGTCACATTTTACGTCACACAACGTAGCGTCAAATCGCGGGAAAACTCGTCATTGTATAACTATTCATGCGCCCATCACAATGCATTGATTATAATCTCAAAAATAGAATAAATGTGCATATATATCCGACGTGGAAATGTAATAAATAGGATATTCCATCGTACAAGTTTGAATAGCGGAAATAATTCACTCGTTACCGTCGGCGTCCGTGCAAGCAACTCGTTCGCTACACTCACTCGGTGCTTACGCGGAAGCCGACGCACACTGGTGTATTATTTCCCGCTATTTAAAATGTACGATGTCATATCCTCCATATAATCATATTAAATGTATCAGTACGACCTCCGAGAAATATCTAGCAAACAACACCTACTGTCTGTTTCACGAAACCTGCCCACATTTTACGGCCATATAAACAATGCAAAAACAATATTTCTTTCGATAATATTACATTTTATCAAAATATAAGAATGAGCCTTCTTTTTATTTCGTGAAATTTGGTCAAATATTGATTTTATTCCGAAAAATGTATTAGTCTATGGGAATTTAACATGGGGGAAAAGGAGGTGGAGGAGCTGTGGGAGGAGTCAAAAAAAGAAAAATGTTGGATATTGACTCTGAAACCTGGCTAAATAGCTTGGAAATGATCTAACTAAGGAAACAAAACAAGTTAAATTTTGAAAATCGGTCCAGTCTTTCTGAAATTCTAAAAATATTCCTATGGCGATTTCTATGGGGATTTAATATGGGGAAATTCGCAATAAAATCAATATTTGACAAAATGTCACGAAATAAAAAGAAGGTTCATTGTTAAATTTTTATAAAATGTAAGATTATCGTAAACATAATATTGTTTTTGAACTGTTTATATGGCCGTAAAATTTGGGCAGGTTTCGTGAAACAGACAGTAGTATCATTTAGTGATGAGTTGATGACTGATACTTGTATGTAGAAATAAGAACAACACGTAACACATCTTCTACTTTCATTAATTTATTAACTTATTGGGACTCGAGTAGTAACCTTAGAACTAGAATAATTTGACAATTTTAATAGTTTGTATGCCTTTAAAGATGGGATAATGCCACCGTTGTGAAGACATGATTGATAAATCAATAAACATTAATGCCTACAATTGGATAAATAAATGTGTACTTGTGGCTTTAATTTGTCATAATAGTCCTAATAGGTAAACACTGTATGATTTTGAAGATATATGATAATGGTAATCATAGAGTTTGTTATCCATGGAATGCTACCATCACAATATGTTTTACCCTAAAAGTAAACAATACGAATTAATTCCTGTGCTTTCTCCATCTTCTGTCATTTAGAACAGCCACACAAATTGATTCTCCATCTTATTTGGCCTGGGCTATATTGCAGTTTATGATTTCCTTCGAGATGACAGACAGTCAATTTTGGATTTCGCTAGGTTAAAAATTAATTGTAGGAAACGAGAGTTGTTGTGTAATTGTAACTTATGTTGCCCCATATTAATAAATTCAGGATTTTACAAAAAACGGTCATCTTGGATGTCAAGACATTGCTAATCTCTAACCCTAACTTTGTTAATTTGTACTTCATTTGTGAGTTTGGTTTCAATATGAGTCGCAAGAGCCTCCTTAACTTATTGCGAGAGGCGGTGATTTTACAAGTCACCCGCCGCCGTCATAAAAAGTGTCCGATTTGCCCATTTCCAACCGTCCCGTGATGCCTAACGCGGACGACACAACAACAACGGTTTCGTATGGAAGCGTCCAGGTGCCAATGCTAAAATATTTCTTATCTCCTAATTACTAAATCCTAATTAGGAGATAGTAAGTCCTAATTATGAGATAGTATCTCCTAATTATGACTTAATATCTCCTAATTAGGAGTTAATATCTCCTAATTAGGACATCATATCTCCTAATAAGTCCTAGGAGTTAGGAGATAAATATATTTTTGAAATGGCACCAGGATGCTTCCAAAGTTTCGTCTTTTCCGTTTTGGCTGTGGCTGTGATAATGTAATAAATTCAGTATAATAATTCTGCATGCTTTTAATCATCAAATATATGCAGTCGTTATTCTATATGCAATAATGCATTTCAGGAAAAATAAATGATTACTCCCTCAAAGTATACTTTGCTAGAAAAGTATACTTTGCAATTTGTATGAAGTCGGCTACAGGTACAGGTCAACATTAGTGTGTAGTTACAATGCTCTCGCAGTCTTTGTGGCTGTAGAGAGATTGAGACGATAAATAAGCGCCTAACTTACAGACATACATTGTACAACAACAACAGGTGCGCATGTAGAGCTGTGAAGTATTTGGAGAGGTAAAAAAAAAACCTATATTTAATGACTCTTTTAAATTCAATTTGAGCTAGCTGTAAATCATTTACAACTAGCTCAAATTCATTTGAAGCTCTCTCTAAATCATTTGGAGCTAGTTGTAATTATTTTGAGCTAGCTCTAAGTGATTTAGAGAGAGCATTAATTAGACGGGCTTTTAGAGCTCCAAAGTATTTAGAGAGCACTCCAAATGAATTGGAGCTTGGTCCAAATGATTTAGAGAGCTCTCCAAATGCATTGGAGCTAGCTCTAAATAGTTATTCTAGCTCTAATTATATATTTGAGTTTATATAGATTTGGCGTTCCATAATATAAGAGCTCTTGGTTGCAGCGTTAAACTCTAATGCACGTCAGCAAACACGCCTTTAATTAGATTATGCAATACATAGCAAAACATCCAACGAACCGCGACATAAATAGCATGTTGTATGTATACACTTGTCATAGTACAGACACCCGGAACGGAATAGTTGTGAACAGCCAAAAATTATACGATCACATCGATATAGGACAATCATTACGTAGCTGAAATGGCAGATTATACACATCGCTTACATTAGTGTCGTGCAAAAGGTGGATAAAAAATGTTGGATAAATAATGGGTGAGTAATGCATGTACTATTATATATAAATATGTTTGAATTCGCATCGTATTTAACCTTTCACTCCTACAGTAAATATATGATGTAGACTGTGTGAATGTTTTTCCATTCACGCGAATATGGGTGTGTATAACATATTAAAATACTGGCAAACACTGCAGATCCTGATGAGACGGCTCGTTACGAGACGGCTCATCTGGATCTACAGTGCTTGTAATTATTGAAAGTATGGCATGCGCTGTTGAAAGGGTTAAGTTGACTTTCAATCATGTGTGCGTGTTTAGTGTCAGCCTTGTTCACTGGTGCAAGACTCGGACCTGTGACACACACACAAACACATGTTCATTAACAAAAGTCCCCACCCACCTAGTCGCGTACTGTACTATAGTAAACTGTACAGTACAAGCCAGGTGGGTTGGGGAATGTGAATTTTTAAATGGGCATTTTCTTTGTGTCACAGGTCCGATTCTTCCACGTGTGGCCTTATTACGAGGGAAACCCGTGTATAGGTAATGTTAAAGGCATTGTGCAGGGGTGTGATTTTCCCTCTTTTCAGACGATTGTATCTGTTTAGCAACATTTAAAAAATGTCAAGGGCACCGTTACCACTAAGCTAACAAATCCACTTGCTGTTAGACTTGACAATAAACACAATACAAAATAACATGTTTGCCATACAAACAAGGTGAACATAAGTCCTCAGTCACCTTGACCTTGGGTGGTCGTACTTGCGTCGTATGCAAAAGAAAGCACCTTCCGTAGACACACATTGTGACCAAATATTATCAAAATCGATGAAGTGGTTAATAAGTTATTGACAACTAGCAGGCGTTCCTCGTGTACGTACGTACGTACGTACGTACGTACATGGTCTGATGCTATACATAAAGAGAGTTTGATTTTGCTCAAACTGCCAAACAATCACACTTTTGTGGAGGAGCTAAAAGGGTTTTTCTCCTTTTTTGTCACATTTTTTATTTATTTATTTTTCACAATGTGCTGATCACACCCATGACTGTCTCTCAGAAGATGTTCCAAATATGCGGAGAAAGTTAAGAAACGTAATAGTAAAACATCAAACAATTTAAGTTTACACATCAGTGCTCCAGATAAGCTGCGTATTTGCTTAAATACTAAATTACAATTACACAAAACCCAATTGAAATCAGAAGTAGCGAGTATCAAAAAGCAATAACAATTTTGCGGTACCTTTATCATGCTGCATAAAACAATAAACATACCACAACTATAGCATATTTTTTCTTATTTTCCATGAAAACACATCTTGGTATTTCATTAGAATTAGACACTTCTAATGAAATGCCAAGACATGTTTTCATTTCGAAGCAAACTATTCAATAATTGCTGTCTGTTGTAAACAGTAGGTAGTGTGATTTTATTTTACCCTTATTCAAATTTTGAAATACCCAATTGCTTCAGAATTGATGGAGTAAAAATACTCAATTACGAATTCCTTATCTGGAGCTGGATACATT
The DNA here is from genome assembly GCA_029237695.1 of Conchocele bisecta. NCBI lineage: Eukaryota > Metazoa > Mollusca > Bivalvia > Lucinida > Thyasiridae > Conchocele > Conchocele bisecta. The sequence continues at coordinate 67,159,764 of CM055273.1, forward strand.
GTTTTAAGGTCACCCTTTTTTATTAAATTTTCGACCACATGGTCGAAAATTTAATAAAAAGAGTGACTTTATTAAACAATGTGTATTAAATGTGCTTCCCTTCGGAGGTTATTGGAAATTACTATAATTAATTTTAGATTCATACCGTATTTCTGAACACAATTGTACACACGAGTCACACGAGTACTGAAAAATAACTAGCGTTGAGAACGTGCTATATTATCCATGTTAGCCAAACACCAGTTTTGTTAATAAACGTCCAATATGCTTATTATTAGCCGATCTATTTATAGGTCGGCTAATATATTGGTTATCCATCGAATTCTGAAAAAGTTTGTAGCAACCTTTTTCTCCGCTATTCGGTAATCTACGAACGCGAATTTTGCTGTATCACTTCCAAATTGCATCAACCGATAAAGTTTGCATTTTTGGCAATTATCTCCGTTTAAAACTTTAAATATAGCCAAATAACACAATTTTGAATACGTAATGAGCTGAACGCCGGAAGAGATTTAACCCGGAAGTTGTTGTTGTTGAAGTCCATAGTTGGCTCTAATGGCCATATACGCCAACGTACGCCGATTATTGGGCTAATTTAAAGCTTTTATTTATTAAACAGAACAAGTTTCAGCCCCGTATAATCGCGTAAAATGTGTTTATTCGGCTAATTTATAATCGACCTCTGCTCAAAATCTCCTCCGACTAAATGATTATGATGTCATTCTGTCTAATAATATTGACCAATCAGTGTGAATAGATGCGTCTATGCACCAAAATAGCAGTGTAGAAATCCATTCTTTTGTTGGCTTGGAATTTCCAATAAAATGGCGGAAAATACGGAAAGAAGAATGAATGTGAATGTAATTGGATTTCACCAAAAAAATTATACCAAAAGAAAGCTTGTTCAATTTTCTTCAAATGATATGCAGGCTACCAAGAGGTAAAATAGCAATACATGATAGTAATTACATGATTAAGCAGGACAGTAACACATTTACTGCAGTAATCATATCCCCTGTGTAAATAGCCTGGCAGTGGCTGTGTAGATAAGCCATTTAGCCTGGGGCATGATAAGGGTTAACCTGTTATGCTCCATTAAGAAGTAATAAGCTTATGGCAAATCATATTACTTTGGGGCCGAGCTACTAAAGTGACTGGTGTGGCATGGAAATATTGAGTTCTGATTTTGGGAATTTTCCTCATCGTGGACCCGTTTAATGCGGGATAGTACAACCCGTTGGCCCGGCCTTAAATGACCTTAGCTGTTGATAGGCCGTTAAACACCAATACTCACTCGCTCATTCATTACCCCCCCCCCCCCGGGGGATTAAGTAACTACTAAAATGCGGACATATATTGAACCCTGATTTGATCGGCTAATAACATCATGCTCTGCATGACTTTTCATGTTTTATTCTTTAGTACATAGTTATGAGACATGCCATCGGATTTGACCTTTGTACATCTGCGTAATTTAATGAAATACGTATATACAACATTTACAATATTCTCCGTAAACAGCGTCAAAAGTTGACACAATTTTCAGAATACATGCGCATGTACCCTGAAAATGTTGTCAACTTTTTACTTAATTTATGAAAAATGTTGTAAATTTTGTCAACTTATTTCATGAAATTATGCAGATGTCCAGAGGTACAAAATCCCATGGCATTTCTTGTATATATATAAACAAAGGAGACCATTTGTGGCTGGTGGAGAATTGTGGCTGATGAGTTTTGCGACCAGTGTAGACCCAGATCACTCTGTGCATCCGCACAGTCTGATCGGGATCTGCACTGTTCGCCATGCAATCAATGAAACATCGGCCGTGCTTCTAACAGGCAATCTAGATCGTTATCAGGCTGCAGTAGTTTGCTATTTGATCAGGAGCTACATTGGTCACAAAACCCATATATGCCATTTCTTCAGTCACAGCCACATTTGATAATGCTGTTCTGCTATCACTGTACCAGGAAGCACAAAATGGAAAACATAAGACTTTTATGTGTGAACCGATAGTACCGTGTAACCTCTCTAAACCGGACACCCTGAAGGTCCCTATGGTGTCTGACTTCGAGAGGTTTCACTGTAAATCAGGCATTTGATCATTCTGTGTCATAGTTGAGTGCTTAGTGATCACGAACAGACAGTATCACCTGAGATAAATCACCAAGAAACTCATCCAAAAATAAGATCACATGTGTTTTCCTGGTGTCCAGTTTAGAAAGGTTCCACTGTACAATAAATAGTATACCACCTACGAAATACAAGAGTTGAATTAATTTAAATATTAGTAAATAGTAAGTACATACCCACTCAGTTGGCACAACAAATTATGTATAGTAATTAAATAAGTGTATAATTGTGTCACTATTCCAACAGTTCTAATGATTACGAGTGCCCGCTATACAGATATAATCATTTAATAATGTTTAGTTTATTGATAGTGACTCGCGGTGGTATCAGGCTATTTCCATATTCAAATGAGGCATTCTATGTTTTATTTATTTATACTAATTAAATGCGTCACCTGAAAAAAATAATATTTTCTACAGATTATAAAGTATGATCATTATACATCAAAAAAATAAATACAGATAATAAATAGTAATGTATGTTAACATTTTAAGGAAACACGGTTATCGCCCCTGCTATCAGTGTGGAAATTTACGTCCGATATAAAATGTATAATAATGCCAATCAATTCGTGGGGTAATGGTGAATTTACGTTTATTTTGCCAGAAAATGTCTCAGTTGATGTTTCTGATATAAATAAATGTGTGTGCCTACTGAGTGGGCATGTACCTTTAATACTCATTACACCATTTATTATCAAAATGTAGAATTCTCTACTTCAAGCCCATAGTTTTATATCCGGCGTCTCATATATCTGGTTTAGAAAAACGATACAAATTAAATAATGTATAGCTAATCTGTGTCACTTGCTGTCTCATATCTGAGACACATTGCCTTTAAATTTAATATTAACTTCAGCGCTCCAGTTAAGCTGCGTATTTGCGTAAATACCCAATTAAAATTGCCGAAAAACCCAATTGAAAGCCCGAAATAGCGAGTACAAAAAAACAATAATAAGTGTGTGGTACCTGTATCATGCTGCAGAAAACAATAAACAGACCACAAATATAGCATAGTTTTCTTATTTTCCATAAGGAGACAATTCTAATGAAATACCAAGATATGTTTTCATTTCAAAGCAAACTAATTCAATAAGTGCGGTCTGTTGATGTGTAAACAGTAGAGTGATTTTATTTTACCCAATTAAAATGTTGAAACACCCAATTGCTTCAGAAATGATGGAGTGACAATACTCAATTACTAATTCCTTATCTGGAGCCTTGTGTGATGTAACATGAAAACAACCGGGTAGCTAGAGCAAGGTGTTTCCCGGTTTCAGTCCGCAGGTCGGACCTGTGGAATAAAAATAAAGCCCGTTGAAAATAAGTCCGCTTTTTTGGGTCGCTCCTGTCCCAGCGAAGTAACATCGTAGCGGTTTGTCATATGTGGCTGTGACTTAACACATGGGGCTTATGGGATTTGTGGCCAGTGTAGCTCCTGATCAAATTGCACACTCATGTAGCTTGATAACTGATCAGACTGTGCGGATGCGTATACAGGCGGGTGAGAATGTACCTTGATCTCCATTATATGTTTTACATTGAAATTAAAATATGAATGTTCTGAGACACATGCGAGCTGTCTTTTCTCTAACAGAATGTAACTACGTCACCCCCGTCCCCAGACTACACCGCACAACACACACAGAACACTGCGTAGAGGCAAGCATGCAAGGTAATGGTGCTTAACGATCCACCAACACAAAGAGTATCATTTAGGGCCAAGCAATTTAGATGAAGAAAGTAATAGTCAAAGTTTATGTTCATTGTGGTAGGCAGTCAGATGATTAGGGTAAAAATAAAAATAAATGTATTATGAGCAATAGAAATGACGAACATGTATAAAATGAGGCTAGCGAGGACAATTATGCATTAATTGTGGTCTATGTTATATCTAATAGGCTACATGTACATGCATACCAGGCGCGGATATACAGGGGAGGGGGGTACAGGTTCGGTCCGGACACCCCCCCCCTGGGTAAGAGGCAGGATATGCCCACTGTCGTCGATAGTCGATTGTTTTAGAGAAGAACCTATTCAGTAATTATGTTTTGTCGTCGTCCGATGAGGCATCGATGCCGTCGTCTTGATTTATTGTTAGATTTTAATTGCTTAGCGAGTTTAAACCATGTCTTTATGGGAGTATTTGGATCATTAACTTTCTCAGTAATGTTCGTATCGTATTCAGACTTGCACTTTCGGATTAGTTTAGTTACTTCGTTTCTCAGTTTTCGAAAAGTGGCCCATATGGAATCGGTGTTGATGCGTTTCGCTTTTTTATGAGTTATATTGCGTTTCCTCATCGCTTTCCTGATAGTGTTGTTGAACCAGGGCATATCGTTCGGCCTAATTGTGACTAATTTATTTGGTATAGTTTCCGATGCTGCTTTGGAAATGGAGTTCGAAATAGATTGTGCCGTGCTGTCTAAAATTTCGCTGCTAAGAAGTTCTTGCCAGTTGACTGCATTTAGTTTTTCTCTGAAAGCATCGTAATTGCCTTTGGTCATAGAGCCATATTTTTCTTTTGTATGTAGCTGTTTTCGTTTTTTGGGATTTTAGAATAGCAACTACCGGGCAGTGGAATCTGACTATAGATCAGGAATGAAAGGATCTGCAACAAATGCAACAAACAGTAAAATGAGTGGGCGTAGAAATTAATTGTTGTGCGTCATAAGAAGTGATGAGCCTGCTCATTTTATTAGTATGTGAAGACTGTATATTTATGTTGAAGTCCCCAGTAACAATAATGTTGTCACATACTTGATTGAAAGCGCGGTCAATACTTTCTTCTACTAAAATCCAGTGGCTATTGTTCGAGTCTGGTGGTCTGTATATGCCACCTATTAATATTTTTTTCCGATTTATGTGTAGCTCAATCCAGAGAGATTCAATACCATTTATTTCTAAGTCTAAACGCCGTGAAGCGTGTAAGCCTTCTTTTATATAAATCGCTACTCCACCACCATGTCTATCTGGTCTGTCACAACGGAAAGGGGGGTTAAAATTAGAGATAAGTAGTTCGTCGTCAGTCGTCGTTTGTGAGAGCCATGTTTCTGTGAATATAATTACGTCATATGGTTGTGCTTCGATTTGAAAAATGTCTAATTTTGGTTTAAGACTTTGTATGTTCAAGTGCATAACACTGATACCACTGTTAAGTAGGTCCGTATATGAGTCTGTTGATAAAGATGAGGAGTCCATATTGGAGCTTGGACCAGGGTTGGGATGAATATCGCCCGATTGTAATAACAGGAGTCCTTGTATATTGGCCGAGTACGACGCATGGCATATATGTATACACTCTGTGTTGGTGCTGCACCAGGAATCGACTGCCTCCCGCTGCTGGCACACGGAAACACCAGACCTAGTTGCTATGGGACCAGATCATGAGTTATAACATAATATGAGGCTTCCGTGCACCAGCGCTGTGCGTAACGGACGGGCGGAGAGGGACGGATGGGATGACGTGAATATATATTGGGTGACGTAGGTTCGCAGAGGTGTCGCATACTATACATGAAAAAAATATAACATAACAACAGAGCTGATATGAAACCCATCTTCCGGGGTCTGAGTGGGATAATAGAACGCATGTTCTATTTTTAAAAAAATTATTGGCATGATTTTTTCTGCATGTACATGATACAAGTTGTAATTAAAGTGATTCGATAAACATGTATAGTTTGAATAGACTGCATGTCATTGCGTAGTATCCCTGTGGTGGACCAATATCTATATAATTAGAACGTTAATGAAATAACACAATCCACGTTCTGCTGATTCTATGGGGAGTAACTGTGTCGGTCATATATATCAATGTGGTGTTACCTCCCTTGTATATCTACATGTACAGTACGATCAATGGACATCTAAATAGTAATTATCGCTCGTCACACTCCTCGCGGGCTTGACCTATTAATGAATGGGTTTCCCGTGCCGTCGTCTAGTCGGGCTACGCGCATGGCACAGTGTGTGTCAGTGATGCATTTACATCGATATTTGGAACTATTACACCTAAAGCTACATGCAAATAGTATTTATTTTATATGCATGTCTTTATAGTGTGCAGTAATCAGATGTATTTCTAAATATCAAAATCACATGTATATTTATTAGAAGTACAAATACGTTTGCAATGTACACGCTTGGGTAACGATATTTGCTTGTTACGCATAGGTGGACACATCAGGGATAATAAGCAATGACGTGCAGGAATTCCCGGCGATACAAAGGATTTTAGCAATACAAAGGATGTGCTCGGATAGCCCTTACAAAAGTGGAATTGTTAAGCTGATGACCAGCGTAGATATATCGTCACAATTGTCGAGCGCCGCGACAATGTGCACCGCTAAGGCAGGATGCAGTGAAGACTATGGCCATGCTACATATCATGTAGCCAGGTCTGGATCCACACTGTCTCAAGCATCTCGATGAATGACCTGGAGACGGCTGGCCGGTTAATGTGCTGACGTACATAACATTAAGCCGGTTTTATGCTGTGCGTGGTACACTTCTAGACACTGTGCATGTTTTACATGTTGTCAGTGTTTTCATGCAGCCTGATCCAGGTCTATACTAGTTTGCGCTTTTAATGGTGCTCCGTGTGATATCAAGACTAACCAGTACTGTAGTAACACAATATAAGAACACGCCACGTGTAGTAATGGATTTGTCAAGGCATTGAATCTACACATGCGTATGAACATACACGGTACATAATAATGCATGTGGCCTTGGCCTACTAATTATACACGAATAAAAGAAGTAGTCCGCATGTTTTTTTCAACCAACGTAGCACCGGGCCGAAAATTTACGTAGAATATACCATTATAGCTAATTCGGGGTGAACTAGTTGACGGCTGGTTTAGGACGATGTTACATCACCTGGGAACTACCGTAAACCACATTGACTAATTACAACAAGCCCACGTCATATGAGGGTAAACATATGTGTGGCTGTGATTGGAGAAATGGGGCTTATGGGTTTTGGTACCAGTGTAGATCCAGATCAGGATCTGCGCTTTTCGCCATTCCATCAATGAAACACCCGCCATGTTTATAGCACATTGCATACATCGTTATCAGGCTACATGAGTGTGCTATTTGCAGGGGCTGATCTAGAGGGGGGATCCGGGGTTGCACCCCCCCCCCCCCCCCCGCCCCCCCCCCCCCCCGTTCAGCCACGGAGTTTACATAGATCACAATTTGCCACCAGTTGGAGTCTGAATTTAAATGCCGTAAAACACAGGAAAGTGCATTTCGAAGAGCTGAAAAATAGGACACCCCCCTAGTTGCGAACGGTAACTCTTGCAATTACTCCCGTACTGGACGGTACGGGAGTAGATTGCAATAGTTACCTTCGCAACTAAACCCCCCCCCCACACACACACACACACACACACGTACACATACACACACACACACATACACTCCCCCCCCCCCCCCACCCGTTCCCGAAATGCTGGATCCGTTTAAACATAACCAGAATGTTCTGGCTGGCACGCAGGATAACGTGTAAGTTTAATTTAAACTCACAGCATATGGCAAAACGTATTTAAACTCTCGCCATGTCAAGAAAAACATACCCAAACCCACAGGATGTCACGGAAAACATATTTTAACCCACGCCATGTGTTGTATAGCCTACTGAAATCTACATCTGGGCCAACGGGTTCGTGTCAAAGAATAATTATAAGATAGTAAGCTTTCCTTGAGTGATGTGTCTTGTCACATAGGGTACCTATGTATTGTGTAGATTTTATGATTGTTAGGGTTTCAATTTACATTCATGTAGCTCTTGTATAGCGTATATATATACACGATTATGTAAGTCTGACTACTGAACACCGAACACGGCGCGAGGTTATGCTTCGCTGAGTCATTTGTTATGGGACTTTGTGTTATGGATACAGTCAAACACATATGAATAATCCGTGCGCGCTATTATTATTAGTTAAAATATGGATACACGTGTTCAGTGGTAAACCTCCAGTACGGACCTTCCTGTGTGAAGGACACTTTATAGTTGGGTATCTACTTTATTTGTTATAACTTAGCAATTACACCATTTGGATGTTATTTAGTCATTTCTGTTGCTATCTGTCTTGTATCACTGCCATTAACTATTGTCATAACATTCTATTAAACTAAAAACAATATTTGTTCAGAAATAGGTTACAGTAGATACAGTTGCATGTGTATAAGTGACCTCAAAATTATGAAAATTACTTGCAAAAAGTGCATATCCTGAGGAGACGGCTCGTAACGAACCGGCTCATCTGGATCTACACTTTTTGCCTATACAGGCCTGTGGTGTTAAGAGGGTCGTACGCAGGAATTAATTCAGGGAGGGGGTGCGTTATGAATGGCGCGAAGGGCTAAACAATGTGTTTGCACATCCACGGACAGAATTCGGCAGATTAACACATTAACCCGTTCACCCCTAAGTAACTTGAATGGATTTTGGTATGTTAATTTTGCAACCAATCCAATCGTTACAAAATTATTTTCAAACCAGTCCATTTCTGAACATGGGTTTTTTTTGTCCTCAAAATTATGAAAATTAATTGCAAAAAGTGCAGATCCTGATGAGACGGCTCGTAACGAGCCGGCTCATCTGGATCTACACTTGTTTCCAATACCACTATACAGGCATGTATTGTTAAGAGGGTTAAGAGGGGTTAAGAGAGATGCGTACGCATCCGTCGCATCCCTCAGCTCCCGTTATTCAAAGACTGTGTAACCACCTATGTACCGTAACGCGTTGCATGGATGGTAACAAAATCCTAATTATACCCCCCACAACTCGTTGCTCGGTGTGTGGGGGGGTATACTGGAGTCAAGTTGTCCGTCCGTCCGTCCGTCCGTAAACTTAACATCAGAGAAATATTGTTATAACTTCTATTTCCTTCATCTAAAATGCTGAATATTTCACACATGCATTCCTGTAATGCTCTACTATCATGCTGTGCCAAATCGACGACCGTCCAACCCCTGCTGATCCCACGGTCAAGGTCAAATACTTAGTGCAAAACTTAACATCAGAGAAATATTGTTATAACTTCTATTTCCTTCATCTAAAATGCTTAACATTTCACACATGCATTCCTGTAAGGCTCTACTACCATGCTGTGCCAAATACACGACCGTCCAACCCCCGCTGATCCCAAGGTCAAGGTCAAATACTTAGTCTCTTTACAAAACTTAACATCAGAGAAATATTGTTATAACTTCTATTTCCTTCATCTAAAATGCTTAATATTTCACACATGCATTCCTGTAAGGCTCTACTACCATGCTGTGCCAAATCCACGACCGTCCAACCCCCCGCTGATCCCATGGTCAAGGTCAAATACTTAGTATACACTTAACATCAGAGAAATATGTTATAACTTCTATTTCCTTCATCTAAAATGCTTAATATTTCACACATGCATTCTAAGGCTCTACTACCATGCTATGCCAAATCCACGACCGTCCAACCCCCGCTGATCCCAAGGTCAAGGTAAAATACTTTGTCTCTTTACAAAACTTAACATCAGAGAAATATTGTTATAACTTCTATTTCCTTCATCTAAAATGATTAATATTTCACACATGCATTATAAGGCTCTACTACTATGCTGTGCCAAATCCACGACCGTCCAACCCCCGCTGATCCCATGGTCAAGGTCAAATACTTAGTCTCTTTACAAAACTTAACATCACAGGAATATGTTATAACTTCAATTAAAATTCTTAATCTTTCATGCATGCATTCCTCTAAGGCTCTACTATCATGCTGTGACATATCCCCGCTGATCCCAAGGTCAAGATCACATACTTAGTCTCTTTACAAAACTTAACATCAGAGAAATCGGTTATAACTTCTATTTCCTTGTGCGGATCTGCTTCACATTCACGTTCGTGCCGCCCCCGCTAAGCCCAGAGTCAAGGTCACAGGCCCACACACTTGGACAATTTTACATATTTAGGGGTACCTGGGCCCACGCGGGGGGTATTCCGTAAGCCTCGCTTACTGACCAATCTAGTTAAATTTAGAAACCAGCAGATCGTTAGAGAAATGAAAATTTAAATGAAAACAAAAAATCGCATCTAAAGACATATTCCTTCCTATGTCTTTAGAGGATTTTTTGTGTTCATGTCAATTTTTGTATTTATGACTTGTTACTGGTTTCTAGTCATAATTAGGAAATTTGTAACCGTTTTACCCACAGGCATTCGGCGTGTTTCGGCTTTCTATATATATATACAAGGCTTCTAACTTTGGTCGGACATGACCTCGTATCACAACACATTCCGCGATTGTATTAACGCTAATGTGAATATTTTGGCGGAAAGTGCACATGTTCATTTGAGAATTATTGTTATCTTGCTAAAATAACATAGTTATTATGTAAATAATATCAAATTACTGCTCCTTTTCCTATCTCGGACACAACCTCGTATCATAACAAATGAAATAATGTGTTTACGGCTCTAACGTCAATATTGCAGTGGCAACTTCATATGATCATTTGAGAATTATCGATATCCTGCAGAAATACATAGACTGCATAGAATATTACAAGTTTAAACATGTTACGAGGTCGTGTCCGACCAAAGTTAGAAGCCTTGTTCATATATATGTATATAGAGTTATACCGATGAAAGCCGAAACAATCCGAATGCCTGTGGTTTTACCATCCCCGCCACGCTTTATCTACCTGTGCTATGCACAGAGTCAAGTACGGAGCACCGCGGGGACGTAGAATTCTTTGTTTTATTAATTCGTTCCCACGAAATAACAATTCGTTTCCTCAATTTAACAATTCATTCCCATGAATTAACAATTCGTTCCCTCAATTTAACAATTTCGTTCCCACGAAACAGCAATTCGTTTCCACGGGAACGAATTGTTAATTAGTGGGAACGAATTGTTAATTCGAGGGTACGAATTGTTAAATTGAGGGAACGAATTGTCATTTCGTGGGAACGAATTGTTAATTCGAGGGAACGAATTGTTAATTCGTGGGAACGAATTGTTAATTCGAGGGAACGAATTGTTAAATTGAGATAACGAATTGTCATTTCGTGGGAACGAATTGTTAATTCGTGGGAACGAATTGTTAATTCGTGGGAACCAATTGTTAAATTGAGGGAACGAATTGTTATTTCGTGGGAACGAATTAATTAAAAAAATCCATGTCCCAATGTGAGGCTCCGTAGTCAAGAGATTGATAACAGAGCATGACTCCCCGAATGTTTAGTGCACCTGTTAATTTAAAGTGACCGTGACTGCCAGTATTGTGCTCTGTAGAGCCGACTATTGTTCATCGACGACTATTGTTCACGTGTATAATTAGGCCGTGGAAAATAACTTAGCCATTTCTGAAACCATTTCACCTTTGTTCATCGACGACTATCGTTCACGTGTATGATTAAGCCGGGGAAAATATGGCTTCAGAAATGGCTATGTTATTTTCTCCGGCTTAATTATATACACGTGAACGATAGTCGTCGATGAACAATAGTCGGCTCTAACATCAACGACTGTTGTCGACGACTAATGTTCACCGGTAGTAAAGTTTCTTAAACGCACAGTAAAGGTGACATGGCTTCAAAAGTTATTTTTCTCGGCTTAATTATACACGTAAACGATAGTCGTCGATGAACAATAGTCGGCTCTGCAGTGCTCACTAACCCGAATTCCTGTGTGTAACGCAGGGCGACTTATGTATTAATCCACTATAGACGTGATACCAGTATAATACATGTAGCATGAAGCTTTTGAGAAAAGAAAATCCCTATTTTCTTTATTTCATCTGGAAAGTGTATGTTGTCACCACTCATTCGAACCGTCTTGACGATACGGTTCAAATGAGTGGTAACAACGTATACCTTTATGGAGAAATGAACAAAATAATATGATTTTTTTTCAACACAAAGTATCGTATATTTAGACTGAAACGGGTTAAAGTCGGCCTGCGTTACAGACAAGTTCTCACTGCTCAAGGACATGTAACCAATGCTCGGGAAATTAATAAAAAATATAAAATCACTTGAAGAACGCACACAGTCTTTTCACTAATTCACACCTATTTAAATACATATCATTTTCACATGTATTTATTCGCAAAACAAGTAGATGTTCAGTAGCCGATTTCATCAAAATTCCAAAGTATACTTATCTAGCAAAGTATACTTTGAAGGAGTAATCATATATTTTTCCCGAAATGCATTATTTAATATAGAACTAACGACTGCATATATTCGATGATTAAAAGTATGCAGAATTATTATACTGAATTTATTACATTATCACAGCCAAATGGCTGTGATAATGTAATAAATTCAGTATAATAAAAAATAATAAATTTATCCTTAAATTGAAAATTTCTCCCTCAAAGTATACTTTGCTAGATAAGTATACTTTGCAATGTTGGTGAAATGGGACTTCAAATTGTTGTGTTTTGTGTTTCAGAAGCCGTCTTTAAACCGTGTATTCGTAGTTCCTTTGTGCTGCCAGTACTTGGTCACTGACGCCAAATCATTCGAAGCTGATCAAGAACGGTTCAATCCACGATGAAGAGGTCGCCAGTAAACGCGAAATACTCAAGACTGCCATGTTGGAAAACCTGAAATTGTGACAACGTTGAAATGAGATTGTCTCCGAGAGCGATGGTGCCTGGACGGAAGGAGTAAACTTCTTAATGTAGCTGTTGCTAGAACAGTGTACATGCGGACTATCACAGATGTGGTGATTTACAAGTTAAGCACATTCCATATATAATCGAAAGCATATTTGTTAGAGGTTGGATGTTTCACCATATAGTGCTTTTGTCGTGCCATACCACAGCAATTCAAATAACCAAAGTACTATATTGATTACATGTAGGAACTGAACAATGCAGGTTACCAACGTGTATGCCGAAGTTCTACACGACAACAAGCTCAAGATATGGGAGGACTATAAAGAAGGCGACACCATATTAGCTATACGGTCACACCAGACAGCTGACCGAGAAGACTTGCCGTTTTTCAAAGGCGAAGTGCTAACGTTCATTGAACAGTACGGTGATAAATATTGTAAGGCTGAAAATGCACAAGCGGATCGTGGCTTCATTCCATTGACGCATGTGGTGTATAAAGAAGTGTTCCACGATAACACCTGGTTTCAAGCAGTTTGTACACGTAAGATGGCAAATAGTTGTCTCGAAAAGGAATCGAATGGTACGTTTCTACTTAGACTGGGTCGTGAAGCCGGTCAGCTTGTGATATCAGCGAAGTCTGAGGATGGCGTGAAACATGAGCAATTCCACCAGGAAGGCTCAATATGTACATTCCGGGGTTCGAAATATAGCGTGGACGCTATTACAACACTTCTTCAACAGGACGGATATATTCCATTTAACTTTACTTTGCCAGAACCTAAACCAAATGCTGATCATGCTGAAAATGCGCGTGGTCAAATACTAACAGGCGGGCTGGCAATCGCGAAAACTAATTTCCGTCACCGAGGAAAGGATCCGAAATTCCTGACATTACGACAACACAAAAGGTACAGAATTATAGGTATATCTTCAGATTTAAACTGGTATGTAACGAGGGATGAAGTCAACGGCAATGAAGGATTCGCACCGGTCTCTCTTCTTTCAAATTTGACACCAAAGTGGTATCATGGTGAACAAACTATTACATACGCCGATACCATCCTCGGACAGCAAACACGAAATTGTACATTTCTAGTCACGAGGGATAATTTTCTATACACATTATCTGCTCGATCTAAAAATAAACATGCACATTCAAAAATTGAATATAAAAACGAAACTGTAACGTGTTTCAACAAAACGTGTGAAAGTATTGTGGAACTGGTTAACTACCTAATATGCATGCCTGTAGAGCCAATGGTTAGACATCCAATCCCGAAGAGCGACGAATTTGGTTTTAAATCAAACTCTGAAACACATGCAGATACCCTCAGTTTTGAATCGGTTGAATTGTATTTAAATGCGTTGGACGAAGGCATCGAACATGATTACAATATACGAATTATGTTAGTAGGTCACTATGGGGCAGGGAAAACGAATCTAGCGAACCGACTTCTGAATGAACCTATTGATGATACAAGTGAAAGTACTGACGGCATAGAAATACACGTCAAGGAAGCGTGCTTAGACGTGGAAACTGGACAGTGGGACAAATATACGACTCTTGAAGATGGAGACAGACTTGCAAAAAGAATAGAAAATGTGATAAGGAGCCTGTCTGTTAAAACACCAGACCACCAACAGACAGATGTGATATATACAAGGATTGGGGATGGAGATGATACACCTACTGCTTCAATGACAATGCCAAAAACGCCATTAGACACCAGTCAAACGGAGATACAAAATACCACAGCCACTGACATTGAGAAGAAACGAGAAAGTTTAAGAAGGTCAGCTCATGGTTTAACACGAAAACAGCGAAACCGTATATCCCAGCTAGTAGATCGTAGTTTCAGTGCCGTATTCGTCCGGGATCTCAGTCCGATATCAGTATGGGATTTTGCCGGCCAGTTTATCTTTTATGCCACTCATCAAGTGTTCATGTCAAACAGGGCGCTTTATATTTTAGTCCTTGATCTCTCAAAATCATTAGATAGTATTGTCGATGAGAATGACCAGCCAAGAATGTGTTCGAACAAAAACAAGAGAACAGTAAAATCGTTCATTGAACTTTGGATGAAATCAATTCACATGACAAATGATGGTGAGAACTCTGATCTACCTGCGGTATTGATGATTGGAACACACGAAGACAAACTGACCATGGCAGAAAAGGAGAAAGAGAGATATATCGCGGATTATTTCGAAAATGTAAGAAAAATGTTCGAGGAGTCTCCACTGCTACGACATATACAACCTGAACAGTTCTATTTAGATGCAAGAATTGGAAGTAAAGTCGTTAACGACATTCAGAAGGCAGTGTATAACATATGCAGCCGATTACGATGGTGGGGCGAAGAAAAACCTGCGCGGTGGATTAATTTAGAACAGATACTAACAAACCTGCAACACTCAAATGAGATCGTTAAAGTTGCGAAACTCTTAGAAGAAAATCACAAAAGTCAATTGCCTGTTGAAACCGAAGAAAAAGTACGATTATTTCTACGGACACAGCATAATGCAGGAAATATTATATACTTTGAGAAAGATCGGCTTGCAAACACTGTCGTATTACAACCTCAGTGGATTGTAGATGCATTTAAATCGCTGGTTACGTCTGAACAGTTCTGTATGCGACATCCAAGCTTCAGAAAATCGTCAAACGATTTGCACTTGAAAGGGGTTCTCACTAAGGCATTTATCGAAGACTTATGGAATACGAATGAAGCCAGAAAATCCTTCCTAGAACACATGGATGAACTATTACTCTATATGGAAAATTTGAACATACTAGCCAAGATGAAAACATACGCGGAGGGAGAGTTGTTTTACTTTGTACCCAGTTTGCTTCCTCAAGCCGAACTCGACATCGCATCATTTATACCAGAGGAAAACAGATCCGCTGTTCTAACGTTCATAGTGAGACACGATTATTCCCACCCACACCTGTTTAATGTCATACTAGCGGCGTTGATAGGCCGATGGAATGTACTAAAGGTTGAAAATGAATTGAAACTAACTGGTGCCGGTGGTGCGTTCGAATTAGACCAGTCGAAAAGTAACTTGCTAGTGGTAACCATCAGTTCTAATACGGTTAACTGTTATGTGGCAAACATGTCTGGATCACAAATTGATAGCAGAAGGTGTGATGAGGTGCGGCGGTTCATCACTGCAACAATTGCGAAACACATCCGTGAAGATTTAAACGAAGTGTTTGAACTTGCCATAAAGTGTGATCAATCCGACATAGTACCAGGTTCGGATAATTTGCACAAGTGCAATCTATTAGCAGAGAAGGGTGAGGTGATATGCTTTGCCCATAAAGATCGACATATTATCAATGCAAGAACCGTTCTATTGGATTGGTTTCCAGATGGCTATACAACTAAGGACAAAGCCTGTTTGAATGAGTGGATTGAAAACTCAACAGAATACGTGAATGACAGACGGCTAACTGATAAAGACTTCGAACAATTGTCGCTCGCATTGGGCATAGGCTGGGAACACATTGGACACTCACTGGGAGTCAGTGGTGTTAGGATTGACCACTGCAAACTGAACTATCCGCATAAAACAGAAATGCAAATCTATCAAATGCTAAAGATCTGGAAATCCCAAGAGTCTGAAAAGGGGCCAGTTACATTTCTAAAATATACCAGAGCCTTGTTTAATAGCTTCAATAACGTCAATATTGACTGGGAGAGAGTAAAGAATGTGGGTGACGGAATATAGAGAATAGTAGGTTAGTGCCGTGAATGGGGAAAATATCTGGCGCGGCACGGAAACGGGATGTGCTCGGCAGAGCCTCGCCCATCCCGTTTCCTGAGCCTTGCCAGATATTTTCCCATTCACGGCACTAACCTACTATTCTATTTATCCCGTCAACATTAAAATACAAAAAAATAACGCCAGCTGCATCTCCAAATCGTATTGACAGGATATCAAAAATGTTTCACGGCACATACGCACTGTGTTAACGGGATAACTAATGTTATACGAGTATGTGGCTGTAACTGGAGAAATTGGGACAGTGGGTTTTGCAACCAGTTATATCCAGACCAGCCTGTGCATAATCACAGTCTTATCAGAATCTGCAGTATTCGCCATTAATGAATCAGCCGTCATGCGTCTAACAAACAATACATATCATTTTCAGGCACGAAGGAGTGTGCCATTTGATATAATTCAGACACACACCATGTAACTTTGTACCGAAGAACATTTGAGATGTGTCATGAAATACATTTACAGAAACTGTGATATTTATAAATATGGCGAAATGTGCATAGCGATAAGCAATAGAATTCCACATTTGTTACGAAAATTTAGTCAACTTCCGACGTTGTTTAAGGAAAATATGATACATTTTGTAAACATGTTACATGAGATGTAGCACATATTCTTATGTACAAAATCACATGGCGTGTTTCTACTCAATAAAACGATAGCTACATACACCAATAAACCGTATAGATATATTTATTCAATAACTTTGTAGGAAACACTAAGCCATTTTATTGCATCAAAAAAGTTTGTACAAGTTTCTTCACCATGATACAACTTTAGTATTACTTGACGGATTGCTTCAATCTTTGGACAATTTGTACACACGCTTCCGTGGCGGATTTTTGTTTGTGTTAGCTATGGTTTTATTAGTAGATTGGCGAATGTTCAGTATTATTATTGCATGTCCACGCTACTCTATCAGGGCCTGTTCGCGTTCGTGTGCCTCTTGGTGGCTATAAACTGCATTTTCTACCGATTTCTCCTAAACGGCTAAATGTACGAGGACGGGGACGTGTACTTCTTCGTGTGCATACTTACAGTAACGTGCGCTCGAGGAACGGGATTTAGCTATTAAAGGTACATGCCAACTCAGTAGGCACCAAATAGTTATGTAGGAATTAAATAATTGTATAAAGTACAAGTGGCAAAATAAAAATGCATTCACCATTACCCCACGTATTGATTACCATTATTATACATTTTATATCAGACGTAATTTCCACACTGATATCACTATTTATTTTCTGTATTTATGTTTTGATGTGCAATGATCATACTTTCTAATCTGTCGAAAATAATATTTTGTCCGGCGACGCATTTAATTAGTATAAATAATTAAAAAATATCATGCCTTACTTGCATATGAAAATAGCCTGATACCACCGCGAGACACTATCAGTAAAATAAATATTAGTAAAAAATTATATCTGTATAGCAGGCAATCGTATTTTTTAGAACTGGTGGAATAGCGACACACTGGTCGCAAAACCCAAATAACATACGCTTGTAGAACAGTGCAGATCCTGATCAGACTGTGCGGTTGCACATGCTGATCTGGGTCTACACTGGTCGCAAAACCCAAATAACATACTCTTGTAAAACAGGGCAGATCCTGATCAGACTGTGCGGTTGCACATGCTGATCTGGATCTACACTGGTCATACTACTACACTGGCCCTAGCCACAGCCACAAGTATGTGCTCGTTTATTTTCCGTAATAACACGACAATCCAAGTGTTTGGAACGCCAAATCTACATAAACTCAAATAATTAATGCTAGCTTCAAATAATTAGTGCTCTCTCTAATTCTATTAGTGCTCTCTCAATTTCAATTAGTGATCTCTCTAATTCAATTTGTGCTTTCTCTAATTCAATTTGAGCTCTCTCTAATTCAATTTCATTAATAGAGAGAGCATGAATTAAATTTGAGAGAGCACTAATTGAATTTGAGATATCACTAATTGAATTTGAGAGAGCACAAATTGAATTAGAGAGAGCACTAATTGAATTTGAGAGAGCACTAATTGAATTAGATAGAGCATTACATGTATGTGTTTTTGAGCTCTCTGCAAATAATATAGAGCTAGCACGAATTCAATTAATGCTCTCTCTAATTCAATTAGAGATCTCACTAATTCAATTAGTGCTCTCTCTAATAGAATTTGTGCTCTCTCTAATTGAATTTGAATTAAAGAGAGCACAAATTGAATTTGAGAGAGCACAAATTGAATTAGAGAGAGCACAAGTTGAATTAGAGAGATCCCTTAATTGAAATTGAGAGAGCACTACTAGAATTAGAGAGAGCACTCATTATTTGAAGCTAGCATTAATTATTTGAGTTTATGTAGATTTGGCGTTCCATACAAGTGGGTGGTTGGTTGGGCGAAAGCGACTGTGTAAATTAATGGTAAGGGTTCCTCCCTATATGAATCACGATTTGCCTGGTTTGGCCCTCGGATACGTTTATATATTTGGCTCTTCTGTTACCTGTGAGTTGAATTGGGTTATTGTCCATTATAAAAGTATTACAGTTATTACTGATCCTACTGCTTTTGGGAGGGGGCCAAGTGATGCTGGTGTGGCGAGGACCTGGCATCAGATTAGGATTATTCTGATTTCAGGGCTGAATATATTTTTTTATTATTGTAAATATTCAGTTCTGATTTTGGGAGTTTCCCCCCATTTGTACATGTACTTGAACATGTACCTGTAGAGGTAATATATGGGATTTAGTACTAAACACATTGACCCAGCCTTAAATGACCTTAGCTGTTGAATAGGCGGTTAAACCCCAACAAACAAATAAACAAACGTTGACCCAAACCAGTAGCATCGACATGTAATTCGATACCACCAGTAGTATGTTCACATGTCACCGTTGCTCACATACGTGGCTGTCACTGAAGAAATACGACTTACGGGTTTTTCGACCAGTGTAGATCCAGTTCAGCCTGTGCATCCGCACAGTCTGATCAGGATCTGCACTGTTCGCCATTCTACCAATGAACCACCCGTCATGCTTCTTACACGCAATATAGATGGTTACCTGGCTACAGTAGTGTTCTACTTCATCACGACATACACTGGTCAATTAAACCAGTAAGCCCTATTTCTCCAGTCACAGCCACATATAACATACATGTATATGTGTATCATTATGCACAGGTGAATTACTCTGATCAAATTATATCCCCCCCACCTGTTGTCATACACAGTACGTCACGGCTTTTGTACAAGTGTTTGGTAACGGAATTTGTCAGGGCATTTTATATTTGACTTGTATTTTGTTTTATTGATGGAGTGGGGGCCATCATATATACGAGTATTTCACCTGTGTCATTATGCACCCATCGATGTCTTCTTTACCTGGGTTGTGGGATGGCTAGCAACAGGAAATTAGACACAATCTCTTGTTAGGAGAAACTTAACTCTTTGCATGCTGGGAATGTGTGGGCTATAACTAGTTCAAAAATAGCAGACGACAATTCATTGTATTTTCTTTTATTTTTCCATATAACTATCATGAATATGTCTTGGAATTTCATTAGAATTGGTCCAGAGGACGCAATTCTAATGAAATTCCAAGACATATTTAGAGAGTGAAATAAGAAACATACTCGTAACTTGTTGGATGTTATTTTCACCGATAGCATGCAAAGAGTTAAGTGTTATAACAGCATGTTATGACTATTTTGGTTGCCATTTTGTATTGTTCTCATAAACTGACTATTGACGGTAAGATATTTGTCACGCATGTTTAATATGCATATAGTATTAATATGTTTGACCTTTTAAATGAAGTGAAAACATATTTTAATCAAACACGTTGTGTTTAAAAATAGTTTCAAAGAAAACCTATGGCAGGCATATTGGAAAATGGCGGTCAGAGCCGTCGGCTACCTCTGTTTGCATTTCCATCGTCGTGATTCTCGTTCGGGGGTAGTTGCAGATTAATAGTCAGGATCGCTTTTTTTGCACACAATTTCATTAAAGCCATACAAACTAACGTTGGTTCTCAGACACGATTTTCGGAAAGTGGCTAGCGATGGCAGATTTGTTTTATACATAGTTGTTTCATAGTTCGCCCTACTTTCTAAGCCAATCGCTGGGCAGCATTGTGCTCCACTTATTTCACATATTGCAACGTTTTACCCAAATAAGTTACATATTACCAGATTTAATGATTACCTGTTCGACAGGAATACTCGGGTGGGACCTAACATTGTACACTTTGATGAACTATAAGTATGTTATTGTTAACTAACTATTCTTTATTTGTTTTTCAAGTTTCAAACTACATATGTATGTACATTTTGCACATGTAGTTGACAAAAAAATGTTTAATTTAAGTTACAATGACCTGTTTAGACGTGAAACAACACTAGATTTTCGTAAGATATGATCTAGCCAAGTATACTTTGGGGGAGTAATCATTTATTTTCCCGAAAGCATTGTTTCATATAGAACTAACGACTGCATATATTTCATGATTAAAAATATGCAGAATTATTATACTGAATTTATTACATTATCACAGCCGAAATGGCTGTGATAATGTAATAAACTCAGTACATGTATATTCAAAATTAATAAATATATCCTTAAATTGAAAATTTCTCCCTAAAAGTGTACTTAGCAAGATAAGTATATTTTGCAATGTTGATGAAATAGGCTACTGGTCTACTGTATCTGCTATTTACGGAAATTATTTTGAATTTCCCATATGCACATATTGTTGATGTTTTAACATGGAGTGCCTTGACATATCCGTAAAAGAAACAATAAGTCAGACTACACATTATGTGTGGCCGTGACTGGGGAAATGGAGCTTATGGGTTTTAATTTAAACACTAGTTATGTAAGGAATACAGCCATGGGCTGTTGCGTTTACTGGGGTGTATAATACATGTGTCTGTTTAAAGTGCGTTTAATCTGGTCTATTTTATAAGGAATATACCCCTTTATTATAGGGATTGACCGTTCGGGCCATCGCCGCCCGATACGTATCATGGGTCTGGGAATTCGCCCCTTTTGACCAAAGCCGCCAGTATGCTACCAAATAATACTCTGGGAGTCGTTTGGTCGTACCTATTTTCGCGTGCGTAATAATGCTTGTCCTCCTGTCATCTAGTGTGTGTCGTGTTTATTATATGCTTATGCGCAGGCTGATCTGGGGCTACACTCGTTGCACATGTTACAAATTATACGCTGTTCTTGGCCGGGCCGACTTAGTCGTCAAGCACGGGTTAATTCTCAGCACTATATAAAGCCACCCATGTGGTTGGCACAACCTTTCTCTCGACAAAATGCAACCAGATCAGACGTAATTTCATACCAGATAAGTATTTTGTTTACATTGAGTTTTTATTATTATCTTTTGTTGTACACATGTTGCCTTTTGTTTTAAAACTATTTCACTACGAAGTTGCTACATGTATCTAGCTGCACTACTGGGTATATGTTCTATAT
Organism: Conchocele bisecta; assembly: GCA_029237695.1. Lineage (NCBI taxonomy): Eukaryota > Metazoa > Mollusca > Bivalvia > Lucinida > Thyasiridae > Conchocele > Conchocele bisecta. The sequence continues at coordinate 67,181,788 of CM055273.1, forward strand.
TACTCCATTGGTAATTTAAGCTTGGAATTAGATCCCACGTGTTCAGAGTTCGTGGGTCGGCCCGATGCGTACTGCTATCGAGGACGAAGTATTTATGCAACTTGCTTTCTAGTCACCGGCGCGGGGCGGTGCTGTTTTCCAAAGGGCCTTCCCTGCGAGTGCAGCTAGTATGTGTTTAGACGTGGCAGCTTCGTGTATTCACATAACGTTGTCATGCCACTTCGGTCCATCTTATCAAGGTCCCATGCAACTACAACTTAACCAACATTTATAAGCAGTTTACTATAAGGACATATTCTTTATACTTTGAATTGACCTAGTAACCACAGCTACATGTATGTTCATGGCATCGGCCTGGCCTGTGCACGTTTTGTGCAATCGACAGTTACCATTCTCTTTCTTGCATACGCGTGATTGAAGGTCTGGTTGTACCTCACACGATAATCGTGTATTTAATTGCATCCTTTCTATTTTATCCGGGTATTGCTACGATGTCATCTCGTAATTGTCTCCATTTATGATGGGCTATGCAAGAGACGATCCATTCAGTACCTTCATGTACAGGTAGCTGGTCTCCAATTCCGATATTCGTTGGCGCTATTTCAGAAACATATCCGTAAACCACAAACTCCCGATACCACCCCATCCCCCGATGGTATGCCCCCTTTTTGTATACGACATGATATCATTCTGTCCCAATATCTCCCCTAAACACATTCCGGAATTCGGGCCACATATATGGTTAGAACGAATATGCTCAAATCCGTCTGGGGGGACCATCTCGCCTGTGAGGTCCGCGCAGCATCGTATGTGAAATGGCGGACGTACGCGGGGTGAGCAGACAGATGGCAATATTATATATCTCCCAATAATTATTTTGGCAATTATGATTTTACTAAATTAATAATTGAAAGTGTGCGTCTTAAATTCTGTCAAGATGTGCAATTTATACTCGGCCACTTTAGAAACGTCCCACTTTTGAACCGATATATCTCTGGGTATGTTTATGTTACACATTTTGTGAATGTACATGCGAGATGCTGCTTAGTTTGTGAATACATCCGTGGTAAATTTCCACGAAATACGCGAAATTCAAAATGGCCACCAACCGGAACGTCTAATTCCACTTATTGCACGTGCGCGCTATACCTGTACTCGATAAATGAATTTAGCCAACGTAGTCCGATAATTGCGACACAGGCCAATCCCAAAATTTGAAAATCACTTTACCATTGTTTTCATCATGCCACGCTTGTTCACAGTTGATTTATATGTAGGGTCACCGGAACGGTACTTCATGATCCAGGGTTCGAGCCTACGATACACATTTCCCATCCTGCCTAGATCACATGGTGCGTTGTTACATCCGAGATGGGCAATGCATGGATGTGATTTTGAGGTGGAGGTGATTTGTTCGCGCCGATATATATATACTGCGCGGTGTAATGTCTTGTAGTTGGTAACCGGTTTTGTCTCTACGAATCGTCATGTGTTTACAGAACTGTAACTAAAATTTTTCGAACGCGATCCACTGGACAAAGTAACTATTTCGGGTGTCCGACGATCAGTTATTTCTCTTTGACCACAAAATATCGCGCGAATGCACCTAGTGATTCCCATAATTGTAAAATGATCGTTCAATACTTTAAGTTCAACCATAGCCCGTAAGCCGCGAGATAACGGAATGAAATCGGAACATAATTATCATAATCGTATACTTGTAACCAAACTGCCATTTCATTTCTCTGCATACTTTCGCCAACGTGTTTACATGTAAGATTAAAGCGGCAATATGTCATCAGACGCATACACATGATTCTGGTCACGCATGCTTTAGCAGGACCGGGACGTAGGATTAGCAATTTCGTCGTCGTCGGCGTAAACCCTTCAACAAGTACATAGGTATGCCGCCACATCGGTGCGCACATGACCACGTCCCAATGGCGTTAACGTTCATGATAATGTAATCAGGTATGCCGCATTGTTGCACACAGGGCCCACACGTCCCAATGGTCAAGGACACTTCATGGCAAGGTCACTACACTTGGTCATTTCAAATGTTAAGTTGTGTTTAGCTCGTTTTTTACATCATTACATTGTAAGTACTTGTCGCATTTTAATAATATTCGGTCACAATGTGTATCCAGGTATGCTGCATTGTTGCGCACATGACCCACGTCCCAATGATCAAGGACACTGAATGTCAAGGTCATTAAACACTTTATGTCAAACGCTAAGGATTTGGACAATCTTTGGTCACAATATATAACTACGCATGCCACGTTATGGCACACATGACCATGACCACATCGCGATGGTCAGACAACCAGGGTCCGGGTCATTAAAGACATATTCATTACAAATATTAATATACGTTTAGCTATGCGAGTTACATCAGTACCTCGTACACTTTACCCAATGATTGATTTGATCCAGTGCTTTCTAGTAGCACTAGCAAAATATCGCACTGATACTAATAAATAACTTCCACCCTTAGATATAATGCCCAGACGTTACCCGATGCGAAATGTACAGCCGCGAGGCGACGTAGGTCCGGTGCGACGTGGCCGCCAGAGAAACCTTGGACGGCACCCTGCCCAAGCACCACCGCCGTCCGTCCAAGCGGCGCCGCCTGTCCTAGCGCCGCCGCCCGTCCAAGCGCCGCCGCCCATCCAAGCACCGCCGCCCGTCCAGGCACCACCGCCAGGCATGGAACACCCACCCGTCCAGGCTAGTTGTGAATGGAAATGGTGTCCTCTCAAGTAAACCAATAACACCGACCCGTAAAATATGGTCGATCGAACAATGGTCCGACGCATTCCTCGTTTTTATAGAAATATGCTGTCAGAAATACCCCGGGAAACTTGCCGAACTACTTTCATATTTTTCGACGATAAGGAGCTCGGCAAAGTCCCATGCCCAGTGGCAGCTATATGATGAACAATTTAGAATGCGCCGGTCCACAAGTTTACAACGCTGGGACCAACTAAACCCAAATCTTTGGCTAAAAATAATGACCTCACCATCAGCGGAAACCCGTACAGACAACTCTGGCTGGAATGCATCAACTGCCACACATACAGATAGTATTGCACCGCAAGCGTCAATCTGCTTATCGTACAATAAGGGTAATTGCACGTTCTCGGCTTGCAAATTTCGGCACGTCTGTGACAATTGTACAGGTCCGCATATGCGTGTGACATGTCCTCAGGGGTTTCGCACCCCGATCCGATCGGCCCCTTATCGCACCAGAGGCAACAACCGCGGTACCAGCGGCCATCCCAACCCAAACGTCACCAGGCTTACATAATAACTTAGCTAAAACGCCCATTAATGTCGAGAAGTTAGCCACCGAATTGTCCTCTTACCCAGATGAACCTACTGCAAATGAATTAATGGCAGGTTTTACACACGGTTTTGAACTTCATTATGATGGCCCACGAGTCGCAATGGAGGCTAAGAACTTAAAATCTGCGCGTGAAAATCCTACGATTGTAACTGACAAACTTACAAAAGAGGTAAATTTAGGTCGAATGGCTGGCCCCTTTTCTAGCCCGCCACTAAAACACTTCAGAGTTAGCCCTGTAGGTTTAGTCAGTAAAAAGTCTGGAAATGAGTATAGGCTTATTCATCATTTATCTCACCCAGAAAATCAATCCGTTAATGATTATATCGACCCTACATTGTGTTCTGTAAATTACACGCACTTTGATGAAGCGGTAGAAATGGTCCAGCAGCTTGGAAAAAATGCAGATTTGGCCAAACTCGATATATAGTTCAGCGTACAAATTACTACCAATATCGCCAGCTGATTTCGAGCTGCTAGGAATAAAACACGACGGGTTTTATTACTACGATAAAACTCTCCCTTTCGGTGTTTCAATCGCATGCGCCACATTCGAAACATTTTCCACCTTTCTAGAATGGGCTGGGCGCAAACATTCGGAATCGGATACTATCAAACACTATTTAGATGATTTTTTGATCGGGGGTAAAGCAGGCACAAACGAGTGTAAACATGTCATGGACACATTTATTGGTGTATGCGATCATCTATCCGTCCCTCTGGCCACGGAGAAAACGGAAGGTCTTAGAACGCGACTCTGTTTTTTGGGCCTTGATATAGATTCGGCGGAAATGTATGTTCAAATACCACACAACAAGCTACTCGAACTCCGTGAAAAAGTTAAGTACATATTAAGTCGAAAAAAAGCCACACTGAAAGAAATGCAATCACTACTGGGAAGTCTTGCTTTTGCATGCAGAGCAATAAAACCGGGCAGGGCATTTAATCGCCGGCTCATAAACTCGACAATTGTTCTAAAACACAAGCATCACAAAGTGCGTGTTAACTCCGGAATGAGAGAGGATTTACATATGTGGCTTGCATTTCTTGATAGTTACAATGGGGTAACGTTCTTTAGCGATTACATGTGTGTGGATAACCGCGATTTAGAATTTTATTCCGATAGCGCAGCGGGCGTAGGTATGGGATTCGGTCTGTACTTCAGTGGGCATTGGGCATATGGGGTAGGGCCACGACAGTGGTTCAAAATAGGCGTAACCAACGACATCACGATTCTAGAATTATTTCCAATCATTGTGGCTACATTCATCTGGTTGAGTTCTTTGAGCAACAAGAAGATTTGCTTTAGGTCTGATAATCTAGCCGTTTGCCATATTATCAATACATCAACAAGCAAATCTGAACGGGTTATGTCACTAATGCGCGTGTTTGTATTGCAATGCCTCAAGCACAACATATTGTTCAAAGCAAAACACATTTGTGGTAGCAAGAATAATAGCAGCATGATGGCAGCTCTTCAGGTCAGAATTTCCCCATACCCTACACGTTAATTTGAAAATTGACTCCACCGGCTGTGAGGTCAGTATCCAGGAAATTTATTTTTATTTCGTCTGCTATTGAGTGTTTATTACTACGTGTTGTGCAATCTCTGTACAAACTTCAGTGGGTCAGGGACTCCCATACCCTACACGTTAATTTGAATATCAGTATATCGGCAGGTATTTGTGTACATATATATTAAGTGTTCCTATGAATGAGTATTATACTGCTATATGCAGGTACCCCAATAAACCGTGTCTTTCATGGCTGGTCTAATTATTATAGTTGTATACATTCTGAAATGTAGTGGTACCTCATTATAGTTTATACCACACCACATGCTATGTTTTCCTATATATCTTGAAAATGGAATTTACATGATCACATGGCACATACCTTGTCTACTCCTATAGACCGGGACTGCTATGGAATTAGAAACAACACTGTTGTTGGATAAGCAGGCTGTACTGCTCATAGAATACTCCATTATATGTGTTTTGAGGAACAACTAATAAAAACGTAGATTAATATATTTTATTTCATAATATCATATTCAATAATACAAATACTACACAATAAATATGAAACGCTCTCTCTCTCGCTAGATAGTAATTGTATCCCCCGGACTCCGTCGGGGGATACTATGGATTTGACAGCGCGCCGCGTCCGCGTCCGCGTCCGCGTCCGCGTCCGCGTCCGCGTCCGCGTCCGCGTCCGCGGTCCGCGGTCCGCGGTCCGCGGTCCGCGGTCCGCGGTCCGCGGTGCGGTCCGCGGTCCGCGGTCCGCGGTCCGCGGTCCGCGGTCCGCGTCCGCGTCCGAGTCCGCGTCCGCGTCCGCGTCCGCCGCAGACACTTCTTGTCCGGAGTATAACTCGAACACCCTTTGGAATATTTTCATGAAACTTCACACATGCATAGACCACGACCCGAAGGTGTGTCGCGCACAAGAATGATAACTCTTGCATAGCTAATTTTTTAGTTATCTCCCTTTTTTGTTTCTCGCACTGATTTCGTGTCCGGAGCATAACTCCACCACCCTTTCGAATATTTTCATGAAACTTCACACATGCATAGACCACGACCCGAAGGTGTGTCGCGCACAAGAATGACAACTCTTGCATAGCTAATTTTTGAGTTATCTCCCTTTTTTGTTTCGCGCACTGATTGACCATAACTCGACCACCCTTTGGAATATTTTTATGAAACTTAAGACATTCAATTAGACCACGAACCGAAGGTGTGTCGTGCACAAGAATGACAACTCTTGCATAGCTAATTTTTGAGTTATCTCCCTTTTTTGTTTTCGCTCACTGATTTCCTGTCCGGAGCATAACTCGACCACCCTTTGGAATATTTTCATGAAACTTCACACATGCATAGACCACGACCCGGAGGTGTGTCGCGCACAATAATGACAACTCTTGCGTAGCTAATTTTTCAGTTATCTCCCTTTTTTGTTTTGCGCACTCTACAAACTGGACAATAATGCATGAAGACCTGTTTTCTGTCTGCTCTGTACACCTTTTCTCGTGTGCTCTGTACACTTTACCTGTAGAGAGAACAATAGAAACTGGGAGAACCATGTGCTAGCATGGGCTAGCATGTGCAGATGTCCAGTGCTTGACCACTGTTGACCAGGTAATTTATACAGGTAAATTACTACATTGGGTACTGTGTTGAAAATATTGTGACATTATGTGAACCTGTGCAGATATATGTAGATAAATATAGGACTATTAAACAAAAATCTGGTCTCCAATAGCAAGCATTATTATTTTTAAACTTTTTTTTTTCATTTTATATTTTTTTTTTTTTCACTTGTTTTTTTCATTTTTTTTTTCAAATTATTTTTCAATTTGACTGAAAAAAAAATCTGGGCTCAAGTAACAAGCATTATTATTTTTAAACTTTTTTTTTCCTTTTTTTTTTTCATTTTTTTTTTCAAATTATTTTTCAATTTTTGTCCAGTAGCATAAGGTCGTAAGTGCTATATACAGACTATTCACCTGTGCATGTGCTAGCATGTGCAACTGACCACTGACCACTTACAGGTAATTTATACAGGTAAATGATTATATTACATTTCCGTAAACTGTGTTGAAAATATTGTGGCATTATGTGGACCTGTGCAGATATATGTAGATAAATATAGGACTATTAAAAAAAATTCTGAGCTCCAGTAGCAAGCATTATTATTTTTAATTTTTAAACTTTTTTTCCCTTTTTATTTTTCATTTTTTTTTTCAAATTCTTTTTCAATTTTTGTCTAGTAGCATAAGGTCGTAAGTGCTATATACAGACTATTATCATATAATAAAACAATTATTGACTAGTGAGCCATAGAATATAATCTGATATTCTATGGTTCACTAGTCAATAATTGTATAATATGTTCGGGCCAGTGAAAATTGCTTTCGGGCCCAGGCTCGAGGTCAAGGCGGGACAAGGCGAGGCATCTGATTCCCCGGAATTCTTGTTTACTTATCTCCCTTTGTTGTTTCGTGCTCTGATTTTGTATCCAGAGCATAACTCGAACACGCATATACGCATTGCTCTAATGGTCCTCTACCGCCCTGTGCCAAATCCACGTTCGTTCTGCCCCCGTCAAGCCCAGGGTCAAGGTCACATACTTAGTGCTTCAAAAACATTCACGCTTGGGTAAATATCTTATACTTTCTGTTTTCTTTCATGGATCATCTTCATATTTCATATACGCATTGCTCTAATGGTCCTCTACCGCCCTGTGTCAAATCCAAGTTCGTCCTGCCCCACCAATCCCAGGGTCAAGGTCACATACTTGGTGCTTCAAAAACTTTAACGCTCAGGTAAAAGAAAATGTTGACTTGCAATTTGGCCTCATTTATTATCAAAGCGATATGTGGGACGTCCGTGTTCTATGAACACATTTTCTAGTTTATTAAACTTCACACATGCATAGAAGACGACCCAAAGGTGTGTCTCACGTAAGAATGACAACTCTTGCGTCGTTAATTTCTTAGTTATCTCCCTTTGTTGTTTCGTGCACTGATTTCGTGTCTGGAGCATAACTCGAACACCCTTTGGAATATTTTCATGAAACTTCACACATTCATAGACCACGACCCTAAAGGTGTGTCCCGCAAGAATGACAACTTGCATCACTAATTCTTTAGTTATTTCCCTTTGTTTTTCCGTCACTGATTTTGTCTCCGGAGCATAACTCGAACACCCTTTTTTCAAACTACTTGTGTATCTGGGGAGGGGGATACACATGCGCTTGTCGACAAGCGTCCATTTCTAGTTATTTGTCTCAATAACCATATGGATACGACACGCATCCATCTACGAGAACTCTCTTATCGAAAACAATCTTGTAGTCTTTCTTTTGTGATACCGTCATAATATTAGCCCTATCTCTGTCTCTCATTATTTTGAAAGGGTCGGCCACCGTCACTAAATCTTGGGAACCTGTGGTCACCATGTTTTTAATTACGTCATAATTTATTTGCATTGTATTTTTGTGATTCAATGTGATTCCGCGAATCTTGCAATGCGTAAATTTGCCTTTTTCATCTGGTCGTATTGTTCTAAATGCGTAGTTTTTGGGACCCCCAGTGACAAAAGTTTCTACAGTCGAACCTCTCCGAACGGCCACCTCTCTACAACAGCCACCTCTCTGCAACAGCCGCTATTTTATATCCCAAATGGATGATTTCATCTATATCTAACCCTTACACGGCTGAGCATGAACATTGTCGTTTGATGTTGATTTTGCCTTCTTTCTCAATAAAAACATGTTTTGACAGCATTTTAGAATCATTTCCATTGGAAATGATTCTAAAATGCTGTTAAAACATGTTTTTATTGAGACTTATTGAAGAAAATAAATAAACATCAGACGATAAAATTGTATTCAGCATTAACCTCCCTACAACAGCCACCTCTCTATAACAGCCAATTTTGCCTCTTCCCATGGGTGGCTGTTGTAGAGAGGTTGCACTGTATTTCGTTGTTTGGTACTTCGTCTGTAAGATCTCCCAAGTAGTCCCCTAGGTCTGGTTACCATTCTCCTATCTTTGTGGAAAAGACAATATAATCAGTATCTGCGTAAAGAGCTCTGGCGGGCCGAGTTTTTCTAGGTAACTGTACAGCTTTAGAGGGGCCTGCGCTGTCGTATAAGCTGCGATTACAACGTTTACTTTCCCTGACGCTTCAACAAAATTTGTCTTGTATTTCCATCGTAGTTCTACCATTTCGTCATTTATGAAATTGTTCGCTGTCACTTCCTCGTTGTCGCTCGATAATTTATCAAAGAATACTATGGGATCATCCACGTACTCTACTTGCGACATGTTTAGACGCTGTCCGAATTTGCCCCAGAAAGAATTCAGCATTAGCTTAGCCAACGCCCTCATTCCTTTGTTCTTGTTAATTTTGGCGTATTCGAGTTGTATACCCTCCTTGTCATAATACATTTGGATGTATCGTTGTTTCTCTTCTTCGCTAATACACCAAGCAGGCCATCCGGACGATTCTTGCTTGAGTTTGAGAAACGTATTCACATATTCGGTGAATATGCCCCATTCTTTTGTTTCGGGGTTATACTGGGATACCTTGTTGAAGTGCCATACTTCGTATATCTTGTCGATAACGTATCCTTCCTCTATGGCTGTTTTTACTTTGTCCGTGACCCATGTTCCGATTAATGCCCGTTCGTTATCCGGGTGCGTGCATAGTCTATCTTGTCGCGTGTCTGCACATGCATTACATAACACAAACAGTAATTTCCCATTCGATTTGCACGGAAGTACTGGAATGAACAGTTCGTTTGGTGGTATGACTTTACATTTAATTATGCCTTCGTACGCGTCAATATCACTGAAGTTTTCAGTTATGATTTCAGGATGCTCGAGTGGTACTTTGCCTGTCTTATTTATGAACGGATAGAGTGATGTTACGTCGTAATATTTGATGCATTCTATGTCCGTTTTTTCCTTGAAAAGAGTATAGCCTCGGTTCTTCCACCAAAAAATGCGTCTCTGGGTTGTATTGGTGTAACCATCTCTAATCCTTTGAATAACTCCATTAGAAAACATATGGGTTGAGCTATTGCTAAACAAAAAGAAAGTCCTTCTTGGCCTATTTTACAGACCACCAAACTCTGATATTAATTATAATAACACAATTGAAGACTCTATACACCTAGCCATTGACACAGATATTAAAGACATAATAATTACAGGTGATTTCAATTATAATACTCTAGCTCCGCCGACATCCCAGAAAGTTAATAATATCATACAACAATACAGTCTTCACCAGGTAATAACCGATTGTACACACTTTACAGAAACATCATCTTCTATTATTGATCTCCTGTTTGTATCAGATAAGAACACACTTGTAACTAGTGGCGTTGCAGACCCTTTTCTGAACCAGGAACATCGTTACCATTGCCCAATTTATGCTGTGTTTAAATTCAGAAAACCCAAATCAAAAACATTCAGAAGAGATATATGGTTATACGAGCAAGGGAACTACGAATTATTGAGAGAAAGCATTCAGTCCACCGATTGGGAAACATGTACTGACGATAATATTTCCTGTTATGCCAAATCATTTACAGAAAAACTTATCGAAATAATGAAAGAGTGCATTCCAAACAAAACTGTTACAATCCGACCAAAGGAACCTCCTTGGCTTACGAAAGTAATAAAAAAGAAAATTAAGGAAAGAAAACGAGCGTATCATAAGGCAAAACGAACTCAATTAGACCGCCATTGGAATAAATTTAAACTAATTCGAAATGATACTATATCATTAATACGTAAATCGAAGGAAACCCATTATACTACCATGTCTGATAAGTTGAACAATAATGAGACAACATCAAAAAATTGGTGGAGTACCTTAAAAGCTTTCATATCTCCATCCGCAAACCGCTCTATACCACCGCTGAATAATAACTCAAATATTTCTGAAACAGACTCTGATAAGGCAAATATGCTGAACAACTTTTTTCGAGACCAAACTATTCTGGAAGGTGCGAATAACGAAATACCCGAAATACCAACCTTTCCAGTAGATGAACAGCTATCGCAAATCCAAGTATCACATGAAGAAGCACTTTTAACTTTAAAGTCTGTACCGATTGGTAAATCCGCCGGACCTGATTGTATTGATAACCGCGTTTTACGCGAGGCATGTAACGAACTTGCATTGTCTCTATGCAATCTATATAATCGCTCTCTAAACGCAGGTATGTTTCCAGAATCTTGGAAAGAAGCACATGTATGCGCTGTGTACAAAAAAGGAGATCCAACGCTTGTTAATAACTACCGTCCAATCTCTCTATTAAATACCATCGAAAAAGTATTTGAAAGAATTGTCTTTAATCATATATATAATTTCTTGCATCGTAATAAAATACTTACTCCTAAACAGTCAGGTTTTATACCAAATGATCCTACAATAAACCAACTAACATATTTGTATGATACATTTTGCCACGCTCTTGATGACGGTAAAGAAGTGAAAGTAGTGTTTTTTGATATTAGTAAAGCGTTTGACAGAGTATGGCATAAAGGATTATTAGCAAAACTGAACTCAATAGGATTAACAGGTATTGTTCTCAGGTAGTTTAGTAGTTATCTACAAAATAGACGACAACGAGTAGTTATACCGGGCACCAAATCTGATTGGAATTTGATAAATGCCGGTGTGCCTCAGAGTTCTATCCTTGGACCACTTCTGTTTTTAATATATATTAATGATATTGTAGATGCCATAAATTCTAACATACGACTATTTGCAGACGACACTAGTTTATACATCGTCGTAGATGACCCTGTTGAAGCAGGAGAATTACTACAAGGCGATATAGACACAATTACAAATTGGTCAACGAAATGGCTTGTCACGTTTAATCCTGCCAAAACTGAATCATTACTCATATCTCGAAAAATTATCAAACCCCAACATCCTCAACTTCACATGTTTGACCAACCAATAACTGAAGTAGAGAGCCACAAACATCTCGGCATATTTTTAGCAGATGTTTGTACTTGGAATAATCAAATATCATATATCAAAGATAAAGCGTGGACCAGAATTAACATTTTGAGGAGCTTGAAATTCAAACTCTCACGAAAAACATTACAGACTATTTATATCGCATTTATACGTCCAGTCCTTGAATACGGCAACATTATATGGGACAACTGTCTATCAAGCGAAAAAAAATACGAACTAGATAAAATACAGCATGAAGCCGCAAGAATCGTAACAGGCGCAACCAAACTAGTATCATTGAACGATCTATACCAGGAATTAGGGTGGGAAAGCTTAGGCGAACGAAGACGGAAACAGAAATTAATATTGTTTTATAAAATGGTTAATGGTTTAACACCTGCGTACTTGTCATCACTTGTCCCACAAAATGTAGGTGGCACCTCACGATACAATCTACGAAATGACAGTAATATTCATCCACCACATTCACGCACTGTAATATATACTAATTCATTCTTACCTTCAGTTATTAGAGAATGGAATCAGTTAGCGCTCCCTGTCCGTGAGTCTTCGACATTAACGACGTTCAAGACGCTCATCAATACACAGTCTACTGTGATACCAAAATATTACTATTACGGACTCAGGAAAGCACAAGTTCTTCATACCAGATTACGTACTAACTGTAGCTCACTCAATTACGATCTGTATCAGAAAAACATTTCAGATTCACCCCTGTGTCGCTGTGGCAGCATTGAAAACGTACAGCATTACCTCCTTAACTGTCCATATTACCATGATATACGACAAGATTTATTTCAAACTATCACCCAAATCCCTGATGTAAATCTCCAATTACTAATAAATGGTACAATAGACATATTATTATTTGGGTCAAACGAACTATCATATCAGGATAACACTAAGGTATTCCAAACCGTACACACGTATATTCTGCGTAGTAAGCGATTTGTGTAATAATATACGTACAGTTCGATGTGTATCTCATAAATTGTAACATTGGTGTGCCTACTTAGCCTCCTGCGTGACGATGATGGACCCTCTAGTGGCACATGCATTTTTATTTTTTTTATTTTTATTTTTTTTCATTATTTTTATTTTTTTTATATATATCTTTGTTTTTCTTTTCATTTCCTTTTTTATTTTTTTTCTAATTATCAATAAAAATTCAAACATTTGATAGAATATACTATTGGTTACGGCCAATACATTTTCTTTTCATGTCATCTTTTGTTTTTATGAGCAAAATTGACAGTTGTTTCCCTTGTACACTTCGTTCAAGATATATCGAGTAAAATACTATTATTTTGCTTGATAACAATCCATAAACATAATAGTGTTTTGTATCTGCCATTATTACACCAACTGGTCTCATGCTGACAAAGTGACAAATGCGTGGTTTTTGTACTTTGCCAGCTTGTGACCCTAATTGCATTGATCAAGGAGAGGAACTCTATAAGATAGTAATCTTTCGTTCCAATCCTTCTATTCTGAATATTTGTTTATACCTGATGTAAATTGTTTATAATACAATATGTTTATACCAATCCTTTGATAAATGAAGCAATTTCTAAATTGTCATCGACCTGTGTCTCAAAATCTGATTCCCAGATACAATGGTAAGATTTTTGTGGATTTCCGTGCCAGAAATCACCGTGGAATTCCAGAACAACCTTTTCTCCAGTTTCTGTTTCATAGTACCCATCTACCATGTATTGATCAATTACCTTTTCCCCACCATTTCTAGCATGTTGGATTCGTATTCCTCTAATGTGAGATAAATATTTTATCCACTGTAAAGCTTTCACTGACTGAACTTGTTCGGGATTATACCCTTGAGCCGGAATTACGCCTATTGTTTCCGGTTGAAGAAACTTCGTCCTATATACGAGATTACATGCGGAAGCTATCGTAATGCATCTTTTAAAAGGATCAATGCCTGTAATGTCCATGAAATCGCGAAATTTCAAACTACATCTCCTGAGAATGTCTACGTCAGAACGACAATATTTTAAGAGTTGCTGTTGCATGTTGAACGGTTTAGATTTATTTTCATCATACCACTGTACAAATATATGCCTGTTCTCGGGTTTCATGCCATCCGGGTTATAATAGCGAATATCAGGGAGATGGTCTAAAACGGCTTCCTGGTTCTCTTTGCGAGTGTACAAGTGCGGGAAATATCCCTTCGCTAATTCTGTGAATCCAAACATCGCTGGTAACTTTGCAAACGCCATCGGCAGAAAATTTAAAGAGTCTATCATTCTAATCTTACAAGTAGGAACTTTGAGAGACATGATTTTAGCGCCATTTTGGCACCACTGATGGCAATACTGCATTTCGGTACATATATTGTAGGATCGGATAAGAGTCGTATCCTTGGTAGTTGTATCCCACACTCGAGACACCTCGTGTAGAGCGTGCTACATGTAGAATTGCCATTCTTTGTCGATCGTTGGTGGAGGCCGAAACATTCTTCCCCTTTGAAATATCGACTGCAGATGTCACAGTATATCCATGGCTCGTCTTGTTCTTCGTGAATTGTCATGCACGCCATACATTTAATATTGAATTTATGTTCTTCTTTATGGTCGTACCCTTCCTGACACTTCGTACAGTAATAATTCTTGGTCAGGAATGCCGGCATACTTGTTATCACGTCATAGTGGTCTTCATGGTGATATATGTATAGTTTCTTGTCCAAGTCTGGACCCGAGAATATAATAGCATTGAAGTAGTCTTTGGACACAACGTTGATCTGGTAATCAGCCATATGTTCTTAAAATCGTTTTATTTCGTCCTAGTGAGACTCCGGAATCTTGATGTAATTGGTTAGCCATTTCTCGTTGAACCTTCCTTCCATGCCTAATGGATTCCCATTTCTCGTGCTTATCAAGTCTCGCATTTGCCGTTACAACAGCACGTGCACAACACAAATTGTCACGATTCTGAATGCGTATAATACATTTTTTATCCAGTAGAAATTTGTCCGTATTCACGTATTTGCATCGTTTCCTGGCACCGCCACTTGGCATGTCCACGTGGGTGATTTCAATTTTTAATCCTTCATCTAAAACGAAGTCTTCGTTTGATTGCAAAATCCGCTCGATTTCTAGCAATATACTGTTAGCCGTGATGTTTTGCACAAGCCCAAACGGTATGATGATAGGATAATCTAATGTTGGACATTCTAAAGTCAACCTTATGTTATCATTAGGCTTTGCGTTCGCGGTTACATCTTCAAGTATGGCTCCAAACAGTCTCTTCAGAGTTCTCATGATATCATGAAGATCCATAACTGTGAGTTCCCTGAACTGTACGTCGTATGTTGTCGCCGTTGTCTGGAACTTCTTAATCTTTTGTTCCCTTATTTTGTTCATGGTATATAATTGTCGCGGATCGTCTCCCTTGCGCAGTTTTCTGGTAACATTGTCGTGTACCGTATCATCGACAGGTCTCTTTCGCCCAGCGCCACCCTGGTGTGTGCGGTCTCGGTGTCTGTCCAGTATGAACTTGCGACTGAATGACTGGCCACATTCATCACAGTGGAGGCTTGAGGAGGAGCAGGTCTTCTCACCTTTCTTAACAATCAAGCACTTGTCCGATGTTTTCTAATCCGATGGCGAACCCACAATGAACAGATTTTGAAATATTTGTGCTTTTGTATATTTTGTTGCGCATGCGCAAATGAACTATGATTATCATATAGTGTGTTTATATTGGATTGGAGACTATATTGGGTTAGAGACTATACTATAATGTATAAATCCAATAGCAAGCATAACATATTAAAGCCTAAAGGCGTGGGGTCTCGTTAAATGAACATAGTCAATGCATAAAGTTCTTTATAGATACAATGTAAACACAAAATGTACAGCAGACACTCCGCCTCACCTGACACGTACCTCCCAGATAGTGTATGTGCTTCTTTATAATGGTATGTGTGAGTCTTCCATTGTGTGCTTGCAAAGTATTTATACAAAGGTGCATTTGTAGAATCGACCCTGATCCCGTGATGCAGTTGACGCTATTTGATTGGTTATCAGAAGTGAAAGCATATATAACTATAAATTCTATTTCTATTTCATTATTGGTGCCGCCGCCGCCGCCACATATTGAGGCGCCACGGGCGCCTTTACCACCACAGAACAATACCTTGCTACGTCATCCATTTACGATGATAATATCTGGGCCAACTGCGTGTGGTAAAACGACGTTTGTGAAAGCATTACTACAACGGCATGCTTCGAGGATACAACCATCACTTGAACGAATATTGTGGTTATATAGAAGATGGCAGCCTCTCTTTGACGTCATAAAACATATAGTTGCACCTGCTGTTGAGTTTATTCAGGGAATTATAACTGATCTGGCTGACGATGACTATTTTAATCCCAAACTCAACAATTTACTGGTTATGGACGATTTAATGTCAGTATGCGGCAAAGACCAACGAATTACTGATCTATTTACGGAAGGGTCGAGCCATAGATCGCTACCGGTTATCTCGATTAACCAGAACATATACGGATCCAGAGACACAAGTCAGAGAAGGAATTGTCATTACCTGGTGTTGTTTAACAATCCCATCGATAAACAGACAGTGAATACGTTGGCTCGACAAATGTACCCTGGCTATTCGGAAAGATTCGTGAACGCTTTTGAGAAAGCAACCAAACAACAATACGGATTTCTATTGGTTGATTTAAAACCATTTACACCAGAGCTAGAACGGCTAAAGCATAAGATCACGTGGTCTGATGAATGCGGCGACGAAGCTATAAAAGGAAATGATCACAGTCAAAATAATCATTCTTCAACTAGAGCTCAGCGTGTTCACATCGGAAATATTACTGTACCAGACGCCAATAGGTTGGAGACAGCAGAAAATACTGTATCGGAAGACATATCTGACAAAATGGCAGAACATGGGAATGCTTGTGACGACTGTGGACTTTTATTTGATACAACACACGACGTGCAAAGTCACGTAAAGCGTGGTTGGTGCGCGGAAAACAACGAGCCTCCAGCCAAAAAGATAAAATTGGAGGAACGGGAACCCATGGAGTATGATGACACCATAGAAGATAACGATGGATATCTGTCACTGTGGAAAAATTCTGCAAGTGCTAATGAAGAGAGATTTGACCATTTTTACGAGCGGTTCATAAACGAAGAAGAAAGTGAAGAAGATGCCTTGGAATTAGCGGATGAACGCACCAGACCTTATAAAGAAAGAACATGTTATACCAAGTACGAAACCCTACTGGACAATTACTGGTTTCCCCTGGAAAACAATGTTCTCCACAACAAAATCATAAAGGCGGTGGAAGCTTTGTTAGCCAAAGACGTGGAACAAACTTTGGCCATCAAGAGAGCTGTGAATAAGTACAAAGAAGAATTTCAAGATTTGTTTGAAACGCACTTATCAGAGGACGAAGAGGACAGTGAGACTGAGACCGAAGATGAATCTGAGACTGAAAATAAATAGTGAACACATTAAAGTAACATTTCATTCCTCATCGGACACTTGTGCTGAACAGACATGGACGAATATTTAAAGAAAATATATTACGATCCAGGTCATCCAGCCAGTTTCGCTGGACCGCAGAAACTGTACAGAGTTGTTAAAAATGAAGGGAAATTCAACATCGGTATGCACAGAATCAGAAGGTTTCTACATAATCAGGAAGCATACAGTCTGCATAAGCCGGTGAGAAGACGTTTTCGAAGAAATCACGTGGTCAGCGCGGGCATAGACGATCTGTGGATGGCAGACTTGATCGATATGGTGAAATTCGCAGAATTCAATGATGGATACAAGTACATTCTGCTGGTGATAGATACTTTCTCCAAATACGTATGGCTACGACCTTTGAAAAGCAAAACGGGGCGGGATGTGGCAGGAGCTTTCCAGGATATGTTCACCAAGTCTGGACGCTCCCCGGCGAAGCTTATCACGGATAAAGGTATGTTGTATTGTTTTGCTAACTTGTATAGCAGATAATAACACATTACATATATGTATTTGACTTAATCATAAGTCAAGCCAATGTATAACTTTCACTTCCATTTAAGTGTATTTTTAATTATATAGGGGTGGTACACCGCTGGGCGTGGACTCATGTTCATGCTATGTGTTTGCTTCTGTATTAGTGTGCCATATGGCGTTTAATGTTGGTTATATTGGGTGTCCATTCGGTATGTTACTCTATATTTTAGGTCAAGAATTCCGTGCTAAGCAAGTTCAGGATCTGATGCAGGAGAATGGTGTCATATATTTTCCGACACAGAATGAGACGAAGGCGTCTACGAGTGAACGCGCAATTCTGACCATAAAAATGAGACTGAGTCGGTATTTCACATACAAAGAGGGCTACAGTTATCTACATATTCTCCAACAAGTGGCCAATAGTTACAACAACACCTATCACAGGACCATTGGAACTACACCGACCGACGTAAAAGACATTAATGAAGAAGAAGTTCGTCTGTCAACATACTTTGCACAGAACAAGAAACCTATGAAACCAAAACATTTCAAATTCAAAAATGGAGATTATGTTAGAATAACTTATCTGAAGAACATATTTACCCGTGCTTACAATCAAAAATACAGTGGAGAAGTGTTTCAGATTAATAGGCGTTACTTCAGAGGCAAACTGCCAATATACAGATTACGTGACATGCAAAATGAAGACATAAAAGGAACGTTCTACGAGAGTGAGCTACAGAAAGTAGACATTAAACCCGATGAATTGTAAATTGAGAAAATTCTGAAAAATAGAGGAAAGGGGAAGAATAAACAATACTTTGTGAAATGGAAGTACTATCCTGCTAAGTTCAATAGTTGGATAAAAGCCAGTGATTTACATTGACATTGCTGTTTTCATGTCCATGTCCATTATGTACATTCTGCAATTGCAGCCAATCATATTGTTTGTCAATAGCATAATACATGTACGTTGATATTATCATGTAAATTCTTGGTAAATAAATGTGTTCGTAAACATGCTAGTTATTGTTTAACTTTGTTCTCCAATCGTTTTCCCATGCAGGATAGGGGTGGCGCCAAATGTCAACCTATATCCGATCCACATAATAGTGATGCCGTATGCCCTGCATCTCACATAAAGCGATATAAAATGGGATGTAACGTTTTAGTGATTGTACTGGTGTTTTAAGGTATCGGACACTATGTTAGGATATCGTAAATTTTGAACTATGGAGCAGGCAGAGTCATACATACACTTCAGTGCGCCGACAGGCCTCGTGTTGGACCACCTTTTATGACTGGCGTAATTGTCCCATGTTGCCCCATGCGTGTAGTAAGAAACGACTAATATGACTAAATGAATTTGGTATGGATGTGTGACACCATTTCAACATACTGTTGCTTCAGAGCCGTGTTCTCAAATTTTGCTATTCCTGACCCTATATATATATATATAAATATATATATAAATAGCTAATGAGCGGAAACAGATCAATTATCAAACAAACGATTTATAAACATCAAATACCCACGTACACACACGGGGACTCCGTACAGAATGCACAAAGTATGTACAAATGACATATATTGAGATTTACGGGTCTGGGAAGCATGAATTGATGAACATACAGCTAATATAAGCAAGATACAATAATATTACAGTGTGTTGCTGTAATAATGTATGTACAAATTAACTTGGTTAACATACTATTGTCAACGTGATATAATTCAGAAATATACCACATGATTTAACCTATTCAGAATTAAACCTATGCGAACATAAATAACACAGATTGTAACTGTGCCACGCGACGGACATATATATATTAAAGTTGGCCAAGCGTACAATTAATCGTCTGCTAATACACCTCAGTTTTGTCTGCTCGATAAACCCAAACGCGCCTTACAAATGTACCTGTGTATCTTGTCTAAGCACGTAAACTTGCGATATGTTATCTGCGCACAACATGAAGCAATACTACGACAATACTGCTTGTATGCTATCTATACTTTACCTTACACGATTAGTATACAGTAGGCCTGCTAGCGCAGTAGGATACAACGCCGGCTTATGATCTGACGGTCGGTGGTTCGTACCGGACAAGAGGCAAACTATTTTTCGGAATTTAACTCATTCATATTTATAATGACCAGCCCATGAAAGACACGGTTCATTGGGGTACCTGCATATAGCAGTATAATACTCATTCATAGGAACACTTAATATATATGTACACAAATACCTGCCGATATACTGTTCACTATTCAAATTAACGTGTAGGGTATGGGAGTCCCTGACCCACTGAAGTTTGTACAGATATTGCACAACACGTAGTAATAAACACTCAATAGCAGACGAAATAAATAACAGTGTCCTGGAAACTGACCTTACAGCACGTGGAGTCAATTTTCAAATTAACGTGTAGGGTATGGGGAAATTCTGACCTGAAGAGCTGCCATCATGCTGCTAATGATGTTTGCGATAGCATATCCCGAATGAATTTTCAGAAATTCCGCAGACTTGCACCAACCGCCGACCAACTCCCACAGCCTGTTCCAGCGCATCTTTGGGCCATCTTCAAATGAATGTGAACACACTTCTCGATGCAGCCCTATCTAACAGTACACACGTGACGTATAAGTCGGCCATACACATATTCCAGTCATTTTGCATTAGTTTCAATTTGCCATTGATATGGCCCGTGCCTGAAAACCACATTAATCTGTTTATAGCACATAATTATGATAGAAACGTGTCGCCAGCTTCCATCAAAACATATCTTTCTGCTATAAGCTATAAACATAAACTGGCTAGAAGGATATAGCCGTCTATGCCACCGAAAAGATATGCGGCTACCTATAACAATGGACATCCTATCGTCACTCGTAGTAACATTGCCAAAACTATGTTCGTCTAAGTACGAATCCTTACTGTTCAAGTCCGCGTACTTGCTGGCATTTGTCGGCCTATTTAGAGTCGGTGAACTCGTGTACACCACACCGGCATATTCGGCGCGCCCGTTGAGGCTAAATGACATACATTTTTTAAATAACGGCATTTCAATAAATATTCGCCAGTCAAAATGCGATCAAAGGGGCATTTAACAAAACGTTTTCATAAACAAATTTCACGAGACGCAGATATGTCCAGTTGAAACGTTACGTGCATTCTTACTAGTGAGACCAAACACGGCAGACAACCTATTTGTCCATGTTAATGACGCACCATTAACACGTTATCAGTTCAGCGCGGTCTTGTCAAAATGCATAAGATTGCTCGACCTCCCACAAGCCATATTTAAAAGCCATTCATTCAGAATCGGAGGTGCATCATATCTTGCAGAATTGAATGTACCACACGAGTCGATCCGGAAACAAGGCCGCTGGTCGTCTGATGCATTCCGCTCGTACTTAATATGAAGATTTGGAATGTAACTTGCATGGATTTTCACTGCAGTATTCTTCCATCTTGTACCTACAACCATATCAAATTGTTGCTAAAGGTGAACTGCGGAAGATTTAACAATTTCTGTTTATTAATACATGCAAGGGCATTAGGATATTTACGCCGAAAGGACTGTGGGGAATTGTAAATAATACTATCAATTTTAATAGTAAGTAACCCTCATTGATATGAGGCTTCATTTGATTTCCGTTGAATATACTTGGCCAACGCCGAACTAGCAAAATATTCATGTTAAATTACTACACCCCCACCCCCCACCACCCCGTTGACTCTTATTATTTTATACACACATAATTAATCATAATGTAATTCAGCATATACATCGATATCAATGTCGGCATACACCTATTGAATTTGGATTCGTCCTAGGTCAAGGTCACTGTTGCTACAATAATTCATGGCTGTTCATAATCGCCGTTCCGCACGATAACTATGTGTTCGGGCTTCATAAAACTTTACATGTGCATTTATATCAATGATGACGAGATACCTATTTAACTTCGCATCTATCATATATCATTATGCAAAATTGTGTTTGTTCGTCGCCCCACATTAACTTTAATTATGGGTGTCGTATATTATGAAAGCTTTACATTTGCATTGCTATCAATGGCACCAGGACACCATTGAATGGGGGTTTGGCCGCACAAGGTCAATGTCTGTGCATTATTATCAAGGACAATATACCTATTGAATATGGTCATTGGCCGTCCCGGGACACTGTTGCTAGAAATGGGTTACTATTTAAAAAAAAATGAATATATATATTGTTGGCGGCTGACAAATCGAGCTGGCTTGCTAGGACTTGCTACATGCAAGACGAAACTACAGATACTTGATCTAGTACTAGTTGTTTCAGACGTGTGGCTGGCCGGCTCCTCCATCGTCTACTGGGCGGAACAGCGGGCCCGCCACAGCTTGGGCATACACCTAGGCCTCAAGGACACCGGCACAGCCATCCGGTGGTTCGGGATTAGGGGCCTAAGATGGCAACGGCTGATGTCTGTTATCAGGGCCAAACTGCGCCAGTTCCCGTACCCGGATATTCTGATACTGCACTGCGGGGGAAATTCGTTGGGGGCGGGTACGGGTTGGCAAGTTGGACCGTGATGTCAGAAATGACATTGAACAATTACAGGCTACACTACCTAACACGCTTATAGTATGGTCAGAAATCACACAACGCGCTCCGTGGCAATACTTTGATTCGCAACGCAGCGCAGAGCAGGCCCGCAGGCGCCTCAATCGAACAGGCGGTCTTGCGGCCTGCAATGCAGGCGGTTGTGTGATCAAGCATGCCCAACTTAAATCTGAATGTCCATTTCTCTTCCGGGCGGATGGTGTACATTTTTCGGAATTTGGCAATGATATTTTTATTAACAATATCCGGGGCGCAATCATACAATTTTCAAACTTTACCGATAAACCTGTATATCCATCGTAAATTAACAGGCCTATCTACCCCTCATCGTCATCGAATCACGAGCAACGCCACTACAAATTACAATGTACAATGTACGACCATTATTTTATGTATGCCCATAATTGGCGGAATTTGTCTATACCAAATTTATGGCGGATTGTTGCGGGTGGTGAGATGTTTGATATTTTTGATATAGCATATCAGTTGCACAATACCTAGCTGGTTCTCTGCAGATGGCGCGTGCACGGACCGTCCCGGCACAATCTCGCTGACGCTTCCCCCTGAATATCACTGGTCTGCTAATTCACTCGGTGTAGCTGCTGAGGGCCACCAGTGCTATCGGGGGACTGCGGTAATGGGCATTACCAGGTGGTGGTAATGGGCATTACCAAGCGACAATGTTGCTTGCATCCAAGCGGATCCTTCTTTACCAGGCGGTAATGGGCATTACCATGCGGTAATGGCGCTCACATGTCACCACCCGCAAACATCTGTCCGCCACTTATGAGGCCTGTATTTGCTTCTGTCCAATATTTCTCCAATAAAGTCGCGGCCATTTATTGCCAAAATCGCCTTCCTTGTCCATGTTGTATTTGTTATTATGCTTGTGTTGGCGTGTGTGGGGTAGCGGATACGAACGTGCGTATTATGGTCATGCTTCTGTTTGTTACTATCATGATCAACTCACGTTGGTTTCCGTCTCCGGGCAGACGCGGTCACCTGTATGATACATATAGTTGATTCCCTAACATAAACCCATCTCAAGTTAGGCTGTCCTCCTAATGTACCACACTGAACGGCCAATCATCTTGTAATAAACAGACCAAATGTATTATACACCCCTATACATGCAACAGTCCATGGTTTTATTACTTAAATTTACACTGCATTTTCTCATAGTTTCAACTAAATATGGCGTTAAAATTGAGAATAATCTGGTTTTTACATCATTGTGTCGCAATTCCTGGAACAGCGACGTTGCCGGTCAATAGCGTGCTATTATTGACAACCTGTGGAAATTAATGACGTCAAGCGAACTTTAACCAATCAACAACATGACGTTGAATGGGCGCTTCCATTATGAACTTATGGACTAAATATTTCAAATTATGGCAAGTGAGGTATATATATATATATATACATACACTTAAAAATAGGTTTAGAAAACAAGGTTTTACACGTATGTGAATTATTCTCCTGTGTGTTTTACGATCAATGTTCTTCTCCTTATGTGTTTTACGATCAGTGTCGATCCAGATGAGTCTACGCATCCGCACAGTGTATACGAACTACAATGGACACCAATCACATATAAGCCCCATTTCTCCAGTCACAGCCACATTTGATACACTCCCGGAGATTTTGCACCTTCAGACATCTGCGTAGTTTCATGAAATACGTTTACAAAATTTACAACATTTTCCGTAAATGCCGTCAAAAGTTGACAAAATTATATTCCGCATGTACTCTGAAAATTTTGTCAACTTTTGACAGCATTTACGGAAAATATTGTAAATTTTGTAAACGTATTTAATGAAATTACGCAGATATCCGAACGTACAAAATCACAGGGCGTGTCTCATTTGTTAGTGTTACTCCATGCCATATGTAATATAGTGCATGATATTTGATATGCTACAGCTATTACAATAAAAGTTCTCAATTCCAAGTTTATTCTTATGTGTCTTAACTAAACTGATTTATTTCATGATGTTCGCAGTTTTAGTCAGTGGTGTTCGGTAGAGTCGACGAAAGTCAAGTACAAGTGAACAATAAAAACGATATGATTGCCATATTGAACAACTACAGTGGAACCTCTCTAAACCGGACACCAATAACACATTTGTTTGTCTAATTTAATTCGTTTCACTGGCAATTATAGTTAATGTTAATGTCTGATAATGTTTGCAAAACACACACACACGCTTTGGAGGGTTGTATTCCAGAATTACACTGGAACCTGTCTAAACCGGACACCGTGGGAGCCCCACAGGGTTTCCGGTTTAGAGAAGTTCCATTGTAATTACATTGTTTATTCAAATCTATGCCATTTATATAGGGGTGAAAGGGTCAATGAATCAAACGGATATAACATCCAAATTACCCCCAATATTTCCTGAGATATATGTACATTTGTACATGTTTGTAGAAACTGGGAAATGTGTTCATAGAACACGAAAGCACACGCTGGTACAGTGCAGCCTCTCTACAACAGCCACCCATGGGAAGACGCAAAACTGGCTGTTGTAGAGAGGTGGCTGTTTTAGGGAGGTTAATGCTGAATCAAATAGTGTCGTCTGGTGTTCTGTTTGTTTATTTTCTTAAATTGTTCTCTTCAAAAATATGCTTTGGCAGCATTTTAGAATCATTTCCAATGGAAATGATCCTAAAATGCGGCCAAACCATTTTTTTATTGAGAAAGAAGGCACAATATAATGCAAGAGCAGACAACAATTTATTTATGTGACAGCAGTCTGAGGGTTAAATATAGAGGAAACATCAATTTGAGATATAAAATAGCGGCTATTACAGAGAGGGTGTTGTTGTAGAGAGGTGGCCGTTCGGGGAGGTTCGACTGTAGATATGTCCCAATCTGTGTACACTGGTCATATATGTGATCGTGACTGTAGAAATGGGGCATATGGGGTTTGTGGCCGGTGTAGCTCCGGATCCAATAGCCCACTCATTTATCCTGATAACGATCAATGTTGCTTGTTAGAAGCATGACGGGTGTCTCATTGATGAAATGGCGAACAGTGCAGATCATGATCAGACTGTACGGATCCGCAGTCAAATCTGGATCTACACTGGTCGCAAAACTCATAAGCCCCATTTATCCAGTCCAGTAACAGCCACATATATGGGTCACATTATTCGTCGTCTTGTGATAGTTTCATTCCAACCTGTCGTCGGACTTCATCCATGATTTTAAATATCATTTCCACATCTTTGTGACTGTGTGTTTTACTTGCGGTTTCGTCTGAAACGTAATTACATATGATTGGAGAAAGGCGGTTTATGGGTTTTACGACCAGCGTAGTTCCAGATCAGCATGTGCATCCGCACAGTCTGATAATGATCTGCTCTATTCGAATTTCCATCAATGAAACACCCGTTATGATTATAACAAGCAATATAGATCGTTATCAGGCTACAGATATGAGCTATTTGGTTAAGCCCCATTTCTCCAGTCACAGCCACATATAGTTTAAATAAAATAATACTGTATTGCTGTCTTTACATGCATCACCACAGGTGGAAGACGCGGATCTGTGACCAAAAAAATGCACATTGAACAAAATATATTAACTCCACCCACTTGTTGTCGAACTGAACGCTACGTTCCAACAGACAGTACGACAACACGTGGGTGGGGTAATGAATTTATTTTCAATGGGCAGTTTGTTTGTCCAAGGTCCGAGTATTCCACCTGTGGTCATGATAACTGCAATGGATGCAACAAAATACAGGAAGGGAATGTCATCATTTAGCTACTATAGAAGTTTCCTGGTGCCAAGTCCTAATTAGGAGATAATATATCCTAATTAGGAGTTAGTATCTCCTAATTATGCCTTAATGTATCCTAATTAGGACTTATTTTAGTATATCCTTAGTACTATCTTTAGTATAATTAGTACTCGTTATCTCCTAATTAGGACATTATATCTCCTAATTAGGACTTAATATATCCTAATTTGGAGTGAGCATCTCCTAATTAGGTGTTATTACATCCTAATTAGGAGATAAAACAGTTGTAGCATTGACATATATACTAGTAGTAAGTTCTAATTGGGATATACTAACTCAGATAATAAGTCCTAATTAGGAGATACTAAGTCCTAATTATAAATGACTAAGTCCTAATTAGGAGATACTAACTCCTAACTCCTAATTAGGAGATATTATTTCCTAATTAGGAGATTAGATAAAAAATATTTTAGCATTGGCATCAGGACGCTTCCAAAAAACTACAAAATGTATCCTTATGTACATTGTAGTTTTTTAATGAAACATAAATGAGCAAATTGGTTGGGCTACAAGTTATACGACCGCCGCAGGGGACATTGATTTTTGTATTAATTCTTTCCCACGAAATAACAATTCGCTCCCTCAATTTAACAAATTCGCTCCCTCAACATAACAATTCGTTCCCTCGAATTGACAATTTGTTCCCACGAAATAACAATTCGTTCCCTCGTTTCAGACAGACATCGTTTTCATAGTTCCAATCGAAACCAATTAGAGCTAGCTCCAAATAATATAAGTTAAGAGCTCTTTAAATGAATTAGAGATAGCTCAAAATTATTTGACAATTCGTTGCCACGAAATAACAATTCGTTCCCTCGAATTGACAATGCATTCCCACGAAATAGCAATTCGTTCCCACGAATAACAACTATGTTCCCACTAAATAACAATTGTTATATAGTGGGAACGAATTGTTATTTCGTGGGAACGAATTGTTAAATTGAGGGAACGAATTGTTAATTCGTGGGAAACGAATTGTTACGAATTGTTAATTCGTGGAACGAATTTGTTAAATTATTGACGGTTAACGAATTGTTATAGACGGACAATTGTTATTTCGTTGGAACGAATTGTTATTTTGTGGGAACGAATTAATAAAAAATAATTCTACATCCTCTACGTGGAGCCATATGTCCTCCCCATAGAGTTAATTTAAACCTTGACTCCCACATCCCATGTTATCCGGTTTAGAGAGGTCCCATGATGGTGCTATGCATCATCGGCGGTAGAATTTACCGGTTTAAATTGTTTGACATCCGGGGCCCGTTTCACTAAACTTCGTACGACTAAAATGTTCGTAAGTACAAATTTAGGATCGTCTGGAAATTTCAATAATTGTTTACAAGAAAACATTGTTAATGTGAAATTTGCAGACTATCATAATTTTGCACTTACGAACATTTTAGAATGTTAATGTGATTGAACACATTCCAAACATGCACTCAAATATATTTGGCTCATAGTAACAGCTCAGTAATTTGGATTTCAAAAAGTTTAAATGACGTCACATTTTACCTCACACAACGTAGCGTCAAATCGCGGGAAAACTCGTCATTGTATAACTATTCATGCGCCCATCACAATGCATTGATTATAATCTCAAAAATAGACTAAATGTGCATATATATCCGACGTGGAAATGTAATAAATAGGATATTCCATCGTACAAGTTTGAATAGCGGAAATAATACACTCGTTACCGTCGGCGTCCGTGCAAGCAACTCGTTCGCTACACTCACTCGGTGCTTACGCGGAAGCCGACGCACACTGGTGTATTATTTCCCGCTATTTAAAATGTACGATGTCATATCCTCCATATAATCATATTAAATGTATCAGTACGACCTCCGAGAAATGTCTAGCAAACAACACTTACTGTCTGTTTCACGAAACCTGCCCACATTTCACGGCCATATAAACAATGCAAAAACAATATTTCTTTCGATAATATTACATTTTATCAAAATATAAGAATGAGCCTTCTTTTTATTTCGTGAAATTTGGTCAAATATTGATTTTATTCCGAAAAATGTATTAGTCTATGGGAATTTAACATGGGGGAAAAGGAGGTGGATGAGCTGTGGGAGGAGTCAAAAAAAGAAAAATGTTGGATATTGACTCTGAAACCTGGCTAAATAGCTTGGAAATGATCTAACTAAGGAAACAAAAGTTAAATTTTGAAAATCGGTCCAGTCTTTCTGAAATTCTAAAAATATTCCTATGGCGATTTCTATGGGGATTTAACATGGGGAAATTCGCAATAAAATCAATATTTGACAAAATGTCACGAAATGAAAAGAAGGTTCATTGTTAAATTTTTATAAAATGTAATATTATCGTAAACATAATATTGTTTTTGAACTGTTTATATGGCCGTAAAATTTGGGCAGGTTTCGTGAAACAGACAGTAGTATCATTTAGTGATGAGTTGATGACTGATACTTGTATGTAGAAATAAGAACAACACGTAACACATCTTCTACTTTCATTAATTTATTAACTTATTGGGACTCGAGTAGTAACCTTAGAACTAGAATAATTTTACAATTTTAATAGTTTGTATGCCTTTAAAGATGGGATAATGCCACCGTTGTGAAGACATGATTGATAAATCAATAAATATTAATGCCTACAATTGGATAACAAAAAATGTGTACTTCTGGCTTTAATTAGTCATAATAGTCCTAATAGGTGAACACTGTATGATTTTGAAGACATATGATAATGGTAATCATATAGTCTGTTATCCATAGAATGCCACCATCACAATATGTTTTACCCTAAAAGTAAACAATACGAATTAATTCCTGTGCTTTCTCCATCTTCTGTCATTTAGAACAGCCACACAAATTGATTCTCCATCTTATTTGGCCTGGGCTATATTGCAGTTTATGATTTCCTTCGAGATGACAGACAGTCAATTTTGGATTTCGCTAGGTTAAAAATTAATTGTTGGAAACGAGAGTTGTTGTGTAATTGTAACTTATGTTGCCCCATATTAATAAATTCAGGATTTTACAAAACAACGGTCATCTTGGATGTCAAGACATTGCTAATCTCTAACCCTAACTTTGTTAATTTGTACTTCATTTGTGAGTTTGGTTTCAATATGAGTCGCAAGAGCCTCCTTAACTTATTGCGAGAGGCGGTGATTTTACAAGTCACCCGCCGCCGTCATAAAAAGTGTCCGATTTGCCCATTTCCAACCGTCCCGTGATGCCTAAAGCGGACGACACAACAACAACGGTTTCGTATGGAAGCGTCCAGGTGTCAATGCTAAAATATTTCTTATCTCCTAATTAGGAGATACTAAATCTTAATTAGGAGATAGTAAGTCCTAATTATGAGATAGTATCTCCTAATTATGACTTACTATCTCCTAATTAGGAGTTAATATCTCCTAATTAGGACATAATATCTCCTAATAAGTCCTAGTAGTTAGTATCTCCTAATTAGGAGATAAATATATTTTTGAAATGGCACCAGGATGCTTCCAAAGTTTCGTCTGTTCCGTTTTGGCTGTGGCTGTGATAATGTAATAAATTCAGTATAATAATTCTGCATGCTTTTAATCATCAAATATATGCAGTCGTTATTCTATATGCAATAATGCATTTCAGGAAAAATAAATGAGCGCCTAACTTACAGACATACATTGTACAACAACAACAGGTGCGCATTTAACCATTCAGACAGACATCGTTTTCATAGTTCCAATCGAAACCAATTAGAGCTAGCTCCAAATCCTATAAGTTAAGAGCTCTTTAAATGAATTAGAGATAGCTCAAAGTTATTTAGAGAGCACTTCAAGTCAATTGGAGCTAGCTCGAAATGAATTAGAGCGAGCTGTAAAGTATTTGGAGAGGTAAAAAAAACCTATATTTAATGCCTCTTTTAAATTCAATTTGAGCTAGCTGTAAATCATTTACAACTAGCTCAAATTCATTTGAAGCTCTCTCAAAATCATTTGGAGCTAGTTGTAATTATTTTGAGCTAGCTCTAAGTGATTTAGAGAGAGCATTAATTAGACGGGCTTTTAGAGCTCCAAATTATTTAGAGAGCTCTTCCAATGCATTGGAGCTAGCTTTAAATAGTTATGCTAGCTCTAATTATATATTTGAGTTTATATAGATTTGGCGTTCCATATAATATAAGAGCTCTTGGTTGCAGCGTTAAACTCGAATGCACGTCAGCAAACATGCCTTTAATTAGATTATGCAATACATAGCAAAACATCCAACGAACCGCGACATAAATAGCATGTTGTATGTATACAATTGTCATAGTACAGACACCCGGAACGGAATAGTTGTGAACAGCCAATGACAACGTCCGGACAGTAAATTATACGATCACATCGATATAGGACAATCATTACGTAGCTGAAATGGCAGATTATACACATCGCTTACAGGAGTGTCGTGCAAAATGGTTGGATAAATAATGGGTGAGTAATGCATGTACTATTATATATAAATATGTTTGAATTCGCATCGTATTTAACCCTTTCACTCCTACAGTAAATATCTGACGTAGACTGTGTGAATGTTTTTCCATTCACGCGAATATGGGTGTGTATAACATATTAAAATACTGGCAAACACTGCAGATCCTGATGAGACGGCTCGTTACGAGACGGCTCATCTGGATCTACAGTCTTTGTATTTATTGAAAGTCTGGCATGCGCTGTTGAAAGGGTTAAGTTGACTTTCAATCATGTGTGCGTGTTTAGTGTCAGCCTTGTTCACTGGTGCAAGACTCGGACCTGTGACACACACAAACAAATGTTCATTAACAAAAGTCCCCACCACCTAGTCGCGTACTGTACTGTAGTAAACAGTGCAGTACAAGACCAGGTGGGTGGGGGAATGTGAATTTTTAAATGGGCATTTACTTTGTTTCACATGTCCGATTCTTCCACGTGTGGCCTTTTTACGAGGGAAACCCGTGTATAGGTAATGTTAAAGGCATTGTGCAGGGGTGTGAATTTCCCTCTTTTCAGACGATTGTATCTGTTTAGCAACATTTAAAAAATGTCAAGGGCACCGTTACCACTAAGTTAACAAATCCCCTTGCTGTTAGCCTTGACAATAAACAAAATAAAAAATAACAGGTTTGCCATACAAGCAAGGTGAACATAAGTCCTCAGTCACCTTGACCTTGGGTGGTCGTTCTTGCGTCGTATGCAAAAGAAAGCACCATCCGTATACACACATTGTGGCCAAATATTATCAAAATCGATGAAGTGGATAATAAGTTATTGACAACTAACAGGCGATCCTCATGTACGTACGTACTATTGTCTGCTTACCGTATACGGTCTCTACAGGTAACACCACTGTGCCTTGTGTACTGGATGGCGTCGTAGAGGCTGCGATGCAGTCGATACACAACGGGTGGTTAGTAATCCAGAGTTCGTAAACTGTTTCGTGAAGACTTGAAAGTGAGCTCCCAGAACGAGCCTCGCTATATATAGGCGTTCCCAGGCTCCGGGTATTCGCACGGTCAACACCCACAGGTAGGTGTCGCGGTTCGTCCCCAGTAGATATTACCACACTCCGTCCCATTCTAAAAGATCTAGGACGCACATAGTCGTTCCAACCGGTGTACCAGAGTAGTCTATTCTCTTCGCAAAGCTGGACATACCATGGAATATCCTTGGAGAGTTCAATGTAGTCTGTTCCCTTCGCAGGGCTGGACATACCATAAACCCAGGTTGAAGTTGGAGTAATGACTGTCCGTATATCTAAGAGTTCAATGTAATCGATTCCCTTCGCAGGGCTGGATATACACCGACTCTGTGGTTGGAAGTAATGACAGTCCGTATCTATAAGAGTTCAATGTAATCGGTTCCCTTTGCAGGGCTGGATATACTCCGACTCTGTGGTTGGAAGTAATGACAGTCCGTATCTCTAAGAGTTCAATGTAATCGGTTCCCTTCGCAGGGCTGGATATACACCGACTCTGTGGTTACAGATCGACGGACTGGGACGAAGAGTGTGATAATTGGTTACAGTCGATAGAGAAGCTTCGCATTTCTCCTTGTGTGTCTCAGAACTACCTCTGTCGGGCATCCTCTGTATCCCGAAATTAACGTGGCCACGTCTCCGAGGTATGCCGGCGTATTCAGTCCTGAAGAAGTGGGATGGAGGTAGGGAGAATATGTTTCAAGGAGAAGTTTATCGGCTGGAACCTGTTGTACAGCCCTGATCTGACGCTTGTCGAAGTGTCTTGACAGTCCTGAATAACTGAAATGGCATCCAGGGAACGAATCTAGCCAACTGGTGATCTGGTCTGAAGTGCCGGTAAAGGAGTGGAGGTGAATGAGTTGGGTCGGTGCTACGTTGGCCTCGAGGATCTTACGGCACGACGTGTAGAGTTCGGCAGAATAACAGTCCGCGGGGTCTCTAATGTGGAGCACCAGGGGTTTCATTGGCATGCACCG
Source organism: Conchocele bisecta (assembly GCA_029237695.1). Lineage (NCBI taxonomy): Eukaryota > Metazoa > Mollusca > Bivalvia > Lucinida > Thyasiridae > Conchocele > Conchocele bisecta. The sequence goes on from CM055273.1 coordinate 67,214,501, forward strand.
TCGGAGTAACCCTTTGTTTGGCCCAAGTCTCCTTAGGTTCCGTGTAGTCCAGACCAATCTCATCAATGGCGGCAACGTGCGGATTCTGGATCAGGTTGTCGAACCGATCCAACAGCTGGGGGGTCATCTGCGAAGCGTGGCGAGGATGTAATCCGACAGCGCACTTGAATCCAGGTACCGTAATGGGCATGGTCGGGTACGTGGTTGGATCGCAGAAAACACAGACACCTCCGACGATCGACACCGGAACCTTTGGGGGTATCCGGACATGACGAGCTACAACATCTAGGAGCGAGAGGAGCCCACGTGTACCTTCCAATTTAAACGATAGGCGATCCCAATGGAAGTGGGCGTCTATACCCTCATTGGAACTACCTGTAGTCGAGTCGGTCAGAGCTGGTGGTGCAGGTGGAGGGGAAAACACGGAAACCTCTTCATACCCTACTTCATCCATGACTTGCATGTCGGAAAGGTTCCCCGGATCGTCCTCCGAACCCGAATGATCACGTGGAATAGGTTTGGCAACATCCAGTCTGGAAAATTCGCGTTGTAGGTCTGCTGGCAGGTGTACAAGGATAGAGGTGAGTATCCGCCAATGATCCAGCAGTGCCAGTGAGTTAATGGGTTCCAGCGTGAAGCGTTCCTAGATTGGCCAGTTCTCGGTTACGCACATCTTGCCAATCCAGTCCAAGTCGCCGTCACTGACGTACGACTTCGGAGGTGTCCGTCCGTTGTTCACCCAGTCCCGGAGGTCCGCCAGCGTGGGTGTGGTCGCGAGTACCTTCTTGGCTAGCCACTGCAGTGACTCCATCCTCCGCTGGTGATAGCCTGGATTGTCTAGACGGGTACTCCGAAATCGAGCAGGCAGGTGGCTCTTCATCACGTGGCGACGTTTGCTGTATATTTTTGTGCACGTGACCGAGAATGGACAAGCCTGATCACTCCGGGAGCGAGGTGGGTTAGCCACTGTGCGATCCTCCTCATTCCGATTGGTCGTAATGGACAGGTTGGCCATGTCTGGGCGTTTCCGGTGGAACATCTGCGACACCACCCTCGCCCCGAGTGAAGGAGTTACAGGGGGCTGGGGTTGACGTCGCAAGACCGCCGGTGTAATCGACACCTGGGAATTCCGAATACTTTCCGTCTCAGACTCGACCCTCGACTCGACGGGGAGCGTCACACTGCTGTGCTGTGGACTCGACTCCGGACGAGTCTGGGGATGATGCCGAGGCGGAGATGTCTTCCTAGGAGGGGTCGTCTTCCTCGGCGGAGTCGCCTTCCTAGGCAGAGTCGTCTTCCGAGACATTGGATCGGCTTTGGAATTCGACACGACCCTCGACTCGTGGGAGAGAGTCACACCGCTGTGATGTGACCTTGACTCTCGACAAGCCTGGGGATAACGTCGAGGTGGGGTCGTCTTCCGAGTCATCCGATCAGCTGTAGAATTCGACACAACCCTCGGCGCGATGGAGAGAGTCGCACTACTGTAATGCGAACTCGCCTCCGGACGAGCCTGGGGATAGTGACGAGACGTACCCGATCGGGTGTCTAGACAGGTGCTAGAAATAACACGCTGCTGACCACGTCGACCCTTGCCGTTGGGCGCCGAAGATGGAGCGCGGTTGCTAGAACGAGACCTGTTCTTGCAGGCGTACGATGGCGATTGAGAACGACGTCGCTGACGGTCCCGCATCTGTTGACGTGTGGCACGCGCCGATGCAGATTCTGAAAGCCGCGTGGGTACCGGAGGCGACGACGTCCTACCTTTCACCGGTGCAGTTGGTTCCTTGGCAGCAGGGGTACTCCCCGTCTGCAGACTAATAGATGATATCGGCCCCTGTGCACTAGATGAGGGTAGGGGCGGGAAGTCCTTCCGTGATGCCAGGTCCACCTGGATCCTCTCGAGGTTCGGGTCAGTTTTTAGACGGATGTCCTTGTGACACGCAGCCGCCGCTGTGAATGCCGTCAATCCTAAGGTAGCGGCTGGGGTCTTCTTCTTGGATGGCTGCTTGCCCAGGACCCCGACAAGGAACTCCTCATCCACGATAAGATCTGCGTTAGCCCGGAGATATTTGATGAACCTCGTGTTCTTCCCCTGTAGTGCCAACTCGTACTGCCCCCTCAGTAGCTCGCGGATCGTAGGCAAACACGCGGGGAGCACGACTGACAGATTAAACACGAGGTCTCTTCCCGTCCCCCAGAGCTTCTTCGCCTTGGTCGCCTCTCTTACCTCCAGGTAGGCCCCTTTGTTCAGACGGGTGGTTACTTCCTTCTCTTTCCAACTGCGCTTCGGGCTCACGATTGGGGATCTTGGGGCGGCCATTGTCAACTGGAATGCAGATAATGGGATACATATTACTGAGGTGCCCAATTTCCCGGACCGACCTCAGAAGGTGGGCATGTATATTCTCCTATTGTTTCTGCATCCAGTGCTGTGATATTCATACAATGACCATGATACCACTCCTCACACGAGTCACACTGAATCATGAATCCCCCATCATCAGGCTTCTTACACAGGCAGTATTCCTGTTGCTGGGGTATGTGGGTCACTGTATGAGAGTGTTGTGAAAGGTTAGACAACAATTTGGAGATCCACCCCGGAAGTTCCTTATCTTTGCATGGTTTCAGCCTATCATGGTTCATTGTGGTGGTCACTTTGCTCAACTGAACACGATACACGTATGGCGTGATTTTGCTGATGATTACCCCGGGTCCATTCCATTGCTTACTCAATTTCTTGGCAGACCCTTTCCTTGTGGCAGAGTTCTGAACATAAACGATGTCCCCCACGGTGTAAGCTCTTGAGTGGATGCGCAGGTCATAATCACGCTTCATGACGAGTTGTGACTCGTGCAATGACTTCCGGGCCACTTCATACGAGAGCTTCAAGCTGCTCTCCAGCTGAGAGACGTAGGTATCTATATCTGTTGGTTCAGCCAAAATATCTGACTGCCCCGGGAAAACCAGATCGGCAGGGGCGACAACTTCCCTTCCCAACATCAACCGGTTCGGGGTAAAGCCTGTACTCCTGTTCACAGAGGACCTCAGGGCACCCGCTATCTGGGGAACGAATATATCCCATGTCTTCTGGTGTCTGCCTACGAAACAGCGGACGGCGTCCATAAGAGTTCTATTGAACCGCTCGACCTGACCGTTCGCTGAGGGTCGGAATGAGGTAGTGCGAGACTTATGGATGTGGAGTAACTGGCAAAGGTGTGTGAACAGTTTGCTTTCAAAGTTACTACCTCTTTCAGTATGTAATGACAGCGGCATACCAAAACGGCTAAAGAAATTATTCACGGCGGCCTGTGCTGTAACCTCAGCGGTTTGAGAGGATAACGGGATACATTCAACCCATTTTGTATATTGGTCCACCATCATCAGCACATATTCATTACCTCTAGTGGTGCGAGGGAGGGGGCCCAAGAAATCCATATGCACTCGTTCCATTGGAATCCCCGCTTGGAACCCTGATAGTTCCCCTCGTGCATGTCTACTAGGTTTCTTCCACTGGTTACACTCTATGCAGCTCTCAACATAGTGTTTCACATCACGGGTCATGCCATGCCAATAGTATTTGGATTTTAACCGCTGCACAGTTCGATCGTTTCCCTGGTGACCAGCTAGAGGTATATTGTGATTCAAGAACAACAGTTCCTCTCTAAGACCATGCGGTACCACTAGTTGTTTCTGTTCAGTTTTGGGGTTGGTTCTCCAAATGACACCTTTTTCTAGATGGAAGCATTCCCTGTTGACCCAATAATATTTGGTTGCCCGATTCGCTAAGAACAACGCACCCTCAGTGGGCTCCCTTCTGTCGCTTAACCAGCTTTTTTAGAAACAAGAGTTCTGCATCCTCGATTTGGCTTTGCATAAGGGTCTGCAACTGTATGTCCCATACCTGGGAGGGCGGGGAGTGACTAGACGCAGTTGCAGAATTGTCAATGGTCCTAACTTGACATAATTGGATGTCCCATGCCGGATGGGGCGAGGAGCTAGGTGCAGATATGTCAATCACTGATGTACCCATTTCCGGTTCAGTGTCAGGGCCAAAGCCTCACCGCCAAGGGTACCACATAATCCACATCCTCAGCAAAATTCCCCCACTTTGAATGTACTCTCTGGCAATATGTGCATCCACCACAGGGTAATTTATTCAGGTCCATCCCCATCAAATACTACTCGCACTCCTCGGAGTGCGGTATTCGCGAGAGCGCGTCCGCATTCGCATGTTTTTGTCCTGGGCGGTGAACTATCTTCATGTCATATTGGTTCAGCTCTTCCATCCAACGGGCTATTTGACCCTGTGGCTCCTTAAAACTCAGCAACCATGTGAGGCTGCTATGGTCTGTTCTCAACATGAAAGGGCGGCCCAAAAGATACTGTCTATACTGACGCGTGAATTTAACCACCGCCAGTAATTCCTTGCGGGTAGTGCAATATTTTCGTTGTTCCTTGGTGAGGGACGCAGACCCATATGCAATCACTCGTTCCACCCCTTCCTGTACTTGGCTGAACTGTGCTCCAATAGCATAGTCGGATGCGTCAGTATCGAGGACAAAACTATCCTGTCTATTGGGGAGCCCCAGAATTGTAGCCGTGGTCAGTGCTGATTTAATGCCCTGGATAGCGACTTCCTGTTCCTCCCCCCATTCAAATGGCTGTTTTCCTGTCAGCTGGTATAAAGGGACCGCTCATTTCGCATATTCTTGGATGAATGACCGGTGATAGTTGACAAGCCAAGAAATCTCTCAACATCCTTGGTGCATGTGGGTCTCTGCCAGTCTTGAACCACCTTGATATCGTTGGCCCCTAATTCCAATCCCTTAGGTCCCACGAAACGGCCTAGAAATTCTACTTTGCGTCGAAATAGCTCGCATTTCTTCGGTTTCAATTTTAGCTGATACCTGAGCCGCTGAAACACCTCGCGGAGGGTCTTCAGATGCTCCGAAAATGTTTTGGCCATCGCCAAAATATCATCGAGAAAAGCGAGCACTGACTTCCAAGTTAGCCCTCTCAGCACAAGATTTATGGCCCGGGAAAACGTGGCTGGGGCATTACAGAGCCCAAAACTCATCCTCACGAACTCGTACAGGCCATACTTGGTGCTGAATGCCGTCTTCTTCTGGTCCTTTGGACAAATACGTATTTGATAATACGCAGAATTGGCGTCTAGTTTGGAGAACTAGGTTTGACCCGCCAGCATGTCCGTACAATCTTCAATTAGCGGGATGGGATAGACGTCCTTGACCGTGACATTATTCAGCGCTCGGTAATCTAGGCACCACCGCACCGAGCTATCTCGCTTCCTCACAAGTACAGGGGCAGCTGACCACTCAGATACCGAAGGTTGGATGATACCAGCATCCAGCATTCTTTGCAGGTGAGCTTCTTCCTACTTGACAAATGAAAAAGGAGTGCGGCGCATTCGTTGCTTGATTGCTTTGGCATCACCTGTGTCTATTGAGTGTTCAATAGCTGTAAGATTTCCCAGATCGAACCCGTCTAAAGCGAAGACATCTTGAAATTCGATGAGTAATTCACGTAGTTTTTGCTGTTGAGAGCGAGATAATGTTTCCGCGGATCTGGTATACAGCGACGCAAGATGATCTGGCAGTGTCTCGGCGTGGGTTGCTCCCTGCACTAGTGCGACAACAGCTGGTGTCTCTGCTGGGAAGGTCTCCTGCTTCAAAACTTCTTGCGGTGGACTTACGGATGTAATGCGTTCTGCACACGAAGCATCTGAGTTATCCATGCTTGTTAAGCCCAGTATCACTGTGGATACCGTATCTAAGCCAGAAGAGGACACCATGGGTAGAACTGGCACTAACTTCGCTTCGTGGGCATTCCCTATGTGCTGGTCATGGCGTAAGGTTATGTGATGGTTTTCCAAGTTAATGACCTGAAGATTCAATGTAATATCCTTCGCATGGTATGTGGAGGGTACCAGTACAGGCCCATCTTGTTCATGTGAATCCACTAGGAAAGAACCTACCCCCATGTCTTGATCAACGTCGCATAGCACTCTCGCCACTGAATAAGGTGGGATGACCACCGTTTTGTGTATTAGCACTTTAGCGACCTTATTAACCCCCAACACTGTATCTAACATGGCCGTTTTCACGCCCCCAATCACAATGTGGGAATTTGGTAGGTCTATCTGAGCTCCATGGCGTTTCAAGAAGTCAATCCCCAGTAGCATGTCATCCACTATGGGTGCCACGTAGACATTTTCCCTGAAATCGTGATTTCCAATTGTAATTGTAAGGGGGCCGACAATGAACCCTTTCATCTGTAACTTTCTCCCGGCCGTGTTTAGTGTTATATGTTTGATCACTTGCCCAGGGTTAAGGAAGTTCTTATACACTCTATCCGAGATAAGGGTGATCTCTGCAGCTGTGTCGATAATCGCATTAATTGCATAATCTTGCACCCTTACCGGGATTTTGCACATTGAATCTAAGCGCACCTGACAGACTATGAAGTTGGCGTCTATCACCAAATCCGAAAATTCATCCGGAGAAGAGGTGTCTATCTCGGAATCCGAGTGTTTTATCGGAGACAAAGACCGACTAGATACATCCGGCGCTGGCCCTGCTGTGATGCATGTGTCTATCTCGGAATCCGAATGTTTTCTCGGAGACAAAGACCGACTAGATACATCCGTATTCTCTTTAGATCGTACCCCCCCCCCCCCCCACCTTTGAACGTTGTGGGGTCCGGAGTGAAACGTGTGTATGTGTTGCCCTTCACAGAGTCATGTACCTCAATATTTCTGTCTATGGGTGCCTGCGAGTGACTTGTGAGTCGTGGAGATTCATTGTTGATAGTCACCCGCTTCTCGCCAATATGTGGGTATCCGGTGTGAGGCCTTGGGCAGCTGCTGAGGACTGGGTCGGACTTAGGCCTCCGAGTCCGACCCGCTGTCGTTTAAAGGATCATCATCCTCAGCTACATCCGCGTACGACACTGATCGTTTCTCCAACACGTGGCGTTGGTCCGCTGGTAGTTTCGGACACTCCCGCTTGAAGTGCCCCATCTGGCCACACTGATAGCAGTGAGACCGCTCTGGGGATGCTCTGGAAGGTTGGAAAGACCTCCTAGGAACGGACGGTGACATATTCTGGCGTTGCATGTTGTGATTGACCAGCCGGTCCATCTGTTTGAGAAGAATATCCAGTTTGGTGTTAAACCCGCTGACCTGCTTCTCCAACCGTTCAACTCTGTTCTCCAGGGAATTCCTGGGAACCGCGGCTATGTTGGTTGGAGTTGCAGAACGCCGTGTAACTACGGACACCCGTGGAAGAGGTTCGGCAACTTCTTCTGAAACTAGTCTTACAGAGTCCTTGTCCCTCATTTTTCCATACATGAGTGTGTGTGTATGAATTGCCCATTTCATACGGTCAATAGCATCCTCTAGGCTAATTGGGCGAAAATTAGCCACACTCTCACCCGCCTCCCTATTCAGTGCACCATGGCAGAATCTATTAATGGTTTGTTGAACCATATGATGATCAGGTAAACCATGGTGTGCTTTAATTGACATTGTCAAAAGCTTATCTGCCCAGTCATACAATGTCTCCTCAGCTTGCTGGCGTGCACTATTGAAGGATGGATATCATGGTGGTTTCCTTCAATTCTCTGGTCCCAAATCTTCTTTCCATTTTCGCCTTCAGTTCAGCAAATGTCAGCTGATAGCTGTTCTCCATCACCAAAGCATAGAAATCGCTTGCCTTCCCCTCAAGGCACCAGCAGACGTGGTCTACTTTATCTTGATCCGACCACCCATGCATTCGGCTAAATTTGTCAAATTTAGTGACAAATCCCTGCCAGCTCCCCACTCCATTGTAATTAAGAGACTTCGGAAAATTTGGAAGTCTAGGGTGCTCGGTACGCTCCGTATCTCTATTGACGTGCCTCATAGTTGTTCGTTGCCGTGGTGGTGATGGTGAACGTTGTCGCGATGATTGTTGTTGCTGCCCCCAAGGATAAGGTGCATAAGGATTGTGCCAACTCCCCATCTTTTCCATTGCTTCCATTTGATTTACCATCCAGGGAGGATAGGGAAATGGCATATACATTCCCGGGTGCGGTTGATCTGTGGTTTTGCTATCCCGGTCACGAGATTTGGGTTTAGCCCCCGCCCCCGACCCAAATTTTGATGGTTTGCGCAAGTAGCCTGGAGGAGGGCCCTTCAGATCCGCATTATCAATAACATCTGCAATGTTGCCAATTGCATCCGCCTCAGGACGATGCTCTTGACTGTGCGAAGAAGTATGGTCATCCTCATTGTCCTCATTGTCCATTTCATCACAAACTCCAAGTGATTCCACAGTTCTGGACTTGTTCGCATATGTGGTATGGCCAGGAATTGTGCCCTAGAAATCGTCCCCTCATTTATCCGCCTAATATCTAAGATCGATTGGACCAATTTGGCGCCAAGGCCGGGAAGGGCCAAAAATTCCTCTGCAGATGCCAAGTCTACATGGATTCTCTCTGGGCCTGAGTCAGCCATGTTGCTTATTGATATTGAATTGAAAGAGTGAGTATTGGGACGGTAGTTCTTATTTAACAAACTACCATATTGAACAAAAATATAATACAAAAAAAATAATTTAATAAATAATTCAAATAAATTAATAAAATAATGAAATATTAGAGTCAGTTCCAGCTAAATGTACAAAGTCAATTGAATTAGCGTGTACCGTGACGCTGTTTAATGTTTAAATAAATTATGGAAATTACAAACTACAATCTCTGAAATGACCACCACAATTTTGTAACCAAATTAAATAGGTAAATAAAGTTTACACAATTATCTCGCAATTGAGACAGTGTATTCTCAAATTATGTTGTGAAAATAAACTGAATTCAAGTATACACAATTATCTCGCACTTGAGACAGTGTATTCTCAAATTATGTTGTCTTTGTGGTCCCGTATTCCCAAAATAAACTGAATTCAAGTATACACAATTATCTCGCACTTGAGACAGTGTATTCTCAAATTATGTTGTCATCGTGGTCCCGTATTCCCAAATTAACTGTATTCAAGTATACACAATTATCTCGCACTTGAGACAGTGTATTCTCAAATTATGTTGTCTTCGTGGTCCCGTATTCCCAAAATAAACTGAATTCAAGTATACACAATTATCTCTCAATTGAGACAGTGTATTCTCAAATTATGTTGTGAAAATAAACTGTATTCAAGTATACACAATTATCTCGCACTTGAGACAGTGTATTCTCAAATTATGTTGTCTTCGTGGTCCCGTATTCCCAAAATAAACTGAATTCAAGTATACACAATTATCTCTCAATTGAGACAGTGTATTCTCAAATTATGTTGTGAAAATAAACTGTATTCAAGTATACACAATTATCTCGCACTTGAGACAGTGTATTCTCAAATTATGTTGTCTTCGTGGTCCCGTATTCCCAAAATAAACTGAATTCAAGTATACACAATTATCTCTCAATTGAGACAGTGTATTCTCAAATTATGTTGTCATCGTGGTCCCGTATTCCCAAAATAAACTGTATTCAACACTGTTGGCATCTAATTCAATACTTCAATATCGACACCGCCCTTTATCAAGGCCTATCTAGAACATGAAATATTACATTTTCGCCAGTTGAATGCTGGATTTGGCTGCTAGTGACAGCTCCTCAACTTTCAACCAGCAAAATGTTAACATTGCCGTGATATTGACCCACTGTTAGCATCTAATTCAATAATTCAATATCGACACCGCCTTTTATCAAGGCCTGTCTAGAACATGAAATATTACATTTTCGTTGAATGCTGGATTTGGCTGCTAGTGACAGCTCCTCAGCTTTCAACCAGCAAAATGTTGACTGGGTCAAACAACTCCCTCTCAAATGCTCATGAATTCAAAATTAATCCGTGTCTAGTAATAAACCCGGTGTACAATTTGAATTTACCAGCGTGAAACAGAGATACATGGTGAATGAGCATGTATATAAATACCGTGTTACAAACTGTTCATTGCAAGAATTTCATTGCCGCTTATGTCATTTTGTCAACAATTAATATTGAAACAACAATGGAAATATTTTCTCACGGAGAAATATCCAGCCATAATGCAAATGTTTCTTGCCTGAATGAACACAGTAGCTTCGCGATACTGTGATACAATTAATATCTGGAACTATCTGGAAATGTCAGAATTTCTGACCGGGAATACCCGTTATGTCGGACATTTTTTTCCAGAAAAATGTCAGTTTTTCAAACTGAAAATACCGCTAGGTACGGTTTGCTCGCAGCGCCATTATTGTCTGCTTACCGTCTACGGTCTCTACAGGTAACACCACTGTGCCTTGTGTACTGGATGGCGTCGTAGAGGCTGCGATGCAGTCGATACACAACGGGTGGTTAGTAATCCAGAGTTCGTAAACTGTTTCGTGAAGACTTGAAAGTGAGCTACCAGAACGAGGCTCGCTATATATAGGCGTTCCCAGGCTCCGGGTATTCGCACGGTCAACATCCACAGGTAGGTGTCGCGGTTTGTCCCCAGTAGATATTACCACAGTACGTACGTGCATACGTACATGGGCTGATGCTATACATAAAGAGCGTTTGATTTTGCTCAAACTGCCAAATAATCACACTTTTGTGGAGAAGCTAAAAGGGTTTTTCTCCTTTGTTGTCACATTTTGTATTTATTTATTTCTCACAATGTGCTGATCACACACATGACTGTCTCTCAGAAGATGTTCCAAATATGCGGAGAAAGTTAAGAAACGTAATATTAAAACATCAAACAATTTAAGTTTACACATCAGCGCTCCAGATAAGCTGCGTATTTGCTTAAATACTAAATTACAATTACACAAAACCCAATTGAAATCAGAAGTAGCGAGTATCAAAAAGCAATAACAATTTTGCGGTACCTTTATAATGCTGCATAAAACAATAAACATACCAAAACGATAGCATATTTTTTCTTATTTTCCATGAAAACACGTTTTGGTATTTCATTATAATTAGACACTTCTAATGAAATGCCAAGACATGTTTTCATTTCGAAGCAAACTATTCAATAATTGCAGTCTGTTGTAAACAGTAGTGTGATTTTATTTTACCCGTATTCAAATTTTGAAATAACCAATTGCTTCAGAAGTGATGGAGTAAAAATACTCAATTACGAATTTCTTATCTGGAGCTACATACATTGTTTTAAAGTCACTCTTTTTTATTAAATTTTCGACCACATGGTCGAAGATTTAATAAAAATAGTGACTTTATTAAACAATGTGTATTAAATGTGCTTCCCTTCGGAGGTTATTGGAAATTACTATAATTAATTTTAGATTCATACCGTATTTCTGAACACAATTGTACACACGAGTCTCTAGAAAGAAACTATGAATTTGGTAAAAGAATATGTTTATAGTACTGAAAAATAACTAGCGTTGAGAACGTGCTATATTATCCATGTTAGCCAAACACCAGTTTTGTTTATAAACGTCCAATATGCTTATGTTTTATTCTTTAGTACATAATTATGAGACATGCCATCGGATTTTACCTTTGTACATCTGCGTAATTTAATGAAATACGTATATATAGAATTTACAATATTCTCCGTAAACAGCGTCAAAAGTTGACACAATTTTCAGAATACATGCGCATGTACACTGAAAATGTTGTCAACTTTTGACTTAATTTATGAAAATGTTGTAAATTTTGTAAACTTATTTCATGAAATTATGCAGATGTCCAAAGGTACAAAATCCCATGGCGTTTGTCATATATATACATGTATATAAACAAAGGAGACCATTTGTGGCCGGTGGAGAATTGGGGCTGCTGGGTTTTGCGACCAGTGTAGACCCAGATCAGTCTGTGCATCCGCACTGTCTGCTCGGGATCTGCACTATTCGCCATTCAATCAATGAAACATCCGCCGTGCTTCTAACAAGTAATCTAGATCGTTATCAGGCTAAAGTAGTGTGCTATTTGATCAGGAACTACACTGGTCACAAAATCCATATGCCACATTTCTTCGGTCATAGCCACATTTGATAATGCTATTCGGCTATCACTGTACCAGGAAGCACAAAATGTGAAACATAAGACTTTTATGTGTGAAACGATAGTACCGTGAAACCTCTCTAAACCGGACACCCTGAAGGTCCCTATGGTGTCTGACTTCGAGAGGTTTCACTGTAAATCAGGCATTTCATCATTCTGCGTCATAGTTGAGTGCTTAGTGATCACGAACAGAGAGTATCACCTGAGATAAATCACCAAGAAAATCATCCAAAAATAAGATCACATGTGTTTTCCTGGTGTCCAGTTTAGAAAGGTTCCACTGTACAATAAATAGTATACCACCTACGAAATACAAGAGTTGAATTAATTTAAATATTAGTAAATTAGTAAGTACATACCCACTCAGTTGGCACAACTAATTATGTATAGGAATTAAATAAGTGTATAATTGTGTCACTATTCCAACAGTTCTAAAGATTACGAGTGCCCGCTATACAGATATAATCATTTAGTAATATTTATTTTACTGATAGTGACTCGCGGTGGTATCAGGCTATTTGCATATGCAAATGAGGCATGATATGTTTTAATTATTTATACTAATTAAATGCGTCACCTGAAAAAAAAATATTTTCTACAGATTATAAAGTATGATCATTATACATCAAAAAATAAATACAGATAATAAATAGTAATGTATGTTAACATTTTAAGGAAACACGATTATCGCCCCTGATATCAGTGTGGAAATTTACGTCTGATATAAAATATATAATAATGCCAATAAATACGTGGGGTAATGGTGAGTTTACGTTTATTTTGCCAGAAAATGTCTCAGATGATGTTTGTGATATAAATAAAAGTGTGTGCCTACTGAGTGGGAATGTACCTTTAATACCCATTACACCATTTATTATCAAAATGTAGAATTCGCTAATTCAAGCCCATAGTTTTATATCCGGCGTCTCATATATCTGGTTTAGAAAAACGATACAAATTAAATAAAGTATAGCTAATCTGTGTCACTTGCTGTCTCATATCTGAGACACATTGCCTTTAAATTTAATATTAACTTCATCGCTCCAGTTAAGCTGCGTATTTGCGTAAATACCCAATTAAAATTGCCGAAAAACCCAATTGAAAGCCCGAAATAGCGAGTACAAAACAGCAATACTAATGTTGTGGTACCTGTATCATATTGCAGAAAACAATAAACAGACCACAAATATAGCATATTTTTCTTATTTTTCCATGAAAACATATCTTGGTATTTCATTAGAATTGTCACCAAGGAGACAATTTTAATGAAATACCAAGATATGTTTTCATTTCAAAGCAAACAAATTCAATAAGTGCGGTATGTTGATGTGTAAACAGTAGAGTAATTTTATTTTACCCAATTAAAATTTTGAAATACCCAATTGCTTCAGAAATGTGGTCCCGTCATTTGGTAATGTGGTCCCATCACTTGGTAATGAGGTCCCGTCACTTGGTAATGTGGTCCCATCATTTGGTAATGTGGTCCCGTCATTTGGTAATGTGCTCCCGTCATTTGGTAATGTGGTCCCGTCACTTGGTATTGTGGTCCCGTCACTTGGTAATGTGGTCCCGTCACTTGTAATGTGCTCCCGTCACTTGTAATGTGGTCCCGTCACTTGGTAATGTGGTCCCGTCATTTGTTAATGTGCTCCCGTCATTTGGTAATGTGCTCCCGTCATTTGGTAATGTGCTCCCGTCATTTTGTAATGTGCTCCCGTCACTTGGTAATGTGCTCCCGTCATTTGGTAATGCTCTCGTCATTTGGTAATGTGCTACCGTCACTTGTTAATGTGCTCCCGTCATTTGGTAATGTGCTCCCGTCATTTGGTAATGTGCTCCCGTCATTTGGTAATGTGCTCCCGTCACTTGGTAATGTGCTCCCGTCATTTGGTAATGTGCTCCCGTCATTTGGTAATGTGGTCCCGTCACTTGGTAATGTGGTCCCGTCATTTGGTAATGTGCTCCCGTCATTTGGTAATGTGCTCCCGTCACTTGGTAATGTGGTCCCGTCATTTGGTAATGTGGTCCCATCACTTGGTAATGAGGTCCCGTCACTTGGTAATGTGGTCCCGTCATTTGGTAATGTGGTCCCGTCATTTGGTAATGTGCTCCCGTCATTTGGTAATGTGGTCCCGTCACTTGGTATTGTGGTCCCGTCACTTGGTAATGTGGTCCCGTCACTTGTAATGTGCTCCCGTCACTTGTAATGTGGTCCCGTCACTTGGTAATGTGGTCCCGTCATTTGTTAATGTGCTCCCGTCATTTGGTAATGTGCTCCCGTCATTTGGTAATGTGCTCCCGTCATTTTGTAATGTGCTCCCGTCACTTGGTAATGTGCTCCCGTCATTTGGTAATGCTCTCGTCATTTGGTAATGTGCTACCGTCACTTGTTAATGTGCTCCCGTCATTTGGTAATGTGCTCCCGTCATTTGGTAATGTGCTCCCGTCATTTGGTAATGTGCTCCCGTCACTTGGTAATGTGCTCCCGTCATTTGGTAATGTGCTCCCGTCATTTGGTAATGTGGTCCCGTCACTTGGTAATGTGGTCCCGTCATTTTGTAATGTGCTCCCGTCATTTGGTAATGTGCTCCCGTCATTTGGTAATGTGGTCCCGTCACTTGGTAATGTGCTCCCGTCATTTGGTAATGCTCCCGTCATTTGGTAATGTGCTACCGTCACTTGTTAATGTGCTCCCGTCATTTGGTAATGTGCTCCCGTCACTTGGTAATGTGCTCCCGTCATTCGGTGCTAACTTTGTTCGGTGTTCACTTCATTCGGTGGTTCCGGATAAATTCCGGATAAATTATACTGAGGGATTTTACATGTAGCACCGGAAATATCAAGCATTTATATAGGTTATACACCACCAAATAGTTTTACTATATAATTTAACCGAATGCCATCCAATAAGGCCAGTCTCTCCTACTTTCACTATTCGTATGGATGCTGTGGGACCCACTTGTACATGACCTGCAGCCAGTCTGTACTGGTTCTGCATGAACTAAACAATAGGTTCACTTACTCCTAAGAAAGAAAAATCCAACCTTGTCATATCCTCCAATATTGTGTACATTTTTTGGCCACGGAAGCTCCGTTTACATCAAGTGACCAACAGGTTCAGTGTTTTCTATTAAATGCTACAAATATGCTGAAAACTGGTGTTAAAGGCACCCCAAAATGTTCCTCAAGTGAAACTGGGTAGTAATTGATCAAGATGTGCAAGCAAACGGTGTCTGTGACCTCAAAACACCCGCACTATTTTTTATACCGGACTACATTTGCATACACCCTGGGCGACTTCGCAGCATTTGGTGTCTTCTAACCTATAAGTGTACCAGTCCCACTGCAAATCATTCTACAATATTCACTATTCAAAACTAGCTTCTATTCCTGGATACAGTACCAGGTTTGGAGCAAATATCTCAAATGGTTGTCACACAGCAGCTGTGTAACTCCACCATGTGACTGTCCACATTCTGCTTTAAATTGAGCTATTACAGAACTATGGAGAATTTTAATAGATGATGAATTAAAAGCACAAATCTCCATAAAAATCACATAACATTACCCTAAATAGTGTTATAGCTAATCATTCTACATATAAAGACTCATCACTGAAACTATACCAACATGTATGCCACTCTGGAATGGTTGAGAGACAAAAGGTACTGGCTTGGAACGGTCAGTCAAGAAATTTGCTTTATGACACAGGAGGAAAGGAAAAACAATTTTTTCTGAGTACTAGTGTATTGGTACTAAACCGATATGCGAAAACAATACACTTACGTCTAATTGTCCATCAGGAAGCCAATATCAATGAAAACAAATGAAAAACACACTATAATGAATGTTTTGGTGTATATTACTGTCACATTCCAAGCCCAATCACCTACAGGTAATTTACATACACTGGTTTATTATATTTGACAAATAAAGCTGAGAAATCAAGATTTTAGAACATTTTGAAGCCGATAACTGTCCGTCTGCGATACAAAAAGAACAAATGTGTTGCATCGTGAAGGGAGTGACCCAGGAAGCGGATTGAAACCGTGGAATACCTTGCTCTAGTTTCCTTGATGTCCGGTTTAGAAAGGATCCACTGTATATCCTAAAGATGAAAGATCACCAAAAACTCATTGTATATACGCCAAGTCCGGGTCCCGTGGAAGTTCGGCCGGACTAATTACACATTAATTAGATTATAACAAGTCAGGGTTTTTTTTATCAAGTAGCCTCAGATATGTATCGCTGGACAAAATGCTATGCATACAAGCCATATGATTTTTATTTTGTACCTAAGCTGTGCGGTATCTCATGAAAAATATTTACGATACTTTCCGTAAATGACGTCGAAAGTTGACGAAATGTTCAGAACAAATAACGTCCTATTCTGCATTTGCACTGAAGATCTCATCAATTTTCAACATCATTTACGGAACAAAATATCGCAGTTTTTGTCCAGTGGAACCTCTAAACCGAACAACCAGAAACATTTGTGATCATAATTTTGATGGGTTTCATGGTCATTTATCTCGGGTGATAATGCCTGTTCATGATAGCACACAACTATGACTCGGAAAAATCAAATGCCTGATTTACAGTGAAACCTCGCTAAACTGGACACCCTGAGAACCTCCCATGATGTCAGGTTTAGCGAGGTTTCAATGTACATATTTGTTATTCAAAATCGTACATCTGCGGCTTACTACATACTTACATGTATTGTTTCATTTTTAGCCAGGTTTTTTTAAAACAAATCCAGGCTATTGGATTGGCGAAAGTCGGGCGGTCGGGCGGGCGGGCGGGCGGGCGGGCGGGCGGGCGGGCGGGCGGGCGGGCGGGCGGGCGGACCACCAAACTTTCACAGCTTCATAATCAAGGGGTGCCCACCACATATCACTATCCAACATGTTACTTTTTTTTAACTTGACCCATTTTTTCCGCGCAGTCGACTTAGCCTTTTTCAATGTTAACATTTTGCGTTTACAATGTTAAGTTTTCGTGTTTAAGTCCATTTCTTTGGTACTGTACCACCTAGGACCACCAAACTTTCACAGCTTCATAACCAAGGGGTGCCTACCACATTCAATTATCCAACATGTGACCATTTTTTTTACCTTCACCTATTATTTCTACGTAATTTACTTAGCCATTTTCAACGTTAACTTTTTAACGTACGTCTGGTTAAAGTTTTTTGGTTAAAAGTTTTTCGTTATACTATATCTCTGCAACTGCTTCGCCCATTACCTTGAAACTTCACATGGGTGTTTATCATCATCCATATTTTTATTCTAACCCCCAACCGTGCGGCCCCTGTGGCCAATGTCAAGGTAAAATTACTTTGATTTTTTTGTTAAAGTTTTTTCGTGTACTATATCTCTGCAACTGCTTCACCCATTACCTTGATACTTCACATGGGTGTTTATCATCATTGTCGCACCCGCTTGCGGAAAGTGCGATATCGTCGGCATTTTGGCATATCTCCGTCCGTCCGTACGTCCGTGTGTCCGGTTAAAGTTTGTTTTTTTTTAAAGTTTTTCCATCTACTATATCTATTTGTTTAGTGTCCATCCCTCGCCCCAAGGCGCGACATGCATGCCACGGCCATCTAGTCTACAAAAAGTGGGTAGAATTATGTTATCCAAGTGTCTATGCTTGGAAAAAATCTGGCCTTCGTGGCTTTGCCTCGTTTCTTGTTTCAAGTTTACGTCGCTATTTTGTATATACATGTACATGTATTTGTTTATATGACGAGAAACTTGCATGAGTTTAAGTCAATAAATTATATTCTATTATTTCCCGCTATACAAAATATACTATGGAATATCCTTCATTTATTTTCATTTCTATTGAACTTGTTTAACGAGCTACATAATTACCTAATGTTACCGCATTGTGTCGTCATCACGTAATTGTTGTTGTTTATCGAATTTAAGGGTTTCCCGACACGGAGGCCGGGATTACCCGCGCCGTCACGCGTTGAAATGAGATTGTCTCCGAGAGCGATGGTGCCTGAAGTAAACTTCTTAATGTAGCTGTTGCTAGAACAGTGTACATGCGGACTATCACAGATGTGGTGATTTACAAGTTAAGCACATTCCATATCTAATCGAAAGCATATTTGTTAGAGGTTGGATGTTTCACCATACAGTGCTTTTGTCGTGCCATAACACAGCAATTCAAATAATCAAAGTACTATATTGATTACATGTAGGAACTGAACTATGCAATTTATCAACACGTATGCCGAAGTTATACACGACTACAAACTCAAGATATGGGAGGACTATAAGGAAGAGGACACCATATTAACTATACGGTCACACCAGACAGCTGACCGAGATGACTTGCCGTTTTTCAAAGGCGAAGTGCTAACATTCATTGAACAGTACGGTGATCAATATTGTAAGGCTGAAAATGCACAAGCGGATCGTGGCTTCATTCCATTGACGCATGTGGTGTATAAAGAAGTGTTCCACGATGAAATCTGGTTTCAAACAGTTTGTACACGTAAGAGGGAAAATAGTTGTCTCGAAAATGAATCGAATGGTACGTTTCTACTTAGACTGGGTAGTGAAGCCGGTCAGCTTGTGATGTCATCGAAGTCTGAGGATGGCGTGAAACATGAGAGAATCCACCAGGAAGGCTCAATCTATACATTCCGGGGTTCAAAATATAGCGTGGACGCTATTACAACACTTCTTCAACAGGACGAATATATTCTATTTAACTTTACTTTCCCAGAACCTACACGAAATGAGCATCATGCTGAAAATTCGCGCGGTCAAATACTGACAGGCGGGCTGGCAATCGCGAAAAATAATTTCCGTCACCGAGGAAAGGATCCTAAATTCCTGACATTACGACAACACAAAAGGTACAGAATTATAGGTGTATCTTCAGATTTAAACTGGTATGTAACGAGGGATGAAGTCAACGGCAATGAAGGATTCGCACCGGCCTGTTATCTTTCAAATTTGACACCAAAGTGGTATCATGGTGAACAAACTATTACCTACGCCGATACCATTCTCGGAGAGCAAAAACGAAATTGTACATTTCTAGTCACGAGGGATAATTTTCTATACAAGTTATCTGCTCGATCTAAAATAGAACATGTACATATAAATATTGAATGTAAAAACGAAACTGTAACGTGTTTTAATAAAACGTGTGGAAGTATTGTGGAACTGGTTAACTACCTAATATGCATGCCTGCAGTGCCAATGATTATACATCCAATCCCGAAGAACGACGAATTTGGTTTTAAATCAAACTCTGAAACAAATTCAGATACCCTCAGTCTTGATTCGGTTGAATTGTATTTAAATGCGTTGGACGCAGGCATCGAACATGATTACAATATACGGATTATGTTAGTAGGTCACTATGGGGCAGGGAAAACGAATCTAGCGAACCGACTTCTGAATGAACATATTGATGATACAAGTGAAAGTACTGACGGCATAGAAATACACGTCAAGGAAGCGTGCTTAGACGTGGCAAATGTACAGTGGGACAAATATACCACTCATGAAGATGGAGACAGATTTGAAGAAAGAACAACAACTGTGATAAGGTGCCAGTCTGTTAAATCTCCAGACCACCAACAGACAGATGTGGTATATACAATGATTGAGGATGGAGATGATTCACCTACTGATTCAAAGACAATGCCCAAAACGCCAGTAGACACCAGTCAAACCAGTCAAACGGCGACACAAAATACCACAGCCATTGACATTCGGAAGAGACAAGAAAGTATAAGGAAGTCAGCTCGTGTTTTAACACCAGAACAGCGACAACGTATATCCGAGCTAGTAAAGCGTAGTTCCCGTGACATATTCGTCCGGGATATGTGTGCGATATCAGTATGGGACTTTGCCGGCCAGTTTATCTTTTATGCCACGCATCAAGTGTTCATGTCCAAAATAGAGCTTTATATTTTAGTCCTTGATCTCTCAAAATCATTAGATAGTATTGTCGATGAGAATGACTAGCCAACAATGTGTTCGAACAAAAACAAGAGAACGGTAAAATCGTTCATTGAACTTTGGATGAAATCCATTCACATGACAAATGATGGTGAGAACTCTAATCTACCTGCGGTATTGATGATTGGAACAAACGAAGACAAACTGACCATGGCAGAAAAGGACAAGGAGAGATATATCGCGGATTATTTCGAAAATGTAAGGAAAATTTTCAACGATTCTCCACTGCTACGACATATAAAACCTGAACAATTCTATTTAGATGCAAGAATTGGAAGTGAAGTCGTTAACGACATTCAGAAGGCAGTTTATGACAGATGCAGCCGGTTACGATGGTGGGGCGAAAAAAAACCTGCGCGGTGGATTAATTTAGAACAGATACTAATAAACCTGCAACACTCAAATGAAATCGTTAACGTTGAGGAACTCTTAGAAGAAAATCACAAAAGTGAATTGCCTGTTGAAACCGAAGAAGAAGTACGATTATTTCTACGGAAACAGCATAATGCAGGAAATAGTATATACTTTGAGAAAGACAGGCTGGCAAACACTGTCGTATTACAACCTCAGTGGATTGTAGATGTATTTAAATCGCTGGTTACGTCTGAACAGTCCTGTATGCGACATCCAAGCTTCAGAAAACCGTCAAGCGATTTGCACTTGAAAGGGGTTCTAACTAAGGCATTTATCGAAGACTTATGGAATACGAATGCAGACAATAAATCCTTCCTAGAACACATGGATGAACTATTACTCTTTATGGAAAATTTGAACATACTAGCCAAATGAAAACATACTCGGATGGAGAGTTGTTTTACTTTGTACCCAGTTTGCTTCCTCAAGCCGAACTCGACATCGCATCAATCATACCGGAAAAAAAACAGATCAGCTGTTCTAACGTTCATAGTGAGACACGATTATTCCCACCCACACCTGTTTAATGTAATACTAGCGGCTTTGATAGGCCGATTGAATGTACTAAAGGTTGAAAATGAATTGAAACTAACTGGTGCCGGTGGTGCGTTCGAATTAGACCAGTCGAAAAGTAACTTGCTAGTGGTAACCATCAGTTCTAATACGGTTAACTGTTATGTGGCAAACATGTCTGGATCACAAATTGATATCAGAAGGTGTGATGAGGTGCGGCGGTTCATCACTGCAACAATTGTGAAACAAATCCGTGCAAATGTAGACGAAGTGTTTGAATTTGCCATAAAGTGTGAGCAATCCGACATAGTACCAGGTTCGGATAATTTACACAAGTGCGATCTATTAGCAGAGGAGAGTGAGGTGATGTGCTTTGCCCATAAAGCTCCGCATAGTATCGATGCAAGAACCGTTCTATTGAATTGGTATCCAGATGGCTATACAACTAAGGACAAGGCCTGTTTGAATGAGTGGGTTGAAAACTCAACAGAATACGTGAATGACAGACGGCTAACTGATAAAGACTTAGAAAAATTATCGCGCGCATTGGGCATAGGCTGGGTGGACACTCACTGGGCGTCAGTGGTATTATGATTGAACACTGCAAAATGGACTATCCGCATAAAGCGGAAATGCAAATCTATCAAATGTTAAAGATCTGGAAATCCCAAGAGTCTGAAAAGGGGCCAGTTACATTTGTAAAATATACCAGAGCCTTGTTTGAGAACTTTCAGGTCCATATTGACTGGGACAGAGTAAAGAATGTGTGTGAAGGAATATAATGTTATACGCGTATGTGGCTGTACCTGAAGAAATTGGGACAGTGGGCTTTGCAATTGTTATATCCAGATCAGCCTGTGCATCATCACAGTCTAATCAGAATCTGCAGTATTCGCCATTAATGAATCAGCCGTCATGCATCTAACAAACAATACATATCATTTTCAGGCACGAAGGAGTATGCCATATGATATAATTCAGACACACGCCGCCATGTAACTTTGTACCGAAGAGCATTTGAGTCGTTTCATGAAATACATTTACAGAAACTGTGATATTTGTAAATATGACGAAATGTTCAAGCGAATGAGCAATAGAATTCCACATTTGTTACGAAAATTTAGTCAACTTCCGACGTTGTTTAAGGAAAATATGATACATTTTGTAAACATGTTACTTGAGATATAGCACATATTCTTATGTACAAAATCACATGGCGTGTTTCTACTCAATAAAACGATAGCTACATACACCATTAAACCATATATATATGGGCCGCGCTCTGTGAAAACCGGCCTTAATGACAAAATTTTCGATTTGCATTTGTTTATATTTTCTGATGCGGACACCTTTCAAAAACAATATTCTGAAAAGAAAGTGCAATTATGTTTAATAGATTTTATTTTATCTCACTTGTTGTAGCACCATGTGAGTCACGCCCGAAAAAAAACGTACATCGAGAAAATGACGTTATTGAAACGGCGACGTTTGTACAATACAACTCAACAGCCTACAGTAGAAATGAGTGTTCATAGACTCATTGATTGTGCTTGCTGTAAACTGTATTTACTGATAAGTTACACTAAATGTATCTACAAGTGTTAGTATGTATTCTATCAAACATTCATCAGAATAAAACTATGATATGTACATGTAGTGAACAAAACAAACGCACAACTATCGATTTTAAATCTATAGTTAGCCGACCTGTGGCTTCGTAATTTGCCACCATCGCCATAATAGATTCATATACGTGTGTCGTCAGAAAGATACATTGTAATTATTTCAAAATTGACGTCATTTACAGTTAATTGTGACGTCATTTATTGATTTAGACAATACGTCACCAAATACCAAAAAAACTAAACGGCATTCCTGGTTTTGGAAATTGTAAATTATATGCACATCGTATCGGTGATTGAAACAAATCATTTTATTTATGTATAAATGAATGACCAGAATCTGGATAGGCCTATGGCTGCACATATCAATGACTTCAGCGCCCGATGGGGTCTAGAGGGTAGTCGGACACCCCGGGCATTTTTAAACAAAATAAAAATCGACTGTCCATTCCCCGACTCTCGGATTTAAATTTACATCTCAGAAAGCGTAGCCAATATGACTGACGGACGGGCTAATGTACATGTACCCCGTACTAGCAGGTAGCAGGTCTATGAGAAAATGCTGCGCGCTGACCCCCACTCCCTCGACTGGCCACCACCGCCACTGCCGGGAAAATGTGGAGATGTAACATACATGGTTGTATAATTGTTACATGTCCCGATAAAAATACCGGCAGTATATTCTCTCTTCGGGAATAATTAATTTTAAAATGAAATGGGGTGTAAATATCAAACATATTCCGGAAGGCATACTGCCGGACCCACCTAGCAGTCTCCCCAGTCTCTCGACGAACAAACGGTGCTAGTTCGAAAGTATAGTAAACTATTTCAATTAAGAAGTCCCCCCCCCACCCTAACCTGAAATCCTGGATCCGCCCCTGCAGAGCACCGTGTCGTACGTACATGTATTTTGCATAACTGCACACTATAACACAGTCTTGTTTTTGTTGAAATGACACTCTGACACTCTGCGACTATTGTTCGAAGCGGCTCATTTGAATTTAGACGCGTTTAATGTGTTCATGTGCGTTTGCTTTATATTATTTACACGCCTCCGACTAGAAATGCCCTTTGATAACAAACAAAGCACGCAGACGTGCATTATTTAGTACAATGTAGTTTAATGTAAGAAAATTAACAACAATCTGGCAAAGTCGGACTTCTTAAACGTGTAAATCTTGGAGACCTGTGCATCTATGCAATCTGATCAGTGTCTGCAAGTATTGCAAATATACTAGTAAAATTACTATACATTCATATAACCATATTTACAAGTGGTCATTTTAAAGAATATTTACATTGTTATCAAACGGCAATCGTACGGCCGATTCAATGTGATATTTTTGAAAGTCGCTAAATATTACCTGACACCGTACACGTAAGTGGTAGCATATACAGATATAAATCAGTAGGCTACGTCCTTGGTGGCTACAATTATGTATTAAAAGTATCATGATTATTTTGTCGCAGTAAATACGCATGTAACACAATACCAACACACTAAATACTAAAACATGTTTGGCCCAGTGTCACCATGATGCGATATGCCAGGAGCGGCGTATATTTTGGCACTATCATAATTTTATATATACTGGAGTCAGTTTGTCCGTCCGTCCGTCCGTCAGTGCGTGCGTCCGTGCGTCCGTAAACTTAACATCAGAGAAATATTGTTATAACTTCTATTTTCTTCATCTACAATGCTTAATATTTCACACATGCATTCCTGTAAGGCTTTACTAACATGCTGTGCCAAATACACGACCGTCCAACCCCAGCTGATCACAAAGTCAAGGTCACATACTTAGTCTGTTTACGAAACTTAACATCAGAGAAATATTGTTATAACTTCTATTTCCTTCATCTAAAATGCTTAAAGTTTCACACATGCATTCCTGTAAGGCTATACTACCATGCTGTGCCAAATCCACGACCGTCTAACCCCAGCTGGTCCCAAGGTCAAGGTCAAATACTTGGTCGCTTTACAAAACTTTACATCAGAGAAATAAGTTATAACTTCTATTTCCTTCATTGTACATTCTTAATATTTCACTCGTCCATTCCTCTAAGGTTGTACTATCATGCTGTGACAAATCTATGACCGTCCAATCCCCCGCTGATCCCAAGGTCAAGGTCACATACGTAGTCTCCACAAAACTTAACATCAGAGAAATATGTTATAACTTCTATTTCTTTCATCGAACATTCTTAATAGTTCATGCATGCATTCCTCTAAGGCTCTACTATCATGCTGTGACAAATTACCGCTGATCTCGAGGTCATGGTCACATAGTTAGTCTCTTTACAAAACTTAACATCAGAGAAATCGGTTATTACTTCTATTTCCTTGCTCGGATCTGCTTCACATTTCACACACGCATTGCTCCAATGGACCTCTACCACCCTGTCACAAATTCACGTTCATGCCGCTCCCGCTAAGCCCAGAGTCAAGGTGACAAGCCCACGCACTTGGAAAATTTTACATATTTTAGGGGTACATGGGCCCACGTGGGGGATATTCCGTAAGCCTCGCTTACTGACCGATCTAGTTATACATCTGTGATTATTTTTCTGAAAATTTCCAAATCGTATTTTTATTTTGATTTTTGAAACGTTCGACATGCGAAACAGTAAGTTAAACGAATTAAGCCCTGTGCCCAGTTCTATTTGTTACATACTACTGATTCTGTGATGGTGTTATCTAAACATTACCGGTTGCTTGGTTATTTAGTTTCAAATGTCAGGGCACAAGTCGTCCATATATTCTAAAAAATAATCGACAAAATCACTACGTGTTTCCTGGAATGAAACCGAAAAAATAGACAACTGTCTGAACCACTATGGAAACAACTATAAAATTCTGCTACGCGTATCCAGCATTAAAATGTTTGTGAGCCACACATAGTAAAGCGTACGGTTATAAATAGGACAACGTCAACTTATTCCAATGATGCAACTATTTCAAGTGTCAAAATCCGACGTGACGTTGGTAAATTTAAGCGTAACTTTGCGACGTCATTTTCAGGCTTTCATGACGTTGTCATTAAGGCTGGTTTTCACAGAGCGCGGCCCATATATATGTGTTCAATAAGTTTGTAGGAAACACTAAGCCATTTTCTTGCGTCAAAAAAGTTTGTGCAAGTTTCTTCACCATGATACAACTTTAATATTACTTGACGGATTGCTTCAATATTTCAGTTGGACACACGCTTCCGTGGCGTGATTGTGTTAGCTATGGTTTTATTAGTAGATTGGCGAATGTTCAGTATTATTATTGCATGTCCACGCTACTCTATCAGGGCCTGTTCGCGTACGTGTGCCTCTTGGTGGCTATAAACTGCATTTTCTACCGATTTCTTCTAAACGGCTAAATGTACGAGGACGGGGACGCGTACTTCTTCGTGTGCATACTTACAGTGACGTGCGCTCGGGATTTAGCTATTAAAGGTACATGCCCACTCAGTAGGCACCAAATTTTTATGTATAGGAATTAAATAAGTGCATAAAGTACAAGTGGCAAAATAAAAATGCATTCACCATTACCCCACGTATTGATTGGCATTATTATACATTTTATATCAGACGTAATTTCCACACTGATATCAGTGGCGATAACCGTGTTTCCTTAAAATGTTAACGGGCATTACTATTTAGTTTCTGTATTTATGTTTTGATGTGCAATGATCATACTTTCAAATCTGTCGAAAATAATATTGTTTCAGGCGACGCATTTAATTAGTATAAATAATTACAAAATATAATGCCTTACTTGCATATGAAAATAGCCTGATACCACCGCGATACACTATCAGTAAAATAAATATTAGTAAATAATTAAATCTGTATAGCAGGCAATCATATTTTTTAGAACTGGTGGAATAGCGACATACTGGTCGCAAAACTCAAATAACATACTTACTCTTATAGAACAGTGCCGATCCTGATCAGACTGTGGTTGTACATACTGATCTGGATCTACACTGGTCGCAAAACCCAAATAACATACTCATGTAGAACAGGGCAGATCCCGATCA
Source organism: Conchocele bisecta (assembly GCA_029237695.1). NCBI lineage: Eukaryota > Metazoa > Mollusca > Bivalvia > Lucinida > Thyasiridae > Conchocele > Conchocele bisecta. The sequence goes on from CM055273.1 coordinate 67,241,137, forward strand.
GACTGCGGTTGCACAGGCTGATCTGGATATACACTGGTCGCAAAACCCAAATAACATACTCTTGTAGAACAGTGCAGATCCTGATCAGACTGCGGTTGCACAGGCTGAACTGGATCTACACTGGTCGCAAAACCCAAATAACATACTCTTGTAGAACAGGGCAGATCCCGATCAGACTGCGGTTGCACAGGCTGATCTGGATCTACACTGGTCGCAAAACCCAAATAACATACTCTTGTAGAACAGTGCAGATCCTGATCAGACTGCGGTTGCACAGGCTGATCTGTATCTACACTGGTCGCAAAACCCAAATAACATACTCTTGTAGAACAGGGCAGATCCTGATCAGACTGCGGTTGCACATGCTGATCTGGATTTACACTGGTCGCAAAACCCAAATAACATACGCTTGTAGAACAGTGCAGATCCTGATCAGACTGTGTCGTTGCACAGGCTGATCTGGATCTACACTGGTCATATTGATCCTGATCTGACTGTGTGGATCTACACTGTGCTTGTTTATTTTTCCGTAATAACACGACAATCCAAGTGGGTGATTGGTTGGGCGAAAGCGACGGTGTAAATTAATGGTAAGGGTTCCTCTTTATATGAATCACGATTTGCCTGGATTGGCCCTAGTGTACGTTTATTTATTTGGCTCTTCCGTTACCTGGGAGTTTAATTGGGTTATTATCCATTATAAAAGCATTACAGTTATTACTGATCCTACTGCTTTTGGGAGGGGGCCAAGTGATGCTGGTGTGGCGAGGACCTGGCATCAGATCAGGATTATTCTGATTTCAGGGCTGAATATATAATGTTTTTATTGTAAATATTCAGTTCTGATTTTGGGAGTTTCCCCCCATTTGTACATGTACTTGAACATGTACCTGTACAGGTAATATATGGGATTTAGTACTAAACACATTGACCCAGCCTTAAATGACCTTAGCTGTTGAATAGGCGGTTAAAACCCAACAAACAAATAAACAAACGTTGACCCAAACCAGTAGCATCGACATGTAATTCGATACCACCAATAGTATGTTCACATGTCACCGTTGCTCACATACGTAGCTGTGACTGAAGAAATACGACTTACGAGTTTTTCGACCAGTGTAGATCCAGATCAGCATGTGCATCCGCACAGTCTGATCAGGATATGCACTGTTCGCCATTCTACCAATCTAAACCACCCGTCATGCTTCTTACACGCAATATAGATGGTTACCAGGCTACAGTAGTGTTCTACTTCATCACGACATACACTGGTCAATTAAACGAGTAAGCCCTATTTCTCTAGTCACAGCCATATATAACATACATGTATATGTGTATCATTATGCACAGGTGAATTACTCTGATCAAATTATATCCCCCACCTGTTGTCATACACAGTACGTCACGGCTTTTGTACAAGTGTTTGGTAACGGAATTTGTCAGGGCATTTTATATTTGACTTGTATTTTGTTTTATTGATGGAGTGGGGGCCATCATAGATACGAGTATTTCACCTGTGTCATTATGCACCCATCGATGTCTTCTTTACCTGGGTTGTGGGATGGCTAGCAACAGGAAATTAGACACAATCTCTTGTTAGGCATCACGGGACGGTTGAAAATAGCCAAAATGGACTACTTTTCTGAGGGCGGCGGGTGACTTATAAAAATCACCGCCTCTCACAATCAGTTAAGGAGGCTCTTGCGACAAGTATTGAAAAATACTCGCAAATGAAGTACAAATCGCGCGCCACAATGAAAATTCAGTAACCGCATCAGATGTGTTCAATTATTTGTTTACAAAGTTACCCCACCCACCTAGTTTTGGCCAAAAGTTTCAACACGACTGAATTTATCGGAATTGTTTTCATGAAAATATGAGGCACAGATACTTTGTTATGTCTCGTTCTATCACTTGTAACATCACACCATTTTCTGAAAATGATTTCAAAGCGGGGTCATAACTAGCTCAAATTTTCGCTACAAATGCCCGAAAAATACCTTAAATTCTGACGCGAAACCGTACCGGCGAGACAGCATAGCAGGCGACATTTTCCAAGATGTCAAAATCAACTGGAGCTAACATTCAGTTTCGTAGAATTATGAAATACTCTAAAAAATACACCTAGTCAAGCCTCCCAAAGTCAAGAAATATTCATAAACCTATTTTTCTAGACACACTGGTGTAACTTACAGGGTCGGTAGTGAAGTATATAGAAAATCGTCCACCCGCTTTTTAAAGCTAGCTGCCCACTGTCCCGTGAGACCTTAAGGGGAAATGTTTTTCCCCGAAACGGCTCGTCTCGCTCTATATTGCTAATTTCATCAATTTTACGTAAAAAGCAAACAAAGAAAAATGTACAAAATGAACGCTGATGTCGAAATGGGGCGCGGATATCGCCCACCCCCAAAATGGCGAAACGCGAAGTTTCATTTCGGTGTATCGACAGCAAAATACCATGCTTACCTCCAGCCCTGCTGAACCCTGCATATTTGAGTGCAGTAAACTAAAACTGCTGGATGTTATCTTGGGACATGTTCTTCTCTCAAACAATACTGGTTAGAGGTGAAATATGACACCTTGAAATATCAGACTTTTCCCTTAAGGCATCACGGGATGGTTGAAAATAGCCAAAATTGACTGCTTTTCAGAGGGCGGCGGGTGACTTATAAAAATCACCGCCTCTCAAAATCAGTTGAGGAGGCTCTTGCGACAAGTATTGAAAAATACTCGCAAATGAAGTACAAATCGCGTGCCACAATGAAAATTCAGTAACCGCATCAGATGTGTTCAATTATTTGTTTACAAAGTTACCCCACCCACCTAGTTTTGGCCAAAAGTTTCAACACGACTGAATTTATCGGAATTGTTTTCATGAAAATATGAGGCACAGATACTTTGTTATGTCTCGTTCTATCACTTGTAACATCACACCATTTTCTGAAAATGATTTCAAAGCGGGGTCATAACTAGCTCAAATTTTCGCTACAAATGCCCGAAAAATACCTTAAGTTCTGACGCGAAACCGTACCGGCGAGACAGCATAGCAGGCGACATTTTCCAAGATGTCAAAATCAACTGGAGCTAACATTCAGTTTCGTAGAATTATGAAATACTCTAAAAAATACACCTAGTCAAGCCTCCCAAAGTCAAGAAATATTCATAAACCTATTTTTCTAGACACACTGGTGTAACTTACAGGGTCGGTAGTGAAGTATATAGAAAATCATCCACCCGCTTTTTAAAGCTAGCTGCCCACTGTCCCGTGAGACCTTAAGGGGAAATGTTTTTCCCCGAAACGGCTCGTCTCGCTCTATATTGCTAATTTCATCAATTTTACGTAAAACGCAAACAAAGAAAAATGTACAAAATGAACGCTGATGTCGAAATGGGGCGCGGATATCGCCCACCCCCAAAATGGCGAAACGCGAAGTTTCATTTCGGTGTATCGACAGCAAAATACCATGCTTACCTCCAGCCCTGCTGAACCCTGCATATTTGAGTGCAGTAAACTAAAACTGCTGGATGTTATCTTGGGACATGTTCTTCTCTCAAACACTACTGGTTAGAGGTGAAATATGACACCTTGAAATATCAGACTTTTCACTTAAGGCATCACGGGATGGTTGAAAATAGCCAAAATTGACTGCTTTTCAGAGGGCGGCGGGTGACTTATAAAAATCACCGGCTCTCAAAATCAGTTGAGGAGGCTCTTGCGACAAGTATTGAAAAATACTCGCAAATGAAGTACAAATCGCGCGCCACAATAAAAATTCAGTAACCACATCAGATGTGTTCAATTAATTGTTTACAAAGTTACCCCATCCACCTATTTTTGGCCAAAAGTTTCAACACGACTGAATTTACCGGAATTGTTTTCATGAAAATATGAGGCACATATACTTTGTTATGTCTTGTTCTATCACTTGTAACATCACACCATTTTCTGAAAATGATTTCAAAGCGGGGTCATAACCAGCTCAAATTTTCGCTACAAATGCCCGAAAAATACCTTAAATTCTGACGCGAAACCGTACCGGCGAGACAGCATAGCAGGCATATTACCAGATTTAATGATTACCTGTCCGACAGGAATACTCGGGTGGGACCTAACATTGTACACTTGGATGAACTATAAGTATGTTATTGTTAACTATTCTTTATTTGTTTTTCAAGTTTCCAACTACATATGTATGTACATTTTGCACATGTAGTTGACAAAAAATGTTTAATTTAAGTTACAATGACCTGTTTAGACGTGAAACAACACTAGATTTTCGTAAGATATGATCTAGCCAAATATACTTTGGGGGAGTAATCATTTATTTTCCCGAAATGCATTATTTCATATAGAACTAACAACTGCATATATTTCATGATTAAAAATATGCAGAATTATTATACTGAATTTATTACATTATCACAGCCAAAATGGCTGTGATAATGTAATAAACTCAGTACATGTATATTAAAAATTAATAAATATATCCTTAAATTGAAAATTTCTCCCTAAAAGTGTACTTAGCAAGATAAGTATATTTTGCAATGTTGATGAAATAGGCTACTGGTCTACTGTATCGGCTATTTACGGAAATTATTTTGAATTTCCCATATGCACATATTGTTGATGTTTTAACATAGAGTGCCTTGACATATCCGTAAAAGAAACAATAAGGCATACTACACATTATGTGTGGCCGTGACTGGGGAAATGAAGCTTATGGGTTTTAGTTTAAACACTATTTATGTAAGGAATAAAACCATGGCCTGTTGCGTTTACTGGGGTTTATAATACATGTGTCTGTTTAAAGTGCGTTTAAACAGACCAAATGTATTATACACCCCTATACATGCAACAGTCCATGGTTTTATTACTTAAATTTGCACTGCATTTTCTGATAGTTTCAAAAATGTCAATAACTAAATATGGCGTTAAAATTGAGAATAATCTGGTTTTTAAATCATTGTGTAGCAATTCCTGGAACAGCGACGTTATTGACAACCTGTGGAAAATGACGTCAAGCGAACTTTAACCAATCAACAACATGACGTTGAATGGGAGTTTTCAGTATGAACTTATGGACTAAATATTTCAAATTATGGCAAGTGAGGTATATATATATATATATACACATACACTTAAAAATAGGTTTAGAAAACAAGGTTTTACACTTATGTGAATTATTTCTCCTTGTGTATTTTAAACGATCAATGTTCTTCTCCTTATGTGTTTTACGATCAGTGTCGATCCAGATGAGTCTACGCATCCGCACAGTGTATACGAACTACAATGGACACCAATCACATATAAGCCCCATTTCTCCAGTCACAGCCACATTTGATACACTCCCGGAGATTTTGCACCTTCAGACATCTGCGTAGTTTCATGAAATACGTTTACAAAATTTACAATATTTTCCGTAAATGCCGTCAAAAGTTGACAAAATTCTTAGAGTACATGCGGAATTATATTCCGCATGTACTCTGAAAACGTTGTCAACTTTTGACAGCATTTACGGAAAATATTGTAAATTTTGTAAACGTATTTAATGAAATATACGCAGATATCCGAAGGTACAAAATCACAGGGCGTGTCTCATTTGTTAGTGTTACTCCATGCCATATGTAATATAGTGCATGATATTTTATATGCTACAGCTATTACAATAAAAGTTCTCAATTCCAAGTTTATTCTTATGTGTCTTAACTAAACTGATTTATTTCATGATGTTCGCAGTTTTAGTCAGTGGTGTTCGATAGAGTCGACGGAAGTCAACTACAAGTGAACAATAAAAACGATATGATTGCCATATTGAACAACTACAGTGGAACCTCTCTAAACCGGACACCAATAACACATTTGTTTGTCTAATTTAATTCGTTTCACTGGCAATTATAGTTAATGTTAATGTCTGATAATGTTTGCAAAGCACACACACACGCTTTGGAGGGTTCGTATTCCAGAATTACACTGGAACCTGTCTAAACCGGACACCGTGGGAGCCCCACAGGGTTTCCGGTTTAGAGAAGTTCCATTGTAATTACATTGTTTATTCAAATCTATGCCTTTATATAGGGGTGAAAGGGTCAATGAATCAAACGGATATAACATCCAAATTACCCCCAATATTTCCTGAGATATATGTACATTTGTACATGTTTATAGAAACTGGGAAATGTGTTCATAGAACACGAAAGCACAAACTGGTACAGTGCAGCCTCTCTACAACAGCCACCCATGGGAAGACGCAAAACTGGCTGTTGTAGAGAGGTGGCTGTTGTAGGGAGGTTAATACTGAATCAAATAGTGTCGTCTGGATATATATAGATTATGAGGCGCCTGCGACATAATCTATATTGTATCGTTGTCAGACCCTGAGGTTAGAAGTTTAAATATATAAAAATACAAAACTACTATATAGTTTGGTATTTTGTACTTTATATGAAAAATATTGCGACATAATCTCAATTGTAAACTTCTCAGCCTTTGAGATTAGGAATTTGTCAAAATAATGCTTGTTGTACCAAACTATATAGTTGTTTTGTACGAAAAATCATATAGGGTAAACTTAAATTTCATTGTCCTTATATATATGTTATTTTTCTCAATCTATTTGCTTCGATTCTAAAATCTCTATATACTGTGTGATATTTATTTAAGGATCGAATTCTCTGTCCACCGCATTTATTACATACTTGATACATAGCACAAGTACCTCTTCCACAGGTTAAACACGGACTCAAGTGTTTATTGTTTTTTATCCTGAATTTATGAAGTGCACAGTATATAGATTTTTTCACCGATTTAACTGTGCATGCTTTATCTGAGTGTATATTTTTATACTTACAAATGCTTGTTTCCTCCATTATGCTTTATATATATAAATATTTGTTTTATTAAATAAAAAAATATTATTATAAAAATAATAAGTTTTAAGATGAATGAAAATGATATAAAATATATTTTGAAGCTACACCGTGATGGAGCTATTAATGATGAGCAATTGCGAAAGATGGTTGATGCTTTGAAATCTTCAGAGACTAAACCATCTGTGGAAGAAAACCGTAGGGAAAGACGTAGAAAAAAGAAGCAAAGAAGGAAAGAGAAACTTAACCAAACAAAGATTGAAAAGCCAATTCCAGCCCCCAGATCAAAAAAAACCAATCCCAGCCCCACGATCCATAAATCGTGAAAAACCAATCCCAGCCCCACGATCCATAAATCGTGAAAAAGAATTAAAATTGATTGACAAGCCATTGTGTGCTTATTTCAAGTCATATGAAATCAATGCAAAGAAATATAAAGATCCTTCTGTTCTATTCGATGAAAATCAATCTGCTATAATAAAACAAATCAATCAAGATATAAAAGAATACAATGGAATAAAGTTTTCAATTGGCATTTCTTTAAAATTCTTCAAAGATGAAAACGGCGGAGAAAGAAAGTATGTCATCGGACAAGCCCATGGAGAACAAAGTGCTGTTCTTGATGGATCTAAAGTAGTTGAATTTTATAATAATCAAACTTCTTATCTGCAAACTTGGATTGAAACATTTACAAATACAGCATCAGACCTAGAGATTGAACACTGTATTAAACTGTACTTAAACATTGCAAAATATGAACCACTCAAAGGCTCTTCATATATCCCTTTACCCAAACCATTGTTAAATAAAAAAGCAATAATCAATGTAAAGAATAATGATAATGAATGTTTTAGATGGGCTCTGACATCCGCTACATATCCAGCAAAAAGCCACTATAATAATATTTACAGTTATGCAAAAAACAAAGACAATTTGAACTTGAAGGACATCGATTTTCCAACTCCCATAACCCAAATACCAAAAGTGGAAAGACAAAACAATCTTGCAATAAATGTTTATGGATACACAATAACAAAAAAGACAGAGAAAATAAGTATATTCCCATATTACATATCAGATCAACCAACAGAATTGAATAGAATTAATTTACTATTAATATCACAAGACGATGAAGTTGATGAAGAAGGTGAAGAAACGCAATATCATTATTGTTGGATTAAAAACCTAAACAGACTACTCGTAGATCAAAACAAACACAAAAACAAAACATACTTCTGTGAACGTTGTCTATATGAATCCAACTCAAATAACAATGACAGAACAAAACACCAAAGATTATGAAAGTGCAACCCATTGTTGGATATGTGAAACAGAACTAAACGATACAAAAGTAAGAGACCACTGCCATTTCACAGGTAAATACAGAGGAGCCGCACACAAAAACTGCAACCTAAAACTCAAAATAAAACCAGGCACAACTAAAATCCCTGTAGTATTCCACAACCTAAAAGGATATGATAGTCATCTTATAATGCAAAAAATACACACAGCAAACCGCAACATAACGTGTATTCCAACCAACGCTGAAAAGTACATCTCGTTTAGCATTGGACAACTCAAGTTCTTAGATAGTTTCCAATTCATGTCTTCATCACTTGAAAAGTTAGTAGATGCAACAGATAACTCAGATTTCAAAATCACCAACAATGTCTTCAACAATAAAACAAATCTACTTTTACGTAAAGGAGTTTACCCTTATGAATATATGAACAACAAAGAAAGATTCAATGAAACACAATTACCACCTATAGATACATTTTACAGCAGTCTTACAGATGAAAGTATCAACCAAAAATAATATGAACACGCACAAAAGGTATGGAAAGAGTTCAACTGTAAAACCCTTGGAGATTATCATGATTTATACCTTAAAACTGATGTTGTTCTACTTGCTGATGTATTCCAAACATTTAGAAAAACATGTATAAATGCATACAAACTTGACCCATTACACTACTACAGCTCCAGTCTATCATGGGATGCATTACTAAAACACACTCAAATAAACCTAGAACTACTAACAGATATTGATATGCATTTATTCATAGAAAAAGGTATACGTGGCGGTATAAGTATGGTATCCAAAAGACATGCAAAAGCAAACAATCCTCTTGTAGCTGATTACAATCCAACTGAAGAAAACAATCACATCATGTATACGACGCAAATAACCTATACGGATGGGCAATGAGTCAACCTTTACCGTACTCCGGTTTCAAGTGGAAACCCTTAAACAGTAGAAACACAGTTGCTCAACCAAAACCAGGCAAAGGTTTAATCCTTGAAGTAGACCTAGAATACCCAAAAAGCCTACATAAACTACACAACGATTATCCACTTGCACCTGAGAAACTAACAGTAAAAAAAGAATGGTTATCAGAATATCAAACAGAACTTCTTAACAATAGCAATATGATAAAACATAGAGAAACTTGTCCCAAATCTAAACAACAAAAAGAAATATGTATTACACTACAGAAACCTACAGTTGTACATATCTCTTGGCCTAAATAAAACTCACTAAAGTACATCGAGCCTTAGAATTCAATGAAAAACCATGGATGGAACCATACATTCGTCTAAACACCGAATTACGTAAAAAAGCAAAGTCTGCATTTGAAAAAGATTTCTATAAACTAATGAACAATGCTGTATTCGGAAAAACTATGGAGAACCTACGAAAAAGATCAGATATCAAACTAGTAAGAACAGATGGAACCGAAAACGAAAGACTAAGAAAAATCATAGCTAAACCTAATTTCAATAGACGTGTCAAATTTTCAGATGAATTATCTGCTATACATGTAAACAAAACTAAACTAACGCTAAACAAGCCAATCTATGTTGCATGTCTGTCTTAGACTTATCAAAACATCTAATGTACGACTGGTACTATAACAAACTGAAAAAGAAATATAACGAAAACTGCACCTTGTTGTATACAGACACTGACAGTTTATTAGTTGACATCAAAACAGAAGATGTATACAAAGATATGTCTAAGATGAAAGATGAATATGACTTCTCTGATTATCCAAAAGACCATCCACTTTATGATGAAACAAACAAAAAAAGTAATAGGCAAAATGAAAGATGAATGTGTTGGCACTTCAATAGCAGAATATATTGGTCTACGCCCAAAGCTATACTCTATATTAAGAGCAGACGAACAACTTCATCAAGAAAGCAAAGGGAGTAAAAAAATATGTAATCAAAAAACAAATAAACTTTGAAAATTACAAAGATGCACTTTTCAACAAGTAAACATACACTCATAACATGAATATGCTACGCTCCATACACCATAAAATATACGGACTAACAATGAACAAAACAACACTCTCACCACTCGACACAAAACGATACATTGCACCTGATGGAATCATGACATACGCGTTTGGGTATCAGCCGGAACAATAAGAAGCTCTTCCTTTACAAAGCCTCTCTTTGGTGCCGGCGCTTTCAAATAATACACTCTTATACCTTGGGTAATAAAATGATAATCAATCTTGTGAATATCAACACTCCATATCGGGTCAGTAGCTCTACGTCTGCCTCCGCCTTCTTGTTCTCCAGGTTGGTATAAATATCTTAAGTTTACAGTAGGACAGATGGGGTCGTCTTTTAATGTTTTAATTTCAATTGGAGAGGGTTTTTTCGTCTCCGAATTTATTGCAGAGATTACCGCTGGTAGCCTCTTAACCCATTCCCAATTTCGTTTATGAGGATTGTCCAACTCCTTAGCATACTGATAACCAAACAATCTTTCGGCTAGTGGTCCTATTTAAATCTTTCTAACAATTGGCTTGGTCTCTATGAATTTCTCTTCTACCGCGTCTTATATTTACATTATGTTTATCCATGAACTGTGTAACAGCACCCATAAATTCTCTCCCAGGATCTACTTGTAGTAATTTTGGATATGTTAGTTTTCTTTTATAAATATTTTCAAAAGCTTTAGCAACTTCCTTGCTGTCCTTTGAAGTCAGTGGTTCTGCCTCTTTATATCTACTAGCAATATCAACAACAGTCAATGCATACTTATATGTTTTTCTACCAACAGTGTCATGTGGTAGGAATAATAAATCCGCTTGATGAACTTCATTCTTATTAGAAACATCAAACTTTGGCCTCACTATTTTCTTTGGTGCAGGTAAATAAATCTGCCATACCGCTTGTTTCTTTAAGAAATTCAATGCTTCTTTATCACTTACTTTAGCTGCTTTTGCTAATTTCTTAACAGCTGTTAAACCTTTCCAAAATCCTTTAGGACTGTAATACATTTTCTCCATTTTTTATTTCTATTTAAGATACATTTCTATAACATAAAACACAAAAATGAATCAACAAATCACACTGGTCAAGTTTGAAGAAAAGTGTAAGGAACAAAATGAATATAATACAATTAAATGGGCAGATTTAAAACAGAATGAAATCTATACTATTACAGAATACAGATGTGTGGATACTATTAATGGTGAAGCTATGATTTTAACATTAAATGATGACACTAAAGCATGGGCACCACTCTTTCTCAAATCTAAAATTAAAAATTGAACAAGCTAAATCTAAAAATACGGAGTTGCCGTACTATGTATGACCATTAGGGTTGAAGCCAAGTAAAAACAATACGAAAAATAAGTATCATACTTTTGATTTTGTCCATTGAAAAACTTTTAAACCCTACTTTTTTTTTTTACCCGACCGCACTCAAATGAAAGTCAAAATTTAGTGCCCATTTATATTTTTTAACATGTCTGTTTTGATTTGCTCTCGTAGTATTTTTTTTTCTTCAACACAAATCTCAAACTTTATAGGTTTTCTAACATCTGCTTTCATTTGTTCATATTTATCCATCTCTCCCATGATCAATTTAAATTCTTCATCAGATACATTACCATCTTGTAATGCAGTGGAAACTTTATTTGCAATAGAATTAAGTTTTGCCATTGCAAGTATACATATTTCATCATGTTTTTCAGCCTTTTTCAGTAGTTTAGTATTAACAAATTTGCTTGTTAATGCAAATGCACCACATATACTACCCGCAATACCAACCGGCCCAAGGAAACGGGCACTCCTACAACAGTTAATAATAGCCCGGCACTCGTCCCACCCATTACCAGACCAACAGTAGTTAATCCAGACTGAACACCATTTAATATGTTCAGAGCTCTTTTATATTTATTTCGTATTGTTTTTCCTTGTCTCAACCTCATTTCTAGCTTATGTTTTAAAGCACTTATTTCACTAAGCCTATAATGTTCTGTTCTATTCTTCTCAACTGGTAGCGGTGGATACAGTTTATTACTCATTTTATTTTTTATAATTTTTAAAATTTAAATATCTAATTCAATTAATACATTTACAATTGAAATGGAAGCTCTACTATATGTTGTAAGTGAAACAAAATTTAATACACTTCCAGAAGCAAGCTCGATTGGAGTTTGAAATATTGTATATGCCGAACGCTGTCCTTTATGTTTTGTTAAAGTTGCATTAACATTTGGGGCGCCATTAATACTAATCCTAATTTTTAGCTCATCGGTTGCAAATCCATCTCTTGTGACACTGCATAAACCCATTCGTAAAACTCTCCCACTACACATCATAGTATAACCACAATTTTCATGCGCTGAACCAGAAACACCATTTCCAAATGCAAATTCATAAGAGCCATCACGTAATGGCCCAGATTCTTCTGCACATACAGTTATTATAAGTTTACCTTGCTTAAGGTCATGTATTGTTTGTTTTAGGTTTGGGACATACATTTTATCTTTTACAAGAGTAGCAAACTCATTCATTTTCTTTTTAATCAACTCATCACCTGTATCACTATATGATTTAGTTGCGTGATAGTTTGTATCTCCATATATAGACATTTTACTTTATTGTTTATCTTATTTCAAATACAATAAAAATTGGCAGTCCGTGATTATTAATAAATTATTACTATTGTCTCTGACTTCAATTCCCAACTCGTCTATGATACCACTTTGTAATTTTCTATATTCCGGATATTGAAATGATATTGTATCCGATTCCCCAAACGTAGTTTTGCTGATGGGTACAGTACAAATAATGTTACTTATAATTCCATCTAATAGATTGTGAGATGAACTGACTTGATTCAGATATATATAAACAGATTTGGTAGAAAAATCAACTGGATTGACGCTTGTATAAGTACCACTATCCAACTTGTGTGGATATATGTCAAAACCTAGTAATTTAAGTATATTTTCAGGAATATTAACCTCGTGTCCCGTTGTAACTGTAAAAGTACATTTCCCATTAGATTTATTTACACTAAGTGACAAAGCGGCATTACTTAATAAATTACTTAATCTATCAAATGAATATAATCCAGCGGGAATTGTCACTGCAGTTGGTCTAGCTCTAACAGTAGACCACTCGTATGTTTCATCCTGCAACATATTGTACCAACCAACCCAGTATGTAAGACTTTTCAAACCAACTTCTCGCTTAGAATCTGTATTATTAATATATTCTTGTAATGGAATTGGTTTTGTAATGTCAGTTAAAGTTATATACATTTTTTTTTATATATATATATATATTTATATATTAAAAAAAACAACAACAATGGCATTCAAATTTAATAAAGATGCAAACTACAATATCAACCATATATATGCTTTGAAAACGGTTTCAATGTTTTACAATGTTGATGTTTATGTTACAAAAGATAAAAGTTTCAAAGCTACATATTCCAACGCATTAGCAGGGTATCCAAACCCCTCAATAACTGGTAATGTCTCAAACAACAACAAAGCATATAACAATTGGATGAATAATCAAATGGGGTGGTATCAGAATCAATTTAACTTTGCAATATGGTGTGCTACTTGTGGGTGCGGTGTTTCATATAACCAGCATTTAACAATTACAAATGATCCGTTTTTGAGATCCTTATATGAATTTCATATTATGTATCAAACACTTCGAATCTTAGCTCAAATGAAAGTTTCCTCTACCAGATGATCACAGCTATTGTTGGTATGATAATAATTTTGACCTTTCAGCTTACCATAGAATATGCACTGAATTTGGTATTAATCCAAATAAAGATTTCAGACAAAAAATAGACCATGGGAATCATAATCTTGGCGGTTTTACAATGTTTATGAGACCTCAGGGGTTATAGATTGAGCCATGGAGGTAGGGTATCACCATTTTTTGATGTACACGATTCTTTTACCCATCACGTCGATATTACTAATTGCTTGGACTAGTTTTGTTCTAGATAATTCAATTGGGTTCACTCAAGCTGGAGTTGAACGATTAAATGATAGTATTAGAGTTTATGTGTGGTCAATTCTTGGAGCTCAATCTCAAACAAGAACTTCCATTATTGGTACTGGGACTGCATTTGATGCGCAAAAACAATATTTAGCCAATGTTAATGATGCAATTAATAATAGAGCTGTAGACTTACCCACAATAATTTCAAACTATCAAAATGTAAAAAAATATGCAAGGTCAAAAGTTGATTTTGTATATGGAATTGGTTTGTATATGGCCCCAAGCAACATGGATTTGCAGATAGGAAGTATTCAAAATTACAATAATTTAATTGTAATTGCAAGTGGTGATCAAACTGTTGGGTTTAATGGTGATGTAAATAGTTTACCAGTTCCACCGCCTGTACAAACACCAGAAAAAAGTATTGTTAAACCTTTGGATGTTAAACCTTTGAGTGTTCCTCCTACAGTTTTTAAAACTAACACAGTCACAATACCTGGAAAAATAGAAGCAGTCAAACATGAAAATTATAAAACTGCACTAGTCACTGGTAGTATTGCAGTTGGGTTTAGGACTACTATTATTTTACTTTCGAGATAAAATATAATCCTTAGCGGCCATATAAAGAAGCCCAGCAACTGTAATAATCAAAACCCATAAATTATTGGCTAGCCATCCAACAGCCTTTCTGCTGCATTCAATATCCAAGATACTATTGATCCAATAATTCCGGGTAATGCATCTACAGCCTTCCCTGCTAGCATACCCAGTAATGAACTCAGATGTTTTAATTTGTTTTTTTTTATCCATTCTTTTAGCTCCACCTTTCCTGGTGGCTTGAGAGCGGCTGCACCACCACTTGCACCTCCAGTAATACTTAAAATTAAAGTAGAGATTATAAACCCTATAGCTGTCAAAACAGAAACAATAGTTACCCCTGTTCTTTGAAGAGGGTTTTGAGTCTTTCCTTCTTAAAGTAGTATCTTTGTGTAATATTCTATCAAGGGTCTCTTTTATTCTGGATACTTGAGTTCTTAAATTTTCTCTATCAACTGAAATCGCCTCAAGACGTGCTTCACGCTCAGATACAATAGCAGCAATTTCTTTTTCGACACGGTCTGCATCTGGACTGTCTGAATCAAATGTAGTTACAGCTGCCAGCTTTAACACTGCAGCATCTTTATTTTTATTCTATTCATTTAACTTGGCAAGGTTGTTGGTTAGTGAGCCTCTTGATTGTTGCAGTGCTTTGTTTAAGGCTTTAAGTTCTCTTAATGGCAAAGTTTCAAAATCATGTGTAATTGTAGTTGATGTTTCTTTTGATAGTGTATCAATGAGTTCTTTTACATGTGTTTCTGTTTCATCAACTTTACTTGGTAATTCAGACATTTCTATGTTTTCAAGATCTGGCAATTCGTTTTCTATAGTTTTGTATTTTATTAACAGCTTCTGGAGCAAAGTGGACCTCTTGTAGGTTCAATAACCGTTTTAATTCAGCTGTTCTTTGCCCTTAAAAGTTCTTATTAATTTATTAGGGTCCCCATTTTACTAATGCGGTGATCCTTCCAGAACAGTGTTTTGTTTTCTGTGTGTAGGTCTGGAATTAGTAACTGAAACTCCTGATCTGTTACGTTAAACTCCTTTTGGAATAGAGTTTTAAAAAGCTCTAAAGTTTTTACTCGTAGAGGACGATCATTCTCTGGAGTTAGTTTTTCCGTTTGTAAATCAGGTATCATTGGAACATCAGGGGGTATCAGTTGTGTTTCTTCATCACCATCAGGGTCATACGTCTCATTATCATAATGCATAAAATCTCCTTCTCCACCTTCAGCCATTATTTATTATTTATTTTAAAGTATGTAATTTATAAATAAAATTAAAAAGAATAATGACAACATACGGAAGAAAACTTAATCCCTACAGACATTTAAGAGAGCCTCTCGGTGTAAAAGGAATTAGACAATCAGTTACAATAACAAATAATCCATCTACAATTGATCAAAACCAACAGCTTTTAGTGCGATTCCCAAATTTAGGCCCAAATGATTTATCGTACCTGGAACAGTTCGTTTAGCTTTTACAATTGCATTAACCTCCACTGATGACAATCGGAGAGTGGTTCAAAATCTTGGTCGTGCAATCGTTAAGAAAACAACTATTAAAATATCTGGTAATGAAATTTTATCAATCGATGATTCAGATGTGTATTACATCTATCGTGACCTATGGAAAACATCTCAGAGCGAAATAATATGGTTTATCAAGGTATAGATACTTAGTGCAGGTTCAAATGTAACAAAATTAAGAACTGGAGCAGCAAATGCTAGTTCTGGAAACGCTGAAGATAAAGCTATCGCAGATACATTTGGTAATCGATTTTATATACCATTAGATTTTGAACTTCTTGAAGCCCATATGCCTTATTATCAATCTGGTTTGGGTGATAGACTCGAATATGAACTTACATTTAATGATTATTCAAGGGTAATAATAGCCACAGGTGATTTAGCTGCTAATTATGAAATTAATAATATAAGTTTAGAATTTGATATGGTCACAGAGCCTAATTTAGCGACAATGGTAAAAAATCAATACATGGGACAAATGTCAATTTTGTATATGATAGAATTCTTAGGCATCGAAGGATACCTAAAAATAAAAGTGATTCTATATGGAATATAAATTTGAATACCCCTGCTAGGTCCATGAAGGGAATTTTAATGGTATTTGAAGAGCAATCAACACCTTTTGAAAGAAAAAGTGAAAAATTATATAATCCAAAAATAAATAATGTTGAAGTAACAATTAAGGGTATACCTAATCAACTATACAGTCAAGGGATGAAAGCATATAATATGTGGGATGAAATACGCAAACACTTTGCCGGCGGAGATATTAATGATCCGATAGTGAACGCTGTCAGTAAAGAATTTAATGTGTCCAGTGTGACAATTGGCAAATATCTTACAAAACAATATGCACTCTGGCTTGACTTAAGAACAACATATGATAATAGTTTACATGGGAATGGACGGAGAATAGAAAATGCGAGTGAAGGTATTACAATTCAGATTACTAAAGAAGCTGAAGCTGCAGGTGTAATAAATATATATTTATTTATAATTCAAGATGCCCAACTAAATATAGAAATGGAAGATTTGTATCGCGTTATATTGATTTACCAAAGTATGCACATAGTGCAATTGTTTGTGGTCAAACAGGATGTGGGAAAACAGAATTTGTTTTAGACTTATTAGAGCTTTCACAACAACAAGGAGGTTATGATGGGGTGTTTGATAATATAGTTATTCTTTGTCCAACTATAGCATGGAACAAGGCTTATAAAAACAGAAGTTGTATAAAGGATGTGCGGTGCCCAATCGATAAAAAAATAACGATTGTTAATCCAGTTGGCAGTAATGGCGAAGAAAAACTACAAGATCTGTTAAGATTATTTTTTAATAAATATGCTGGAAGCCCAACATTATATATCATTGATGACTGTTCAGCTACAAAGCAATTAACAAAGAAAAAGGATATGTTGTCACAGCTCGCATTCTCTGGACGACATGCAGAGCAAAGTGTTTGGGTTATATCACAAAGATATAATTCAGTATTAAAAGACTTAAGAGAACAGACAAAATGGCTGTGTATGTTTTATACGAAAGACAGAGATAGTTTTGAGGACTGTTTGAGAGAAAATGATGTTCGACACTAGAGGAAAGAAACAAAATAAGAAAAGAGTTATCGAAAACAAAACATTCTAAGTTACTTATTAGAACTGATCAACCTACTGGTTATAAGTTGCTTAAGTAATGCTTAGTATTACTTAGTATTACTTAATATTTCTTATTTTGCTTATTTTACTGGATTTTAACTTGATTTAACTTGATTTAGCTAAACAGTTCATAGATAACAATGTTAAGAATTGTTCAGCAAATATGTATTGCTTAACATTGTTGAGTTGTTCTAAGCAAATTTAACTTAAATAATAGTATGAATATATAAAATGTTTGAGATATTGATATTCATACAATTCTTGATTATTATATTTGGATCGGGTTGGGTTTATTTTAAATTAAAATATATATTATGCAAAATAAAAATGAATTGTGAGGAACTTATAGAACAACTAAGTAATGATAGTATCCAATGATAATGCTGTAGGCGAAGTAAATAATGATCACTTAAAACAACGGTTATCTTCGATTATTTCAGGTGGGAAATCTGTTCAATATTTGGGTTAAATATATAACTAGTTTACAACTAGAAGAGTTGTCAAATGAACAAATATTAAAAAATTGTATAACAGATAGAAAAGTAGATTGGGTGCTTCAATGACGAAAACTCTTGGTAATCTATTTTGAATATGTATGCTCTAGCTGTAGGTAATATCTTGCCTATACCAGCAGGAAATCATGATAAACTCGTAGCTGATTTAGAAGGGGATCCATTTGTTGACCATGCCTTGACTAGTACTTGTTGTGAGTTGTATTTTAGGTTTGGAGCATTTCTGGCACCTATTACTGCAGCGATAACAACATTTAAATATTGTCAATTTAAAAATATAAATGATACAAATAAAAATAATGGAAACGGAGAACATACAACAGATTCCTGAACGAAAAGAGGAGATTAAACAAGAAAGTCTAGTACATAAGAACAAAGTAGATATACCACCTGAAGAACTAATTATAAAATAAAATATTTTACAGCGGCAATGAATTTAGTTGGTGGGATTGTGTTTAGCTATATATTTTTGGAGAATTTCTGGCACCTATTAATGCAGCGATAACAACATTTAAATATTGTCAATTTAAAAATATAAATGATATAAATAAAAATAATGGAAACGGAGAACATACAACAGATTCCTGATGAAGAAATTCCAGAACGAAAAGAGGAGATTAAACAAGTAACAGCAAAGAACCCAAAGAGGGTTGAAGCTGGTAAAAGGGTGCTGCTGCTATAAAAGCCAAACAAGAAAGTCTATTACATATGGTACATAAGAAAAAAGTAGATATACAACCTGAAGAACCAGTTATAGTGAAAGTCTATAAAACCTCGAATATAATATATTGTATAGCGGCAATGAGTTTGGTTGGTGGGTTTGTGTTTGGCTATAAATTGTTAAATCGAAATAAAATTGAAACAAAAGAACCTGAAATGCCTAGTGTAAAACACAATCCTCATCTTATGGAGTAAACAATTAATTTAATTAAATTAAATTTATTATTAAGTAAAATGAAAAAAAAAGATGACGGCAATTAATACAGATGGAAAGATAATAGGAAATCTTGCATATCATGCTGCTGTAATAACGGCGCTTGAAATCGGATATGCGCAGATAATGAATAAAGTAATAAGACAGGCGGTGCCAAAACTGCAACTTGATGGTTATAATATGGCTATGTTAATGTTGGATACTGGACTTGCTATTGCTACGAGAGATATGCTTGTTAAACAAGGTATAATTCCTGATAATATTTTTAAGTAATAAAATTAGTATATAAACAAAATGTCTGGAATAGCTATGATGGTTGGCGGTGCTTTGGTTAACGCATTGGCGTTTACAGGGAGTAATTTCTTATTCAGTTCATTGGGGAATAATTCTGCGATTGAAGAACGCAAAAGGCATGATAATGCCGTAGAGCAATTACAAAAGGCACAGGCACAGTGACAGTGGGCAGAAAAAAGAACAGAGAGATTAGGCTGGATTAATAGTGAAATTAGAAAGCAGAACCACGCTGCTAAGACGTTTGAGGATGTAGATGAAGCTATTAGGGAGTATAATGCTGTTACAGCACCGGTGACAGGTGCACAACAATTACAATCGTTTGGGGGAGAGCCGGTATTGAGTGATTATTATGTACCTTCACATAGTCAAAAGGATAGAGAAATTATATTTATAGTGGGCGGCATGATTGTGGTAGGGATTGTGGCATATAGATTTGTATAATAATGGTTTAATTCAAAGAAAATGGTCCTTGGGTGAAGCCAATGTAGGTGCCTACAAACACCCATAGTTTGATACTACTTATAACAAGTATACATTAACTTTTTTTTACTACCGATGTACAATGATTTTGAAACATACAATGTATGGTTCGAGTTATCTGCCAGCCGGTAGACGGGTGGCTCTGACATCACTGATGTATGTGTTCCGCTGATTAAAATTATCTGTTCAGACACCGTATTGAAAAAAGCCTGTATATGTATATTAGTATGCCGCCTTCTCTACCTTTGGGATGCCCCTTGTACATGTTGCGCAATCTATCAAACACATGCTGACAGATATACATTCTTCGTTCTCCCTAGAGAGAACGAGGAATGTGGGGGCTCCCATGGGGGCTGTCAGAAAACTCTGAGTTTGTAGGTTTTGGTACGGCATTCACATCTCATGGATGCAAACTGGGCTCGGCTGGTGCCAATTTTCCATCTGGGGTGTATGTGCATTAGATCACAGACACTATGGGCTTTGCTTCCCTGCTATTGTTAGTGCATGTTTTTTCATGAACATAATTTGCTGGTCATGTGTATATAACGCACCTGATTGTTTTATCAGCAATGAATCAGGAGATAATAAAATTGTGAAATCACGAGATAGCAAACTCCGATGATGATGTTACCCAAATGGAGAAACTCCTTAAAGGCCCAACTGGGATATAAAAGCCACCAGATGGCGCTGGGCAGGTTTTTTGATAATTTTATGCATGCTTCACTTCAGGGACACATTTTCAGATATTTTAGAAATACCACTGAACAAATAAGTACACTATTTCACACAGACATAGATAATACAACTTTGAAAGGTTTAGAAAAATTTGGATTTAAGAAAACAAATGTAAATGTGCTTTTGAAGTAATACAATGTACTCAACTGACAACTGATTCAAACTTGCCGGGCGGAGCGTAGCTGTTACATATGTAATTCATGCATAGAGCTGAGTTCATGACCCGACATTGTAAACAACCCCACGTGTTTAGTGATAACGCTAACAGCTATAACTGCCTGTATGGTCAACATCAGACAGTGTGCCAGCTGCACAACTTTGATTTTGGACAGTAATATCAAATTAAATGTGTGGTTGGTATGCACATAACAAGGTGAATGAAACAAAACCATGGTTTAATAGACCAGCAAGAGAAATATTTCGCCTAGAACTTGATACAGTGGCTGTGAAAATGCAGTATATACTAATTATAAACAGCATATACTCGGGTTAGTATGCACAGTCACAAAACAGCATGTATGTGCAGTCTGATCTGGAATTTACATGACTACATGAATTCAAGTTTGCTAGCAGCCATATTTCCTGTATCCTAACACATACCAGTATGGCTATTTCAACACTGGTCTCTAATTAGCTGTCAGCATATATTATATCTGCAGCAATGCAGTCTAACTGGGACCCGGTTATCTGTGGAATGACATGACACAGTTACACATTTTTATCAAATACCGACTTATTACAAACACATATTCTTATATATTGGTTACTACATGAGAAAGAAGGCACAATATAATGCAACAGCAGACAACAGATTTCTTTATGTGACAGCAGTCTAAGGGTTAAATATAGAGGAAACATCAATTTGGGACATAAAATAGCGGCTATTACAGAGAGGGTGTTGTTGTAGAGAGGTGGCCGTTCGGGGAGGGTCGACTGTAAATATGTCCCAATCTGTGTACACTGGCCATACTTTTTTTTATATGTGATCGTGACTGTAGAAATGGGGCATATGGGGTTTGTGGCCGGTGTAGCTCCGGATCCAATAGCCCACTCAGTTATCCTGATAACGATCAATGTTGCTTGTTAGAAGCATGACGGGTGTCTCATTGATGAAATGGCGAACAGTGCAGATCATGATCAGACTGTACTGATCCGCAGTCAGATCTGGATCTACACTGGTCGCAAAACTCATAAGCCCCATTTATCCAGTAACAGCCACATATATGGGTCACATTATTCGTCGTCTTGTGGTAGTTTCCTTCCAACCTGTCGTCGGACTTCATCCATGATTTTAAATATCATTTCCACATCTTTGTGACTGTGTGTTTTACTTGCGGTTTCGCCTGAAACGTAATTACATATGATTGGAGAAATGCGGTTTATGGGTTTTACGACCAGCGTAGTTCCAGATCAGCATGTGCATCCGCACAGTCTGATAATGATCTGCTATATTCGAATTTCCATCAATGAAACACCCGTTATGATTATAACAAGCAATATAGATCGTTATCAGGCTACAGATGTGAGCTATTTTGGTTAAGCCCCATTTCTAGTCACAGCCACATATAGTTTAAATAAAATAATACTGTATTGCTGTCTGTACATGCATCACCACAGGTGGAAGACGCGGATCTGTGACCAAAAAAATGCACATTGAACAAAATATATTAACTCCACCCACTTGTTGTCGAACTGTACGCTACGTTCCAACAGACAGTACGACAACACGTGGGTGGGGTAATGAATTTATTTTCAATGGGCAGTTTGTATGTCCAAGGTCCGAGTATTCCACCTGTGGTCATGATAACTGCAATGGATAGAAGAAAATACAGGAAGGGAATGTCATCTTTTAGCTACTATAGAAGCGTCCTGGTGTCAAGTCCTAATTAGGAGATAATATATCCTAATTAGGAGTTAGTATCTCCTAATTAGGACTTACTGTATCCTAATTAGGACTTGTTTTAGTATATCCTAATTAGTACTCGCTATCTCCTAATTAGGACATTATATCTCCTAATTAGGACTTAATATATTCTAATTAGGAGTGAGCATCTCCTAATTAGGAGTTATTATATCCTAATTAGGAGATAAAACAGTTGTTGCATTGACATATATACTAGTAGTAAGTTCTAATTAGGATATACTAACTCAGATAATAAGTCCTAATTAGGAGATACTAAGTCCTAATTATAAATCACTAAGTCCTAATTAGGAGATACTAACTCCTAACTCATAATTAGGAGATATTATTTCCTAATTAGGAGATTACATTAGCATTGGCATCAGGACGCTTCCAAAAAACTACAAAATGTATCCTTAATTACATTGTAGTTTTTAAATGAAACATAAATGAGCAAATGGGTTGGGCTACAAGTTATACGACCGCCGCAGGGGACATTGATTTTTTTTTATTAATTCTTTCCCACGAAATTCTTTCCCCTAAATTTAACAATTCGCTCCCTCAACATAACAATTCGTTCCCTCGAATTGACAATTCGTTCCCACGAAATAACAATTCGTTCCTTCGAATTGACAATGCATTCCCACGAAATAGCTATTCGTTCCCACGAATAACAATTATGTTCCCACTAAATAACAATTGTTATATATAATTATATATTGAGCCATATGTCCTCCCCATAGAGTTCATTTAAACCTTGACTCCCACATCCCATGTTATCCGGTTTAGAGAGGTCCCATGGTGGTGCTATGCATCATCGGCGGTAGAATTTGCCGGTATAGATTGTTTGACATCCGGGGCCCGTTTCACTAAACTTTGTACGACTAAACTGTTCGTAAGTACAAATTTAGGATCGTCTGGAAATTACAATTGATGGATTTACATTTATTGAGCATAGGCTGCATATGCTCGATAAATGTAAATCCAATATTTGTTTACAAGAAAACATTGTTAATGTGAAATTTGCAGACTATCATAATTTTGCACTTACGAACATTTTAGAATGTTAATGTGATTGAACACATTCCAAACATGCACTCAAATATATTTGGCTCATAGAAACAGCTCAGTAATTTGGATTTCAAAAAGTTTAAATGACGTCACATTTTACGTCACACAACGTAGCGTCAAATCGCGGGAAAACTCGTCATTGTATAACTGTTCATGCGCCCATCACAATGAATTGATTATAATCTCAAAAATAGACTAAATGTGCATATATATCCGACGTGGAAGTGTAATAAATAGGATATTCCATCGTACATGTTTGAATAGCGGAAATAATTCACTCGTTACCGTCGGCGTCCGTGCAAGCAACTCGTTCGCTACACTCACTCGGTGCTTACGCACACTGGTGTATTATTTTCCGCTATTTAAAATGTACGATGTCATATCCTCCATATAATCATACTAAATGTATCAGTAGAGGTGGCAACGACTCGGGTCCCTTGTATATTTATCTAATAGACTTTGCATACGACCTCCGAGAAATGTCTAGCAAACAACACCTACTGTCTGTTTCACGAAACCTGCCCACATTTTACGGCCATATAAACAATGCAAAAACAATATTTATTTCGATAATATTACATTTTATCAAAATATAAGAATGAGCCTTCTTTTTATTTCGTGAAATTTGGTCAAATATTGATTTTATTACGAAAAATGTATTAGTCTATGGGAATTTAACATGGGGGAAAAGGAGGTGGAGGAGCTGTGGGAGGAGTCAAAAAAAAGAAAAATGTTGGATATTGTCTCTGAAACCTGGCTAAATAGCTTGGAAATGATCTAACTAAGCAAACAAAAGTTAAATTTTGAAAATCGGTCCAGTCTTTCTGAAATTTTAAAAATATTCCTATGGCGATTTCTATGGGAATTTAACACGGGGAAATTCGCAATAAAATCAATATTTGACAAAATGTCACGAAATAAAAAAAAGGTTCATTGTTAAATTTTTATAAAATTTAATATTATCGTAAAAATAATATTGTTTTTGAACTGTTTATATGGCCGTAAAATTTGGGCAGGTTTCGTGAAACATACAGTAGTATCATTTAGTGATGAGTTGATGACTGATACTTGTATGTAGAAATAAGAACAACACGTAACACATCTTCTACTTTCATTAATTTATTAACTTATTGGGACTCGAGTAATAACCTTAGAACTAGAATAATTTGACAATTTTAATAGTGTGTATGCCTTTAAAGATGGGATAATGCCACCGTTGTGAAGACATGATTGATAAATCAATAAACATTAATGCCTACAATTGGATAAAAAAAATGTGTACTTGTGGCTTTAATTTGTCATAATAGTCCTAATAGGTGAACACTGTATGATTTTGAAGATATATGATAATGGTATTCATAGAGTTTGTTATCCATGGAATGCTACCATCAAAATATGTTTTACCCTAAAAGTAAACAATACGAATTAATTCCTGTGTTTTCTCCATCTTCTGTCATTTAGAACAGCCACACAAATTGATTCTCCATCTTATTTGGCCTGGGCTATATTGCAGTTTATGATTTCCTTCGAGATGACAGACAGTCAATTTTGGATTTCGCTAGGTTAAAAATTAATTGTAGGAAACGTGAGTTGTTGTGTAATTGTAACTTATGTTGCCCCATATTAATAAATTCAGGATTTCACAAAAAACGGTCATCTTGGATGTCAAGACATTGCTGATCTCTAAGCCTAACTTTGTTAATTTGTACTTCATTTGTGAGTTTGGTTTCAATATGTGTCGCAAGAGCCTCCTTAACTTATTGCGAGAGGCGGTGATTTTACAAGTCACCCGCCGCCGTCATAAAAAGTGTCCGATTTGCCCATTTCCAACCGTCCCGTGATGCCTAAAGCGGACGACACAACAACAACAACGGTTTCCTATGGAAGCGTCCTGGTGCCAATGCTAAAATATTTATTATCTCCTAATTAGGAGATACTAAATCCTAATTAGGAGATAGTAAGTCCTAATTGAGAAATAGTAAGTCAAAATTATGAGATAGTATCTCCTAATTATGACTTACTATCTCCTAATTAGGAGATAATATCTCCTAATTAGGACATCATATCTCCTAATAAGTCCTAATCAGGAGACATTATCTCCTAATTATGAGTTAGTATGTCCTAATTAGGAGATAAATAGCTTGGAAATGATCTAACTAAGGAAACAAAAGTTAAATTTTGAAAATCGGTCCAGTCTTTCTGAAATTCTAAAAATATTCCTTTGGCGATTTCTATGGGGATTTAACATGGGGAAATTCGCAATAAAATCAATATTTGACAAAATGTCACGAAATAAAAAAAAGGTTCATTGTTAAATTTTTATAAATATTATCGTAAAAATAATATTGTTTTTGAACTGTTTATATGGCCGTAAAATTTGGGCAGGTTTCGTGAAACAGACAGTAGTATCATTTAGTGATGAGTTGATGATACTTGTATGTAGAAATAAGAACAACACGTAACACATCTTCTACTTTCATTAATTTATTAACTTATTGGGACTCGTGTAGTAACCTTAGAACTAGAATAATTTGACAATTGTAATAGTTTGTATGCCTTTAAAGATGGGATAATGCCACCGTTGTGAAGACATGATTGATAAATCAATAAACATTAATGCCTACAATTGGATAAAAAAATGTGTACTTGTGGCTTTAATTTGTCATAATAGTCCTAATAGGTGAACACTGTATGATTTTGAAGATATATGATAATGGTAATCAAAGAGTTTGTTATCCATGGAATGCTACCATCACAATATGTTTTACCCTAAAAGTAAACAATACGAATTAATTCCTGTGTTTTCTCCATCTTCTGTCATTTAGAACAGCCACACAAATTGATTCTCCATCTTATTTGGCCTGGGCTATATTGCAGTTTATGATTTCCTTCGAGATGACAGACAGTCAATTTTGGATTTCGCTAGGTTAAAAATTAATTGTAGGAAACGAGAGTTGTTGTGTAATTGTAACTTATGTTGCCCCATATTAATAAATTCAGGATTTCACAAAAAACGGTCATCTTGGATGTCAAGACATTGCTAATCTCTAACCCTAACTTTGTTAATTTGTACTTCATTTGTGAGTTTGGTTTCAATATGTGTCGCAAGAGCCTCCTTAACTTATTGCGAGAGGAGGTGATTTTACAAGTCACACGCCGCCGTCATAAAAAATGTCCGATTTGCCCATTTCCAACCGTCCCGTGATGCCTAAAGCGGACGACACAACAACAACAACGGCTTCCTATGGAAGCGTCCTGGTGCCAATGCTAAAATATTTATTATCTCCTAATTAGGACATACTAAATCCTAATTAGGAGATAGTAAGTCCTAATTCGGAGATAGTAAGTCCAAATTATGAGATAGTATCTCCTAATTATGACTTACTATCTCCTAATTAGGAGTTAATATCTCCTAATTACATCATATCTCCTAATAAGTCCTAATCAGGATATAATATCTCCTAATTAGGAGTTAGTATGTCCTAATTAGGAGATAAACATATTTTTGAAATGGCACCAGGATGCTTCCAAAGTTTCGTTTGTTCCGTTTTGGCTGTGACTGTGATAATGTAATAAATTCAGTATAATAATTATGCATGCTTTTAATCATCAAATATATGCAGTCGTTATTATATATGCAATAATGCATTTCAGGAAAAATAAACGATTACTCCCTCAAAGTATACTTTGCTAGAAAAGTATACCTTGCAATTTGTATGAAGTCGGCTACAGGTACAGGTCAACATGAGTGTGTAGTTACAATGCTCTCGCAGTCTTTGTGGCTGTAGAGAGATTGAGACGATAAATAAGCGCCTAACTTACAGACATACATTGTACAACAACAACAGGTGCGCATGCATAATTTAACCATTCGGACAGAAATCGTTTTCAAAGTTCCAATCGAAATCAATTAGAGCTAGCTCCAAATAATATAAGTTAAGAGCTCTTTACATGAATTAGAGATAGCTGAAAAGTATTTAGAGAGCACTTCAAGTCAAGTGGATCTAGCTCGAAATGAATTAGAGCGAGCTGTAAAGTATTTGGAGAGGTAAAAAAAAACTTATATTTAATGCCTCTTTTAAATTCAATTTGAGCTAGCTGTAAATCATTTACAACTAGCTCAAATTCATTTCAAGCTCTCTCTAAATCATTTGGAGCTAGTTGTAATTATTTTGAGGTAGCTCTAAGTGATTTAGAGAGAGCATTAATTAGACGGGCTTTTAGAGCTCCACATTATTTAGAGAGCTCTTCAAATGAATTGGAGCTAGCTCTAAATAGTTATGCTAGCTCTAATTATATATTTGAGTTTATATAGATTTGGCGTTCCATATAATATAAGAGCTCTTTGTTGCAGCGTTAAACTTTAATGCACGTCAGCAAACATGCCTTTAATTAGATTATTCAATACATAGCAAAACATCCAACGAACCGCGACATAAATAGCATGTTGTATGTATACACTTATCATAGTACAGACACCCGGAACGGAATAGTTGTGAACAGCCAATGACAACGTCCGGACAGTAAATTATACGATCACATCGATATAGGACAATCATTACGTAGCTGAAATGGCAGATTATACACATCGCTTACATTAGTGTCGTGCAAAATGGTTGGATAAATAATGGGTGAGTAATGCATGTACTATTATATATAAATATGTTTGAATTCGCATCGTATTTAACCCTTTCACTCCTACAGTAAATATCTGACGTAGACTGTGTGAATGTTTTTCCATTCACGCGAATATGGGTGTGTATAACATATTAAAATACTGGCAAACACTGCAGATTCTGATGAGACGGCTCGTTAGGAGCCGGCTCATCTGGATCTACAGTGTTTGTATTTATTGAAAGTCTGGCATGCGCTGTTGAAAAGGTTAAGTTGACTTTCAATCATGTGTGCGTGTTTAGTGTCAGCCTTGTTCACTGGTGCAAGACTCGGACCTGTGACACACACAAACAAATGTTCATTAACAAAAATCCCCACCACCGCGTACTGTACTGTACAGTACAAGACCAGGTGGGTGGGGGCATGTGAATTTTTAAATGGGTATTTACTTTGTGTCACAGGTCCGATTCTTCCACGTGTGGCCTTATTACGAGGGAAACCCGTGTATAGGTAATGTTAAAGGCATTGTGCAGGGGTGTGATTTTCCCTCTTTTCAGACGATTGTATCTGTTTAACAACATTTAAAAAATGTCAAGGGCACCGTTACCACTAAGCTAACAAATCCCCTTGCTGTTAGCCTTGACAATAAACATAATAAAAAATAGCAGGCTTGCCATACAAACAAGGTGAACATAAGTCCTCAGTCACCTTGACATTGGGTGGTCGTACTTGCGTCGTATGCAAAAGAAAGCACCATCCGTAGACACACATTGTGGCCAAATATTATCAAAATCGATGAAGAAGTTAATAAGTTATTGACAACTAACAGGCGTTCCTCATGTACGTACGTACGTACGTGCATACGTACATGGGCTGATGCTATACATAAAGAGCGTTTGATTTTGCTCAAACTGCCAAAGAATCACACTTTTGTGGAGGAGCTAAAAGGGTTTTTCTCCTTTTTTGTCACATTTTTTATTTATTTATTTCTCACAATGTGCTGATCACACCCACGACTGTCTCTCAGAAGATGTTACAAATATTCGGAGAAAGTTAAGAAACGTAATAGTGAAACATGAAACAATTTAAGTTTACACATCAGCGCTCCAGATAAGCTGCGTATTTGCTTAAATACTAAATTACAATTACACAAAACCCAATTGAAATCAGAAGTAGCGAGTATCAAAAAGCAATAACAATTTTGCGGTACCTTTATTAAGCTGCATAAAACAATAAACATACCACAACAATAGCATATTTTTTCTTATTTTCCATGAAAACACATCTTGGTATTTCATTATAATTAGACACTTCTAATGAAATACCAAGACATGTTTTCATTTCGAAGCAAACTATTCAATAATTGCTGTCTGTTGTAAACAGTAGTGTGATTTTATTTTACCCTTATTCAAATTTTGAAATAACCTATTGCTTCAGAAGTGATGGAGTAAAAATACTCAATTACGAATTTCTTATCTGGAGCTACATACATTGTTTTAAAGTCACTCTTTTTTATTAAATTTTCGACCACATGGTCGAAAATTTAATAAAAGAGTGACTTTATTAAACATTGTGTATTAAATGTGCTTCCCTTCGGAGGTTATTGGAAATTTCTATAATTAATTTTAGATTCATACCGTATTTCTGAACACAATTGTACACACGAGTCACACGAGTACTGAAAAATAACTAGCGTTGAGAACGTGCTATATTATCCATGTTAGCCAAACACCAGTTTTGTTAATAAACGTCCAATATGATTATGTTTTATACTTTAATACATAATGAGACATGCCATCGGATTTGACCTTTGTACATCTGCGTAATTTAATGAAATACGTATATACAGAATTTACAATATTCTCCGTAAATAGCGTCAATAGTTGACACACTTCTCAGAATACATGCGCATGTACACTGAAAATGTTGTCAACTTTTTACTTAATTTATGAAAAATGTTGTAAATTTTGTAAACTTATTTCATGAAATTATGCAGATGTCCAAAGGTACAAAATCCCATGGTGATTGTCATATATATACATGTATATAAACAAAGGAGACCATTTGTGGCTGGTGGAGAATTGGGGCTGCTGCGTTTTGCGACCAGTGTAGACCCAGATCAGTCTGTGCATCCGCACAGTCTGATCGGGATTTGCACTGTTCGCCATTCAATCAATGAAACATCCGCCGTGCTTCTAACAAGAAATCTAGATCGTTATCAGGCTACAGTAGTGTGATATTTGATCAGGAGCTACACTGGTCACAAAATCCATATGCCACATTTCTTCAGTCACAGCCACATTTGATAATGCTATTCGGCTATCACTGTACCAGGAAGCACAAAATGTGAAACATAAGACTTTTATGTGTGAAACGATAGTACCGTGAAACCTCTCTAAACCGGACACCCTGAAGGTCCCTATGGTGTCTGACTTCGAGAGGTTTCACTGTAAATCAGACATTTGATCATTCTGCGTCATAGTTGAGTGCTTAGTGATCACGAACAGACAGTATCACCTGAGATAAATCACCAAGAAAATCATCCAAAAATAAGATCACATGTGTTTTCCTGGTGTCCAGTTTAGAAAGGTTCCACTGTACAATAAATAGTATACCACCTACGAAATACAAGAGTTGAATTAATTTAAATATTAGTAAATTACTAAGTACATACTCAGTAGGCACAACAAATTATGTATAGGAATTAAATAAGTGTATAATTGTGTCATTATTCCAACAGTTCTAAAGATTACGAGTGCCCGCTATGCAGATATAATCATTTAGTAATATTTATTTTACTGATAGTGACTCGCGGTGGTATCAGGCTATTTGTATATGCAAATGAGGCATGATATGTTTTAATTATTTATACTAATTAAATGCGTCACCTGAAAAAAAAATATTTTCTACAGATTATAAAGTATGATCATTATACATCAAAATAATAAATACAGATAATAAATAGTAATGTATGTTAACATTTTAAGGAAACACGGTTATCGCCCCTGATATCAGTGTGGAAATTCACGTTTGATATAAAATGTATAATAATGCCAATCAATACGTGGGGTAATGGTGAGTTTACGTTTATTTTGCCAGAAAATGTCTCAGATGATGTTTCTGATATAAATAAAAGTGTGTGCCTACTGAGTGGGAATGTACCTTTAATACTCATTACACCATTTATTATCAAAATGTAGAATTCGCTAATTCAAGCCCATAGTTTTATATCCGGCGTCTCATATATCTGGTTTAGAAAAACGATACAAATTAAATAAAGTATAGCTAATATGTGTCACTTGCTGTTTCATATCTGAGACACATTGCCTTTAAATTTAATATTAACTTCATCGCTCCAGTTAAGCTGCGTATTTGCGTAAATACCCAATTAAAATTGCCGAAAAACCCAATTGAAAGCCCGAAATAGCGAGTACAAAAAAGCAATACTAAAGTTGTGGTACCTGTATCATGCTGCAGAAAACAATAAACTGACCACAAATATAGCATATATTTCTTATTTTCCATGAAAACATATCTTGGTATTTCAATTACCAAGATATGTTTTCATTTCAAAGCAAACTAATTCAATAAGTGCGGTATGTTGATGTGTAAACAGTAGAGTGATTTTATTTTACCCAATTAAAATTTTGAAATACCCAATTGCTTCAGAAATGTGGTCCCGTCATTTGGTAATGTGGTCCCATCACTTGGTAATGAGGTCCCGTCACTTGGTAATGTGGTCCCGTCATTTGGTATTGTGGTCCCGTCACTTGGTAATGTGGTCCCGTCACTTGTAATGTGGTCCCGTCACTTGTAATGTGGTCCCGTCACTTGGTAATGTGGTCCCGTCATTTGGTAATGTGCTCCCGTCATCGTCATTTGGTAATGTGCTCCCGTCATTTGGTAATGTGGTCCCGTCACTTGGTAATGTGCTCCCGTCATTTGGTCCCG
The DNA here is from genome assembly GCA_029237695.1 of Conchocele bisecta. NCBI lineage: Eukaryota > Metazoa > Mollusca > Bivalvia > Lucinida > Thyasiridae > Conchocele > Conchocele bisecta. The sequence goes on from CM055273.1 coordinate 67,273,563, forward strand.
TCATTTGGTAATGTGCTCCCGTCATTTGGTAATGTCGTCCCGTCACTTGGTAATGTGCTCCCGTCATTTGGTAATGCTCCCGTCATTTGGTAATGTGCTACCGTCACTTGTTAATGTGCTCCCGTCATTTGGTAATGTGCTCCCGTCACTTGGTAATGTGCTCCCGTAATTCGGTGCTAACTTCTTTCGGTGCTCACTTCATTCGGTGGTTCCGGATAAATTCCGGATAAATTATACTGAGGGATTTTATATGTAGCACCGGAAATATCAAGCATTTATATAGGTTATACACCACAAAATAGTTTTACTATATAATTTAACCGAATGCCATCCAATAAGGCCAGTCTCTCCTACTTTCACTATTCGTATGGATGCTGTGGGACCCACTTGTACATGACCTGCAGCCAGTCTGTACTGGTCCTGCATGAACTAAACAATAGGTTCACTTACTCGTAAGAAAGAAAAATCTAACCTTGTCATATCCTCGAATATTGTGGACATTTTTTGGCCACGGAAACTCCGTTTACATCAAGTGACCAACAGGTTCAGTGTTTTCTATTAAATGCTACAAATATGCTGAAAACTGGTGTTAAAGGCACCCCAAAATGTTCCTCAAGTGAAACTGGGTAGTAATTGATCAAGATGTGCAAGCAAACGGTGTCTGTGACCTCAAAACACCCGCACTATTTTTTTATACCGGACTACTTTTGCACCCTGGTTGATTTCGCAGCATTTGGTGTCTTCTAACCTATAAGTGTACCAGTCCCACTGCAAATCATTCTACAATATTCACTATTCAAAACTAACTTCTATTCCTGGATACAGATATCTCAAATATCTCAAATGGTTGTCACACAGCAGCTGTGTAACTCCACCATGTGACTGTCCACATTCTGCCTTAAATTGAGCTATTACAGAACTATGGAGAATTTTAATAGATGATGAATTCAAAGCACAAATCTCCATAAAATCACATAACATTACCCTAAATAGTGTTATAGCTAACCATTCTACATATAAAGACTCATCACTGAAACTATACCAACATGTATGCCACTCTGGAATGGTCGACAGACAAAAGGGTACTGGCTTGGAACGGTCAGTCAAGAAATTTGCTTTATGACACAGGAGGAAAGGAAAAACAATGTGTTCTGAATACTAGTGTATTGGTACTATACCGATATGCGAAAACAATACACTTACGTCTAATTTTGGCAAATTTTGGAACAGCGTCGCGATGTCGCGCCACTTTCCCGAACTTCTTAATTGTCCATAAGGAAGCCAATATCAATGAAAACAAATGAAAAACACACTATAATGACTGTTTTGGTGTATATTACTGTCACATTCCAAGCCCAATCACCTACAGGTAATTTACATACACTGGTTTATTATATTTGACAAATAAAGCTGAGAAATCAAGATTTTAGAACATTTTGAAGCCGATAACTGTCCGTCTGCGATACAAAAAGAACAAATGTGTTGCATCGTGAAGGGAGTGACCAAGGAAGCGGATTGAAACCGTGGAATACCTTGCTCTAGTTTCCTTGGTGTCCGGTTTAGAAAGGTTCCACTGTATATCCTAAAGATGAAAGATCACCAAAAACCCATTGTATATACGCCAAGTCCGGGTCCCGTGGAAGTTCGGCAGGACTAATTACACATTAATTAGATTATAACAAGTAACGGGTTTTTTTTTATCACGTAGCCTCAGATATGTATCGCTGGACAAAATGTTATGCATACAAGCCATATGATTTTTATTTTGTACCTAAGCTGTGCGGTATCTCATGAAAAATATTTACGATACTTTCCGTAAATGACGTCGAAAGTTGACGAAATGTTCAGAACAAATAACGTCCTATTCCGCATTTGCACTGAAGATCTCATCAATTTTCCACATCATTTACGGAACAAAATATCGCAGTTTTTGTCCAATGGAACCTCTAAACCGAACAACCAGAAACATTTGTGATCATAATTTTGATGGGTTTCATGATCATTTATATCTGGTGATAATGCCTGTTCATGATAGCACACAACTATGACTCGGAAAAATCAAATGCCTGATTTACAGTGAAACCTCGCTAAACCGGACACCCTGAGAACCTCCCATGATGTCAGGTTTAGCGAGGTTTCAATGTACATATTTGTTATGCATTGTTATGTATTGTTTCATTTTTAGCCAGGTTTTTTTAAAAAAAATCCAGGCTATTGGATTGGCGGGCGGCGGGCGGCGTCCACAATCAATGTTAAGTTTTCGTGTTTGAGTCCATTTCTTTCTTATTGTACCACCTAGGACCACCAAGCTTCCACAGCTTCATAATCAAGGGGTGCCCACCACATATCAATATCCAACATGTTACTTTTTTTTTTAACTTGACCCATTTTTTCCGCGTAGTCGACTTAGCCATTTGCAATGTTAAGTTTTCGCGTTTACAATGTTAAGTTTTCGTGTTTTGAGTCCATTTCTTTGGTACTGTACCACCTAGGACCACCAAACTTTCACAGCTTCATAATCAAGGGGTGCCCACCACATATCACTATCCAACATGTGACCATTTTTTTTACCTTCACCTATTATTTCTACGTAATTGACTTAGCCATTTTCAACGTTAACTTTTTAACGTACGTCTGGTTAAAGTTTTTTGGTTAAATTTTTTTCGTTATACTGTATCTCTGAAACTACTTCGCCCATTACCTTGAAACTTCACATGGGTGTTTATCATCATCCATATTTTCATTCTAACCCCCAACCGTGCGACCCCTGTAAATTTTTTTCGTGTACTATATCTCTGCAACTGCTTCACCCATTACCTTGATACTTCACATGGGTGTTTATCATCATTGTCGCACCCGCTTGCGGAAAGCGCGATATCGTCGGCATTTTGGCATATGTCCGTCCGTCCGTCCTTTTTTTTTCGTTAAAGTTTTTCCATCTACTATATCTATATTTTGTTAGTGTCCATGCCTCGCCCCAAGGCGCGACATGCAGGCCACGGCCATCTAGTCTACAAAAAGTGGGTATAATTATGTTATCCAAGTGTCTATGCTTGGAAAAAACCTGGCCTTCGTGGCTTTGCCTCGTTTCTTGTTTCAAGTTTACGTCGCTAGTCTGTATATACATGTACATGTATTTGTTTATATGACGAGAAACTTGCATGAGTTTAAGTCAATAAATTATATTCTATTATTTCCCGCTATACAAAATATACTATGGAATATCCTTCATTTATTTTCATTTCCATTGAACTTGTTTAACGAGCTACATAATTACCTAATGTTACCGCATTGTGTCGTCATCACGTGGAGTCAGTTTGCGGTTGATATAACGAAAACTAATTATTCAAGTAATGGTCTTTTGTATATTCAGTTTCATACACGTAGTTTGGATTGTTAAATGTTAACAATTACGCATAAAGCAGAATATGACAAGAATTTTTTTTATAAAATATGTATTGCTGTAGAAAACGTTATACATTTTATGTAATAATTATAATAACATTTCAAAATTGCAATATTCGCAGGCAGGGGAGATAACACAGGACACTATTGCGGCTTTTGTCACTTATAATACGCGAAATAATCCCACCCAAAGAAATTGATTTCCAAAGTCAGCACAAGAGGATAACGCGCATCTCTGAACATTTCGTCAACTCGACGTCATTTACAGAAACAATCGATTTTTTAAAAAATAATTTTCATGAAATATCACACACAGTATGGTTAAATGCTTGATATTTCCGGTGCTACATGTCAAATCCCTCAGTATAATATATCCGGAATTTATCCGGAACCACCGAATGAAGTTAGCACCACCAGTAGTATACACAGGTGGAAGACTCGGACCTATGACACCAAAAAAATGACTATTAAAAAAATCCCATTACCCCACCCACTTGGTCTCGTACATTACCATCTTCTATTTATAGAAGGTGGGTATGAATATGGCAATTATAGAAAGAGCCCTCTATTTTCCGATTCGCACAAACACAAATTGTATAGAATATTTCAAAGAAAGGATTATATCTTAATAATATTGATACGGGATGTATACAAATTGTATAGAATATTTCAAAGAGAGGATTATATCCGTACTGATGACATCTCGATTCGAACATAATAACCGCTAAACGTCGTATTGTATAGCCATTCTCAATTCGGATATACGAGTGGTAACGTCGAAGGTCATATATATATATATCTAGAGAGAGAAAGGTATATATTTAAACAGACAGTGAACAGTGATCCAGAAATGAAGATAAGAATTGTAAAATATATACAAATACCCGCATAACTAGTGCAGAGAGATTAGGTACGGTTGACAAGGCTGTATTATACTAGAACATTTCCAACCGTATAGGAGGAAATTTATATAAGAACACTGCGGTTTTTACGAATATTATATGCGAAATAATACTCCAAATTTTGTACGTAGGTACCTATTATTCTGACTAAGAAAAACATAATGAAAAATGGCCGCCCCGCTTGGGCAAATAGCAAAAATAAAATGCCCACATTTTCATTTCTTTTATTTTTCACTCGATCGATCTTAAACCTCGAAAATCGTAATAAGTGACCTCGAAATAGTATATATCGACTATAAACCCATTTTTCTTCTTTTTTCTTTTTTTTAAAAATTCAAAATGGCCGCCATATAAATATAGAAAAAAAAAGTTTATAAATTGTTGGACGCGATGTACGTTTTGAACTCCATCTAGGAGGGAACTATTACTTACGCATACACAGAGGATTTGAAGCGGTTAATTTAAGAAAATACAGCATCCCAGACGGAGGAAAAGATATACAACCCACACGAATCGCTTTGAAGTTCGATGAATTTGATAGACTCGTGAGAAACGTACTATACGATGATACGGTACAAATATACCAATAGTATATGATCATACGATATGCTCATTAAATATACCAATACTATACGATTACGATATGTATACGATATTAGTATATACAAATAGGTAAGGAGCAGAAAAGCGCTACTGTAAGTGCAGGCTTCTTTGCGTTAAAATCATATTTCGGACACGTCCAACGCAACAAATATAGCTATTTCGTTATCATAATTATGTTTTACGACATTATGGAGTTATGGTGTTAATGTATCAAAACTGTGCGCCAGTCCTTTGCATTAAGTATATTTAATTCATTCCAACAAGTAAATGCCATACAGTTCGGTACTACACAGCTAGACAGTAATACTGAGCACATAAAGAAACATTTTAGTAGTAAGGAAAACTTGTTATGTTCTCCGATGGATCACGGATCATGGTGGAGGGTGGCAATACAACGTAAACGTATGGGGATCGATTAATCGATAACTCGAATATCTAGTTTACGCGAGAGTTATCGTTCTTGATCATGGGAGGTAATATGTCTTTCCTTACCGTTACCGATTCCTGCGAAAAGGGGTCTTACGATCGTTGAGAGTTACCGTTCTTGATCCTTGGAGGTAATATGTATTACCTTACCGTTACCGATTCCTGCGAAATGGGGTCTTATGATCGTCGATGGACCGACGTATACCTCGAAATATACACTGGCCAACAACGTAGACCAAAATGACGGACGTTCAGCGCGTTCCCCTTCGAACTTTCATACACCGCTCATACGAGCTATTAACGGTACTCTATTAATATAATATGGAATAGCGTAGACCCTGATCGTATAGTCCGTCGATTGATTTTCAACATTTTTCGTAATGTACGGACGTACGTTAAATTTCATAATTCTTTTTTCAAGGAAAATCGCAGTCGTCCTAGGTAATATAATCATCGGACATAGCGTATTCGAAACATAGGCCGACAATGGAATCGAATCTGACGGGATGGGGTGGGGGGGGGGTGTTTCAGCCGGCCGATCGTTTAAATCGCTCGGTTTTCAATGCATCTTAAATCAATAGTGACCAATATTGATGCGGGATTTAGCGTTTCCATAGAGACGGTCGGATAGTGTCGACGGTTATACGTACAAAGAATATACATGTAGAACCGAAGAACATATTTTCCCGTCGTAAATGTATACACTGAACACTTTTTATCCGGGTTTACGCCGGTCGCGTTATTTTAAAATGTGTTTAATTACGTATTTTCAATACAATACCTAGATATTTAACTTATTCTATGTAGAATTACATTTCGCACGTACTCTGAAAACGTTGATGTAAATTATGGTGATAATGGTAAATCGTGCTATATTTATGAAGTAACGCAGATTTTTAACATACTGATTTAAATATCATATTTCGGGTATAAATATATTTCGCATGTACTCCGAAAACGTTGATGCAAATTAAGGGAGAAAAATATACGCACGATACGGTGTAGTGTCCGATCATTATGATGGACGCTGTCAAAATTCACTCGGAACATTGTATTAATTAAATATCAATTGGTATTATGTATATAAACATACTTCAAGTTTCACCTTGCCTGTCCTTCCGTCTTTCCGTTTATTTGTTAATACTTTCGCAAAACCTTAACCTCGGGTAAATGACATATATTTTAATTGCTCGGAATTGGTTCATAGTTCACACACGCATTGCCCTAATGGTTATCTAGCGCCCTGTGACAAATATACGTCCGCGCCCATAAACACAGGGGCAAGGTTACATACTTTACGGAGTCATAGGGGTCCTATGTGTGTCGACTGGCCACATTTTATAGTTTATCCTCGGTGTTCGTTAAGCACGATTACCGTTTGTTTTGTATACAATGACGGTAATAGAGTACACTGATCAGATTCAAACTCGGTGCTATGAGACGTTTGTGTCATGTATTCCGCATGTACTCGGGGTTCGTTTTTTTTGGGTCAACTTTTGACGTTGACATTCGCGGTACTCTATTAATACATTATGGAATAGTGTAGACCCTGATCAGATTGCGTAAGTCAGTCCTTTGCATTAAGCATATTTAATTCCTTCCAACAAGTAAATGCCATACAGTTCGGTACTATACAGCTAGACATTAATACTGAGCTCATAAAGACACATTTTAAATTCAGTTATCAGCAAGAAGAATGGCCATGTATACACAAGAATTACAATTCCTCTGCTACGGTATTAAATTGTATAGAGTTTATCGTCGTTTATCCGTCTGTGTGTACAGGTAAACTGATTTAAGTCCAGTGTAGTTATCCTCGAGACGCGTTTCAACAGATCGCTGTAACATGTCTCGACATGTTAATTTAACAGAGGCATATCGGAAATACGGTATCGATCTTAACACTCGCTCATTAAAGCTCATTAAAGGTAAATACAAATATGTTTCTAGCCAATAACGCGAATATTAACCCATTGTGATATTTTTAAATACCCCGGCATCAACGGTATCGATCCGTGTATCGAATACAGGTTTGCACAGGTATAAATTGTCGTCTGCTATTTACGGGTATAATACGGGTGAACGCCCTTATCGGTTTTTTGACTGCACCGACCGATACGGTTAATTTACTATATACATATAGTAATTAAGTGTTCTATAGAGACGTGGCTTACTTAGTCTCTGACGCAAAGTCTCGGGCAACTGTCGTGGATCCGCGGAAATCTGTGACTAGCATTGTTTTCCGCAACTTCATTTCTCCATTGTTCAAATGTTAATTGGCCTACTTTAATCCTTGAATCTTTCAAAAATCCCGTTCTTAATAATAGGGCTTCCTTGAACTCCTCCTTGATGATCCATGGTGTAAGATATTGTTAATTTGATACTTTTAGTTTGAAAGCAAGTATCAATGCTTTCCTGTATGCTATGTGATTCAATAGATCTGTCAGAGGATTCATTGTTTCTTCAAGTGTGTATATTCATAGATTTATTTAGTATAATTATAGCATGTAAACGGATTAAGCTTTTAACCAATCAGGACACTAGCTGATTACAGTATCCTAGTACATTTGATGGAAAATGAACACGGACCATAGAGAAAGCACCATTTGTTCTATTCAGAAAAAGACATATATCATTCATATTCAATCAAAGTCTCAATGTCCTGTAACCGTATGGTACAGTATTAAAATTGTCAACAATGACACGTTTTGTGTACACAGACCTAAATGTCTTGCTTTAACATTCACTCGTTACTGTTCTGTTTGCATGTCCTCCTGATTTTTAGATGCATAGACAACTTTCACTTCGGTACTTCGATCCTCGGCACATTGAACATATGCATCAGAGTTCACCATTTGACTTGTGTTGTAATAGAGCGTCAGTCCTTTAACTTTGCATTTGGATTTCATTTCCCCAGCTTTTGTTATCAACTTGTACGCAAAGCTCTTTGATCGTTATCTATAACTACATTGTACTCAAGTGTGGGGAGTTAACATATTTTGAAGGTAATGCTAGCTCTCTTTTAGAAGTCCAAGGCTACATTAATCTTACTCATCGTTTCAATAATCAAGGTATACCTATTCACACGTTCCTGCTTTGTGAAAACTATGTTTACTCGGTGGTCCGATCTTGGGATGTCAATTAGTCCGTATTCACAGGACAGTGCAACAAGAATTATTGGCTATCTTCGCTTATTCTTACGATGACATACATGTCGGTGTGGGTGTTTAATAATATGTGACGGTGGCTGCAGAAAGGGAGGCGATGGCACCTCTAGTCAATCAAATTGTTAATGCACCGGAACACCGCCGTGTCTAAAGTCAGTATACCACATGTTATAGTGCATGTAATAAGTAATTGGAGAGGGCTGTAACTAATGATGTTAATACTTGTTGCCCATCCCGTTTGCTTTGATGAACACAAATGTCGCTAGACATTACAGCTCACAAATTTACGAGGACACGCGGAATATAAAGAAGTTTGGTGATGATGAATAACCAAAACTAAAACGGATCTAGCAAACATCTAGACGAGCGTGACAAAAAGTGGAACGCGCGTCATAATATGTAACGAAACGTAACGAAAAATAAAACGTCCTCTATGGAAAAATACGTTAAAACGAACAAAAATCGAAACACGGCCGGTATTCGGTAACATTATGTTTACATAAAACTTTCCGAACTTAACACAAAACTGAACGCGTGTCAAAAACATGCGTAAACAGTACACTGGTCAGTGTTTATGCGGGGATTAGAGGTTCCATCGAATAACCGTATAATCGGTTTCCCTATACCTATTTCCCGTTTTAAATGTATGCACTGAACGAGATTTTGTAGGCGGAACTGGGTTTACTCTGGTCGCAATATTTATAAAAATCTGGTACATTACGTATTTTCAATAAATTAACTACTCTGCAGAAGTATATTCCGCTCGAAAATCGTGTTCGGCACTGTCCTGTGAATACGGACTAACTGACATCCCAAGATCGGACCACCGAGTAAACATAGTTTTCACAAAGCAGGAACGTGTGAATAGGTATACCTTGATTATTGAAACGATGTGTAAGAAGAATGTAGCCTTTGACTTCTAAAAGTCTAAAAGAGAGCTAGCATTACCTTCAAAATCTGTTAACTCCCCACACTTGAGTACACTGTAGTTATAGATAGCGGTCAAAGAGCTTTGCGTACAAGTTGATAACAAAAGCTGGGGAAATGAAATCCAAATGCAAAGTTAAAGGACTGACACTCTATTACAACACAAGTCAAATGGTGAACTCTGATTCATATGTTCAATGTGCCGAGGATCGAAGTACCGAAGTGAAAGTTGTCTATGCATCTAAAATCAGGAGACATGCAAACAGAACAGTAACGAGTGAATGTTAAAGCAAGACATTTAGGTCTGTGTACACAAAACGTGTCATTGTTGACAATTTTAATACTGTACCATACGGTTACAGGACATTGAGACTTTGATTGAATATGAATGATATATGTCCTTTTCTGAATAGAACAAATGGTGCTTTCTCTATGGTCCGTGTTCATTTTCCATCAACTGTACTAGGATACTGTAATCAGTTAGTGTCCTGATTGGTTAAAAGCTTAATCCGTTTACATGCTATAATTATACTAAATCAATCTATGAATATACACACTTGAAGAAACAATGAATCCTCTGACAGATCTATTGAATCACATAGCATACAGGAAAGCATTGATATTTGCTTTCAAACTAAAAGTATCAAATGAACAATATCTTACACCATGGATCATCAAGGAGGAATTACAGAAAATGGAGATGATTGAAGAGTTCAAGGAAGCCCTATTATTAAGAACGCGATTCTTGAAAGATTCAACGATTAAAGTAGGCCAATTAACATTTGAACAATGGAGAAATGAAGTTGCGGAAAACAATGCTAGTCACAGATTTCCGCGGATCCACGACTGTTGCCTGAGACTTTGCGTCAGAGACTAAGTAAGCCACGTCTCTATAGAACACTTAATTACTATATGTATATAGTAAATTAACCGTATCGGTCGGTGCAGTCAAAAAACCGATAAGGGCGTTCACCCGTATTATACCCGTAAATAGCAGACGACAATTTATACCTGTGCAAACCTGTATTCGATACACGGATCGATACCGTTGATGCCGGGGTATTTAAAAATATCAAAATGGGTTAATATTCGCGTTATTGGCTAGAAACATATTTGTATTTACCTTTAATGAGCTTTAATGAGCGAGTGTTAAGATCGATACCGTATTTCCGATATGCCTCTGTTAAATTAACATGTCGAGACATGTTACAGCGATCTGTTGAAACGCGTCTCGAGGCTAACTACAATGGACTTAAATCAGTTTACCTGTAAACACAGACGATTAAACGACGATAAACTCTATACAATTTAATACCGTAGCAGACGAATTGTAATTCTTGTGTATACATGGCCATTCTTCTTGCTGATATTTTAATTTAAAATGTGTCTTTATGAGCTCAGTATTACTGTCTAGCTGTATAGTACCGAACTGTATGGCATTTACTTGTTGGAAGGAATTAAATATGCTTAATGCAAAGGACTGACTTACGCAATCTGGTTAGGGTCTACACTATTCCATAATGTATTAATAGAGTACCGCGAATGTCAACGTCAAAAGTTGACCCAAAAAAAACGAACCCCGAGTACATGCGGAATACATGACACAAACGTCTCATAGCACCGAGTTTAACTGATCAGTGTACTCTATACCGTATGTATGCAAAACAAACGGTAATCGTGCTTAACGAACACCGAGGATAAACTATAAAATGTGGCCAGTCGACACACATAGGACCCCTATGACTCCGTAAAGTATGTAACATTGCCCCTGTGTTTATGGGCGACGTATATTTGTCACAGGGCGCTAGAGAACCATTAGGGCAATGCGTGTGTGAACTATGAACCAATTCCGAGCAATTAAAATATATGTCATTTACCCGAGGTTAAGGTTTTGCGAAAGTATTACAAAATAAAAGGAAAGACGGACGGACGGACAAGGTGAAACTTGAAGTATGTTTATGTACATAATACCAATTGCTATTTAATTAATACAATGTTCCGAGTGAATTTTGACAGCGTCCATCATAATGATCGGACACTACACCGTATCGTGTGTATATTTTTCTCCCTTAATTTGCATCAACGTTTTCGGAGTACATGCGAAATATATTTATACCCGAAATATGATATTTAAATCAATATGTTAAAAATCTGCGTTGCGTCATAAAATATATGCACGATTTTACCATTTTCACCGTAATAATTTACATCAACGTTTTCAGAGTACGTGCGAAATATAATTCTACATAGAATAAGTTAAATATCTAGGTATTGTATTGGAAATACGTAATTAAACACATTTTAAAATAACGCGACCGGCGTAAACCCGGATAAAAAGTGTTCAGTGTATACATTTACGATTGGAAAATATGTTCTTCGATTCTACATGTATATTCTTTGTACGTATAACCGTCGACACTATCCAACCGTCTCTATGGAAACGCTAAATCCCGCATCAATATTGGTCACTATTCATTTAAGATGCATTGAAAACCGAGCGATTTAAACGATCGGCCGGCTGAAACCCCCCACCCCCTGTCAGATTCGATTCCATTGTCGGCCTATGTTTCGAATACGCTATGTCCGATGATTATATTACCTAGGACGACTGCGATTTTCCTTGAAAAAAGAATTACGAAATTTAACGTACGTCCGTACATTACGAAAAATGTTGAAAATCAATCGACGGACTATACGATCAGGGTCTACCTATTCCATATTATATTAATAGAGTACCGTTAATAGCTCGTACGAGCGGTGTATGAAAATTCGAAGGGGAACGCGCTGAATGTCCGTCATTTTGGTCTACGCTGTCGGCCAGTGTATATTTCGAGGTATACGTCGGTCCATCGACGATCATAAGACCCCTTTTCGCAGGAATCGGTAACGGTAAGGGAATGCATATTACCTCCAAGGATCAAGAACGGTAACTCTCAACGATCGTAAGACCCCTTTTCGCAGGAATCGGTAACGGTAAGGGATGACATATTACCTCCCATGATCAAGAACTGTAACTCTCAACGATCATAAGATCCCTTTTCGCAGGAAGCGGTAACGGTAAGGAAAGACATATTACCTCCCATGATCAAGAACGATAACTCTCGCGTAAACTAGATATTCGAGTTATCGATTAATCGATCCCCATACGTTTACGTTGTATTGCCACCCCCCACCCTGATCCATGATCCATCGGAGAACATAAAAAGTTTTCCTTACTACTAAAATGTTTCTTTATGTGCTCAGTATTACTATCTAGCTGTGTAGTACCGAACTGTATGGCATTTTGATACATTAACACCATAACTCCATAATGTCGTAAAACATAATTATGATAGCGAAATAGCTATATTTGTTGCGTTGGATGTGTCCGAAATATGATTTTAACGCAAAGAAGCCTGCACTTACAGTAGCGCTTTTCTGCTCCTTACCTATTTGTATATACTAATATCGTATACATATCGTAATCGTATAGTATTGGTATAGTTAATGAGCATATCGTATGATCATATACTATTGGTATATTTGTACCGTATCATCGTATAGTACGTTTCTCACGAGTCTATCAAATTCATCGAACTTCAAAGCGATTCTTTTGGGTTGTATATCTTTTCCTCCGTCTGGGATGCTGTATTTTCTTAAATTAACCGCTTCAAATCCTCTGTGTATGCGTAAGTAATAGTTCCCTCCTAGATGGAGTTCAAAACGCACATCGCGTCCAACAATTTATAAACTTTTTTTCTTTTTTTTCTGTATTTGTATGGCGGCCATTTTGAATTTTTCAAAAAAAAAGAAAAATGGGTTTATAGTCGATATATACTATTTCGAGGTCACTGATTACGATTTTCGAGGTTTAAGATCGATCGAGTGAAAAATAAAAGAAATGAAAATGTGGGCATTTTATTTTTGCTATTTTCCCAAGCGGGGCGGCCATTTTTCATTATGTTTTTTTTAGTCAGAATTATAGGTACCTACGTACAAAATTTGGAGTATTATTTCGCATATAATATTCGTAAAAACCGCAGTGTTCTTATATCAATTTCCTCCTATACGGTTGGAAATGTTCTAGTATGATACAGCCTTGTCAACCGTACCTAAGCTCTCCGCACTAGTTATGCGGGTATTTGTATATATTTTACAATTCTTATCCTCATTTCTGGATCACTGTTCACTGTCTGTTTAAATATATACTTTTCTCTCTCTATATATATATATATATACAACCTTCGACGTTACCACGCGTATATCCGAATTGAGAATGGCTATAAAATACGACGTTTAGCGGTTATTATGTTCGAATCGAGATGTCATCAGTACGGATATAATCCTCTCTTTGAAATATTCTATGCTATTTGTATACATCCCGTATCAATACTACGGCCATAAAGGGGAGAATAATCGATCGTCCGGCTATGTGATACATGTGCCACTTCTAGGACTGGTTGGACTTTATATGAATTATATATAGTAAATTCGGACTATTCCGGATGAGACGGAGCAATTTTCACAGCGGGGTATCGTTGCGCATCGATGATCGGTGAGTCACGAGCTATACAATGGAGCGTGTCGCGCTCGGTTAATCTTTTGAACAATATACGATTCGCCGTGAATAGAACACAATCGGCTGCGGTAATTAATTATGATTACTCATCGCGTTAGAATTTTTGGCGCGAAATCTAGGGTTCACTGAGGTCATGCTACATGCTACACCTTGGACACTGTGCTCCCGCACCCTATACTACTACCACCGAATGAAGTTAGCACCAAATGACGGGAGCACATTACTAAATGACGGGAGCACATTACCAAGTGACGGGAGCACATTACCAAATGACGGGAGCACATTACCAAGTGACGGGACCACATTACCAAATGACGGGACCACATTACCAAATGACGGGACCACATTACCAAATGACGGGAGCACATTACCAAATGACGAGACCACATTACAAAGTGACTGGACCACATTACCGAATGACGGGACCACATTACCATGACGGACACATTACTACGGATTGACGGGACCACATTACCAAATGACGGGAGCACATTACCAAATGACGGGACACATTACCGAATGACGGGAGCACATTACCAAGTGACAGGAGCACATTACCAAGTGACAGGTGCACATTACCAAGTGACGGGACATACAATACCAAACCTGGACGGGACACAACCAAAGGTTACCACCTGACGGGAGCACATTAACAACTGATGTGAGCCTACATAAGACAGTCATGGTGTTCCATAATCATTACATGTTCCGTGTTACATCACCTGGGAACTACCGTAAACCACATTGACTCACTACAACACGCACACGTCATATGAGGGTAAACATATGTGTGGCTGTGATTGGAGAAATGGGGCTTATGGGTTTTGTTACCAGTGTAGATCCAGATCAGGATCTACGCTTTTCGCCATTCCATCAATGAAATACCCGCCATGTTTATAGTACGTAGCATAGATCGTTATCAGGCTACATGAGTGTGCTATTTGCAGGGGCGGATCTAGAGGGGGGGGGGTCCGGTGTTGCACCCCCCCCCCCCCTCCGTTCAGCCACGGAGTTTACATAGATCACAATTTACCACCTTGTCGAGGATAACATACTTAAACCCACGCCATGTCTTATGTCTTACACGCCATGTATTATGTCTTACACGCCATGTCTTATGTCTTACGCACGCCATGTGTTATGTCTTACATGCACGTCCTTATGTCTTACACGCCTGTGTTATGTCTTACACGCCATGTATTATGTCTTACACGCCATGTATTATGTCTTACACGCCATGTATTATGTCTTACACGCCATGTATTATGTCTTACACGCCATGTCTTATGTCTTACACGCCATGTATTCTTATGTCTTACACGCCATGTATTATGTCTTACACGCCATGTATAGTTCTTACACGCCATGTCTTACACGCCATGTATGCTTACACGCCAATTATGTCTTACACGCCATGTTTGTCTTATGTCTACACGCCATATTATGTCTTACACGCCATGTATGTCTTACAGCCATGTCTTATGTCTTACACGCCATGTCTTATGTCTTACACGCCATGTATTATGTCTTACACGCCATGTATTATGTCTTACACGCCATGTCTTATGTCTTACACGCCATGTATTATGTCTTATTTAGAACCGCACCGTGTCAAAGAATAATTATAAGATAGTAAGCTTTCCTTGACTTGATGTGTGTTGTGAAGATTAAGGGTTTCAATTTGCATTCGTGTATCTCTTGTATAGCTTATCTACACCGTCACGGTTAATATGTAAGTCAAATAGTCTGACTACTGAACACCGAACACGGAGCGAGGTTACGCTTCGCTGAGTCATTTGTTATGGGACTTTGGGTTATGTATACAGTCAAACACATATGAATAATCCGTACGTGCTATTATTATTAGTTTACCAACTTTTTTAAAAAATATGGATACACGTGTTCAGTGGTAAACCTTGAGTCCGGACCTTCCTGGTTGTGAAGGACACTTTATAGTTGGGTATTTACTTTATTTGTTATAACTTAGCAATTACACCATTTGGATGTTATTTAGTCATCTCTGTTGCTACCTGTCTTTGTATCAATGTCATTAACTATTGCCATAAAATTCTATTAAACTAAAAACAATATTTGTTCAGAAATAGGTTACAGTAGATACAGTTGCATGTGTATAAGTGACCTAAAAATTATGAAAATTACTTGCAAAAAGTGCAGATCCTGATGAGACGGCTCGTAACGAGCCGGCTCGTAACGAGTCGGCTCATCTGGATCTACACTTTTTGCCTACACAGGCCTGTGGTGTTAAGAGGGTCGTACACAGGAATTAATTCAGGGTGGGGGTGCGTTATCAACGGCGCGAAGGGCTAAACAATGTGTTTGCACATCCACGGACAGAATTCGGCAGATTAACACATTAACCCGTTCACCTCTAAGTAACTTGAATGGATTTTGGTATGTTAATTTTGCAACCAATCCAATCATTACAAAATTATTTTCAGACCAGTCCATTTCTGAACATGGGATGTTTTTGTCCTCAAAATTATGAAAATTACTTGCAAAAAAGTGCAGATCCTGATGAGACGGCTCGTAACGAGCCGGCTCATCTGGATCTACACGTTTTGCCTATACAGGCATGTGGTGTTAAGAGGGTTAAGAGGGTTTAAGAGGGTTAAGAGGGGTTAAGAGGGATGCGTACGCATCCGTCGCATCCCTCAGCTCCCGTTATTCAAAGACTGTGTAACCACCTATGTACCGTAACGCGTTACATGGATGGTAACAAAATCCTAATTAAGTTTAGAAACCAACAGATCGTTAGAGAAATGAAAATTGAAATGAAAACAAAAAATCGCATCTAAATTAAGACATATTCCTTCCTAGGTCTTTAGAGGATTTTTTTGTGTTCATATCAATTTTTGTTTTTATGACTTGTTGCTGGTTTCTAGTCATAATTAGGAAATTTGTAACCGTTTTACCCACAGGCATTCGGCGTGTTTTGGCTTTCTATATATATGAACAAGGCTTCTAACTTTGGTCGGACATGACCTCGTATCACAACACATTCTGCGATTTTATTAAAGCTAATGTGAATATTTTGGCGGAAAGTGCACATGTTCATTTGAGAATTATTGTTATCTTGCTGAAATAACATAGTTATTATGCAAATAATATCAAATTACAGCTCCTTTTCCTATGTCGGACACAATCTCGTATCATAACAAATGAAATAATGTGTTTACGGCTCTAACGTCAATATTGCAGTGGCAACTTCATATGATCATTTGAGAATTATCGATATCCTGCAGAAATACATAGAATGCATAGAACATTACCAGTATAAACATGTTATTTTGTTATGATACGAGGTCGTGTCCGACCAAAGTTAGAAGCCTTGTTCATATATATGTATATAGAGTTATACCGTTTAATGCCGAAACAATCCGAATGCCTGTGGTTTTACCATCCCTGTCACGCTGTATCTACCTGTGCTATGCACAGAGTCAAGTACGGAGCACCGCGGTGGACTTAGAATTCTTTGTTTTATTAATTATTTCCCACGTAATAACAATTCGTGGGAAAGAATTGTTAATTCGGTGGAACAAATTGTTAATTCGAGGGAACGAATTGTTAAATTTAGGTAACGAATTGTCATTTCGTGGGAACGAATTGTTAATTCGAGGGAACGAATTGTTAATTCGTGGGAACGAATTGTTAAATTGAGGGAACGAATTGTTATTTCGTGGGAACGAATTAATAAAAACTAGAAATGTGGCCTGTCGGCACACGAATGCCCCCGCTGGCAGCCAAAGAAAACGAGAAACATTTGAAAACAAGGAAACAGAAATTATCAGCCATTTACCTGAGCGTTAAGGTTTCAAACGCACCAAGTCTGTGACATTGACCCTGCGCTTTGCGGGGGCGGGACGAATGTGGATGTGTGAAATGTGAAGCAGATCCGAACAAGGAAACATAAATTAAAAGTCATTTACCCGAACGTTAAGGTTTCGAACGCACCAAGTCTGTGACCTTGACCCTGGGCTTGGCGGGTGCGGGACGAATGTGGATTTGCCACAGGGCGGTAGAGGACCATTGGAGCAATGCGTGTGTGAAATGTGAAGCAGATCCGAGCAAGGAAACATAAATTATAAGCCATTTAAACGTTTAGGTTTCGAACGCACCAAGTCTGTGACCTTGACACTGGGCTTGGCGGGGGTGGGACTTGTGACAGAGCGGTAGAGGACCATTGGAGCAACGCGTGTGTAAAATGTGACGCAGATGCGAACTAGGAAACAGAAATTGTAAGCCATTTACCCGAGCGTTAAGGTTTCAAACACACAAAGTATGTGACCTTGACCCTGGGCTTAGCGGGGGCGGGACGGATGTGGATTTGTCACATGGCGGTATAGAACCATTGGAACAATGCGTGTGTGAAATGTGAAGCAGATCCGAGGAGGGAAACAGAAATTATAAGCCATTTACCCGAGCATTGAGGTTTCGAACGCACCAAGTCTGTGACCTTCACCCTGGGCTTAGCGGGGGTGCGAGACGAATGTGGATTTGTCACAGGGCGGTAGAGGACCATTGGAGCAATGCATGTATGAAATGTGAAGCAGATCTGAGCAAGGAAACATACATTATAAGCCATTTACCCGAGCGTTAAGGTTTCGAACGCACCGAGTATGTGACCTTGACCCTGGGCTTAGCGGGGGCGGGACGAATGTGGATTTGTCACAGGACGGTAGAGGACCATTGGACGGTAGAAGCCATTTACCCGAGCGTTAAGGTTTCGAACGCACCGAGTATGTGACCTTGACCCTGGGCTTAGCGGGGGTGGGACGTATGTGGATTTGTCACAGGGCGGTAGAGGACCATTGGAGCAATGCGTGTGTGAAATGTGAAGCAGATCTGAGGAAGGAAACATAAATTATAAGCCATTTACCTGAGCGTTCAGGTTTCGAACGTTCCGAGTCTGTGACCTTGACCCTGGGCTTAGCGGGGGCGGGACGAATTTGGATTTGTCACAGAGCAGTAGAGGACCATTGGAGCAATGCGTGTGTGAAATGTGAAGCAGATCCGAGCAAGGAAACAGAAATTACAAGCCATTTACCCGAGCGTTAAGGTTTCGAACGCACCAAGTATGTGACCTTGACTCTGGGCTTAGCGGGGGCGGCACGAATGTGTATTTGTCACAGGACGATAGAGAACCATTGGAGCACTGTGTGTGTGAAATGTCAAGCAGATCCGAGCAAGGAAACATAAATTATAAGCCATTTACCCGAGCGTTAAGGTTTCGGGACGTACGGACGCCGGTAACACTATATGCCCCCCTCACCATTCGGTGGCGGGGGCATAAAAATCCATGTCCCAATGTGGGGCTCCGTAGTCAAGAGATTCATAACAGAGCATGACTCCCCGAATGTTTAGTGCACCTGTTAATTTAAAGTGACCATGACTGCCAGTAGTGTGCTCTGTAGAGCAGACTATTGTTCATCGACGACTATTGTTCACGTATATAATTAAGCCAGGGAAAATAACTTAGCCATTTCTGAAGCCAGTTCATCTTTGTTCATCGACGACTATCGTTCACGTATATAATTAAGTCGGGGAAAGTAACTTAGCCATTTCTGAAGCCAATGGCTACGTTATTTTCACTGGCTTAATTATATACACGTGAACGATAGTCGTCGATGAACAATAGTCGGCTCTAACATCAACGACTATTGTCGACAACTAATGTTCACCGGTAGCTATTTCTGAAGCCAGTTCATCTTTGTTCATCGACGACTATCGTTCACGTATATAATTAAGTCGGGGAAAATAACTTATTTATACACGTGAACGCTAGTCGTCGATGAACAATAGTCGGCTCTACAGTGCTCACTAAACCGACGTTCCTGTCTGTAACGAAGGGCGACTTATGTATTAACCCATTATAGACGAGATACCAGTATAATACATGTAGCATGAAGCTTTTGAAAAAAGAAAATCCCCTATTTTCTTTATGTCATCTGGAAAGTGTATGTTGTCACCACTCATTCGAACCGTCTTGACGACACGGTTCAAATGAGTGGTAGCAACGTATACCTTTATGGAGAAATAAACAAAATAATTTGATTTTTTTTTCAACACAAAGTATCGTATATTTAGACTGAAACGTGTTAAAAAGTCGGCCTGCTTTACAGACAGAAACACACGTTCTCACTGCTCAAGGACATGTAACCAATGCTCGGGAAACTAATACAAATTATAAAATCACTTGAAGAACGCACACAGTCTTGTCACTAATTCACACCTATTTAAATACATATCATTTTCACATGTATTTATTCGCAAAACAAGTAGATGCTCAGTAGCCGATTTCATAAAAATTCCAAAGTATACTTATCTAGCAAAGTATACTTTGAGGGAGTAATCATTTATTTTTCCCGAAATGTATTATTTCATATAAAACTAACGACTGCATATATTCGATGATTAAAAGTATGCAGAATTATTATACTGAATTTATTTCATTATCACAGCCAAAATGGATATGATAATGTAATAAATTCAGTATAATAAAAATTAATAAATTTATCCTTAAATTGAAAATTTCTCCCTCAAAGTATACTTTGCTATATAAGTATACTTTGAAATGTTGGTGAAATGGGACTTCAAATTGTTGTGTTTTGTGTTTCAGAAGCCGTCTTTAAACCGTGTATTCGTAGTTCCTCTGTGATGCTGGTACTTGGTCACTGAAGCCAAATCATTCGAAGCTGATCAAGAACGGTTCAATCCACGATGAAGAGGTCGCCAGTAAACGCGAACTACTCAAGACTGCCATGTTGGAAAACCTGAAATTGTGACAACGTTGAAATGAGATTTTCTCCGAGAGCGATGGTGCCTGGACGCAAGGAGTAAAGTTCTTAATGTAGCTCTTGCTAGAACAGTGTACATGAGGACTGTCACATATGTGGTGATTTACAAGTTAGGCACATTCCATATATAATCGAAAGCATATTTGTTAGAGGTTGGATGTTTCACCATACAGTGCTTGTGTCGTACCATAACACAACAATTCCAATAACCAAAGTACTATGTTGATTATATGTAGGAACTGAACTATATTTTTTACCAAAATGTATGCCGAAGTTCTACACGACAACAAACTCAAGATATGGGAGGACTATAAGGAAGGAGACACCATATTAGCTATACTGTCACACCAGACAGCTGACGCAGATGAATTGCCGTTTTTCAAAGGCGAAGTGCTAACATTCATTGAACAGTACGGTGATAAAAATTGTAAGGCTAAAAATGCACTAGGTGGTCGTGGCTTCATTCCATTGACGCATGTGGTGTATAAAGAAGTGTTCCACGATAAAACCTGGTTTCAAACAGTTTGTACGCGTAAGATGGCAAATAGTTGTCTCGAAAAGGAATCGAATGGTACGTTTCTACTTAGACTGGGTAGTGAAGCCGGTCAGCTTGTGATGTCATCGAAGTCTGAGGATGGCGTGAAACATGAGAAATTCCACCAGGAAGGCTCAATATATTCATACC
The DNA here is from genome assembly GCA_029237695.1 of Conchocele bisecta. Lineage (NCBI taxonomy): Eukaryota > Metazoa > Mollusca > Bivalvia > Lucinida > Thyasiridae > Conchocele > Conchocele bisecta. The sequence continues at coordinate 67,295,051 of CM055273.1, forward strand.
GGGGTTCTAAATATAGCGTGGACGCTATTACAACACTTCTTCAACAGAACGGATATATTCCATTTAACTTTACTTTGCCAGAAACTAAAGAAAATGCTCATCATGCTGAAAATGCGCGCGGTCAAATACTAACAGGCGGGCTGGCAATCGCGAAAAGTAATTTCCGTCACCGAAAAAAGGATCCGAAATTCCTGACATTACTAAAACACCAAAGGTACAGAATTATAGGTATATCTTCTGATTTAAACTGGTATGTAACGAGGGATGACGTCAAAGGCAATGAAGGATTCGCACCGGCATATCTTCTCCCAAATATGACACCAAAGTGGTATCACGGTGAACAAACTATTACCTACGCCGATACCATTCTCGGACAGCAAACACGAAATTGTACATTTCTAGTCACGAGGGATAATTTTCTATACACGTTATCTGCTAGATCTAAAAGAGAACATGTACATATACATATTGAATATAAAAACGAAACTGTAACGTGTTTTAACACAACGCGTGGAAGTATTGTTGAACTGGTGAACGACCTAATATGCATGCCTGCAGTGCCTATGGTTAGACATCCAATCCCGAACAACGACGAGTTTGGTTTTAAATCAAACTCTGAAACACATGCAGATACCCTCAGTTTTGAATCGGTTGAATTGTATTTAAATGCGTTGGACGAAGGCATCGAACATGATTACAATATACGGATTATGTTAGTATGTCACTATGGGGCAGGGAAAACGAATCTAGCGAACCGACTTCTGAATGAACCTATTGATGATACAAGTGAAAGTACTGACGGCATAGAAATACACGTCAAGGTAGCGTCCTTAGACGTGGCAAATGGACAGTGGGACAAATATACCACTCATGAAGATGGAGACAGACTTGAAAAAAGAATAGAAAATGTGATAAGGCGCCAGTCTGTTAAAACACCAGACCACCAACAGACAGATGTGATATATACAAGGATTGGGGATGGTACACCTACTGATTCAATGACAATGCCAAAAACGCCAGTAGACACCAGTCAAACGGCGACACAAAATACCACAGCCACTGACATTAAGAAGAAACAAGAAATGTTAAGAAGGTCAGCTCATGAGTTAACACGAGAACAGCGAAACAGTATATCCCAGCTAGTAAAGCGTAGTTCCAGTGACGAATTGGTCCCGGATCTCAGTCCGATATCAGTATGGGATTTTGCCGGCCAGTTTATCTTTTATGCCACACATCAAGTGTTCATGGCAAACAGAGCGCTTTATATGTTAGTCCTTGATCTCTCAAAATCATTAGATAGTATTGTCGATGAGAATGACCAGCCAACAATGTGTTCGAACAAAAACAAGAGAACGGTAAAATCGTTCATTGAACTTTGGATGAAATCCATTCACATGACAAATGATGGTGAGAACTCTGATCTACCTGCGGTATTGATGATTGGAACTCACGAAGACAAACTTCCCATTGCAGAAAAGGACAAGGAGAGATATATCGCGGATTATTTCGAAAATGTAAGAAAAATGTTCGCCGATTCTCCACTGCTACGACATATACAACCTGAACAGTTCTATTTAGATGCAAGATTTGGAAGTGAAGTCGTTAACGACATTCAGAAGGCAGTGTATAACATATGCAGTCGGTTACGATGGTGGGGAGAAGAAAAACCTGCGCGGTGGATTAATTTAGAACAGATACTAACAAACATGCAACACTCAAATGAGATCGTTAACGTTGCGAAATTCTTAGAAGAAAATCACAAAAGTCAATTGCCTGTTGAAACCGAAGAAGAAGTACGATTATTTCTACGGACACAGCATAATGCAGGAAATATTATATACTTTGAGAAAGACGGTCTGGCAAACACTGTCGTATTACAACCTCAGTGGATTGTAGATGCATTTAAATCGCTTGTTGCGTCTGGACAGTTCTGTATGCGATATCCAAGCTTCAGAAGACCGTTATACGATTTGCACTTGAAAGGGGTTCTAACAAAGACATTTATCGAAAAATTATGGAATACGAATGCAGCCAGAAAATCCTTCCTAGAACACATGGATGAACTATTACTCTTTATGGAAAATTTGAACATACTAGCCAAGATGAAAACATACGCGGAGGGAGAGTTGTTTTACTTTGTACCCAGTTTGCTTCCTCAAGCCGAACTCGACATCGCATCATTTATACCAGAAGAAAACAGATCCGCTGTTCTAACGTTCATAGTGAGACACGATTATTCACACCCACACCTGTTTAATGTCATACTAGCGGCGTTGATAGGCCGATGGAATGTACTAAAGGTTGAAAATGAAGTGAAACTAACTGGTGCCGGTGGTGTGTTCGAATTAGACCAGTCGAAAAGTAACTTGCTAGTGGTAACCATCAGTTATAATACGGTTAACTGTTATGTGGCAAACATGTCTGGATCACAAATTTATAGCAGAAGGTGTGATGAGGTGCGGCGGTTCATCACTGCAACAATTGCGAAACAAATCCGTGCAAATGTAAACGAAGTGTTTGAACTTGCCATAAAGTGTGATCAATCCGACATAGTACCAGGTTCGGATAATTTGCACAAGTGCAATCTATTAGCAGAGAAGGATGAGGTGATGTGCTTTGCCCATAAAGCTCTGCATATTATCAATGCAAGAACCGTTCTATTGGATTGGTTTCCAGATGGCTATACAACTGAGGACAAGGCCTGTTTGAATGAGTGGATTGAAAGCTCAACAGAATACGTGAATGACAGACGGCTAACTGATAAAGACTTAGAACAATTATCGCTCGCATTGGGCATAGGCTGGGAACATATTGGACACTCACTGGGAGTCAGTGGTGTTATGATTGACCACTGCAAACTGAACTATCCGCATAAAACGGAAATGCAAATCTATCAAATGCTAAAGACCTGGAAATCCCAAGAGTCTGAAAAGGGGCCAATTACATTTGTAAAATATACCAGAGCCTTGTTTGATAACTTCAATAACGTCAATATTGACTGGGAGAGAGTAAAGAATGTGGGTGAAGGAATATAGAGAATAGTAGGTTAGTGCCGTGAATGGGGAAAATATCTGGCGAGGCACGGAAATGGGATGTGCTCGGCAGAGCCTCGCACATCCCGTTTCCTGAGCCTTGCCAGATAGTTTTCCCATTCACGGCACTAACCTACTATTCTATTTATCCAGTCAACATTACAAAATAGCTTTAAAATGCAAAAATAAAATAAAATCGTATTGACAGGATATCAAAAATGTTTCACGGCACATACGCACTGTGTTGACGGGATAACTAATGATATACGAGTATGTGGCTGTAACTGGAGAAATTGGAACAGTGGGTTTTGCAACCAGTTATATCCAGATCAGCCTGTGCATCATCACAGTATAATCAGAATCTGCAGTATTCGCCATTAATGAATCAGCCGTCATGCATCTAACAAACAATACATATCATTTTCAGGCACGAAGGAGTGTGCCATTTGACATAATTCAGACACACGCCATGTAACTTTGTACCGAAGAACATTCGAGATGTTTCATGAAATACATTTACAGAAACTGTGATATTTATAAATATGGCGAAATGTGCATAGCGATAAGCAATAGAATTCCACATTTGTTACGAAAATTTAGTCAACTTCCGACGTTGTTTAAGGAAAATATGATACATTTTGTAAACATGTTACATGAGATGTAGCACATATTCTTATGTACAAAATCACATGGCGTGTTTCTACTCAATAAAACGATAGCTACATATACCAACAAGAAACGAGGCAAAGCCACGAAGGCCAGGTTTTTTCCAAGCATAGACACTTGGATAACATAATTATACGCACTTTTTGTAGACTAGATGGCCGTGGCCTGCATGTCGCGCCTTGGGGCGAGGCATGGACACTAAAAAAATAGATATAGTAGATGTAAAAACTTTAACGAAAACACTTTAAACGGACGTACGGACGTACGGATGTACGGACGGACGTATGCCAAAATGCCGACGATATCGCGCTTTCCGCAAGCGGGTGCGACAATGATGATAAACACCCATGTGAAGTATCAAGGTATTGGGTGTAGCAGTTGCAGAGATATAGTATAACGAAAAAGTTTTAAGCAAAAAACTTTAACCAGACGTACGTCAAAAAGTTAACGTTGAAAATTACTAAGTCAATTACGTAGAAATAATAGGTGAAGGTAAAAAAAATGGTCACATGTTGGATAGTTGTATGTGGTAGGCACCCCTTGGTTATGAAGCTGTGAAAGTTTGGTGGTCCTAGGTGGTACAGTACCAAAGAAATGGACTTAAACACGAACACTTAACATTGTAAACGCGAAAACTTAACATTGAAAATGGCTAAGTCGACTGCGCGGAAAATATGGGTCAAGTTAAAAATAAGTAACATGTTGGATAGTGATATGCGGTGGGCACCCCTTGATTATGAAGCTGTGAAAGTTTGGTGGTCCTAGGTGGTACAGTACCAAAGAAATGGACTTAAACACGAAAACTTAACATTGTAAACGCGGAAACTTAACATTGAAAATGGCTAAGTCGACTGCGCGGAAAAAATGGGTCAAGTTAAAAAAAAAGTAACATGTTGGATAGTGATATGTGGTGGGCACCCCTTGACTATGAAGCTGTGAAAGTTTGGTGGTCCTAGGTGGTACAGTACCAAAGAAATGGACTTAAACACGAAAACTTAACATTGTAAACGCGAAAACTTAACATTGAAAATGACTAAGTCGACTGCGCGGAAAAAATGGGTCAAGTTAAAAAAAAAGTAACATGTTGGATAGTGATATGTGGTGGGCACCCCTTGATTATGAAGCTGTGAAAGTTTGGTGGACCTAGGTGGTACAGTAACAAAGAAATGGACTCAAACACGAAAACTTAACATTGATTGTGGACGCCGCGCGCCGCCCGCCGCCCGCCGCCCGCCGCCCGCCCGCCCGGCTTTCGCCAATCCAATAGCCTGGATTTTATTTCCAAAAACCTGGCTAATAAACCATATATATATGTGTTCAATAAGTTTGTAGGAAACACTAAGCCATTTTATTGCATCAAAAAAGTTTGTACAAGTTTCTTCACCATGATACAACTTTAGTATTACTTGACGGATTGCTTCAGTATTTGGACAATTTGGACACACGCTTCCGTGGCGGATTTTTTGTTTGTGTTAGCTATGGTTTTATTAGTAGATTGGCGAATGTTCAGTATTATTATTGTACGAGGACGGGGACGTGTACTTCTTCGTGTGCATACTTACAGTGACGTGCGCTCGAGGAACGGGATTTAGCTATTAAAGGTACATGCCCACTCAGTAGGCACTAAATAGTTATGTATAGGAATTAAATAAGTGTATAAAGTACAAGTGGCAAAATAAAAATGTATTCACCATTACCCCACGTATTGATTGCAATTATTATACATTTTATATCAGATGTAATTTCCACACTGATATCAGGGGCGATAACCGTGTTTTCATAATATGTTAACGGGCATTATTATTTATTTTCTGTATTTATTTTTTGATGTGCAATGATCATACTTTCTAATCTGTCGAAAATAATATGTTTTCAGGCGACGCATTTAATTAGTATAAATAATTACAAAATATCATGCCTTACTTGCATATGAAAATAGCCTGATACCACCGCGAAACACTATCAGTAAAATAAATATTAGTAAATAATTATATCTGTAAAGCAGGCATCTTATTTTTAGCTCGACTATTCGAAGAATAAGTAGAGCTTATGTTGTCACCCCGGCGTCGGCGTCGGCGTCGGCGTCGGCGTCGGCGTCACCGTCACGCCTTGGTTAAGGTTTTTAGTCAAGCTTGTATATGGAATACTACTGGCCCTACACCCACCATACTTGGACAACTTCATCTCCTAGTGATGTACATCAATAACCCCTAATCTATATTTGACCTTCACCTACATTTCCTCTTGAATTACTTGGCTAATTCCCCTTGGTTAAGGTTTTTAGTCAACGTTGGTTAAGGTTTTTAGTCAAGTTTGTATATGCAATACTACTGGCCCTACACCCACCATACTTGGACAACTTCATCTCCTAGTGATGCATATCAATAACCCCTGATCTATATTTGACCTTGACCTACATTTCCTGTTGAATTACTTACTTAATTCCCCTTGGTTAAGGTTTTTAGTCAACCTTGGTTAAGGTTTTTTTTCAAGCTTGTACATTGAATACTATTGTGCATCCAGACACCATACTTCGACAACCTTTTCTCATAGGTATGTACATCAATAACCCCTGATCTATATTTGACCTTGACCTACATTTCCTCTTCAATTACTTACTTAATTCCTTTTGGTTAAGGTTTTTAGTCAACCTTCTATATGGAATACTACTGGCCCTACACCCACCATACTTGGACAACTTCATCTCCTAGTGATGTACATCAAAAACCCCTGATCTATATTTGACATTGACCTACATTTCCTCTTGAATTACTTAATTCCCCTTGGTTAACGTTTTTAGTCAAGCTTGTAGATGGAATACTCCTGGCCCTACACCAACCATACTTGGACAACTTCATCTCCTAGTGATGTACATCAACAACCCCTGACCTATAGTTGACCTTGACCTACATTTAACCTTCAATTACTTACTTAATTCCCCTTGGTTAAGGTACTATTGTGCATACAGACACCATAATTGGACAACCTTTTCTCATAGTGATGTAAATCAATAAACCCCTGATCTATATTTGACCTTGACCTACATTTCCTCTTGAATTACTTACTTAATTCTCTTTGGTTAAGGTTTTTAGTCAAGCTTGTAGATGGAATACTCATGGCCCTACACCAACCATACTTGGACAACTTCATCTCCTAGTGATGTACATCAACAACCCCTGACCTATATTTGACCTTCACCTACATTTAACCTTAAATTACTTACTTAATATTCCCCTTGGTTAAGGTTTTTACTCAACCTTGGTTAAGGTTTTTAGTCAAGCTTGTAGATGGAATACTATTGTGCATACAGACACCATACTTGGATAACTTTTTCTCATAGGGATATACATCAATAACCCCTGACCTTTATTTTACCTTCACCTACATTTAACCTTGAATTACTTGGTTAATGTTTATAGTCAAGCTTGTATATGGAATACTTCTGGGCCTACATCAACCATACTTGGACAACTTCATCTCCTAGTGATGTACATCAATAATCCCTGACCTATATTTGACCTTGACCTACTTTTATCCTTGGATTACTTAGTTATCTCCCCTTGCTTACGGTTTTTACTCAAGCTTGTATATGGAATACTCCTGGGCCTACAGCAACCATACTTGGAAAACCACGCACCTACGTCCAAGGTCAAGGTCACTGTTGAAGGTCAAAGGTCAAACCTATTGACATTCCCTTCCGCTCTATATCTTCTACACCGATGCATGGATTATCAAATGGCTTGGCACAAATGTTTCTCATGATGAGAATGTGTGTCGCGATCAATAACCGCGCACCTACGTCCAAGGTCAAGATCACAGTTAAAGGTCAAAGGTGAAACCTATTGAAATTCCCTTCTGCTCTATATCTTCTACACCGATGCATGGATTATCAAATTGCTAACCACGCACCTACGTCCAAGGTCACAGTTGAAGGTCAAAGGTCAAACCTATTGAAATTCCCTTCCGCTCTATATCTTCTACACCGATGCATGGATTATCAAATAGCTTGGCACAAATGTTTCTCATGATGAGAAGGTGTGTCACAATCAATAACCACGCACTACGTCCAAGGTCAAGGTCACAGTTGAAGGTCAAAGGTCAAACCTATTGAAATTCCCTTCCGCTCTATATCTTCTACACCGATGCATGGATTATCATATCAAATGCCTTGGCACAAATGTTTCTCAGGATGAGAAGGTGTGTCGCGATCAATAACCACGCACCTACATCCAAGGTCAAGGTCACACTTGAAGGTCAAAGGTCAAAAATATTGAAATTCCCAAATGGCTTGGCACAAATGTTTCTCACGATGAGAATGTGTGTCGCGATCAATAACCACGCACCTACGTCCAAGGTCAAGGTCACTGTTGAAGGTCAAAGGTCAAACCTATTGAAATTCCCTTCTGCTCTATGTCTTCTACACCGATGCATGGATTATCAATGGCTGGCACAAAATGTTTCTCATGATGAGAAGGTGTCGCGATCAATAACCACGCACCTACGTCCAAGGTCAAGGTCACAGTTTGAAGGTCAAAGGTCAAACCTATTGAAATTCCTTCCGCTCTATATCTTCTACACTGATGCATGGATTATCAAATTGCTAACCACGCACCTACGTCCAAGGTCACAGTTGAAGGTCAAAGGTCAAACCTATTGAAAATTCCCTCCGCTCTATATCTTCTACACCGATGTATTGATTATCAAGGCTTGGCACAAATGTTTCTCATGATGAGAAGGTGTGTCGCAATCAATAACCACGCACCTACATCCAAGGTCAAGGTCACAGTTGAAGGTCAAAGGAATCAAACCTATTTAAATTCCTTCCGCTCTATATCTTCTACACCGATGCATGGATTATCAAATGCCTTGGCACAAATGTTTCTCAGGACAGGAGAGAAGATGTCTCGATCAATAACCACGCACTTCGTCCAAGGTCAAGGTCATAGTTGAAGGTCAAAAGGTCAAACTATTGAAATTCCCTTCGGCTCTATATCTTCTACACCGATGCATGGATTATCACACTATACCCAGGGTCAAGGTCACAGACTTGATGCGTTTTGAAACCTTAACGCTCGGCTAAAATGGTTATTAATCAAAAATGCCTCGTTTTCTTTGGCTGCCAGTGGGGGTGGGTATTCGTGTGCCCACAGGCCACATTTTCTAGTTTCCCTTGGTTAATGTTTTTAGTCAACCTTGGTTAAGGTTTTTATGCAGGCCGCAGCCACCTTCTTTGTCAAGCTATGTGTACATCGACAACCCTCGTAGTCGAGCTATGCTGTTCTCCTACAGCTCTTGTTTAGAACTGGTGGAATAGCGACACACTGGTCGCAAAACCCAAATAACATACTCTTGTAGAACAGTGCAGATCCTGATCAGACTGTGCGGTTGCATATGCTGATCTGGATCTACACTGGTCATACTACTACACTGGACTACATTGGCCCTAGTCACAGCCACAAGTATGTGCTTGTTTATTTTTCCGTAATAACACGATAACCCAAGTGGGTGGTTGGTTGGGCGAAAGCGACGGTGTAAATTAATGGTAAGGGTTCCTCCTTATATGAATCACGATTTTCCTGGTTTGGTCCTAGGGTACGTTTATATATTTGGCTCTTCCTGTTACTGGAGATTAATTGGGTTATTATCCTTATAAAAACATTACAGTTATTACTGATCCTACTGCTTTTGGGAGGGGGCTAAGTGATGCTGGTGTGGTGAGGACCTGGCATCAGATCAGGATTACTCTGATTTCAGGGCTGTAATATTTTTTTTTTTATTATTGTAAATATTCAGTTCTGATTTTGGGAGTTTCCACCCATTTGTACATGTACTTGAACTAGTACTAAACACATTGACCCAGCCTTAAATGACCTTAGCTGTTGAATAGGTGGTTAAACCCCAACAAAGAAATAAACAAACGTTGACCCAAACCAGTAGCATCGACATGTAATTCGATACCACCAGTAGTATGTTCACATGTCACCGTTGCTCACATACGTGGCTGTGACTGAAGAAATACGACTTACGGGTTTTTCGACCAGTGTAGATCCAGATCAGCCTGTGCATCCGCACAGTCTGATCAGGATCTGCACTGTTCGCCATTCCACCAATGAACCACCCGTCATGCTTCTTACACGCAATATGGATGGTTACCAGGCTACAGTAGTGTTCTACTTCATCACGACATACACTGGTCAATTAAACCAGTAAGCCCTGTTTATCCAGTCACAGCCACATATAACATACATGTATATGTGTATCATTATGCACAGGTGAATTACTCTGATCAAATTATATCCCCCCCCCCCTCCCCCCACACCTGTTGTCATACACAGTACGTCACGGCTTTTGTACAAGTGTTTGGTAACGGAATTTGTCAGGGCATTTTATATTTGACTTTTATTTTGTTTTATTGATGGAATGGGGGCCATCATAGATATGAGTATTTCACCTGTGTCATTGTGCACCCATCGATGTCTTCTTTACCTGGGTTGTGGGATGGCTAGCAACAGGAAATTAGACACAACCTCTTGTTAGGAGTAACTTAACTCTTTGCATGCTGGGAATTTGTGGGCTATAAATAGTTCAAAAATAGCAGACGACAATTCATTGTATTTTCTTTTATTTTTCCCTATAACTATCATGGATATGTCTTGGCATTTCATTAGAATTGGTCCAGAGGACGCAATTCTATTGAAATTCCAAGACATATTTAGAGAGTGAAATAAGAAACATACTCGTAACTTGTTGGATGTTATTTTCACCGTTAGCATGCAAAGACTTAAGTGTTAACAGCAAGTTATGACTATTTTGGTTGCCATTTTGTATTTTTCTCATAAACTGACTATTGACGGTAAGATATTTGTCACGCATGTTTAATATGCATACAGTATTAATATGTTTGACCTTTTAAATGAAGTGAAAACATATTTTAATCAAACACGTTGTGTTTAAAAATAGTTTCAAAGAAACCCTATGGCAGCCATATTGGAAAATGGCTGCAATAGCCGTCGGTTACCTTTGTTGGCATGTCCATCCTCGTGGTTCTCGTTCCGGGGTAGTGGCAGAGTAATAGTCAGAATCGCTTTTTTTGCACACAATTTCATTAAAGTCATACAAACTAACGTTGGTTCTCAGACACGATTTTCGGAAAGTGGCTAGGGATGGCAGATTTGTTTTATACATGTATTCATAGTTCGCCCTACTTTCTAAGCCAATCGCTGGGCAGTATTGCGCTCCACTTATTTCACATATTGCAACGTTTTACCCAAATAAGTTACATATTACCAGATTTAATGATTACCTGTTCGACAGGAAATGGAACATCAATACTCGGGTGGGACCTTGCATTGTACACTTGGATGAACTATAAGTATGTTATTGTTAACTATTCTTTATTTGTTTTTCAAGTTTCCAACTACATATGTATGTACATTTTGCACATGTAGTTGACAAAAAATGTTTAATTTAAGTTACAATGAACTGTTTAGACGTGAAACAACACCAGATTTTCATAAGACATGATTTAACCAAGTATACTTTGTGGGAGTAATCATTTATTTTCCCGAAATGCACTATTTCATATAGAACTAACGACTGCATATATTTCATGATTAAAAATATGCAGAATTATTATACTGAATTTATTACATTATCACAGCCAAAATGGCTGTGATAATGTAATAAACTCAGTACATGTATATTAAAAATTAATAAATATATCCTTAAATTGAAAATTTCTCCCTAAAAGTGTATTTAGCAAGATAAGTATATTTTGCAATGTTGATGAAATAGACTACTGGTCTACTGTATCTGCTATTTACGGAAATTATTTTGAATTTCCCATATGCACATATTGTTGATGTTTTAACATGGAGTGCCTTGACATATCCGTAAAAGAAACAATAAGGCATACTACACATTATGTGTGGCCGTGACTGGGGAAATGGAGCTTATGGGTTTTAATTTAAACACTATTTATGTAAGGAATAAAACCATGGGCTGTTGCGTTTACTGGGGTGTATAATACATGTGTCTGTTTAAAGTGCGTTTAAACAGACCAAATGTATTATACACCCCTATACATGCAACAGTCCATGGTTTTATTACTTAAATTTACACTGCATTTTCTCATAATTTCAACTAAATATGGCGTTAAAATTGAGAATAATCTGGTGTTTACATCATTGTGTCGCAATTCTTGGAATTCCTGGAACAGCGACGTTGCCGGTCAATAGCGTGCTATTATTGACAACCTGTGGAAATTAATGACGTCAAGCGAACTTTAACCAATCAACAACATGACGTTGAATGGGCGCTTCCATTATGAACTTATGGACTAAATATTTCAAATTATGGCAAGTGAGGTATATATATATATATGCTACAGCTAGTATAATAAAAGTTCTCAATTCCAAGCATATGCTTATGTGTCTTAACTAAACTGTGGGTGGCAGGTGGGAGCACGCGATGTGTAATTTAACGATCGGGGTTCATCCTTACCGGAATCCCGACTGGAGACTTGGTTTGGCCCTCACATACGTCTTTGGCATTTTGTATGTGACAGTTGAATCTGGTTATACCCCTTATAAGAGTAATCCTACCGGTATTACTTTCAAATAGGGGAAGGGGCTAAGTGACTTTGGTGCGGTATGGACCTGGCACAGGTCAGGTTATTCTAATTTCAGGGCTGAATATGTTGTATCTCGATGTAAATATTAAGTTCTGATTTTGGGATTTCCCCCCCCCCCCCCCCAATGCAGCAGGTTAAAACGGGATCGAACCTGTTTGCCCGGCCTTACATGACCTTAGCTGTTGATAGGCCGTTAAACACCAATAAACAAACAAACAAACAAACTTAACTAAACTGATTTATTTCATGATGTTCGCAGTTTTAGTCAGTGGTGTTCGGTAGAGTCGACGGAAGTCAACTACAAGTGAACAATAAAAACAATATGATTGCCATATTGAACAACTACATTGGAACCTCTCTAAACCGGACACCAATAACACATTTGTTTGTCTAATTTAATTCCTTTCACTGGCAATTATAGTTAAGGCTAAAAAAAAATTTGTTGTGTTTCCGGTAACGCCTCCAAAAATAAGTAGGGTCGGTAGGCAGGGATTTTTTTTTTTTATTGTTATTATTCGATGCAATATGTTCCTCTGACTGATTGATTGATTGATTATTAATGTTTTACGGCCTATAAACAGCCAGGGTCATGTAAGGCCGGGTCAACGGGATGGATTATCCCATATTCAACTTGTAAAAAATGAGGGAAATTCCCAAAATCAGAGCTCAATATTTACATAAACTATATATTCAGCCCTGAAATTAGAATATCCTAACCTGGTGCCAGGTCCATGCCACACCAGAGTCACTTAGCTCAGCCCCAAAGTGACATTAAAGCTTATTACTTCTCATGGAGCATAACAGGATTTAGCTCTCAAACAATTCTTTTTCGTCTATGGAGGTGGAACCATAGACGTTTAGCATCCCGGGGTCTTCCGGGTGGTGCTCACTAATTACATCTGCCAGAATCTGTGTTATATTCACACACAACAGCCGTTTGGCCGCCTTTATGTGTTGGCAATCACCGTATTTCACGGCGATTATCCGTTTGTCGGCCATCTTCTGTTCCGTACAACGATAAAAGCCGAGTGGCGAGTAATCCGAAAATCGCTATAAGGAACGAAACACGGATAACTTAAATGGGACCTCAGAATCGTGACTAAAAAGAAACACGGACAATTTAAATGGGACCTCGGAATCGGCGAATTTTCGTAAAAAAAAATTGGGTCGGCGGTAATTCAGCAGGGTCGGTCGGGTTACCGGAAACACAACATTTTATTTTTTGGCCTAATGTTAATGTCTGATAATGTTTGCAAAGCACACACACACGCTTTGGAGGGTTCGTATTCCAGAATTACACTGGAACCTGTCTAAACCGGACACCGTGGGAGCCCCACAGGTTTTCCGGTTTATAGAGGTTCAATTGTAATTACATTGTTTATTCAAATCTATGCCATTTATATAGGGGTGAAAGGGTTAATGAATCAAACGGATATGACATCCAAATTACCCCCAATATTTCCTGAGATATATGTACATTTGTACATGTTTGTAGAAACTGGGAAATGTGTTCATAGAACACGAAAGCACACACTGGTACAGTCAGTGCAGCCTCTCTACAACAGCCACCCATGGGAAGACGCAAAACTGGCTGTTGTAGAGAGGTGGCCTATGTAGGGAGGTTAATGCTGAATCAAATATTGTCGTCTGGTGTTCTGTTTGTTTATTTTCTTAAATTGTTCTCTTCAAAAACATGCTTTGGCAGCATTTTAGAATCATTTCAAATGGAAATGGTTCTAAAATGCTTGTCAAACCATGTTTTTATTGAGAAAGAAGGCACAATATAATGCAACAGCAGACAACCATTTCTTTATGTGACAGCAGTCTAAGGGTTGAATATAGAGGAAACATCAATTTGGGATATAAAATAGCGGCTATTACAGAGAGGGTGTTGTTGTAGAGAGGTGGCCGTTCGGGGAGGGTCGACTGTAGATATGTCCCAATCTGTGTACACTGGTCATATATGTGATCGTGACTGTAGAAATGGGGCATATGGGGTTTGTGGCCGGTGTAGCTCCGGATCCAATAGCCCACTCATTTATCCTGATAACGATCAATGTTGCTTGTTAGAAGCATGACGGGTGTCTCATTGATGAAATGGCGAACAGTGCAGATCATGATCAGACTGTACGGATCCGCAGTCAGATCTGGATCTACACTGGTCGCAAAACTCATAAGCCCCATTTATCCAGTAACAGCCACATATATGGGTCACATTATTCGTCGTCTTGTGGTAGTTTCATTCCAACCTGTCGTCGGACTTCATCCATGATTTTAAATATCATTTCCACATCTTTGTGACTGTGTTTTACTTGCGGTTTCGCCTGAAACGTAATTACATATGATTGGAGAAATGCGGTTTATGGGTTTTACGACCAGCGTAGTTCCAGATCAGCATGTGCATCCGCACAGTCTGATAATGATCTGCTATATTCGAATTTCCATCAATGAAACACCCGTTATGATTATAACAAGCAATATAGATCGTTATCAGGCTACAGATATGAGCTATTTTGGTTAAGCCCCATTTCTCCAGTCACAGCCACATATAGTTTAAATAAAATAATACTGTATTGCTGTCTGTACATGCATCACCACATGTGGAAGACGCGGATCTGTGACCAAAAAAATGCACATTGAACAACATATATTAACTCCACCCACTTGTTGTCGAACTGTACGCTACGTTCCAACAGACAGTACGACAACACGTGGGTGAGGTAATGAATTTATTTTCAATGGGCAGTTTGTATGTCCAAGGTCCGAGTATTCCACCTGTGGTCATGATAACTGCAATGGATAGAAGAAAATACAGGAAGGGAATGTCATCATTTAGCTACTATAGAAGCGTCCTGGTGCCAAGTCCTAATTAGGAGATAATATATCCTAATTAGGAGTTAGTTTCTCCTAATTATGACTTACTGTATCCTAATTAGGACTTATTTTAGTATATCTTAATTAGTACTCGATATCTCCTAATTAGGACATTGTATCTCCTAATTAGAACTTAATATATCCTAATTAGGAGTGAGCATCTCCTAATTAGGAGTTATTAAACAGTTGTAGCATTGACATATATACTAATAGTAAGTTCTAATTAGGATATACTAACTCAGATAGTAAGTCCTAATTAGGAGATACTAAGTCCTAATTATAAATTACTAAGTCCTAATTAGGAGATACTAACTCCTAACTCCTAATTAGGAGATATTATTTCCTAATTAGGAGATTAGATTAGCATTGGCATCAGGACGCTTCCAAAAAAAAATACAAAATGTATCCTTATGTACATTGTAGTTTTTTAATGAAACATAAATGAGCAAATGGGTTGGGCTACAAGTTATACGACCGCCGCAGGGGACATTGATTTTTTTTATTAATTCTTTCACACGAAATAACAATTTGTTCCCTCAATTTAACAATTCGCTCCCTCAACATAACAATTCGTTCCCTCGAATTGACAATTCGTTCCCACGAAATAACAATTCGTTCCCTCGAATTGACAATGCATTCCCACGAAATAGCAATTCGTTGCCACGAATAACAAGTATGTTCCCACTAAATAACAATTGTTATATATAATTATATATTGAGCCATATGTCCTCCCCATAGAGTTCATTTAAACCTTGACTCCCACATCCCATGTTATCCGGTTTAGAGAGGTCCCATGGTGGTGCTATGCATCATCGGCGGTAGAATTTGCCGGTATAGATTGTTTGACATCCGGGGCCCGTTTCACTAAACTTTGTACGACTAAACTGTTCGTAAGTACAAATTTAGGATCGTCTGGAAATTGCAATTGATAGATTTACATTTATTGAGCATAGGCTGCATATGCTCAATAAATGTAAATCCAATATTTGTTTACAAGAAAACATTGTTAATGTGAAATTTGCAGACTATCATAATTTTGCACTTACGAACATTTTAGAATGTTAATGTGATTGAACACATTCCAAACATGCACTCAAATATATTTGGCTCATAGAAACAGCTCAGTAATTTGGGTTTTCAAAAAGTTTAAATGACGTCACATTTTACGTCACACAACGTAGCGTCAAATCGCGGGAAAACTCGTCATTGTATAACTGTTCATGCGCCCATCACAATGAATTGATTATAATCTCAAAAATAGACTAAATGTGCATATATATCCGACGTGGAAGTGTAATAAATAGGATATTCCATCGTACATGTTTGAATAGCGGAAATAATTCACTCGTTACCGTCGGCGTCCGTGCAAGCAACTCGTTCGCTACACTCACTCGGTGCTTACGCACACTGGTGTATTATTTCCCGCTATTTAAAATGTACGATGTCATATCCTCCATATAATCATACTAAATGTATCAGTAGAGGTGGCAACGACTCGGGTCCCTTGTATATTTATCTAATAGACTTTGCATACGACCTCCGAGAAATGTCTAGCAAACAACACCTACTGTCTGTTTCACGAAACCTGCCCACATTTTACGGCCATATAAACAATGCAAAAACAATATTTATTTCGATAATATTACATTTTATCAAAATATAAGAATGAGCCTTCTTTTTATTTCGTGAAATTTTGTCAAATATTGATTTTATTACGAAAAATGTATTAGTCTATGGGAATTTAACATGGGGGAAAAGGAGGTGGAGGAGCTGTGGGAGGAGTCAAAAAAAATAAAAATGTTGGATATTGACTCTGAAACCTGGCTAAATAGCTTGGAAATTATCTAACTAAGGAAACAAAAGTTAAATTTTGAAAATCGGTCCAGTCTTTCTGAAATTCTAAAAATATTCCTATGGCGATTTCTATGGGGATTTAACATAGGGAAATTCGCAATAAAATCAATATTTGACAAAATGTCACGAACTAAAAAAAAGGTTCATTGTTAAATTTTTATAAAATTTAATATTATCGTAAAAATAATATTGTTTTTGAACTGTTTATATGGCCGTACAATTTGGGCAGGTTTCGTGAAACAGACAGTAGTATCATTTAGTGATGAGTTGATGACTGATACTTGTATGTAGAAATAAGAACAACACGTAACACATCTTCTACTTTCATTAATTTATTAACTTATTGGGACTCGTGTAGTAACCTTAGAACTAGAATAATTTGACAATTTTAATAGTTTGTATGCCTTTAAAGATGGGATAATGCCACCGTTGTGAAGACATGATTGATAAATCAATAAACATTAATGCCTACAATTGGATAAATAAATGTGTACTTGTGGCTTTAATTTGTCATAATAGTCCTAATAGGTGAACACTGTATGATTTTGAAGATATATGATAATGGTAATCATAGAGTTTGTTATCCATGGAATGCTACCATCACAATATGTTTTACCCTAAAAGTAAACAATACGAATCAATTCCTGTGCTTTCTCCATCTTCTGTCATTTAGAACAGCCACACAAATTGATTCTCCATCTTATTTGGCCTGGGCTATATTGCAGTTTATGATTTCCTTCGAGATGATAGACAGTCAATTTTGGATTTCGCTAGGTTAAAAATTAATTGTAGGAAACGAGAGTTGTTGTGTAATTGTAACTTATGTTGCCCCATATTAATAAATTCAGGATTTTACAAAAAACGGTCATCTTGGATGTCAAGACATTGCTAATCTCTAACCCTAACTTTGTTAATTTGTACTTCATTTGTGAGTTTGGTTTCAATATGAGTCGCAAGAGCCTCCTTAACTTATTGCGAGAGGCGGTGATTTTACAAATCACCCGCCGCCGTCATAAAAAGTGTCCGATATGCCAATTTCCAACCGTCCCGTGATGCCTAAAGCGGACGACACAACAACAACAACGGTTTCCTATGGAAGCGTCCTGGTGCCAATGCTAAAATATGTATTATCTCCTAATTAGGATAGGAGATACTAAATCCTAATTAGGAGATAGTAAGTCCTAATTGGGAGATAGTAAGTCCAAATTATGAGATAGTATCTCCTAATTATGACTTACTATCTCCTAATTAGGAGTTAATATCTCCTAATTACATCATATCTCCTAATAAGTCCTAATCAGGATATGAATATCTCCTAATTAGGAGTTAGTATGTCCTAATTAGGAGATAAATATATTTTTGAAATGGCACCAGAATGCTTCCAAAGTTTCGTCTGTTCCGTTTTGGCTGTGGCTGTGATAATGTAATAAATTCAGTATAATAATTATGCATGCTTTTAATCATCAAATATATGCAGTCGTTATTATATATGCAATAATGCATTTCAGGAAAAATAAATGATTACTCCCTCAAATATACTTTGCTAGAAAAGTATACTTTGCAATTTGTATGAAGTCGGCTACAGGTACAGGTCAACATGAGTGTGTAGTTACAATGCTCTCGCAGTCTTTGTGGCTGTAGAGAGATTGAGACGATAAATAAGCGCCTAACTTACAGACATACATTGTACAACAACAACAGGTGCGCATGCATAATTTAACCATTCAGACAGACATCGTTTTCATAGTTCCAATCGAAATCAATTAGAGCTAGCTCCAAATAATATAAGTTAAGAGCTCTTTACATGAATTAGAGACAGCTGAAAATTATTTAGAGAGCACTTCAAGTCAATTGGATCTAGCTCGAAATGAATTAGAGCGAGCTGTAAAGTATTTGGAGAGGTAAAAAAAAACTTATATTTAATGCCTCTTTTAAATTCAATTTGAGCTAGCTGTAAATCATTTACAACTAGCTCAAATTCATTTCAAGCTCTCTCTAAATCATTTGGAGCTAGTTGTAATTATTTTGAGGTAGCTCTAAGTGATTTAGAGAGAGCATTAATTAGACGGACTTTTAGAGCTCCAAATTATTTAGAGAGCTCTTCAAATGAATTGGAGCTAGCTCTAAATAGTTATGCTAGCTCTAATTATATATTTGAGTTTATATAGATTTGGCGTTCCATATAATATAAGAGCTCTTGGTTGCAGCGTTAAACTTTAATGCACGTCAGCAAACATGCATTTAATTAGATTATTCAATACATAGCAAAACATCCAACGAACCGCGACATAAATAGCATGTTGTATGTATACACTTATCATAGTACAGACACCCGGAACGGAATAGTTGTGAACAGCCAATGACAACGTCCTGACAGTAAATTATACGATCACATCGATATAGGACAATCATTACGTAGCTGAAATGGCAGATTATACACATCGCTTACATTAGTGTCGTGCAAAATGGTTGGATAAATAATGGGTGAGTAATGCATGTACTATTATATATAAATATGTTTGAATTCGCATCGTATTTAACCCTTTCACTCCTACAGTAAATATCTGACGTAGACTGTGTGAATGTTTTTTCCATTCACGCGAATATGGGTGTGTATAACATATTAAAATACTGGCAAACACTGCAGATTCTGATGAGACGGCTCGTTACGAGCCGGCTCATCTGGATCTACAGTGTTTGTATTTATTGAAAGTCTGGCATGCGCTGTTGAAAGGGCTAAGTTGACTTTCAATCATGTGTGCGTGTTTAGTGTCAGCCTTGTTCACTGGTGCAAGACTCGGACCTATGACACACACAAACAAATGTTCATTAACAAAAATCCCCACCACCGCGTACTGTACTGTACAGTACAAGACCAGGTGGGTGGGGGCATGTGAATTTTTAAATGGGTATTTTCTTTGTGTCACAGGTCCGATTCTTCCACGTGTGGCCTTATTACGAGGGAAACCCGTGTATAGGTAATGTTAAAGGCATTGTGCAGGGGTGTGATTTTCCCTCTTTTCAGACGATTGTATCTGTTTAGCAACATTTAAAAAATGTCAAGGTCACCGTTACCACTAAGTTAACAAATCCCCTTGCTGTTAGCCTTGACAATAAACAAAATAAAAAATAACAGGTTTGCCATACAAACAAGGTGAACATAAGTCCTCAGTCACCTTGACCTTGGGTGGTCGTACTTGCGTCGTATGCAAAAGAAAGCACCATCCATAGACACACATTGTGGCCAAATATTATCAAAATCGATGAAGAAGTTAATAAGTTATTGACAACTAACAGGCGTTCCTCATGTACGTACGTACGTACGTACGTACGTACGTACATGGTCTGATGCTATGCATAAAGAGCGTTTGATTTTGCTCAAACTGCCAAAAAATCACACTTTTGTGGAGGAGCTAAAAGGTTTTTTTTTCTTTTTTTGTCACATTTTTTATTTATTTATTTCTCACAATGTGCTGATCACACCCATGACTGTCTCTCAGAAGATGTTCCAAATATGTGGAGAAAGCTAAGAAACGTAATAGTAAAACATCAAACAATTTAAGTTTACACATCAGCGCTCCAGATAAGCTGCGTATTTGCTTAAATACTAAATTACAATTACACAAAACCCAATTGAAATCAGAAGTAGCGAGTATCAAAAAGCAATAACAATTTTGCGGTACCTTTATCATGCTGCATAAAACAATAAACATACCACAACTATAGCATATTTTTTCTTATTTTCCATGAAAACACATCTTGGTATTTCATTATAATTAGACACTTCTAATGAAATGCCAAGACATGTTTTCATTTCGAAGCAAACTATTCAATAATTGCTGTCTGTTGTAAACAGTAGTGTGATTTTATTTTACCCTTATTCAAATTTTGAAATAACCAATTGCTTCAGAAGTGATGGAGTAAAAATACTCAATTACGAATTTCTTATCTGGAGCTACATACATTGTTTTAAAGTCACTCTTTTTTATTAAATTTTCGACCATATGGTCGAAAATTTAATAAAAAGAGTGACCGTTTATTAAACAATGTGTATTAAATGTGCTTCCCTTCGGAGGTTATTGGAAATTACTATAATTAATTTTAGATTCATACCGTATTTCTTAACACAATTGTACACACGAGTCTCTAGAAAAAAACTATGGATGTGGTAAAAGAATATGTCTATAGTACTGAAAAATAACTAGCGTTGAGAACGTGCTATATTATCCATGTTAGCCACACTGAAAATGTTGTCAACTTTTGACTTAATTTATGAAAAATGTTGTAAATTTTGTAAACTTATTTCATGAAATTATGCAGATGTCCAAAGGTACAAAATCCCATGGCGTTTGTCATATATATACATGTATATAAACAAAGGAGACCATTTGTGGCTGGTGGAGAATTGGGGCTGCTGGGTTTTGCGACCAGTGTATACCCAGATCAGTCTGTGCATCTGCACAGTCTGATCGGGATTTGCACTGTTCGCCATTCAATCAATGAAACATCCGCCGTGCTTCTAACAAGCAATCTAGATCGTTATCGGGCTACAGTAGTGTGCTATTTGATCAGGAGCTACACTGGTCACAAAATCCATATGCCACATTTCTTCGGTCACAGCCACATTTGATAATGCTGTTCTGCTATCACTGTACCAGGAAGCACAAAATGTGAAACATAAGACTTTTATGTGTGAAACGATAGTACCGTGAAACCTCTCTAAACCGGACACCCTGAAGGTCCCTATGGTGTGTGACTTCGAGAGGTTTCACTGTAAATCAGGCATTTGATCATTCTGTGTCATAGTTGAGTGCTTAGTGATCACGAACAGACAGTATCACCTGAGATAAATCACCAAGATACTCATACAAAAATAAGATCACATGTGTTTTCCTGGTGTCCAGTTTAGAAAGGTTCCACTGTACAATAAATAGTATACCACCTACGAAATACAAGAGTTGAATTAATTTAAATATTAGTAAATTAGTAAGTACATACTCAGTAGGCACAACAAATTATGTATAGGAATTAAATAAGTGTATAATTGTGTCACTATTCCAACAGTTCTAAAGATTACGGCCCCGTGCAGGCACCGGGGCGGGATCAACTGATCCTGAGAATAGTGCTGCACTAGCCATTGCTTGTCGTAAAAGGCGACTAAACTGGCTTAACGATTGGGTTCATACTTTCCGGAACCCACTATACCGGATTTGGCCCTCATGTACATGTTTGGCTTTCTTGTATGTGAGAGTTGAGTCAGGCTATGCCCCATATATAAAAGTAAGATTAGCGCTAATCCTATTACTTTTAGGGGATGGGATAAATGATGCTGGTGTGGCGAGGGCCTGGCACCAGATCAGGTTGTTCTAATTTCAGGACTGAATATATATTTTGATTGTAAATATTGAGTTCTGAAGTTGGGATTTACCCCCCTCGGACAGGTGGATACGGGACACGACCCCCGTTGACCCGTCTGCGTGTAGACTCCCTGAGGCTTGTACCTCTATGTCAGAAAAGCGGACGTTAAACCCTATTCACTCACTCAATAACTCTAAAGATTACGAGTGCCCACTATACAGATATAATCATTTAGTAATATTTATTTTACTGATAGTGACTCGCGGTGGTATCAGGCTATTTGTATATGCAAATGAGGCATGATATGTTTTAATTATTTATACTAATTAAATGCGTCACCTGAAAAAGATAATATTTTCTACAGATTATAAAGTATGAACATTATACATCAAAAAAATGAATACAGATAATAAATAGTAATGTATGTTAACATTTTAAGGAAATTTACGTCTGATATAAAATGTATAATAATGCCAATCAATACGTGGGGTAATGGTGAGTTTACGTTTATTTTGCCAGAAAATGTCTCAGATGATGTTTCTGATATAAATAAAAGTGTGTGCCTACTGAGTGGGCATGTACCTTTAATACTCATTACACCATTTATTATCAAAATGATGAATTCGCTACTTCAAGCCCATAGTTTTATATCCGGCGTCTCATATATCTGGTTTAGAAAAACGATACAAATTAAATAAAGTATAGCTAATCTGTGTCACTTGCTGTCTCATTTCTGAGACACATTGCCTTTAAATTTAATATTAACTTCAGCGCTCCAGCTAAGCTGTGTATTTGCGTAAATACCCAATAAAAATTGCGGAAAAACCCAATTAAAAGCCCGAAATAGAGAGTACAAAACAGCAATACTAATTTTGTGGTACCTGTATCATGCTGCAGAAAACAATAAACAGACCACAAACATAGCATATTATTCTTATTTTCCATGAAAACACATCTTGGTATTTCATTAGAATTGTCTCCAAGGAGACAATTCTAATGAAATACCGAGATATGTTTTCATTTCAAAGCAAACTAATTCAATAAGTGCGGTCTGTTCATATGTAAACAGTAGAATGATTTTATTTTACCCAATTAAAATTTTGAAATACTCAATTGCTTCAGAAATGATGGAGTGAAAATACTCCAGTACTATTTCCTTATCTGGAGTCCTGTTAACTAGTAGATTAGTCCGGTGAACACCTGTGATGTAACATGAAAACAACCGGGTAGCTAGAGCAAGGTGTTTCCCGGTTTCTGGTAGCCTGGTAACGATCTATATTGTTTGGCGGTGCGTCATTTGGTGGAATGACGAACAGTGCAGATCCTGATCAGACTGTGCAGATGCACAGGCTGATCTGGATTTACACTGGTCGCAACACCCATAAGCCCCATTTTTCCCGTCACAGCCACATTTGTATTTGACTACACACCAGGAAGAAGCGCAACTCACAAGTGACATGTGATATTATACGTATTTTATTACTATTAGTATTGTATTAAGGTAAAAAATAATAATACAAATACTCGCATATGTTGACTGTCTAGCATCATTACATGTTCCGCGTTACATCACCTGGGAACTACCGTACACCACATTGACTTACTACAACACGCCCACGTCATATGAGGGTAAACATATGTGTGGCTGTGATTGGAGAAATGGGGCTTATGGGTTTTGTTACCAGTGTAGATCCAGATCAGGATCTGCGCTTTTCGCCATTCCATCAATAAAACACCCGCCATGTTTATAGTACGTAGCATAGATCGTTAGCATGCTACCTGAGTGTGCTATTTGCAGGGGCGGATCCTAGAGGGGGTGGGGTCCGGGGTTGTACCCCCCCCCCACCCCTGTTCAGCCACGGAGTTTACATAGATCACAATTTACCACCTTGTCGAGGATAACATACTTAAACCCATGCCATGTCTTATGTCTTATACGCCATGTATTATGTCTTATTTATAACCGCACCGTGTCAAAGAATAATTATAAGATAGTAAGCTTTCCTTGACTTGATGTGTGTTGTGAAGATTAAATATATCGTATGATTGTTGACCCATAACCATGTTAGGGTTTCAATTTACATTCGTCTAACTCTTGTATAGCGTATCTACACGGTTATGTAAGTCAAATAGTCTGACTACTGAACGCCGAACACGGAGCGTGGTTATGCTTCGCTGAGTCATTTGTTATGGGACTATGGGTTATGGATACCGTCAAACACATATGAATAATCCGTGCGCGCTATTATTATTAGTTTACCAACTTTTAAAAAAAAATATGGATACACGTGTTCAGTGGTAAACCTTGAGTACGGACCTTCCTGTGTGAAGGACACTTTATAGTTGGGTATTTACTTTATTTGTTATAACTTAGCAATTACACCATTTGGATGTTATTTAGTCATTTTTTTGGCTACCTGTCTTTGTATCACTGCCATTAACTATTGTCATAACATTCTATTAAATTAAAAACAATATTTGTTCAGAAATAGGTTACAGTAGATACAGTTGCATGTGTATAAGTGACCTCAAAATTATGAAAATTACTTGCAAAAAGTGCAGATCCTGATGAGACGGCTCGTAACGAGCCGGCTCATCTGGATCTACACTTTTTGCCTATACAGGCCTGTGGTGTTAAGAGGGTCGTACGCAGGAATTAATTCAGGGAGGGGGTGCGTTATCAACGGCGCGAAGGGCTAAACAATGTGTTTGCACATCCACGGACAGAATTCGGCAGATTAACACATTAACCCGTTCACCCCTAAGTAACTTAAATGGATTTTGGTATGTTAATTTTGCAACCAATCCAATCGTTACAAAATTATTTTCAGACATGTCCATTTCTGAACATGGGTTTTTTTTGTCCTCAAAATTATGAAAATTACTTGCAAAAAGTGCAGATTCTGATGAGACGGCTCGTAACGAGCCGGCTCATCTGGATCTACACTTTTTGCCAATACCACTATACAGGCATGTGGTGTTAAGAGGGTTAAGAGGGGTTAAGAGGGATGCGTACGCATCCGTCGCACCCCTCAGCTCCCGTTATTCAAAGACTGTATAACCACCTATGTACCGTAACGCGTTGCATGGATGGTAACACAATCCTAATTAAGTTTAGAAACCAGCAGATCGTTAGAGAAATGAAAATTGAAATGAAAACAGAAAATCGCATCTGAAGACATATTCCTAGGTCTTTAGAGGATTTTTAGATCACCTGAGCGAACATTTTCAAATGTCTTCTCCTCGTTAACCATTGGGCCTATAGTCACCAAACTTCATGGTCATGGTCATTAGGTTGGGGGATTACAAAATTTGTTAAAATGACGTCATTACGTAATCCAAGATGGCCGCCGTCTAAAAATAGCACAAGAATAGTCAAAAATGGGCGTGGCCATTGGGGTCAAATTTTATTTTGTCTAAATCGGATGGTTATGTCATCCAAGATGGTCGCCGAAAGGTCAAAAGGTCGTTCTTAAATTAGAGATTTCAAAATTATTCTTCACATGAACCGCTTGGCCCATGGTAGCTAAACTTAAAAGTTATGGTCCATGGGTGAAGCCTTTTCAGATTTGTTAAAATAGAGGTCATCGCTAATCCAAGATGGCCGCCGTCGAAAAATAGCATAAATTCTAAAAAAATCTTCTTCTCATGAACCGCTAGCCAGATTTCGACGAAACTCAGTAGGAATGATTGATATACAATGCTCTTTCAAAGTTGTTAAAATGGTGACCCCGGGGTCAAAAATGGGTGTGGCCCGTGGGGTAAAATTGGTGTCAAATTTTATTTTTGACCGAATATGGTCATGTCTATATCAAATCGAAGGTATCAAAGAGGCGATCGCTCTGGTACATTTTATGTCTAAATTGGATCGTCATGTCATCCAAGATGGCCGCCGAAAGGTCAAAATGTCGTTAGTAGTAGTAAAAGGAGAGTTATGGCGATTGTCTGGGGTCTAGATACGATTAGGTCTAGATACGAGGACGAGGGATCTAGATATGAGGGATCTAGATACGAGGACAATACTGGGTCGAGCACATTTTGATAGGGGTTCAAAAATCCAAAAAATCAAAAATCAAATTTTTGACTTTTACAAATCTAGTTGAATCAACAAGGTCACGACGCTGGAGGAGCTTCCGGCGTCTCCAGTCTTGGTTACGAAGTTTATCACGGTCCCGGCTTGAACTTCAATATTGTCAAATACTGTGAACGTGGATCTATATCCAGCATGCTTCGTTATACCAGACTCTTGATAATGTTTTGCAAGCTGTCTGCATTTGACAATTGTTTCAAAACATACAAGCATAGATGTCCGCATATAACTGTTCCAGCCTTTTGGACCTGTTGAGTGTTGTATGAGATTGGCTGCCCTAAATATTATATCAGCTCAGTAGGTGGTTGTAAACCACAGCTATCAAATTAGAACTTGTATTTTCCATTTTTCCACCATGCAACCCAATGGGTACCACCACCTGTCGTAGTTCCATATTGATTATTTAGGTTGTTATTATCCTCTATGTTGAGTATACCGCACTCCTTCTTCCTCAGACGACTGATCAATTCATTACGCATAAAAAACCTTCTAAGGTTTGGTATTCTTAATGACTTGACAGCATCTATCAATTATATATTGCTTAATGGTTTGTTTGGTAAGACTACCATGTTATTTATACTGATGTTCATTTATTTAATAGATACTATAATTTTGTTAATGCGTCATCGTCAATTAAACGACTCTGTGTATCCAAACCACTTCACAAGAGCCTTTTTACCCTTTCGTATCACCCTCTCAATCCTAAACATCTCTTGGTTAGTCTTTTGAAGCTCCTGCTCGTAGAATGTACCTTGCATCTCATCATTGGTGTTGTCTATGATAATGTATGTTATAGGGTTGGTATACTGAATCTTTGATATTGTAAACACCTCATCAGTCCATCTCGGCGTGTACCCCTTCTCAAACGTCTTCTTCTTCTTGGTAATCCTAACCCTATCACCAACAGTAAATTTTGGTTCTGAGTGAACCATCGTATCATCGTACAGATTTCTATACACACGACTCTCATTCTTTGTCATACTAGCTTCTACAGGAGTCATTTTGATTGAAGAATGCTTTGTGCTCTTATATTGATCTACAAGACCATTTAATATATCAATGTACTTCCTGGTGGAATTAGCGCTGAAGTACTTCCACATCTTTTCCTTCATTGTTCTGTTCCATCTCTCAACCACAGATGACTTATCTTCATTCTCCGTACTGTAGAGCTCAAGAAGGCCTTGTAAATTCTTGTTATAAAACTCTTTACCCTTATCCACCCACATCTGTTTTGGTCTCCGTTCCTTTAAGATCGGCTTTAATGCATCTGCAACAGACTTCCCAGTCTTATCTTTTATCGGTATCATCCAACCATACTTTGAGAAGATGTCAATTATAGTCAACAAGTACTTGAAGTTCTTGTTTTCTCTTGAAAAGCGGCCCAAATCTCATCTATGCCATTAGCGTAGACTCTTCTCCTCTGAAACTGTGTAGTGACTGGCTTGTGTAGTTCTTCAGCTAATTGGTAATTCAAAACTACTTGAGTTTTTTTTTTGGTGAGGCCCATCCCAAATTTCATCTTAGTTCCAATTATTTTTCGAACGATGCTTCGGTCTATTTTTTCACGTAAAGATGGATTGTAAATTTCATCCAACTCGTTAATCATGTTCTTATCACATACAGTATTTCGCGTGCCGGTATCTTTATTGTTAGCATAACACACATCGTGATGGTATGCCGCTTTATCAACGCGGTTTATTGGAATGCTCCAAGGCTTAGGAGTAAAGTCATTATTCAACCTTTTGTTAAGCTTTGTTCCAGGACCAGTAAAGTTATGCCTAGGTAGATGCATTTCAAAAAGCAGCTTGTTGATTAGGTTGTTTACAAATCCTTTACCCTCAGTGTTAGATGCGAATTGAGTTTTTGTAGAACCACAAACATTACATTTACATTTTTTCATATTCTTCCCATTTTTTGTGAGAACAACCTCCAAACCACTTGTATCAGTAACCTTTCGATACTTGAACACAGTACATCATTTTATAATATAATCTTTTCTTTTTAATGTAAAAAAAATCTACCATATAAAAAAAATGGAAGTAAAATATCTCTCATGGAATGGAATGAAGTCAAAGAGGTTTAATCATCCTCTACTACCCAAGTCAATACGTGGAGACATTATTGGGAAGTCAGGTTGTGGAAAGATTACCTTGCTACTCAATCTACTACTAAACCCAGGTTGGGTAGATTACAATCGTTTGTTCATGTTTGGTAAGAGCTTGTTCCAACCAGAGTACAGGATATTGAAAAAGGCTTTTGAGGAAAAGCTCCCCAAAGAATCAATTCTCAAGTTATACAACAATCAAGAGGAGATCATGAAACGGAATGTTTCTCCATTAGTATTTGTTGAGGAGATGGGGAAAGACAGAAGAATGCGTCAAAAGACATCGAATGACATCGAATGCAGTTTTTACGAGACGTCAGAGGATGTACCAGATCCACGGGAGCTTAATCCAGACAACAAGAACCTCCTGATCGTTGATGACCTGTTGCTTGAAAAGCAGAACAAATGTGAGTCATATTACATTCATGGAAGACACTCAAACGTGGACTGCTTCTATCTATCACAAAACTACTTTAAGCTCCCTCGACAGACACATTCGCGAGAATGCAAACTTTATCTGCTTATTTTCTCAAGATCTCAAGAACATTAACCACATCTACAACGATCATGTCGGCAGCGATATGACAAAAGACTAGTTTAGAAATGTATGTAAAAAGGCATGGGAGAAACAACATGGTTTTGTTGTGATTGACTTGACCAGTAAGAAGCACAATGGAAAGTATAGGAGTGGACTGGATACATTTTACTGAGTTAAAAAATAATAATAATATATAAAATGACAAGCGCTATTGATATATTAGAAAATATTTCGATAAGAGTAAGAAGTATGAAATAGCTCTAGTCGGCCTAGAGACGTACTACAGCTTTCCAAACTGTCAAACATCGATTCTACAAACAACGTCTTTAGATACTCTAAAGATAATGGTATTACGTGGACAAACATTACTATAGATGAAGGTAGCTATGATATAGTAGGTCTTAATGATACGATTCAAAGCAAGATGAGACAAATTGGTCATTATGATATCGTTAACGATGATTATTATATTACAATATCGGCAAACCCTAACACATTACAGTCAATACTTACTTTAGGAAACAACTATCGGGTTGATTTTGCAATTGCAAACTCTCTCAGGTCTGTTCTAGGTTTTAAGAGTGAAATTTACACTAATATATACAACGAGTCTGAATATATAGTTAACATATTATCTATCAGCAGCATATCAGTCAACATATATATAATTTCAGGCTCGTATGTGAATGGAGAACAATAATCTACAATATATAGCTTTTTCCCCAACGTCTCACCCGGATATAAGATCATCGAAACCCCTCACAACCTAGTCTATCTTCCTATAATAATGGATAGAATCAATCTAATGGAAACATCTTTAGTAGATCAAAACGGAAAACAATTTAATCTCCGAGGAGAAAAGATAGTTGCACGATTTCATATACGATCGACTTAAAAAATTATCTGTTTGTATTAAAAAAAAATTAATATGCCTTAAAGAAATGAATTTCTTAATAAAATGACAAGCGCTATTGATATTGAGAAGAATACAGAGCCTAAAAACTCTTTTCATATAGTGGTGAGTGGCAAAAACACAATCAAAACTAGGTTTAATCCACCATTATATTTTGATAAGAGTAAGAAGTATGAAATAGCTCTAGTCGGCCTAGAGACGTACTACAGCTTTCCAAACATCTCTTCTACAAACAACGTCTGTAGATACTCTAAAGATAATGGTATTACGTGGACAAACATTATTATAGATGAAGGTAGCTATGATATAATAGGTCTTAATGATACGATTCAAAGGAAGATGAGACAAATTGGTCATTATGAGAACTATTACGATGATTATTATATTACAATATCGACAAACCCTAACACATTAAAGTCAATAATTACTTTAGGAAACAACTATCGGGTTGATTTTGCAATAGCAAATTCTATAGGGTCTTTTCTAGGTTTTAATAATAAAATTTACAAAAAAATGACAAATATGTCTGAAAACTTAGTTAAATCTATCAGCAGCATATTGGTCAACATAGATATAATTTCAGGCTCTTACATTAATGGAGAACAATCATCTACAATATATAGCTTTTTCCCCCAACGTCTCACCCGGATATAAGATCATCGAAACCCCTCACAACCTAGTCTATCTTCCTATAATAATGGATAGAATCAATTCAATGGAAACATCGTTAGTGGATCAAAACGGAAAACAACTTAATTTCCGAAGAGAACATATATGTGCACGATTTCACATACGATCGACTTAAAAAGGTATCTGTTTGTATTAAAAAATGAATTATACAAACGTAAAGGTGTTAATTTCAGATGGACAAAAGGAAAAGCTTAAATCAGCTCTTCAATCTGGAGAAGCTGTATCCATCAGATTGAGTCATAGTGGAGAATATGTCATCGCATTGACAAAGGTTCAAGCCAATAAATTGGTGAAGGCATATCAAAATGGGAAAGCAACCACGGCCATCAGAATGAGTAAGGCTCAAATCAAACATAATCTTAAAGTTAAGGGTGGTTTTCTTCCTCTACTTGCAGGATTGGCAGCTAGAGCAGCTCCTATCCTATTGAAAACAGTTGTTCCAGCTTTAGGTGTTAGTGCATTATCTGGGTTGGCTACTACAGGTGTTCAAAAGTGATTAGGTAATGGACTATACCTTAAAAGGGGTGGATGTGTTTGTCAGGTTGAGACGGATGGAGAGGGTCTATATTTAGGACCGCCAAGTGGTTCTGGTCTTGAATCAGTAGGTGAAAACAGTCCATTCAAAAATATCCCACTCTTAGGAATGCTTTTGTAAGGTTTAAGCAAACATATATTATTAAAAATGTCAGTACACAAGATTGGACGAACGCCTCAAAGAAGACGTACTCAGCCACCTTCAATTCAATGGAAACCTAGGATGGAAGTTGAGTTTAAACCAGTAAAGTTAACTCCTACTAAATGGAAGATTTACAACCAAAATAAAATGATTATTAAAGCTAAGGAAATTAAGATCATCTCCCTCGGGTTTCGTGTAGAAATGTCATCTGGTACAAAATTCGTCTCAATGAAGCAAAAGTGTTGTATCATCTTAGATGGGATATTTCTTGATAGTACGATAGACCTTATTGTCTCGATTATGAATAACTCTGAAAATGATGTTGTTCTATTACCTGGACAAGAAATATGTTACATAGACTACATCCAAAATTGATTTAAACAAAATATCAAAATTAAAAAATGGAAATAAAGCAAAAACAAAAGCTTTATCCTTCACTCGACCTTGAACCTTCTGCACCTCCAGAGGATAGAGGTCATGGATATCGTTTATAGAAAATTAATGAAATTCAAAAGTTGCTTGAGAATGAACGTGATAAGCGACAGGCTCTGAGTAAAAAGTACCATCGTGCTAACAACATCATATCTACAATTGATGCAGGACTCATATCTGTAAGTATGGGACTTGGTGCTGGTGGATTTGCACTGCTTTCTAACATCATTGCTACACCATTAGTAATTGATATGGAAGCTACAGCTATAGTGTTAGGATTACTAAGCATCGGTGGAAAATATGCAAGTAAGAATATTTCCTTGAAAGGAGAGAAGCATTTGAAGATTAAGATAATGGCTGAATCAAAAATAAACACTATTCAAAATCTTATCTCCAAGGCTCTTACAGATGACTATATTTCTGATGAAGAGTTTACTTTGATAGTTTCTGAGCTAGACAAATTTAGGGAGATGAAAGAGGGAATAAAACGAAAAACCAAGACCATTGATCAGGAGATGAAAAACACGTTACTGAAACAAGGACGTGAAGAAGCAAGAGAGTATTTCCTCAAGATGTATGGGAAGAACAATTCACGTTAGCTCGGCACTTCAACGATCTGGGATTGATGATTGATGATGATTTATTTATCATATGATGAAAAAACTATGATAAAGATTATCATATGATGAAAAACTGTGATAAAGATTATCATATGATGAAAAACTGTGATAAAGATTATCTAGTCTTTAGAAACATGTCATTTCTAAAAATTACAGATCCGGAGAAGAGGGACTCTATAGTTCAAGAGTATCTCAAAACCAGACGGAACATTAAGCAAAACGATCGATCTGAGCGTGTAGTTGATCAAGATAGGCAAGGTGATCTTTCAAAGTTTTTCAAACCTATGACATCAGCTCTTTTTGATGAGCTTAAGCCTATTAAGAAAGGAATTGAAGAGATTCCAAAGGCGATAACATTTCCTCAGCTTCCAAGTATCCAGATGGAGTCTCCCGGAGAAACCAACTTTATTGGTCCTATTGCTCAACAGTACTTGATAAAGCTTGCATCAAAGGATGGTGATGATAAGACCTATGGGTTATATGATAAACAAGGGAACGTTTACATTGGTGATAAGCAGATAGCAATAGTCGATGACAATATATACTGAAAGGATAAAGAAACGCAGGGTAACAACATACGCAATAATTATTTAAATGCTTGGCCTAAAATTATGAAAACCGGTCAGGCGACTATCTTGGTCACTGTGCACCCAAACCGGTGCCTAAAGTTACTCAACCGTGTAATGCACCGTACCACATAGAGAAGGTGATAAAAAGCCAAAAACACGTGCAGCATGATGATGATAAGTTCGTCAAAACATTTTGTCATACCACTTGATACGCTCGAGGTATACACATCGTTTTCCGCTATTTACACTGAATTTATAGCTCTCACAATCATGGTACGTCTGACGGAAGTTCAGAGGGGTCAGGCTATTGCATTGCTAATGCAAGGTCAAACGCAACAGCAGATTGCTATGCAGTTCGGTGTGAACGTCTCCACCATAGAACGTCTTGCCCGTCGTCTGAGAGAGACCGGAAGGGTTGCAGACCGAGATCGGGACGTCCGCGCGTAACGTCGCGACGTCAAGACAGTGCTATTCGTCTCGCCCACCTACGTAATAGCCATGTTACTGCCACTGAAACCGCTATTAACAGGTAGTCAATCATAATCGCCACATTCACCCCAAAACCGTAAGAAATCGACGGTCGGTCGACATCATGTATACCGACGTCGTGGGGAACGCTTCGCCGACGCTTGCGTTCTTGAAAGGGATAGGTTTGTGGGTGGCTCGGTTATGGTCTGGGGAGGGATATCTTACGGGGTAAAGTCACCGTTAATTGTGGTAGCCGGGAATTTAACCGCCGTAAGATATAGGGATGAAATCCTCCGCCCGGTTGTTGTTCCATTTGTGCAACAGCGTCAACTAATTTTCCTGCATGATAATGCCCGGCCCCATGTATCCAGAGTTTGTCAAGACTTTCTCGCTGACCATAACATTAACCCACTCGACTGGCCAGCGTACAGTCCCGATTTGTCCCCAATCGAACATCTGTGGGACGAACTTGACAGGAGGATAAGGGGGTGTCGGAATACCCCTTCTAATCTCGACCAACTAAGGACTGCATTGTTGGAAGAGTGGAACAATATCCCAATAAGAAGGATAAATGCACTGATGAATTCCATGCACAAGAGAATCAGGGCTGTGACAGATGCGCGAGGGGGGCATACGAGATACTGACAAAACAGTGGATTTCACTGTGCGATATTGTGGGGTACCTTCAATTGTGATTCAATTACTAATGAATTATCGGTCAAAACCTAATGCAATTTTGGTAATGTGTTGAATAAAGATGTTTTTTTAATACTCATATAAAATATTGTATATAACAGCAAACACATCACTTTAAATCACCTCAAATGTTTACCCTGCGTTTCTTCATCCTTTCAGTATAGTTATTGGTGACAAAGAATATGAAGGAACACCTGGTTTGTGGGAGCTATTGCTAACTAAAAAACCAGATTATAATATTTACACAGATCAGGACTATAACATGCTGAGATAATGATGAAGACCAACTCATTACACAGAGGTAATGACCATAATGATAAGCGACCAAATGCTGGTAAGGTATGGAAGTGGAAAAATATCTTGACGAAAATGTTGAAAGATCGATCGTTTGTCGGACAAGGCATGCATCGAGACGTTGATGCTTTGGCAGATCGTTTTGCTCTACTGATGGCTAGCATGTCAGCGGGAAATACAGGAGTAAAGGATGAGATAATATCCATCTTGACTCAGTTGAAGAGTCAAAAAGTAATAGACAATGATTCATATAAAAAGATCTCATCTATAAAAGTATGTATATCTTCGAAAATCATGGATTTAGTTGCAGATATGCCATTGGTGGTTCAGTAATATTTGAACCCTTCGGTAGTTTGCTCTCAAGACTCGCTTCATCCGCCGCAACAAAAGCTATAGGGGGTGTTACCAAAGAAGCGGTAAAGAGGCGGCTATTGATACAGGGGAGAAACTTATCAAAAGGGGAGTTACACAGATTCTCACCCCCAAAGGGGCAAAGAAAGCGGCTATTGATGCAGGGAAGAAACTGTTCGAAAGGGGAGTTACAATCACCCCTAAATCATACGCAATCTGGAGCAACTACGTTACGTCTGCGACGCATCGTAATGTCAATCCAAGTGCACAAAACATCAATACACTGATCGATGGCTCAGGTATGCCCCATAATGCAGTTTCTATCCAAGACCTAGTTCGAAAGCTGAATGGAAAAAAATTGAATTTAACTTAAAGAAATGAATTTCTTAATAAAATGAATGATCTATTATCAAAAGCTATGAAACTCAAAGACGAATTCTACTATGAGCTCCTAAGAGATGACAAAATCGAGATAATTCAAGACAGGGTAATTATGGTCCTAAACGAAGACAATCATCTCCAAGACTATGTCAAATGGAGACAGATCCATGACAAACTCATAGCGCTATATCTTACCATGAAGAAAATGATTGATGATGATGCATCAGACGCAGCAAAAGCTATAGATGAATGTATGAAATCGACAAAGAAACTTATTGCACTCGCAAGTACCATCCAGAATGCAATTTCCAAGACCTTGTTCGAAAATTGTACTGTAGGAAAATCAGCTTAAAGAAATGAATTTCTTAAGAAAATGAATGATCTAAAATTATTCGAAGCTATAGGTGATGCAGCAAATGCCGATACCACAGAAATGGGTATGATCAGACAGATACAAGTCGAAGTCTTGGAGCATGACGAAATACCGTTATTCAGTTAAAAGTCATGTCAAAAGACCGTGGTTTAAAAGGATATTCAAAGCTCAGAAAAGCTGAGCTGATTAATCTGCTTAATCATCGTAACATGTTAGATAATGACATACCTGACATAGAGGATCAAGAGAGACTAAGAGATGACAAAGTCGAAGTCAGTCATCTTCAAGACGAAGTCTTGGTGCTCGAATACGAAGTATATGAGCTCCAATCAGAAGTATATAAGCTCCTAAACAAAGACAAAGTCGAGAGCAGTCAGGTCCAAGACAAATTCAGTCAGCTCCAAGACAAACTCATAGCACTATATATTACCACGAAGAAGACGTTTGAGAAAATGAATGATGATGGTACCGATACCATAGAAAAAGAAATAGAAGTGACAAAAAAAAATTGACAATCGCAAGTGACTCCTAAAATTCCAAAAGCTTCAGCTTGTAATGGTTAATGGTCATTAAAAGACTCGGTGATGGAAAAAATTGAATATGCCTTAAAGAAATGAATGTCTTAATACAATGAATGATATAAAATTCGAGAGAGTCAACTATCCCAAGTACCAGTCTGCATCTATCATCATTAAGAATGCGGTGATGAAGCTTGATGATGAACATGTGATAGAGGATGTTCAGGAAGGTAAGTATAATACCAACTCAGTGCCTATCACATTCTCAAAAAAAACATTTGAAAAGTATAAAAGAAATAGAGGAAGAGGTGAATGATTACCTAGTAGATGAGGAAGGTCTGGATAAGGTAAAGCTTGTGTATGGTAATAAGATGTATCCAAAGATCAAGAAAGACATAATATTTAAGGCAAGTGAAGCAAAATCTGTCAAGCTTAGGAGTATATACCTTGGAGATGCGAAGACATCTCCACAACTGTATCTGGTGTGCTAATCACTTTGTTAATTCGTGAAAATGAATTAACAAAATATCTTGCTAGTGTAAAATGGACATTCTAAGATTTATTGAAGCTCCCATGAGCGATGAGAGTATTGAAGAATATGAGTATCATGAGTATGAATCTGTAACTGGAACAAATCTAAACAATGCCATTGAGATCAGGATCAACATTGAGACACAAGATCTATTTACACATCCAAGTGAGTCTTATCTAATAGTTGAAGGTAGGCTCACAAAGTTAGACAACTCGGTATATGCTAATGAGGATGAAGTTTCTCTTACAAACAGTGTTATTATGCATTTGTTTAGCAACATCAAATATCAGCTCTCTGGGCAAGAGATTGAATCTCTCAGTTCTCCAGGTCAGGGATCCACCATGCTGGGTTTGTTGAAATACCCTGATGACTTTAGCAAGAGTCAGGGTTTGAATCAGCTCTGGTACAAGGACACTGTGGCTGCTGCTAGTATTGCAGATAATGCTGGGTTTACTGTTAGACATAGCTATATCATTAAATCTCCAAACCCCAAAGGAACTTTTAGCTTCCGAATCCCATTGAAACACATATTTGGGTTTTGTGAGGACTACTCCAAAATCATCTACGGTCTCAAGCAGACCCTGACTCTTGTCCGACAGGGTAACAATGATGCAATCTTTAGGGACGGCGGTGCTGACGCTGGTAAAATAACTCTTGAGAAGGTTTCTTGGTTCATCCCACATGTGCTACCAGCTGATGCCGAAAAGTTCCAGCTGTACAAGACGATTGAGTCTAAGGTGACTTTTACCAGTTATTTACAGAATGAGACAACGTAAACACATCTCAGTCCCCCAAAGTACCAATTTTACCTGGAGACTGAGTGTCAAGTCCTCACCGGAGAGACCTCGTTGGGTTATTGTTGCATTCCAGACTGAGAAGGCTAACGATCAAGAGAAGAACCCCTCCGTCTTTGACAACGTTAATGTGAGAAACATGTATATCATGTTAAACTCAACTAGATACCCAGCTGTTGATTACAATATTTCCTTCGATAAACAACAGTTTAGTAGGGTGTATGGCGATGCTGCTGCATTCAGATCCAAGTTTTATCACATGCCTGAGATGGTAAGTAACCCAAACATCACTCCAAGCGATTACAAGGATTTATACCCACTCTTTGTGTTTGATGTGAGCAAGCAGTGCGAGAGGCTGAAGGGCTCTGTGATAGACATCCAAATCAAGGCTCAGTTTGGCGCAAACGTTCCTGCTAACACTGAAGCATTTGCTCTAGTCATCTCAGACAAGATGCTATCATTAAAGTCAGACGGAAACAAGATGAGTGTGATATATTAATTGAATTAATTTAAAGAAAAACAATTCATATATAAAAAATGACAATCAAAATATCAGAACTAATGCATATCCTAAAGGACAACAAGATAAGAGGTTACTCTCACTACAACAAGCCTCAATTGATAGAGCTAGTGAGAGGGAGAGGTCTTCTACCAGATGAACAACCAAAACCTGAGAAACCAAAGCCTGAGATCGATTCAACATTTTAAAGGCTTAGAACAATCAGAAAAAAACCAAGACACGTTAGCCTAAAAAGTGTGGAAACAGGGGAGGTGATTACATTTCCTTCAATCTAAAAGGCATCACGTTTCATCAACAAGGCACCAAGAATCATATCATTTTGGGATGGTAGGGTTTGGAATAAAAAGTATGAAATTACAATCGACAAATAGGTAGAGGCATACATCATGTATGATCATGTATCATACATGGTAGAAATGTAAGAACAAATTGAAAATGAGTTAGAGAAATGAATTTCTTAAGAAAATGGAACGAAATACCGTTATTCAGTTAAAAGCCATGGCAAAAGACCGTGGCTTAAAAAGATATTCAAAGCTCAGAAAAGCTGAGCTTATTAATCTGCTTAATGTCAGAAGTTGTTTATTAGATGATAACGTACCTGATATTGGCGTACCGGTCCTCCAACCAACAATTATTACAAAAACCGTACGGGCAATAAAAACCATACCGCGGATAATAAAAAAGAAATTGAACGAATGGGGTAATTGGTTGATGGATTATATACCTCATAAACCTAAGGTTGTTGATACTGTGCTCGAAGCAGCAAAGAAAAACATCCTCTCCTTCTACAAAAAGAAAGAACCTTTCAAAATCGAGGAGAGTGCATCGGCTCTCAGGAAATTAAGGGTAGTGAAGGATTTACTGAGACATTCTTAGTTGAGGTAAAGAATGTTGTTACTAATATTTTGAGAAATAACCGTCAGACTAAGGTAAAATGGTCCTCAACTGCAACATGGAAAGGGCTAGTATAAACTGGTGATATGTTAATTAAACAAGCATCTTTCAACTCTGAAATTAATATTAACCTGGAGGGGACAGATTTGAATGAGCTATATAGCACAATGACTGAGAGAATCCTTGAGAATATAGCAACATTCCAGATGATGGGTAATAATTGGGTCTTCAAAAAATATTATCAGCTTGGAGCTACATACCGTGAGATATAAGCCACTACAAGGTAACTCTTATATTCCTCTTCCATCAAGGCTTGCATTAAAGAAGGCAATCATCAACATGAAAAACGAGGATGATGAGTGCTTCAAGTGGTCTGTCACACGAGCATTAAACCCCGTAAAGCGGGATGGTGAATGCATCACAAAACTTTTAAAACAACAAGCGGAGGAACTCAATTGGGATAAAATTGCCTTCCCAGTTGACCTTAAAACCATAGATAGGTTTGAAAGACAAAATGCAACCATTTCTGTCAACGTCTTTGGGTATGAGAACGAAGACGTCTATCCTCTTCGGATTAGCAAACATGAGCATGAGAATGTTATTAACCTTTTGTTAATTTCAAATGATGATGAAATACAGCATTATTGCTGGATCAAGAACATGAGCAGGTTGTTGTGCGAGCAGACATCTAAAAGGAACGGTGAACGACATTACTGTCTCCGATGTCTTAACTCCTTCAAATCAGAGGAATCCTTAGGTAAGCATAAAGAGTGATGCGACTCAAAGGAAGCTGTGAAAGTTGAGATGCCTGAG
This sequence comes from Conchocele bisecta, assembly GCA_029237695.1. Taxonomy (NCBI): domain Eukaryota; kingdom Metazoa; phylum Mollusca; class Bivalvia; order Lucinida; family Thyasiridae; genus Conchocele; species Conchocele bisecta. The sequence continues at coordinate 67,334,734 of CM055273.1, forward strand.
GAAGGAACAACATTAAAATTTAAACACTTTTTCAAGTCTATGAAAATACCCTTTGTAGTTTATGCTGACTTTGAGAGCTTCACCCAAAAGTTGGATACGACCCAACCCAACCCAGAAAACAGTTACACTAATCAGTATCAAAAGCATACACCTAGCGGGTTCTGCTACTACATCAAGTGCTTTGATGACGATGTTTACAAAGGAAATCCTGTAATTTACACAAAGCAGTCTGAAGATGAGGACATATCACAGATCTTTGTTGACAGTTTAGATCAAAGCATCGTTGACATCTACACAAAAAATATTTTTCCCAAGAAGATGATCATTACATCAAAACAGCAAAAGGTTTCGAACAGGAAACAGTATGCTGGATATGTGAACAAGATTTGGATGAGGATAGCGTAAGAGATCACTGTCATTTCACTTGTAAGTATCGAGGAGCTGCTCATAACAAATGCAATCTCAGGTACCGGAAACCTAAGTTTACCCCCGTCATATTCCACAACCTGAGCGGGTATGACTCCCACCTATTCATCAAAAACTTGGGTAAAAAGGAGGGTAAGATTAACTACATCCCTAACAATGAGGAGAAGTACATTTCATTTACCAAGGAGTATGTAATTGACAGTTTTATTAACAAAGACGGAGAGGAGAAGGAAGTGAAGCATGAGCTGCGGTTTATTGACAGCTTCAAGTTCATGGCTTCTAGTCTAGATAAACTGGTAGGTAACCTTCAGAAAGATCAATTCGTAAACTTGGAAAGTGAGTATGAAGGTGAGCAGTTGAGTTTGTTAACACGTAAGGGTGTCTATCCATATGACTATGTTGATGGTCTTGAGAGGCTAGCTGAGGTTCTACTACCTCCAAAGGAAGAGTTATATTCTAAGTTGAGTGGTGATGACATTTCAGATGAAGACTATGTACATGCACAAAAGGTCTGGAAAGAGTTTGAATGTAAGACGATGAGAGACTACCACAATCTGTATCTTACGTCAGATGTATTGCTTCTGGCAGACGTATTTGAGACCTTCCGTGATGTCTGCTTGACAAATTATAACCTAGACTCAGTCTGGTATTATACAGCACCATGTTTGGCGTGGGATGCTGCGTTGAAGCTGACTGATGTTGAATTGGAGCTGTTGAGTGACTCTGACATGCTGCTCATGATTGAAAAGGGGATTAGAGGAGGTGTGAGTTGTATCATGACTCGGAATGGAAAGGCAAACAATAAGTACATGGGTGAAATGTTTGATCCTAAAGAACCTAGTAAGTATCTACAATATCTGGATGCTAACAACCTCTATGGATGGGCTATGAGTAAACCACTACCTACACATGGATTTCAGTGGATGATTGAAGGCGAATTGAATGTCTGGGAAACCCATTCCTGTTTCCTAGAGGTTGACTTGGAGTATCATGAAGAGCTGCACGATTTACATAACGAATATCCTCTAGCTCCCGAAAGGGTCGTTGTGAATAAGGTTGAAAAGCTTATACCTAATCTAAACGACAAGACAAAGTATGTCGTTCATTACGAGAACCTCAAGATGTATGAGAGTTTTGGCATAAAGATCACCAAGATACATAGAGGCATCAAGTTCGAGGAGAGCTCTTTGCTTAAAAAGTACATTGATCTAAACACTTCATTAAGAGCCAAGGCAAATAATGACTTTGAAAAAGACTTTTTCAAGCTCATGAACGACTCCGTCTTTGGAAAGACTATGGAAAACATCAGAAACAGGGTTGACATTCAGCTGGTGAATAACGAAGGAAAGGCTATGAAGCTAGCAGCCAAACCTAACTACAAACATTGTACCATCTTCGATGAAAACCTAGTAGCCATTCACATGAAGAAGACCAAAATTAGGTTTGACAAACCGGTTTACCTGGGTATGTCTATCCTAGACTTGAGCAAAACCTTGATGTACGACTTCCACTACAACTACATCAAGAAGAAGTATGGAGATAAAGCTAAGCTATTGTTCACTGACACTGACAGTTTAGCATACGAGATTGAAACTGAGGACTTTTATAAGGACATCAACGGAGAGGTAGAAAGCACCTTCGACACAAGTGGAGTACCAAAAAATCATCCCTCAGGTATACAAACTGATATGAACAAGGTCATCGGTATGATGAAGGATGAATGTGGTGGAAACATTATGCAACAGTTTGTTGGACTAAGAGCTAAGCTGAACAGCTATAAGATGTATGAGGGTAAGGAAGAAAAACGATGGAAAGGTGTAAAGCAGAGTGTGGTCAAAAAGTATATTAGCTTCGATGACTACAATATCTGTATGTTGGGTAGAAATGATCAGTTAAGGAAGATGAACGTAATCAGAAGCCATGGACACGAAATATACACGGAGGAGGTAAACAAGGTAGCACTGTCTTCAAACGATGACAAGCGTATCATTATGGAGGATGGGGTGCACATGTTGGCATATGGACATTGGCGATTGGCTTAAATATATTGGCTTTTAAGAACAAAATGGCTATTACTAGAGACTTTTATAGTGTTTTATTGTTGACGCCAATGATAAGCCTGTTAAGAAAAAAGGCGAAGTTGTGTTTGCTCTTGACCACGGGACTGAATATAAGATTAAGATTGTAAATCATCACAAGACCCGTCGAGCAAATGCTTTAGTTACAGTTGACGGAAAGATCATTGGATATTTTCGCATCAACAAAGACAGCTCAATCACGATAGACCGACCGGTGAACAAAGCTAGAAGACTCACCTTTTATAAACTGGAAAGTGAAGAAGCCAAGAAGGGGTTGTTGTCCGATGAGAACAGAGATCTTGGAACTTTTACTGTCGCTATCGAGAAGGAAAAAATGGTTTTGAGAAAGAATCTTGGTTTTGACGAATGCGATGGCCCTTCAGGAGGAACTGCTCTCGGAAAGGCATCATCCCAGAGATTTTCAGAGTTTGAAGAAATTGATATCGAAACAGAGGTTGTGATAATCAAAGGAGTTATGACCATTGCGAATGACGATGTTGTACCGTTATAGGACATTGTCGATTGGTTTAAAGAAATTGGTTTTAATAATAAAAAAAATGACTGTTGATATATTTGGTCGTAAGCATAGTGAAAATAATCAAACATTCCCTGAAGTAACAGTTAGTTACATAAACAACAATTTTTTAAGAAAGGATGGAAGGAGTGAACTAACTGGTCCACTAAATATGAATATAAACAGAATGTCTAATGTCGTTGATCCTATTGGTGCGCAAGATGCGGCAACCAGGCATTATGTAGATGAGCTGGGCGAAATATTTAATACATTTCTTACTAAATTCAACAAGAAATTAACTGCTCCTGAAAAAGATGCGGCAACCAAGCGTTATGTAGATGGGCGGAGCGAAAGTATTAATTCAATTACTAAAATTAAACTTACTCAATTGATCAAGAAAATAAATAGTCAAGACAAAGAAATTGAAGTATTAGAGGATAAAGCAAAGAAACTCAAAAAGGCCAATCAGAAGTCAGTTATTTATATTTACGCTGAGGAGCGCGGTGCACTTACACCTGGAGAATATGAGTGGTGATTTGGTAGCAACGCGACAAATCAGTATACGGGATACACCATGACAGTGTCCGGGACGATTCTACGAATGGCACTCTCTTCGGTGAACGCGAAGGGCAATGCTACGGGTGAAGTCAGTGTTAACCCTGTTTTAAATGGAATTGATCAAGAGTCTGGTATAACGAAGCATGCTGGATATAGATCCACGTTCACAGTATTTGACAATATTGAAGTTCAAGCCGGGACCGTGATAAACTTCGTAACCAAGACTGGAGACGCCGGAAGCTCCTCCAGCGGCGTGACCTTGTTGATTCAACTAGATTTGTAAAAGTCAAAAATTTGATTTTTGATTTTTTGGATTTTTGACCCCCTATCAAAATGTGCTCGACCCAGTATTGTCCTCGTATCTAGATCCCTCATATCTAGATCCCTCGTCCTCGTATCTAGACCTAATCGTATCTAGACCCCAGAAAATCGCCAGAACTCTCCTTTTACTACTACTGTCGTTCTTTTATTAGAGATTTCAAAAGTCTTCTTCACACGAACCGCTTGGCCCATGGTGGCCAAACTTCACAGTTATGGTCCATGGGTGAAGCTCCTCTGGTGTTCATGGAGTCAGGTGAGCGAATTAGAGCCTTTTCAGATTTGTTAAAACGGAGGTCGTCACTAATCGAAGATGGCCGCCGTCTAAAAGTAGCTCAAATTCTTAAAAAAGATTCTTCTCCTGAACCGCTAGCCGGATTTCGACGAAACTTGGTAGGAATGATCGATGTACAATGCTCTTTCATAGTTGTTAGAATGGTGACCCCGGGGTCAAAAATGGGCGTGGCCCGTGGGGTCAAATTTGGGTCAAATTTTATTTTTAACCGAATATGGTCATGTCTATATCAAATCGAAGGTATCAAAAAGGCGATCACTCTGGTACATTTTATGTCGAAATTTGATGGTCATGTCATCCAAGATGGCCGCCGAAAGGTCAACAGGTCGTTCTTTTATTAGATATTTCAAAATTCTTCTTCACACGAACCGCTTGGCCCATGGTGGCCAAATTTCCCAGTTATGGTCCATGGGTGAAGCTCCTCTGGTGTTCATGGAGTCAGGTGAGCGAATTAGGGCCATCATGGCCCTCTTGTTTTGTGTTCGTGTCACTTTTTGTTTTATGACTTGCTGCTGGTTTCTAGTCATAATTAGGAAATTTGTAACCTTTTTACCCGCAGGCATTCGGCGTGTTTCGGCTTTCTATATATATGAACAAGGCTTCTAACTTTGGTCGGACATGACCTCGTATCACAACACATTCCGCGATTTTATTAACGCTAATGTGAATATTTTGGCGGAAAGTGCACATGTTAATTTGAGAATTATTGTTATCTTGCTAAAATAACATAGTTATTATGCAAATAATATCAAATTACAGCTCCTTTTCCTATGTCGGACACAACCTCGTATCATAACAAATGAAATAATGTGTTTAAGACTCTAACGTCAATAGTGTAGTAGCAACTTCATATGATCATTTGAGAATTATCGATATCGTGCAGAATACATAGAATGCATAGAAAATTACAAGTTTAAACATGTTATTTTGTTATGATACGAGGTCGTGTCCGACCAAAGTTAGACGCCTTGTTCATATATATGTATATAGAGTTATACCGATTAAAGCCGAAACAATCCGAATGCCTGTGGTTTTAACATCCCTGCCACGCTTTATCTACCTGATAGCACAGAGTCAAGTGCGGAGCACCGCGGGGGACGTAGAATTCTTTGTTTTATTAATTCGTTCCCACGAAATAACAATTAGTTTCCTCAATTTAACAATTCGTTCCCATGAACTAACAATTCGTTCCCTCAATTTTACAATTCGTTCCCACGAAACAGCAATTCGTTCCCACAGGAACGAATTGTTAATTCGTGGGAACGAATTGTTAATTCGTGGGAACGAATTGTTATATCGTGGGAACGAATTGTTAATTCGAGGGAACGAATTGTTAAATTGAGGGAACGAATTGTCATTTCGTGGAAACGAATTGTTAATTCGAGGGAACGAATTGTTAATTCGTGGGAACGAATTGTTAATTCGAGGGAACGAATTGTTAATTCGAGGGAACGAATTGTTAAATTGAGGTAACGAATTGTTAATTCGAGGGAACGAATTGTTAATTCGTGGGAACGGATTGTTAATTCGTGGGAACGAATTGTTAATTCGAGGGAACGAATTGTTAAATTGAGGTAACGAATTGTCATTTCGTGGGAACGAATTGTTATTTCGAGGGAACGAATGGTTAATTCGTGGGAACCAATTGTTAAATTGAGGGAACGAATTGTTATATCGTGGGAACGAATTGTTAATTCGAGGGAACGAATTGTTAAATTGAGGGAACGAATTGTAATTTCGTGGGAACGAATTGTTAAATCGAGGGAACGAATTGTTAATTCGTGGGAACGAATTGTTAATTCGAGGGAACGAATTGTTAAATTGAGGTAACGAATTGTCATTTCGTGGGAACGAATTATTAATTCGAGGGAACGAATTGTTAATTCGTGGGAACGAATTGTTAATTCGTGGGAACGAATTGTTAATTCGAGGGAACGAATTGTTAAATTGAGGTAACGAATTGTCATTTCGTGGGAACGAATTGTTAATTCGAGGGAACGAATGGTTAATTCGTGGGAACGAATTGTTAAATTGAGGGAACGAATTGTTATTTCGTCGGAACGAATTAATAAAAAAAATCCATGTCCCAATGTGGGGCTCCGTAGTCAAGAGATTCATAACAGAGCATGACTCCCAGAATGTTTAGTGCACCTGTTAATTTAAAGTGACAATGACTGCCAGTATTGTGCTCTGTAGAGCCGACTATTGTTCATCGACGACTATTGTTCACGTGTATAATTAAGCCGGGGGAAATAACTTAGCCATTACTGAAGCCATTTCACCTTTGTTCATCGACGACTATCGTTCACGTGTATGATTAAGCCGGGGAAAATAAATTAGCCATTTCTGAAGTTATTTTCCCTGGCTTAATTATATACACGTGAACGATAGTCGTCGATGAACAATAGTCGGCTCTAACATCAACGACTATTGTCGACGACTAATGTTCACCGGTAGTGAAGTTTCTTAAAAATTGTCTAAGTGTTCAACGACGCACAGTAAAGGTGACATGGCTTCAGAAATGGTTATTTTTCCCGGCTTAATTATACACGTGAACGATAGTCGTCGATGAACAATAGTCGGCTCTACAGTGCTCACTAACCCGACGTTCCTGTCTGTAACGCAGGGCGACGTATGTATTAAAGGTGCATGCCCACTCAGTAAGCACAAAATGTTCTTTATAGGAATTAAATAAGTGTATAATTGTATCACTATTCCACCAGTACTAAAAATTATAAATGCCCGGAAAACAGATATAATCATTTATTAATATTTATCTTGCTGATAGTGACGCGCGTTGGTATCATGCTATTTTCATATGCAAATGAGGCATGATATGTTTTACTTATTTATACTAATGAAATGCGCCACCTGAAAAAAATATATATTTTCGACAGATTATAAAGTATGATCATTGTACATCAAAAAATAAATACAGAGAATAAATAGTAATGTCGTTAACATTTTAAGGAAACACGGCTATCGCCCCTGATATCAGTGTGAACATTTGTGTCTAAAATAAAATGTATAATAATGCCAATCAATACGTGGGATAATGGTGAATGAATGTTTATTTTGCCATAAAATGGCATACGTACAGAATATACAAAAGTATCTGTATCACTATATTATAACCTACTGCGTGGGCATGTACCTTTAACCCTATTTTCTTTCCCTATTTTCTTTATGTCATCTGGAAAGTGTATGTTGTCACCACTCATTCGAACCGTCTTGACGACACGGTTCAAATGAGTGGTAACAACGTATACCTTTATGGAGAAATAAACAAAATAATATGATTTTTGTTCAACACAAAGTATCGTATGTTTAGACTGAAACGGGTTAAAGTCGGCCTGCGTTACAAACACGTTCTCATTGCTCAAGGACATGTAACCAATGCTCGGGAAACTAATAAAAATTATAAAATCACTAGAACGCACACAGTCTTTTCACTAATTCACACATATTTATATACATATCATTTTCACATGTATTTATTCGCAAAAACAAGTAGATGCTCAGTAGCCGATTTCATCAAAATTCCAAACTATACTTATCTAGCAAAGTATACTTTGAGGGAGTAATAATATATTTTCCCAAAATGCATTATTTCATATAGAACTAACGACTGCATATATTCGATGATTAAAAGTATGCATAATTATTATACTGAATTTATTACATTATCACAGCCAAATGGCTGTGATAATGTAATAGATTCAGTATAATAAAAATTAATAAATTTATCCTTAAATTGAAAATTTCTCCCTCAAAGTATACTTTGATAAGTAGATAAGTATACTTTGCAATGTTGGTGAAATGGGACTTCAAATTGTTGTGTTTTGTGTTTCAGAAGCCGTCTTTAAACCGTGTATTCGTAGTTCCTCTGTGCTGCCAGTACTTGGTCACTGAAGCCAAATCATTCGAAGCTGATCAAGAACGGTTCAATCCACGATGAAGAGTTCACCAGTACACGCGAAATACACAAGACTGCCATATAGGAAAACCTGAAATTGTGACAACGTTGAAATGAGATTGTCTCCTAGAGCGATGGTGCCTGGACGCAAGGAGTAAAGTTCTTAACGTATCTGTTTCTAGAACAGTGTACATGAGGACTGTCACAGATGTGGTGATTTACAAGTTAAGCACATTCCATATCTAATCGAAAGCATATTCGTTAGAGGTTGGATGTTTCACCATACAGTGCTTTTGTCGTACATAACACAACAATTCAAATAACCAAAGTACTAATTGATTACATGTAGGAACTGAACTATGCAGTTTACCAACATGTATGCTGAAGTTCTACCCGACTGCAAACTGAAGATATGGGAGGACTATAATGAAGGGGACACCATATTAGCTATACTGTCACACCAGACAGCTGACGCATATGAATTGCCGTTTTTCAAAGGCGAAGTGCTAACATTCATTGAACAGTACGGTGATAAATACTGTAAGGCTAAAAATGCACTAGGGGATCGTGGCTTCATTCCATTGACGCATGTGGTGTATAAAGAAGTGTTCCACGATAAAAACTGGTTTCAAACAGTTTGTACACGTAAGATGGCAAATAGTTGTCTCGAAAAGGAATCGAATGGCACGTTTCTACTTAGACTGGGTAGTGAAGCCGGTCAGCTTGTGATCTCATCGAAGTCTGAGGATGGCGTGAAACATGAGAAAATCCACCAGGAAGGCTCAATCTATTCATTTCGGGGTTCGAGATATAGCGTGGACGCTATTACAACACTTCTTCAACAGGACGGATATATTCCATTTAACTTTACTTTGCCAGAACCTAAACAAATTTCTCATCATGCTGAAAATGCGCGCGCTCAAATACTAACAGGCGGGCTGGCAATCGCGAAAAATAATTTCCGTCACCGAGAAAAGGATCCGAAATTCCTGACATTACAACAACACAAAAGGTACATAATTATAGGTATATCTTCAGATTTAAACTGGTATGTAACTAGGGATGAAGTCAAAGGCAATGAAGGATTCGCACCTGTCTCTTTTTTTTCAAATTTGACACCAAAGTGGTTTCACGGTGAACAAACTATTAGCTACGCCGATACCATTCTCGGACAGCAAACAGGAAATTGTACATTTCTAGTCACGAGGGATAATTTTCTATACACGTTATCTGCTCGATCTAAAAATGAATATGAACATTTAGCTATTGAATATAAAAACGAAACTGTAACGTGTTTCAATAAAACGTGTGGAAGTATTGTGGAACTGGTCAACTGCTTAATATGCATGCCTGCAGTGCCAATGGTTAGACATCCAATCCCGAAAACAAATTCAGATACCCTCAGTCTTGATTCTGTTGAATTGTATTTAAATGCTTTGGACGAAGGCATCGAACATGATTACAATATACGGATTATGTTAGTAGGTCACTATGGGGCAGGGAAAACAAATCTAGCGAACCGACTTTTGAATGAACCTATTGATGATACAATTCAAAGTACTGACGGCATAGAAATACACGTCAAGGAAGCGTGCTTAAACGTGGAAAATGGACAGTGGGGCAAATATACGACTCATGTAGATGGAGACAGACTTGAAGAAAGAATACAAACTGTGATATTACGATGCAAGTCTGTTAAATCACCAGACCACCAACAGACAGATGTGGTAACAATGATTGAGGATGGAGATGATTCATCTACTGAATCAATGACAATACCAAAAACGCCAATAGACACCAGTCAAACGGCGACACAAAATACCACAGCCACTGACATTGAGAAGAGACGATGTTTAAGAAGGTCAGCTTATGGTTTAACACGACAACAGCGAAAAAGTATATCAGAGCTAGTAAAGCGTAGATCCGGTGACGTATTGGTCCCGGATCTCAGTCCGATATCAATATGGGATTTTGCCGGCCAGTTTATCTTTTATGCCACGCATCAAGTGTTCATGTCAAAAAAGGCGCTTTATATTTTAGTCCTTGATCTCTCAAAGTCATTAGATAGTATTGTCGATGAGAATGACCAGCCAACAATGTGTTCGAACAAAAACAAGAGAACAGTAAAATCGTTCATTGAACTTTGGATGAAATCCATTCACATGACAAATGATGGTGACAACTCTGATCTACCTGCGGTATTGATGATTGGAACACACGAAGACAAACTGTCCATTGCAGGAAAGGACAAGGAGAGATATATCGCGGATTATTTCGAAAATGTAAGGACAATTTTCGACGATTCTCCATTGCTACGACATATACAACCTGAACAGTTCTATTTAGATGCAAGAATTGAAAGTGAAGTCGTTAAGGACATTCAGAAGGCAGTGTATGACATATGCAGCCGGTTACCATGGTGGGGCGAAGAAAAACCTGCGCGGTGGATTAATTTAGAACAGATACTAATAAACCTGCAACACTCAAAGAAGATCGTTAAAGTTGAGGAACTCTTAGAAGAAAATCACAAAAGTCAATTGCCTGTTGAAACCGAAGAAGAAGTACGATTATTTCTACGGAAACAGCATAATGCAGGAAATATTATATACTTTGAGGAAAACGGGCTGGCAAACACTGTCGTATTACAACCTCAGTGGATTGTAGATGCATTTAAATCACTGGTTACGTCTCAACAGTTCTGGAAACGATATCCAAACTTCAGAAAATCGTTAGACGATTTGCACTTGAAAGGGGTTCTCAATAAGGCATTTATCGAAGACTTATGGAAAACGAATGCAGCCAGTAAATCTTTCCTAGAACACATGAATGAACTATTACTCTTTATGGAAAATTTGAACATACTAGCCAAGATGAAAACATACGCGGAGGGAGAGTTGTTTTACTTTGTACCCAGTTTGCTTCCTCAAGCCGAACTCGACATCGCATCAATTATACCAGAAGAAAACAGATCCGCTGTTCTGACGTTCATAGTGGGACACGATTATTCCCACCCACACCTGTTTAATGTCATACTAGCGGCGTTGATAGGCCGATGGAATGTACTAAAGGTTAAAAATGAAGTGAAACTAACTGGTGCCGGTGGTGCGTTCGCATTAGACCAGTCGAAAAGTAACTTGCTAGTGGTAACCATCAGTTCTAATACGGTTAACTGTTATGTGGCAAACATGTCTGGATCACAAATTTATATCAGAATGTGTGATGAGGTGCGGCGGTTCATCACTGCAACAATTGCGAAACAAATCCGTGTAAATGTAAAGGAAGTGTTTGAACTTGCCATAAAGTGTGATCAATCCGACATAGTACCAGGTTCGGATAATTTGCACAAGTGCGATCTATTAGCACAGGAGAGTGAGGTGATGTGCTTTGCCCATAAAGCTCCGCATAGTATCAATGCAAGAACCGTTCTATTGGATTGGTTTCCAGATGGCTATACAACTAAGGACAAGGCCTGTTTGAATGAGTGGGTTGAAAACTCAACAGAATACGTGAATGACAGACGGCTAACTGATAACGACTTAGAACAATTATCGCGCGCATTGGGCATAGGCTGGGAACATATTGGACACTCACTGGGAGTCAGTGGTGTTATGATTGAACACTGCAAACTGGACTATCCGCATAAAACGGAAATGCAAATTTATCAAATGTTAAAGATCTGGAAATACCAAGAGTCTGAAAAGGGGCCAGTTACATTTGTAAAATATACCAGATCCTTGTTTGATAACTTTGATGTCCATATTGACTGGGACAGAGTAAAGAATGTGTGTGAAGGAATCTAATGTTATACGAGTATGTGGCTGTAACTGGAGAAATTGGGATAGTGGGTTTTTCAACCAGTACGTTATATCCAGATCAGCCTGTGCATCATTACAGTCTAATCAGAATCTGCAATATTCGCCATTAATGATACAGTCGTCATGCATCTAAACAAACAATACACCTTTTCATGCACAAAGGAGTGTGCCATTTGATATAATTCAGACACACGCCACGTGACTTTGTACCGAAGAACATTTGAGACGTTTCATGAAATACATTTACAGAAAACGTAATATTTGTAAATATGACGAAATGTTCAAGCGAATGCACAATAGAATTCCACATTTGTTACGAAAATTTAGTCAACTTCCGACTTTGTTTAAGGAAAATATGATACATTTTGTAAACATTTTACATGAGATATACCACATATTCTTATGTACAAAATCACATGGCGTATTTCTACTCAATACAACGATAGATACCTACACCAATAAACCAATATGTGTTCAATAGTAGTCTTTATGCAGATATTGCTAGCCAAAAAAACTACACCATAACGCTGCAGTTAGAAATAATAAGTACATTTGATGTTTTACACGTATCATACATTTTGTGTGATACACCAAAATTGGTCTACTACATGTATTTATATATTACAGGTGTACGCACATTTTTATTGTTAGCAGTATCTGCATAAATACTTAATGGTCACTTTCACATGGTTTATTGTCGGCCCTACTTTATCAGAAGGCGCGACTCTAATCGCCGCTTTTTCTGTCGTTGTCGTTGTCCGCGTCGCCATTCGCGTCAACAAATGTAAAAACGTTTGTACAAGCTTCAATATTTGGACACATGATACATGTGAGCATTTGGAACACACTCATGCCGCCATTACCATGACCTTGACATTTTTTACCTTCACATTTTGTAAGAAACACTAAGCCATTTTATTGCGTCAAAAATGTTTGTACAAGTTTCTTCACCATGATACAACTTTAATATTACTTGACGGATTGCTTCAATATTTGGACACTTTGGACACACGCTTCCGTGACGGATTTTTTGTTTGTGTTAGCTATGGTTTTTGTCGCGCCTGCTTTAGCAGAGGCGCGACTATAGTCGGCGCTTTTTCCGTCGTCCGCGTCGTCGTCGTCCGCGTCGTCCGGTTCTTTTGTAAGGCTAATGCGTTAAAGTTATTGTTTTTTCACAACACGGTCAAATGCCTCGGCAGGCGCGATACCGCTTCCGTGGCGGAATTCTTGTATTAGTAGATTGGCGAATGTTCAGTATTATTATTGCATGTCCACGCTACTCTATCAGGGCCTGTTCCCGTTCGTGTGTCTCTTGGCGGCTATAAACTTAGGGGATAACCATGTTTTGTTTTTCGATTTGAAGCGGTATGTGGGAGGTTTTATGGTCTGTGAATCAGTTTTACAGCGACGCTCGAGGAACGGGATTAAAGGTACATGCCCACTCAGTAGGCACCAAATAGTTATGTATATGAATTAAATAAGTGTATAAAGTACAAGTGGAAAAATAAAAATGTATTCACCATTACCCCACGTATTGCTTGGCATTATTATACATGTTATATCAGACGTAACTTCCACTGATATCAGGGGCGATAACCGTGTTTCCTTAAAATGTTAACGGGCATTACTATTTATTTTCTGTATTTATGTTTTAATGTGCAATGATCATACTTTATATAAAATAATATTTGTTCAGGCGACTCATTTAATTAGTATACATAATTACAAAATATCATGCCTTACTTGCATATGAAAATAGCCTGATACCACCGCGAGACACTATCGGTAAAATAAATATTAGCAAATAATTATATCTGTATAGCAGGCAATCGTGTTTTATAGAACTGGTGGAATAGCGACACACTGGTCGCAAAACCCAAATAACATACTCTTGTAGAACAGTGCAGATCCTGATCAGACTGCGGTTGCACATGCTGATCTGGATCTACACTGGTCGCAAAACCCAAATAACATACTGTTGTAGAACAGTGCAGATCCTGATCAGACTGTGCGGTTGCACAGGCTGATCTGGATCTACACTGGTCGCAACACCCAAATAACATACTATTGTAGAACAGGGCAGATCCTGATCTGACTGTGGAGCTACACTGGTAGTCAAACCCAAAAGCCCTAGTCATAGCCACAAGTATGTGCTTGTTTATTTTTCCGTAATAACACGATAACCCAAGTGGGTGCTTGGTTGGGTGAAAGCGACTGTGTAAATTAATGGTACCGTAATTACCCTAAATATTCGGACACCAAAACCAATTGTTATAAGTGTCATAAACATTTATCAAGTTGATTATGTTGTCCAATGAGGCCTCCGAAGCATTCTGTGAAAATGGCAAATAGTGCAGACCCTGATCAGACTGCTCCTTCAGGAGCAGGCTGGTCTGGGTCTACACTGTTTGCTCACATATTGGTGTCCAAATATTTAGGGTAATTACGGTAATTATTAACTATATGAATCACTATTTACCTGGTTTGGCCCTCGGGTACGTTTATATATTTGGCTCTTCTGTTACCTGGGAGTTGAATTGGGTTATTGTCCATTATAAAAGCATTACAGTTATTACTGATCCTACCGCTTTTGGGAGGGGGCCAAGTGATGCCGGTGTGGCGAGGACCTGGCATCAGAACATTTGAACATGTACCTGTACAGGTAATATATGGGATTTAGTACTAAACACATTGACCCAGCCTTAAATGACCTTAGCTGTTGAATAGGCGGTTAAACCCCAACAAACAAATAAACAAACGTTGACCCAAACCAGTAGCATCGACATGTAATTCGATACCACCAGGAGTATGTTCACATGTCACCGTTGCTCACATACGTTGCTCACATACGTGGCTGTGACTGAAGAAATACGACTTACGGGGTTTTCGACCAGTGTAGATCCAGATCAGCCTGTGCGGATCCGCACAGTCTGATCAGGATCTGCACTGTTCGCCATTCTACCAATGAACCACCCGTCATGCTGCAGCTTCTTACACGCAATATAGATGGTTATCAGTAGTGTTCTACTTCATCACGACATACACTGGTCAATTAAACCAGTAAGCCCTATTTCTCCAGTCATAACCACATATAACATACATGTATATGTGTATCATTATGCACAGGTGAATTACTCTGATCAAATTATATCCCCCCCACCCCCCCACCCCCCCCCCCCCCCACCTGTTGTCATACACAGTACGTCACGGCTTTTGTACAAGTGTTTGGTAACGGAATTTGTCAGGGCATTTTATATTTAGGTTTGAGGAATTTGATTCCTCAAACCTTTTGTTTTCGTTGGTTTTTTTTTTCTTTTTAGGTTTGAGGAATTTGATTCCTCAAACCTTTTGTTTTCGTTGTTTTTTTTTTTCTTTTTCTTTTTCTTTTTTTTCTTTTTCTTTTTATTCAGCCGTCGAGACTACAGCCCAAACCGCTGGTCGGATCGACTTCAAATTTTGTATACCGATTCGCATCAACAGTGAGACGAGAATAACTCAATTTTCAGAATTCTCATGACGTCACTTTTTGCGAAACCGGAAGTGACGGCATATATCATATAATTCCCTATAACTTCCTTATTTTCCAACCGATTTCAAAAATTCTTTTTGAATTGTAAAGCTGCGAGAATTCTCTATCTTCGATTCGCTGACAATGTTTGGCTATCTGCTCAAATGAGAGAGCTATAGACATGTGAAATTGAGAAAAATGAAAAAAATCAACAATTTCAGATTTTTATTTTATTTTAACGGGTGGTCTTTGAAAACTGTTTCCAATTTGTACAGTAATCTCAGCAACATAATTTTTTGACAGCGTCACGCGGGACATTCATCCGCACAGAAGATGATATTTTTCAGAGCAATGGCTTGAATAGTTCTGATTCTATTGTCTTTCAAACTTGGACGTTTTTTTTCAATTTTTCAAATTTGAAATGGTCATAACTTTTTTATTATCTAACCGATTTCAAATATTTTTTTTGCATTAAAAAGCCAACAAAATTCTCTATCTCCGTTTCGCTGGTAGTTTTGGCTATCTGCCCAAATGAGAGAGTTGTAGGCATTTGAAGTTTTTAAAAAAAATTGAAATGGTCATAACTTCCTTATTATTCAACCGATTTCAAATATTTTTTTTGCATTAAAAAGCCAATAAAATTCTCTATCTCCGGTTCGCTGGTAGTTTTTAGCTATCTGCTCAAATGCGCGAGCTACATGCATTTGAAGTTTGAGAACGAGCATATAAACTTAGCCGCCTAGAACAGTGTGTACAGCTGACAAACTTCGAGGTGGAGGCCAGACAGGTATGGTGGGCTGTATCTGACACTGGTTTTATATACGAACTGACATGCTGTGAGTGCTTTAGAATCGTCTCAACTTCAATGTCAGACTAGGGGGTTAACGGTACACATTTCGTAGAACGTTATATAATGAAAAATGCTTAGGATAGTCAAGCGATTCTGAAAATACAAAACTTTATATTTTCAATTTCATTGGAATTGCATCAATTTTTTTTGAGTTTCATATGTTTTCGTCATTGGCAATGTCTTCTAATCACTTTGCCAGTGTACGTTTGTCAGTACATCAAGCCTCAAACCGTTGATGCAGCTTCAGCTGCTCTAGTTGACTTTTATTTTGTTTTATTGATGGAATGGGGGCCATCATAGATACGAGTATTTCACCTGTGTCATTATGCACCCATCGATGTCTTCTTTACCTGGGTTGTGGGATGGCTAGCAACAGGAAATTAGACACAACCTCTTGTTAGGAGTAACTTAACTCTTTGCATGCTGGGAATTTGTGGGCTATAAATAGTTCAAAAATAGCAGACGACAATTCATTGTATTTTATTTTATTTTTCCATATAAGTATCATGAATATGTCTTGGAATTTCATTAGAATTTGTGCAGAGGACGCAATTCTAATGACATTCCAAGACATATTTAGAGAGTGAAATAAGAAACATACTCGTAACTTGTTGGATGTTATTTTCACCGTTAGCATGCAAAGACTTAAGACTATTTTGGTTGCCATTTTGTATTTTTCTCATAAACTGACTATTGACGGTAAGATATTTGTCACGCATGTTTAATATGCATATAGTATTAATATGTTTGACTTTTTAAATGAAGTGAAAACATATTTTAATCAAACACGTTGTGTTTAAAAATAGTTTCAAAGAAAACCTATGGCAGTCATATTGGAAAATGCCGGCCAGAGCCGTCGGTTACCTTTGTTGGCATGTCCATCATCGTGATTCTCGTTCGGGGGTAGTTGCAGATTAATAGTCAGAATCGCTTTTTTTGCACACAATTTCATTACAGTCATACAAACTAACGTTGGTTCTCGGACACGATTTTCGGAAAGTGGCTAGGGATGGCAGATTTGTTTTATACATGTATTCATAGTTCGCCCTACTTTCTAAGCCAATCGCTGGGCAGCATTGTGCTCCACTTATTTCACATATTGCAACGTTTTACCCAAATAAGTTACATATTACCAGATTTAATGATTACCTGTTCGACAGGAAATGGAACATCAATACTCGGGTGGGACCTTGCATTGTACACTTGGATGAACTATAAGTATGTTATTGTTAACTATTCTTTATTTGTTTTTCAAGTATGTACATTTTGCACATGTAGTTGACAAAAAATGTTTAATTTAAGTTACAATGAACTGTTTAGATGTGAAACAACACCAGATTTTATTTATCATTTATTTTCCCGAAATGCATTATTTCATATAGAACTAACGACTGCATATATTTCATGATTAAAAATATGCAGAATTATGATACTGAATTTATTACATTATCACAGCCAAAATGGCTGTGATAATGTAATAAACTCAGTACATGTATATTAAAAATTAATAAATATATCCTTAAATTGAAAGTTTCTCCCTAAAAGTGTACTTAGCAAAATAAGTATACTTTGCAATGTTGATGAAATAGGCTACTGGTCTATTGTATCTGCTATGTTACGGAAATTATTTTGAATTTCCCATATGCACATATTGTTGATGTTTTAACATGGAGTGCCTTGACATATCCGTAAAAGAAACAATAAGGCATACTACACATTATGTGTGGCCGTGACTGGGGAAATGGAGCTTATGGGTTTTAGTTTAAACACTATTTATGTAAAGAATAAAACCATGGGCCGTTGCATTTACTGGGGTGTATAATACATGTGTCTGTTTAAAGTGCGTTTAAACAGACCAAATGTATTATACACCCCTATACATGCAACAGTCATTGGTTTTATTACTTAAATTTACACTGCATTTTCTGATAGTTTCAAAAATGTAAATAACTAAATATGGCGTTAAAATTGAGAATAATCTGGTTTTTACATCATTGTGTCGCAATTCCTGGAACAGCGACGTTGCCGGTCAATAGCGTGCTATTATTGACAACCTGTGGAAATTAATGACGTCAAGCGAACTTTAACCAATCAACAACATGACGTTGAATGGGCGCTTCCATTATGAACTTATGGACTAAATATTTCAAATTATGGCAAGTGAGGTATATATATATATATATATACATACACTTAAAAATAGGTTTAGAATATAAGCTTTTACACTTATGTGAATTATTCTCCTGTGTGTTTTACGATCAGTGTTCTTCTCCTTATGTGTTTTACGATCAGTGTTGATCCAGATGAGTCTACGCATCCGTACAGTGTATACGAACTACAATGGACACCAATCACATATAAGCCCCATTTCTCCAGTCACAGCCACATTTGATACACTCCCGGAGATTTTGCACCTACGGACATCTGCGTAGTTTCATGAAATACGTTTACAAAATTTACAATATTTGTAGTAAATGCCGTCACAAGTTGACAAAATTCTCCAAGTACATGCGAAATTATATTCCGCATGTACCCTGTAAATTTTGTCAACTTTTGACAGCATTTACGGAAAATATTGTAAATTTTGTAAACGTATTTAATGAAATTACGCAGATATCCGAAGGTACAAAATCACAGGGCGTGTCTCATTTGTTATTGTTACTCTACTCCATGCCATATGTAATATGGTGCATGATATTTTATATGCTACAGCTATTATAATAAAAGTTCTCAATTCCAAGCATATTCTTATGTGTCTTAACTAAACTGATTTGTTTCATGATGTTCGCAGTTTTAGTCAGTGGTGTTCGGTAGAGTCGACGGAAGTCCACTACAAGTGAACAATAAAAACAAAATGATTGCCATATTGAACAACTACAGTGGAACCTCTCTAAACCGGACACCAATAACACATTTGTTTGTCTAATTTAATTCCTTTCACTGGCAATTATAGTTAATGTTAATGTCTGATAATGTTTGCAAAGCACACACACACGCTTTGGAGGGTTCGTATTCCAGAATTACACTGGAACCTGTCTAAACCGGACACCGTGGGAGCCCCACAGGGTTTCCGGTTTAGAGAAGTTCCATTGTAATTACATTGTTTATTCAAATCTATGCCATTTATATAGGGGTGAAATGGTTAATGAATCAAACGGATATGACATCCAAATTACCCCCAATATTTCCTGAGATATATGTACATTTGTACATGTTTGTAGAAACTGGGAAATGTGTTCATAGAACACGAAAGCACACACTGGTACAGTGCAGCCTCTCTACAACAGCCACCAATGGGAAGACGCAAAACTGGCTGTTGTAGAGAGGTGGCTGTTGTAGGGAGGTTAATGCTAAATCAAATATTGTCGTCTGGTGTTCTGTTTGTTTATTTTCTTAAATTGTTCTCTTCAAAAACATGCTTTGGCAGCATTTTAGAATCATTTCCAATGGAAATGATTCTAAAATGCTGCCAAACCATTTTTTATTGAGAAAGAAGGCACAATATAATGCAACAGCAGACAGCTAAATCAAATATTGTCGTCTGGTGTTCTGTTTGTTTATTTTCTTAAATTGTTCTCTTCAAAAACATGCTTTGGCAGCATTTTAGAATCATTTCCAATGGAAATGATTCTAAAATGCTGCCAAACCATTTTTTATTGAGAAAGAAGGCACAATATAATGCAACAGCAGACAACAATTTCTTTATGTGACAGCAGTCTAAGGGTTAAATATAGAGGAAACATCAATTTGCGATATAAAATAGCGGCTATTACAGAGAGGGTGTTGTTGTAGAGAGGTGGCCGTTCGGGGAGGTTCGACTGTAGATATGTCCCAATCTGTGTACACTGTAGAAATGGGGCATATGGGGTTTGTGGCCGGTGTAGCTCCGGATCCAATAGCCCACTCATGTAGCCTGATAACGATCAATGTTGCTTGTTAGAAGCATGACGGGTGTCTCATTGATGAAATGGCGAACAGTGCAGACCATGAACAGACTGTACGGATCCGCAGTCAGATCTGGATCTACACTGGTCGCAAAACTCATAAGCCCCATTTATCCAGTAACAGCCACATATATGGGTCACATTATTCGTCGTCTTGTGGTAGTTTCATTCCAACCTGTCGTCGGACTTCATCCATGATTTTAAATATCATTTCCACATCTTTGTGACTGTGTGTTTTACTTGCGGTTTCACCTGAAACGTAATTACATATGATTGGAGAAATGCGGTTTATGGGTTTTACGACCAGCGTAGTTCCAGATCAGCATGTGCATCCGCACAGTCTGATAATGATCTGCTATATTCGAATTTCCATCAATGAAACACCCGTTATGATTATAACAAGCAATATAGATCGTTATCAGGCTACAGATGTGAGCTATTTGGTTAAGCCCCATTTCTCCAGTCACAGCCACATATAGTTTAAATAAAATAATACTGTATTGCTGTCTTTACATGCATCACCACAGGTGGAAGACGCGGATCTGTGACCAAAAAAATGCACATTGAACAACATATATTAACTCCACCCACTTGTTGTCGAACTGTACGCTACGTTCCAACAGACAGTACGACAACACGTGGGTGGGGTAATGAATTTATTTTCAATGGGCAGTTTGTATGTCCAAGGTCCGAGTATTCCACCTGTGGTCATGATAACTGCAATGGATACAAGAAAATACAGGAAGGGAATGTCATCATTTAGCTACTATAGAAGCGTCCTGGTGTCAAGTCCTAATTAGGAGATAATATATCCTAATTAGGAGTTATTATCTCCTAATTATGACTTACTGTATCCTAATTAGGACTTATTTTAGTATATCCTAATTAGTAGTCGTTATCTCCTAATTAGGACATTATATCTCCTAATTAGGACTTAATATATCCTAATTAGGAGTGAGCATCTCCTAATTAGGAGTTATTATATCCTAATTAGGAGATAAAACACTTGTAGCATTGACATATATACTAGTAGTAGGTTCTAATTAGGATATACTAACTCTGATAATAAGTCCTAATTAGGAGATACTAAGTCCTAATTATAAATTACTAAGTCCTAATTAGGAGATACTAACTCCTAGCTCCTAATTAGGAGATATTATTTCCTAATTATGACATTAGATTAGCATTGGCATCAGGACGCTTCCAAAAAACTACAAAATGTATTCTCATGTACATTGTAGTTTTTTAATGAAACATAAATGAGCAAATGGGTTGGGCTACAAGTTATACGACCGCCGCAGGGGACATTGATTTTTTTTATAAATTCTTTCCGACGAAATAACAATTTGTTCCCTCAATTTAACAATTCGCTCCCTCAACATAACAATTCGTTCCCTCGAATTGACAATTCGTTCCCACGAAATAACAATTCGTTCCCTCGAATTGACAATGCATTCCCACGAAATAGCAATTCGTTCCCACGAATAACAATTATGTTCCCACTAAATAACAATTGTTATATAGTGGGAACGAATTGTTATTTCGTGGGAACGAATTGTTAAATTGAGGGAACGAATTGTTAATTCGTGGGAAACGAATTGTTACGAATTGTTAATTCGTGGGAAGGAATTGTTAAATTGACGGAACGAATTGTTACTTCGTTGGAACGAATTGTTATTTTCTGGGAACGAATTAATAAAAAATAATTCTATATTGAGCCATAAGTCCTCCCATATAGTTCATTTAAACCTTGACTCCCACATCCCATGTTATCCGGTTTAGAGAGGTCCCATGGTGGTGCTATGCATCATCGGCGGTAGAATTCGCCGGTATAGATTGTTTGACATCCGGGGCCCGTTTCACTAAACTTTGTACGAGTAAACTGTTCGTAAGTACAAATTTAGGATCGTCTGGAAATTTCAATTGATGGATCTACATTTATTGACCATAGGCTGCATATGCAGCATATGCTCAATAAATGTAAATCCAATAATTGTTTACAACAAAACATTGTTAATGTGAAATTTGCAGACTATCATAATTTTGCAGTTACGAACATTTTAGAATGTTAATGTGATTGAATACATTCCAAACATGCACTCAAATATATTTAGCTCATAGAAACAGCTCAGTAATTTGGATTTCAAAAAGTTTAAATGACGTCACATTTTACGTCACACAACGTAGCGTCAAATCGCGGGAAAACTCGTCATTGTATAACTGCTCATGCGCCCATCACAATGCATTGATTATAATCTCAAAAATAGACTAAATGTGCATATATATCCGACGTGGAAGTGTAATAAATAGGATATTCCATCGTACATGTTTGAATTTGTTAAATTTTTATAAAATTCAATATTATCGTAAAAATAATATTGTTTTTCAACTGTTTATATGGCCGTACAATTTGGGCTGATACTTGTATGTAGAAATAAGAACAACACGTAACACATCTTCTACTTTCATTAATTTATTAACTTATTGGGACTCGTGTAGTAACCTTAGAACTAGAATAATTTGACAATTTTAATAGTTTGTATGCCTTTAAAGATGGGATAATGCCACCGTTGTGAAGACATGATTGATAAATCAATAAACATTAATGCCTACAATTGGATAACAAAATGTGTACTTCTGGCTTTAATTTGTCATAATAGTCCTAATAGGTGAACACTGTATGATTTTGAAGACATATGGTAATGGTAATCATAGAGTTTGTTATCCATGGAATGCTACCATCACAATATGCTTTACCCTAAAAGTAAACAATACGAATTAATTCCTGTGCTTTCTCCATCTTATGTCATTTAGAACAGCCACACAAATTGATTCTCCATCTTATTTGGCCTGGGCTATATTGAAGTTTATGATTTCCTTCGAGATGACAGACAGTCAACTTTGGATTTCGCTAGGTTAAAAATTAATTGTACGAAACGAGAGTTGTTGTGTAATTGTAACTTATGTTGCCCCATATTAATAAATTCAGGATTTTACAAAACAACGGTCATCTTGGATGTCAAGACATTGCTAATCTCTAACCCTAACTTTGTTAATTTGTACTTCATTTGTGAGTTTGGTTTCAATATGTGTCGCAAGAGCCTCCTTAACTTATTGCGAGAGGCGGTGATTTTACAAGTCACCCGCCGCCGTCATAAAAAGTGTTCGATTTGCCCATTTCCAACCGTCCCGTGATGCCTAAAGCGGACGACACAACAACAACGGTTTCCTATGGAAGCGTCCTGGTGCCAATGCTAAAATATTTCTTATCTACTAAATCCTAATTAGGAGATAGTAAGTCCTAATTGGGAGATAGTAAGTCCAAATTATGAGATAGTTTCTCCTAATTATGACTTACTATCTCCTAATTAGGAGTTAATATCTCATAATTAGGACATCATATCTCCTAATAAGTCCTAATCAGGAGATAATATCTCCTAATTAGGAGTTAGTATGTCCTAATTAGGAGATAAATATATTTTTGAAATGGCACCAGGATGCTTCCAAAGTTTCGTTCGTTCCGTTTTGGCTGTGGCTGTGATAATGTAATAAATTCAGTATAATAATTCTGCATGCTTTTAATCATCAAATATATGCAGTCGTTATTCTATATGCAATAATGCATTTCAGGAAAAATAAATGATTACTCCCTCAATGACAAAGTATCCTTTGGTAGAAAAGTATACTTTGCAATTTGTATGAAGTCGGCTACAGGTACAGGTCAACATGAGTGTGTAGTTACAATGCTCTCGCAGTCTTTGTAAATCATTTACAACTAGCTCAAATTCATTTCAAGCTCTCTCTAAATCATTTGGAGCTAGTTGTAATTATTTTGAGGTAGCTCTAAGTGATTTAGAGAGAGCATTAATTAGACGGGCTTTTAGAGCTCCCAATTATTTAGAGAGCTCTTCAAATGAATTGGAGCTAGCTCCAAATGATTTAGAGAGCTCTTCAAATGAATTGGAGCTAGCTCTAAATAGTTATGCTAGCTCTAATTATATATTTGAGTTTATATAGATTTGGCGTTCCATATAATATAATAGCTCTTGGTTGCAGCGTTAAACTCTAATGCACGTCAGCAAACATGCCTTTAATTAGATTATGCAATACATAGCAAAACATCCAACGAACCGCGACATAAATAGCATGTTGTATGTATACACTTGTCATAGTACAGACACCCGGAACGGAATAGTTGTGAACAGCCAATGACAACGTCCGGACAGTAAATTATACGATCACATCGATATAGGACAATCTTTACGTAGCTAAAATGGCAGATTATACACATCGCTTACATTAGTGTCGTGCAAAATGGTTGGATACATAATGGGTGAGTAATGCATGAGTAGTATATAAGAGTCATAATGATACAAGTTTATATGGAAGCCACCCACTACGTGCATTTTGGCATACGTCCGTCTGTCCGTCCGTACGTCCGTGTGTCCGGTTAAAGTTTTTTGGTTAAAGTTTTTCCATCTACTATATCTATTTTTTTAGTGTCCATGCTTCGCCCCAAGGCACGACATGAAGGCCACGGCCATCTAGTCTACAAAAAGAGGGTATAATTATGTTATCCAAGTGTCTATGCTTGGAAAAAACCTGGCCTTCGTGGCTTTGCCTCGTTTCTTGTTATTATACTGAATTTATTACATTATCACAGTCATTTTGGCTGTGATAATGTAATAAATTCAGTATAATAATTCTGCATACTTTTAATCATCGAATATATGCAGTCGTTAGTTCTATATGAAATAATGCATTTCGGGAAAATAAATGATTACTCCCTCAAAGTATACTTTGCTAGATAAGTATACTTCGGAATTTTGATGAAATCGGCTACTGAGCATCTACTTGTTTTGCGAATAAATACATGTGAAAATGATATGTATTTAAATAGGTCTAAATTAGTGAAAAGACTCTGTGTGCGTTCTTCAAGTGATTTTATAATTTTTATTATTTTCCCGAGCATTGGTTACATGTCATTGAGCAGCGAGAACGTGTGTTTCTGTTTGTAAAGCAGGCCGACTTTAACCAATTTCAGTCTAAATATACGATACTTTGTGTTGCAAAAAAATCACATTATTTAGTTTTGTTCTCCACTCATTTGAATCGGTTCGTCACTCGGGCCCGTACGCAGAGGGCATGCGACGGGTGCGTACACACCCCTCTTAACCCTGTCAACACCACTTGCCCGTATATTGGTATTGGCAAAAAGTGTAGATCCAGATGAGCCGGCTCGTTACGAGCCGTCTCATCAGGATCTGCACTTTTTTGCAAGTAATTTTCATAATTTTGAGGACAAAAACACCCCATGTTCAAAAATGGACTGGTCTGAAAATCATTTGATAACTAGAAATGGACGCTTCGACAAGCGCATGTGTATCCCCCTCCCCAGATACACAAGTAGTTTGAAAAAAGGGTGATCGAGTTATGCTCCGGAGACAAAATCGGTGACGGACAAAGGGAGATAACTAAACAATTAGTGATGCAAGAGTTGTCAATCTTGCGCGACACACCTTTAGGGTCTATGCATGTGTGAAGCTACTGGAGTGCAGAATTATTTGTTAATAGTCCTATATTTATGTACATATATCTGCACAGGTGCACATAATGCCACAATAATTTTCAACACAGTTGACGGAAATGTAATATAGAATGTAAATAAAAAAAATAATGCTCGCTACTGGAGCCGAGAATTTTTTTTAATAGTCCTATATGTATCTACATATATCTGCACAGGTCCACATACTGCCACAATATTGTCAACACAGTTTAGGTAAATGTAATAATTTAGCTGTATAAATTACCTGTAATAAGTTAGTGGTCAGTTAAAAAATTTAAAAAGAATGTAAAAAAAAAAAAATTGAAAAAAAAAAAAAAAAAAAAATAAATAAAAAATAATAATACTTGCTACTGGAGCCCAGAATTTTTTTTTAATAGTCCTATATTTATCTACATATATCTGCACAGGTCCACATAATGCCACAATATTTTCAACACAGTTTACGGAAATGTAATATACAATTTTTTTTTTTAAATAATGCTCGCTACTTTAGCGGGGGTAATCATTATGACTCTTATATACTACTACCGCGAGACCATATATTTATGACATGAGAAGATACACCCTATTAGAGATAAAAATCCCTATGTTATACTCAGTATATATATACAACAATCTGTCATACTTTTATTACGAATAAAATAACAACTGACACCCTATTGAAGATAAGAAATCCATAAGTTATACTCAGTATTTTACAGCAATCTGTCACAAATATATACTGACACCCTATTAAAGACAAGTTATCCATATACTCAGTATATATACAACAATCTGTCATACTTTTATTACCAATAAAATAACAACTGACACCCTATTAAAGATAAGAAATCTATAAGTTATACTCAGTATTTTACACCAATCTGTCACAAATATAAACTGACACCCTATTAAAGACAAGTTATCCATAAGTTATACTAAGTATATTACAACAATCTGTCATATATTTATTACGAATAAATATAAACTTACACCCTATTGAAGATAAAAAATCTATTGGTTATACTCAGTATAATGCCTACCATAAAGCAAATGAGAGAGCAAGCTAAGAGTTGGGGAATTTCCCTAAGAGGTTTGAGACTCAAGAAAGATATAGCAGATAGGATAAGTGACACGCGAGCCGTCGTCTACGAGGAGAGGCTGCGGCGTGCGGTTTCGACCGACCGACGACTGCCCGCCGACCCCGAAAAACGCTCCGAGAAATTGGAGAACGAGACGACGGCCAGTCTGCGCGCCACCGCTTACGCGCAGCGTGTAAAAGAAGATCCCAGCGCACGTAGAAAACCCCTATACAAGGCGTACTACAATAAGATTTATCAAGGGTTGGTGGGGGGACCTCCCAAGAAGAGGAGAGATATCGCCAGAGCTTTGGTGGAGGAGGGTCCCAGGATTCTCGCCGAAGAAGCCGAAGTTAGGGAAACTGTTGATAGGGGTAGGAGGAAGATAGTATGGACTTTCGAGAGGGGGGTAGACGGGGAGATCGCTAATCGCATAATGAATACAATTCGCCCAGAGATGACCACGGCATGTTACCTGAGGTATTCGTGCTCGTATCGTATTAGGAACATAGATACCGACGCTACTATGATCTATCACAAACAATCAAAGGGCAGTCCGTGGATAAACGAGATCGCCAAAGCCGAGAGTTGGATATCCGATAGAGAGAAAGGTCGAATGGACATCGACAAAGTCGATAGACCAAACACAAAATGGACCTTCGTTCGTTGGATATCGGTCGAGGTGAAGATGATCATCGACGCGCAACAACTTCTCATGGGAGCGGGAAAACTCCCAGACTGGTTAAGACAGAAAAAGGGAATATATTCCGTCGACACGTACGACGACTACTTGTGTCTGTTTAGGTGCATAGCCATCCAACGTGGAGGGAGACCCGACGGGTGTTGTAGGAAGGCACGAGCTCTGGCTCGCGAATACCTCGGGCACGATAACGGACCGGGTAGTAAGGGAATCCCCCTGGATGATATTAAGAAGGTAGAAGAGCGCTTCAAGATGGGCATTCGCGTTTACGAGCCCACCGCCGACGGAGTGTGGTACCTCATGAAGGTTCCGGCAAATTACGACTTGGTTGGGGGGAAGACAATGACGATAGGAATGTTTGGAGGTCACTCGTTCCTCATAACGAATCTCCGCAAGATGACGAACGAGTACGGGTGCACCGGATGTCAACAACGGTTCACAAAGTCGTGTAACATGCACAGGCACGCGACCACCTGCATGGGTGTGAAGATCGTGGTGACATGTCCAGGTAAGAGGGTAGAGAGACCGCAGTCGGCCTACGAGAAGGCGTTCTATCCTAAGGGGTCAGCGAGTGTGAGGTCGATTCAATGGTTGAGCAGAGAAGATGAGAGAGTGGGAAAGCACATACATCACGCCAACTGCGGTCACGGTGGTGAGAGGTGGGTGGCCGGTGATCCGGTCGACGGTTACTGTCACGAGACCGAGACCGTGTTTCAGTTTCACGGATGCTACTGGCACGGGTGTCCGAGGCATTGCATGAGAGGTAACGCGAGATCGCTGTACAAGAGGACGAAAATTCAAGACGCCAAGATAAGGAAGGCGGGTTACGAGCTGGTGGTGATGTGGGAGTGCGAGTGGTTGAATGATAATTTTGATAAAATTAATACCTACTATCCACAATTGCCACGCGAGGAGGAGACGACTCTGTACCCCCACCAGATAGTCTACGACTTCGAGGCGTATCTCGACAAGTCAAAAACCACGCGACCCACCAAAGATCTGACCTTCGAGGCCGAGCACGTTCCTATATCGGTGTCGTTGGGGGATACGATGCATGAAGGGATCACACACCTATGCGAACGAGATCCCGACACACACGCTAGTCGAGAAGTTCGTGACCGAGCTGCAGATGAGAGGCAAGGCAATCAGGGAGGGGGTTAGGAAGAAGTATCTGCCGGCCGACATAGATATGTTATCGAAGTCTCTGCAAGCAAAGATTATCTCTTGGATTGACCAAGTCCCGGTGGTGGGGTTCAACTGTAGCAGGTACGACCTGAACCTCATCAAGCAGTACTTTGTAGAGAAGTTGGCGGCCATCGTGAATAAGGTGATGGTCGGAAAGAGAGCCAGCACGACGATGTTTCTGTTTACCCCGGAGTTTAAATTTCTCGACATCATCCAGTATCTGGGACCCGGTACCACGTACGACCGGTGGGTTAAGGCGTACGACTGTAAAACGGTAAAGTCTCACTTTCCGTACGAGTGGTTCGATAGCGCGGACAAGCTCGACCATCCGGGGCTGCCAGACTATCCCGAGTGGTACTCGAAGTTGAAGGGTGAGTTCCTACTGTCGTTGTCCGAGTGGAAAGTGTGTAAGAAGGTATTCCGAGAAAAGGGGATGAAGACATTCAAGGAATGGTTGCAACACTACAACGACTTGGATGTAGGACCGTTCCTGGAGGCTCTGAATAAAATGATGGAGTTCTACAGGGGAAGAGGTGTGGATATACTCAAGGATGCCGTGTCTCTACCCGGTGTTTCCCTTCAGTACCTACTCCGCGGGTCGATCGATGGGAAGGCGGACACGCCCGAGCTGTGGTCACCGAAGTCTGAAACTTACGAGATGATGAAGCAGGTATTGGTCGGTGGTCCGTCCATAGTATTCTCCAGATACGCCGAGGCTGGAAGGTCGACGATCAGGGGTCAGGTGGGGAGTCGGGAGGAGAAGATGTGCAAGGCGGTGCTGGGGTACGATGCCAATGCTCTATATCTATCTACTACTGTCGAAGGACATGCCGTGTGGTGAGGAGCAGATATGGACGTGTGACGACCCGGAAAGGCAGTCGTATATAGACCGTTTCGTGAGGAAGGTCAGGAGTGAAAAGTGGTTCGGATTTGCGGAGTTGGATATAGAGGTCCCTGAAACGTTGAGAGACAAGTTCTCTGAAATGTCACCGCTGTTCGTTAATCGAGAAGTCGATGAGAACGAGGTTCCGCAGCACATGAAGGACTACCTGGCCGGGACCGGGAGGAAAAGAGTCGAAGGACAGAGAAAGCTCGTGGGGGCAATGTCCGCCAAGAAGATGATTATATACTCCCCGCTGCTAAAGTGGTATCTGGAGCACGGTCTGATCGTCAAGGCGGTGCATAGGGTGATAGACTACACGCCCGGCAAACCGTTTCAATGGTTCGTTAAAGAGGTCACCGCTGCTAGACGGACGGGGGACGTCGACAAGAGCAAGGCGGTGTTGGCGGAGATATTCAAACTGGTTGGCAACGCGTGTTGTGGCAAGCTGATAGAGGCACAAGAGAGACACCTGAACACCACATATACGAAGGATGAGAAGACTGTCGATCGGGCACTGAGGTCGGCGTGGTTCGAAGACCTGGAGGAGATTGGGGAGGCTTACGAGATATCGAGCAGGAAGACGCCAGTGGTGATCAACAGACCGTTTCAGTGTGGCATAGCGGTCTACCAGTTGGCCAAGCTCCGGATGCTGGAGTTCTACTACGATTTCTTGGACAAGTACGTGGATCGCGGAGATTTCGAACTGATACAGATGGACACTGACAGCATGTACTTCGCGCTGTCGGAGAAGACGCTGGCGGCGGTGGAAGAGAAAGAAAGAATATGAAGAGAAAGTTTAATAAGGAGAAGACCGAGTGGTTGGCGTGGGACGTGTGGAGCAACAGAACTCCGGGACTGTTCAAGCTGGAATTCGAAGGGGATAGAGCCATCGCTCTGTGTAGCAAGTGTTACTACGTGAGCGGTGATGGAAAATCTAAGCACTCAGCCAAGGGGATGTCGAAGAGATCTAACGATCTGACTTGGGGAAGGTATAAGAGTGCTCTCGAAGGGGGTAGGGATATGGCGGAGAACAGGGGATTCAGAATGATTAACGGGGTGATGACGACGTACTGTCAACAAAAATTAGGACTCTCGGCGTACTACGACAAGAGGAGAGTGATGGAAGACGGTTACACACCGTGCCTATAGGATAGATAAAAAAAAGAACTCTGAGAGAATACTAAAGACTCTGACGATCCGGGGGTAGCTGAGTGTCAGAAGGCACCGCGAGAAGTTCTTCGCGAACAAACCCTCGAGATGGCCCATCATCCAAATAGTAGAGCACGGGCTCATCGGGCTTGGTAATAGATCGATCTAGATGATATACATTGAGAGACCACACGGGATCAGTCGCGCGGCGGCTGCCACCTTCGAGCTCTCCCGGTTGATAGAGGTACCGGACATCAATATCCGATGGAAGCCGTTGCTCCTCTAAACCAACGGGTCGCCCGCGCGAGACGGCAGAGGGATCGCTCGTCACCCTTTTAAACTTGATAGCATCTACGGGCTTCTTACCTATCAATCTGGTCACCTCTCCGTTCAATGCGGAGACCACGGCGGCAGTCTGGCCACCCACTCGGTCGATCGCGAATGAGGGTCTACAAGTTCTTTAGCGTATTGGTGTCCGAACAGTCTCTCAGCCAGGGTTCGATTGAAGCGTTCCACGATCCCCTGGTCCCGGTGGATGTTGACGCGGCCGCGTCTGATAGAAACGTCGTGCTTAGACAATAGATGAGAGACCGCGCCCATCCGCGCCCATGAACTCGCGGCCGGGATCGACCTGGAGAAGATTCGGCCATTTGAGAGGACTCCTCTTATATATTCGGGAGAGAGCCTCGGCCACCTCCTTAGCCTCCTTAGACTCTTTAGTGGCCAACGGCTCAGCCCCCTTATAACGACTCGCTACGTCAACGACAGTCAGCGCGTACTTGTACGTCTTACGACCGACGCGATCGTGAGGGAGAAACAGGAGATCCGCTTGGTGAACTTGGTTCGGTACCGGCACGTCGAATTTCGGGCGCGGAATATTGTGAGGCGCGGGTAAATAGATCTGCCAGATGGCCTGCTTCTTGATCCATTCCTTGACAGCGTTTTCTGAAACCTTGGTCGCCGCCACGAGGTTCTTGATGGCAGCGAGTCCCTTCAAGTAGCCGCGGGGGCTATAGTACGTGTTCGCTAGCTTCCGCGTTAGGCGAACCGATAGTTTGGTATTAAGTTTGCGCATGTTCATCGTATGCGATGTATTCTAATATATCTGACAATCTCCAACATGCCCTCGCCAGATCGTCCGGTAACTGCGTCGATAATAATAAACCTTTGTTGGAAGTACAATCGCGATTGGGGGTTAAGTTCTGAAGGAACTTGGGAAAATCTAATCCCCCTAGGATTGGTGGAGGAATCTAACATCCGCTTTGCGAAAAGGGTGGCCGCTTTTTCGTCCTCCCGCCACGTCTCGAGAGAATCTCGGGCCAGACGAATCATACCCTTTGCACCAGCTATGCGGTGTTTAAGGGCAGTGTAGCCTACATCAATCATAGCAAAATAAAGTTCGTCAACTGACATCGTTCTATATATATATATTTAGTTATTTAAAATAATTAATTTAAAATCTCGATTGAATATAGTAGCCGACGAGCCCCACCACACCCATTCCCACGACGATGAACGCGATCTCGCGGTCTTTTTAGGGCTCTGACGGTACATAGAAATCTGAAAGTTGGGGCTCGCGATCCAGCGGCGCGAGACTTTTCTGCGGATATGCCAGCGCGTACTCGCGGTTGGCTTCTTCAACGTTCTGAAAAGTTTGTGCGGCGTGATTTTCGCGGCGAAGCTCTTCATTGACCCAGTCAAGATGGGCGGTTCGTTTTTCCAACCACGCTTCATTTGCGCTATTGAATTGTTCTACAGCTAAATCGTGACGCGTACTCTCCTCATCCGCGTTCGAGTTTTGTAGTTTAGATAATAGAAAGTTGCTGCCGGTGAACGCAAATGCGTTTAAGAGCGCACCACCTATCATTATTGCGATTGAAGCCATTTATTTCCATATATTAACTGGTAGAATTCCAGCTTTAACTAGATAATCTCGGGTCCAAACTGCGGCCGCTACATCTAAGGTCGCGAGCCCTACGTCTCTCACAGTAAAGTCCAATTTGGGAGCGGATCCTCCTAGGGCCATCTTTGATAGTCGAGCATACCCGATACTGAAACCCGATATCACCACGGCGTGATAAAGCGCATTCACTAACATTTTACCATCTTGTTCAGCCATTATTGCATATAAAAGGGGTCGCGATCAATGTTTAAATGGGGCGCATCCAATCGCGATTGGTGTTTCGTAACTTTCTTCTGAACACTGGCTGGTTGTTTTTTCGATAATAGGGGGTATTTCCACACGCACAAGGCACCAACAACTGCCAGACCACCACCAACAACCCAACTCCAATTCACGAATTTGGGTTCAATCGGATTCGCCCAACTCCAACGGCAGTTGGTATTGGGTGTTGAGTGTGCTTCCAATTCGTGAATTGGGGTTGTACTCAACTCTGTCTTCAGATGTTTTGCTGTCTCCGTCCCCGATTGCAACGACTGTTTAGCCTCTCGAAGCTCGGCGAGTATTTTATCTTGTTTAACTTTTCGGGTGGCAGCCGCCGCCCGCCCAGCTGCCTGTCTTTTGGGATTTTTTATATGTGGTATGTCATCCAGTGGCGGAGTTGGGTTCGATTGGGTTGGAGCAATCGGGTTCAACTCCGTCACTCTCGCGGGTGTGTCTTGTGTCATCATTTTCAGGGCTTATAGTTCGTGGGCATATATGTCCAAATTGACAGTGTTTACCCGTGGTCAACGCGGTTGTCAGCGGAGCTAAGTACATTCCAAACTTGTGATAAATTGAGCAGCAGGCTGTTCTAAGAGTGTGACCTATAAAAGGGTCAGTCTCTAGATCGTCAATCAATCCCGCGGTGTTTGGTATAGGGAGAAGTATACTAACGGCGGTTGCGTACAAATGAATAGCCGCCGATCCGAGATTTTTTATTTTGTCATCTCCGCTCCCAATTTGGATTCGTATCGCGCATACATTTTATCGATCTCCGCATCTGACATCTTATCCACCTGAAAACTGAGAGACGCCTACCGAGATAATGCTCCGATTGTCCCCCAGCAACCAGCGCAGCTAGCCGCTCTCGTCGCGCCGCATTTTCATTTTCATTCGGAGTCGTTGCACTCAACCCAATACCAACCGCCATTGGAGTTGATTCCGATTGCTCTGTCGGATCATTATCTATGTTGGCAGTCGGAGTTGAGGTTTCTTCTATTAGCTGATCGAGAAGTTCGTCGCAGTTCATTTTTCTTAAAATTAATTTAACTATTCTAACAAGTCTCATCACTTTAACATATTGCAAAGCGCACCACCCGATACTTATGATCACCATTATGTTCGCAACAAAGCTCGCAGCGGAGCACCAAATTGTTAACATTGTTAACCATTGTTCAGCATTTGTTCAACATTTGTTAAGCATTGTTCAGCATTGTTCAGCAATTGCTAAGCATTGTTCAGCATTGTTCAGCATTTGTTCAGTAATTGCTAATTAATTATAAAATTAATTGATAACTTCGTAAGTAGTTGGTTGATCAGTCTTTAGCAAAAGCTTGGCGTGCTTAGTTTCCGAAAGCATCCGTCTAACCTCCAGGCGCTCCTCGCGCGTTGGGGGATAACGTCATTCTCTCGAAGACAGTCATCGAATGAGTCTCGGTCCTTGCAGTGAAAGAGGGCGACCCATTTCGTTTGCTCGCGCAGATCCTTGAGGACGGCGTTGTACTTTTGAGTGGATATCCATACGCTTTGCATAGCATGGCGGCCAGAAAATGCGAGCTCGGAGAGCATGTCCTTCTTTTTGGTCATCGCCGCCTTGGCCGAGCAATCGTCAATCACGTATAGGGTGGGCTCACCCTGGAATTGTTGGTATAAACCACGCAACCAATCGTGAAGCCTATCACCGGGGTCAATAACGTATACCTCAGGGTCGGTCCATATCCACGTTCGCCGCTGATAAGTATCGTTGTGCCGCACAGTGGGACACAGGATCACAATATGACGAAAGGCATCGCGGTAGGAGCCCTCGAGCAAGTCTAGGATGAAAACCGTTTTTCCACATCCTGTCTGTCCACATATTATGGCAGAGTGGGCATCTCCAATCGTGAATTGGCATTGATTGCTAATTTTCTTAATTAATTCTTTAGAATTATCAAATTTATTAATTAATAAATCGTTAGAATGTTTGCTAATTTTCTTAAAATTAATAGATGATTTTTTTATTAAATCAGTAGATCGCTGAGACGTATCGGCCATCTTCGATGTTGAGTTGTGCGTCTGTAATTATATATAAGTACACGTTCAATGGCCCGGCTCCGTCCGCCTCTTTGGTTATCTGGATCGTCACACCCTCGCTAGCGTTCTCAACTTGGCGTCCGCTGCCGTGTATTTGGTCGTCGTCGCTGGCTCGCATGTCTAGCCATAACGCGTATTTGGAATTCAGGAACTCCGCGAGGGAGACGGCCGAGAGATGCAGGTCTTTGGCAACTGCCACAACCTCCGGAGAGCGCTTAGAGCCGGCAGCAAACTGCTTTCTTACTTCGTCCCACTGCTGGTGCGCGCGAAGACCCGCGCTGTAGAGTTGATTGGGAACTCCCTCGATCGTCACCTCTACCTTCGTGATTTTAGGGTTATAGAATTTGTCGGTTTTTCTAGCACCGAACGCGAACCGAGCATCCTCGAACAACATCATTATACCTTTCATCGAGCGGGCGGGTACGTTGACGTTAATATTCCACAATGTGTCGCCTTTGTCTTTCGTCATCTTGCGATGGCGAAGAACTCGGTCGTAAAGTATGGCAACGCGCCCGGCGTACTGGGTTCTGATCAATCGCGCGAGTTCGGGCATCATGACCAGTCGTACTCCAGCGAAACATTATCGATCGTATACGTCGATAACATGTCGCTGGTTATGAGAACTCGGCCGTAGTCGTTGAACGTTAGTTCGTATTCGAGGCGGTCAGCCAAAGCGCTCTGATAGTAGGGCATGTGACTCTCCAGCAACTCAAAGTCGAGCGGATGTAGAACGGTTGCCGTAAGCGCCCGCGACCGCATTGTCACTCGCGTTGTTATCTACCTTGTTACCAGCCCCGATTCTAAGTTTGGTTACATTCTTATTTTTGCTGGTGTCAATACCCTGATAGACAGCGTTTTCGCGCTCTTGCGCCGTCTTCCATAGGTCCTGATAACAATGGTAGACGTCGCTGTCGTCGATCGACATCACCTCATTACCAGAAATCTTTATCATGATCTTCTTGACGATGGCGCGACCAAGGTTCTGAACGACGGTTCGGTCCTCGTCCGTCGACGTCAGCGATAGTGTAAAAAGCGAGGCGAACAGTACCGGCACAATGACGTCGTTAGCTCCGAGGTTGGGGAAGCGGACCAAGAGCTGTTGGTTCTGGTCGATCGTCGATGGGTTGTTCGTAATAACGACACTCTGTCTCACGCCTTTTGCCCCGAGGGGCTCACACATTCTGCGGTATGGATTGAGTTTGCGACCGTATTGACTCGAAGACATAATTTAGTGAAACTATATTAAACCCTTATGGTTTTGTCTTTAATACATAATTAATTTTAAGAAATTAATATGGCTGATTACGATATTGACATGTATGAAATCGGCAGAGACGATTACGTCGATGATGATATAGATGATTATAATGACGAAACGCCCTTCATAGACGCGATAGGGAATCCACCTCCAATTCCAATCCAATCGGGGGAATTAGGTGGCGCTACTACTAGTCAAAGTCGGGAATTACTCGAGGGAGCTGTAAACGACTACTACGAGAGTTTGGCAGAAAAAGGTCTGGTCCCATCTGTCGGTCGTGACTACTCCAAGTTCAAATTTGATCCGAACGGTAGATTGCGACTAAAAGAAGCATGAAATATCCCAATCATCAACACGAGGACCGGTAAACCCCTAGCGTTGGGTACCATTGCCGGGTACCCGGGCGGTGGCCAACTCGTAAGGAACGAACTCGGATTCGTAGATTGGAAGAATATGAAGACTGCTTTGAGTGCCGCAGCTGTAAGGGCCGTAAACAACCTAAAATATAAGATGAACGACTCGACAGTTTCTATCGAGCTCAGCGAGCTCAGCGAGGTCCCTCAAGTGGCCACCGACGTTATTAACGCGGTGGAGACCACGTTCAGCGAAAACGAAATACTCAACCTCGAACAACGGTCTAACGATGACCCACCGTTACCTCTTCGCGAACTCCGGGGACTCGATAAGGTTATGCAAACGGTCCGGGGCGAACTGGTCCGTAACCTCGCCAAACTCTCGTCGCTGGATGAACATATCGCGCTAGAAGAAAGAAAACTGGAGGAAGCCGGTGGCGATAGAGAATCTACCGAGCGGATCACCGAACGCCTACGTTCGTTGCGGGACGAAAGAGAAGCTCGCTTGCAGGCTGCATCTACTAACCGTGAGGCTCTCCGCAACCAAATAAGTCGGATCCGCGAAACAATCTCGAGGGTCCTGCACGAGGAGACGACACTCGGTGAGCGTCTTCGCACTCTGTTCAGAGAACAGGGCATCACGATAGCAAGCATCCTCGTTGCTATCGGCATGACTATATCGACCATAGTTCTAGCTTTCACTGGTGGAGCGGCGCCACCACCCGCGCCAGCACCCACACCACCACCACCCGCGCCATCAGGCGGAGCCAAGGAGTGGGTAAAAAAACAACTAAAAGCCCTCGCCAGTCTCCTGGCTAAATTAGCCGAAAAGGCGGCTGCCGCACTACCTGGACTGATCGGAAGTATCGTTTCTTACTTGCTATCTATATTATCAAAAACGGCCGGATGGCTAGCCAAAAATACTTGGGCTTTAATCGTGGCAATCGCCGGTCTCCTACTATTCTTCGCCAGAGAGTTCCTAAAACCAAAGCGCAAATAATCCGATCGCCACGAGGGCGACGACGAGCCCTAATTTCTCCTCCTCGTGTGTTGTGCTTCCAATTTCACCCAATCTGTGATTGATTGGTCTGTTGATGGAACTCGATGGTGCATCCAATTTACTAATTGAGGGGTACTGGGTTCGATTGTGTTGAGGGATGTGTATCCATTTTGTGTTTTGGGCGTTTTATGAAATCGGTTCCCTCAACACTGTTGAACCCGATCATGTTGGGGGTGCGCTTGATGATATCCGTGTTCACGTTCCCGTTGTGGCCGATTTTTTGATTGGCGGTGGCGATTACGATCTTATTATTGTAACCGTCAACCGGGTGGTCTCGTAGTATCATATTGCTCGGCGCCATATAAAGACCTATTCCAAATACATAGTCTACCGGGGTGCTGGCATTCTGCAAAACGTCTTGATAATTCTGGATCGCCATCTCCAGATCCACCCTAGCTGAGATGGCGTCCTCTACAAGTGTCAAGAATTGTTTTTGTGCATCAAACGCCGTTCCCGTGCCCAGTATAGAACTGCGAGTTTGCTTCTGTGCGCCGAGGATGGCCCAGACGTACGTGCGAATGGAGTCGTTGACGCGAGTAACCCCGGCCTGCGTGAACCCTAGACCCTTATCTAACATAAATGTACCCCACGCGTTCTGAACCTCAGCAGCCTGCTGTATGTAATCGACGTGAGCCCGTTTCGGGGGTAACATTTTACAAGAAAACGCGCCACAGTGCCGACCTCCAGACACTTCTGGCCCGAAAGTCATAGTGGCGGGGTCAAAATTCCCGGCGTTCCGACTGACGATGTTGTCACGGAGTAATCGTGTCTAAAATCGGTCTGCGTCCAATTCCGGACTGGCCCGAATGAGAACGTCCCGAGGCCGGTGGTGGTAGGAAATGCTTTCTGCCTCCAGTCCGCGTCTTTTGAAACGTTAAATTCGTTACACAGTCTTTCAAACGCCATACGGTCGTATGCGTTGGAAATGGGATCCCAGGCGTCGTCTTGAGGTAGTGAAATACCTAGTTCTTTGAGAATCCTCCTAATAGTATAATACGTGTGAAAGTTGTAAACACTTCGGAGCATGACATTCTTGGATGTCAGATGGTCTTTATGTGAAACTCCACACCCGGCTGTTGCGCACCATACAGCGAAATTTATTTGGTTCTGCCAAAACTGCATCGGTGTTGCTTTCCACCAGTTTACCGCCTCCACCGTAGTA
The DNA here is from genome assembly GCA_029237695.1 of Conchocele bisecta. Lineage (NCBI taxonomy): Eukaryota > Metazoa > Mollusca > Bivalvia > Lucinida > Thyasiridae > Conchocele > Conchocele bisecta. The sequence goes on from CM055273.1 coordinate 67,373,564, forward strand.
ATCTTGGGCAGTCTATATTGTTCAAAGATGTTAGGGAAATTGGTGGCAAAGCCACTGGCCGGTCTAACCGTTACGGTTGGGTGTACAAGGTGGTTAACAACGTCTTTTTGCTTGTATTTACCACCGACCGCGTACTTTGCATTAGAGTTAAAGCTAAATGCTTTTGTATCCATTGAAAGATATTATTATGTTTGCTACTATCACTAATGTTCAAAAAGGGAGTTGTGAACTTCAAAAATTAATAGACAACTGCTGCGGACAACGCCGGGTAGGCCTCAGATCAATCATCTTCACGGTTGGGTGGAAAAACGTTGACACGCTCGAGTTTTTCACATCAGAAGTCGAGGGTGTAAGCCCTGTGGCTTTCGGAAACTACCTCCTAACTGAACCAGTGACCTCAGAATTTCGTAGAACTCCAGATGCTATAGTACCTCAGGGTCTTTGGAGTTTCGGAGATCTCCAAGCTTTTGTCGCGGAGAAGATTCCTGGTGTAGTCACTCTCGCAATCTCGAAAGCCACGGGGCTCACAACATTGACCGTTGATAGGCGTTTAAGGATCTCACCGGGGTTGGGCTCACTGTTAGGATTTAAAATAACATACCCTTACAACGATGACGGAGTGTTTGATCCTGGCGAGCACGTCGGCACGACCCCAGTAAACTTCGCCGTCACGAAAACTCTCGGGGTGCACCTGGATCGGGTGAACACATCGTACAACACGGTAGACGGCACTCCCACCACATTACTGAAAACCGTGCCCGCCAGCGACTGTTTCTATGGTGAGACTGTGACCTTAGACTTCCCACACCCCGAGATGAAAGTTTTGGAATCGGGACACATCCACGAGTTGAAGATTTCTATTCTCGATGATAAAGGGCGAGAGTTGAAGAACGATTACCCGATTTCGGTCGTCCTAGAAATTTCAAATTAATTAATTTTAAGAAAATTATTTAGAATTAAACGCATGTTCGAATATATATATATCAACATTATTGAAAATGAGTATATACGGACCAGGTAGTTCTTCCGATTGGGTGACAAATTCAAAGAATTTGGAACCGACAGAAGGGGGATTCATCCCGACAGAGGGCGACTTTTTAACTACCCCAAAAACAAAGGCCTTGATCAATAGAACTATATCGAGGGCCACGGGACGAGATTCACAGAGTCTACTGTCACAACTTAGAGAATATGCCCTGGCTTTGAATACACAAAGTCGTGAAGAAACGCATACGGAACTAAACGAACTAGACAAAAAAATAACCAAATTTCGAAAACAAAAGAGGCCCGGTCGGGTATTGAGAAAGTCCGAGAAGACCACCAGGCGGACCTTACGGAGGCTTATGATGCGTTGCTCTTAAAGGATACTCTCATCAGTGAAGCGACACATTTACCGGAACTAAGACGGGAAAATAACAAAATTTCGAAAAGAGACCAGGTCGGATATTGATAAAGTCCGAGAAGACCGCCAGGCGGCCCTTACGGAGGGTTATGATACGTTGCGCTTAGAGGACTCTCTCATCAGAGAAGCGGCACTTACCGAACTAGACAAAAAAATAACCAAATTTCGAAAGAGGCCACGTCGGGTATTGAGAAAACCCGAGAAGACCACCAGGCGGACCTTACGGAGGCTTATAGGGTGTTGCGCTTAGAGGACTCTCTCAGCAAAGAAGCGGCGGTTGTTGAACTAGACGGAAAAATAACCGAATTTCGAAAGAGACCCGGTCGGGTATCGATAAAGTCCGAGAAGACCACCAGTCGAACCTTGCGGAGGCCCTTGCGGAGACTTATGATGCGTTGCGCTTAGAGGACTCTCTCAGCAAAGAAGCTACTCTTACTGAACTAGACGGGAAAATAGCCGAATTTCTGAAAGAGACCAGGTCGGGGGTTGAGGGGGTCCGAGAAGACCACAAGGAGGCCATTGCGGAGGCTTATGGGGCGTTGCGCTCAGAGGACTCTCTCAACAGAGAAGCGGCACTTACCGAACTAGACAAAAAAATAACCAAATTTCGAAAAGAGGAGGGGGCCGAACGGGTATTGAGAAAGCCCTAGAAGACCGCCAGGCGGACCTTACGGAGGCTTATAGGGTGTTGCGCTCAGAGGACTCTCTCAGAGAAGCGGCGGTTGGTGAACTAGACGGAAAAATAACCGAATTTCGAAAAGAGGCCCGGTCGGGTATTGAGAAAGCTCGAGAAGACCACCAGGCAGCCCTTGCGAAGGCTTATGAAGCGTTGCGCTCAGAGGACTCTCTCATCAGAGAAGCGGCGGTTGCCGAACTAGACGGGAAAATAACCGAATTTCAAAATGAAGCCCGGTCGGGTGTTCAGAAAGCCCTAAAAGGCTACCAGGCGACCATTACGGAGGCTTATGATGCGTTGCGCTTAGAGGACTCTCTCAGTAGAGAAGCGGCACTTACCGAACTAGACGGAAAGATAACCGAAGTTTCCGATAAACTGAAACATGATCGTATAGCCGCGACCAAAGCTCTTGAGGAGGCCTCTTATAATATTCGTACTGAGGCATATAACGCAAACAGTGCGCTTGCCGGAATAGTGCGAACAATGAAAACGCTAAAACGTGCCATAACAGTTTGGGCTGAGAAGCGGGGCCCATTGGTTGAGGGGCATCTATGAATATTCATTCGGTGCCAAAAGCGGTAATAAATGTGGGGGATTAACACTATGACAGCCGCGGGGTGTGAAATTATCCAAATGGCGGTCTGCTCAGTTAATGGTAGTGGTAAACCTGTGGGCGCGGTCGTCGCGATAAATATTGTAGTAGATGGGGAAGAACGGGGGTTTGGAGTCACTAAAATCTCTGGAGATAGTTCGACGGTGGTTTCGTTCTCCGGTTATGATCGAATTAGACTTTCCAAAGGTAGTGTTATTAACTTTGTTACGAAAATCGGTGACAGAGAGTTCTTCCACTATTGTCTCGTTGTTAATTGAACTTATTTTGTAAATACTAATATATTGAAATAAATTTGTAAAATTTAAATATGAACGAATCAACGCTTCCAATTGTCAATACCACTCCATCAACACTGTGTACAATTAACGAAAGAAGTTCAGATTTTAGGTTGAATAATATCGTCGCTATGCAGGATATTTTAGTTAGAGAATATACAAATAGAAAAAGAAACGCTAAAAAATATAGGCGCGCGGTGAACATGGCTGAAGTATCTAGCACGGCTCTGGCGAGTGTTTCTGTGTTGTGTGGGGCGGGGACAGCTGCAACTATATCCACCATTATAACGGTTCCCGTAGCGGGGATTTTATGTGCGGTGTCGGCCGTTTCTGGGTTGTTGTGTATGGTAATTAGGGCGTCGGGTGGAAAACTCGAGAAAAAAGGTAGAAAACATGATAGAATCCTCTCTCTCGCCAGGTCGAAGAAAAATACCATCGACGTTATGGTGTCCAAAGCGTTGGCCGATAAGAAAATATCAAATTTAGAGTTTGAATCCGTGGTGGAAGAAATGGGGAGATATGAACAATTAAAAAATGATATAAGAATCAAGGCACGCGCCACCATGCCCAAAATTGAGTGTACTGATTGGGATAAATTTAGGGAAAAACTTGGAGATAAAGTCGGAAGAAATGTTACAGCACCATTGTGATTTTTTTAAAAAATAATTAATTTTAATTATAAAATTAATTAAAATTAATTATATTGTCGCAGTAAACAATTTATTAATTAATTTTAGGAAAATTATTAACAATTTAAAAAGAAAAAAAAAAGAATTTTTTTTTAGCTTCCACCGAGGCTCGAACCCACGCCAGCAAAACCCTTCTGGGCCCACCCGGCTAGCCACCTTTTCTGATCTTGTCTTTGTCTTACTCGTCTCATGTTGTGGCTAGCCGGGTGTAATAGCTGCCTGTACAGCACACCCCCATCTATCGGCTGATCTAGGAACCAGTGTCGAAAGTCTAGGCAACCTTGGAAGTGCCTGCACGGAAGCACTGAGCGCTCATTTTTCGTCAAGGGGCGTCCCCCAAGACAAATTATTGTTGTTAATTTTACATATATGAAGCTAAAACCGTGTTGTGCAATACCAAATATTTACTCGTTTATTTTTATTTGTTTTATATATAACAAGTTCATTTTTTATTTAATAATATAGGTTATAACGTTCTAAATATTATTAAAAGTAAAATTAAAAAAATTAAAAACATGCCAACCAATCACAATGTAAGAAATACTTCCGGAATATCGATAGCGGGTTGTGTAATACACACCCACGTGTGTGTAGTATATATTACAGTGTGTTTATGTTTCATTCCGGAATATCGATAGCGGGTTGTGTAATACACACCCAGTGTGTGTAGTATATATTATAGTGTGTTTATGTTTCATCCCGGAAGACGTAATCGTGTAATCTCTCTATAAAATGGACACTTAATATACGTGTAAGGTAGGACACATAATTTGCGTGTTTATAACACGTGTAAGTGAAACATTGTCGTCTGCTTGGTGTTGTGATTACAATATAAATTTATAAGCGATATCGTAGAAATGTACGTTCGTAAACGAATCGTTGGGTTTTAAAATTTTTGTATAATACGCCTTAGTTTCATATCCGATACGCATTATCTGTCTTAATGTTCGTATTTGTCTCTTGTATAGTTGACATAATTGCCGGTATAATATTGGAAATGTAACGTTTTTATCGGAGCGTAATAAATTACGCTGGTATTTCATATATTCGATATCGCCTAGTGTTCTCATTTTATAGAATTTATATACAGGATTATAACCCCCGTATTCTTCGTAAACTTCTTCAACACAGTCATTAAAAATTTTCAATTCAAATTGTATTGTATTATCCATTTTCTCTAATAATATTGGTACTCGTTTTTTCTGTTCAATTTTATAAAAATTAGTTTGATAATGTTTTTTACAGTGTTTTAATGCTGTAGAAACACCGTGACTTATTAGATCGATTCTATCTTTCTAACTGACTTTCCGATTTGAATTATTACTAAACGATAATACTTGCGAGCACGTAATCCCTTGTTAGCCATTCGATGAGTAGCCTGAGTGCCACCGCATGGTGGACATAGCAATGACTCGGCTTTGGTCCCTACCCCACAATGCCGACATGGGCGAGGCGAAACGGAACCTCTTCGCATCCATGCACGGTGATGTTTTGCAATATTCGTAAATACCGGTGCGAAAACATCTCTCGTGACTACCTGTCTTCAACCACGCACAATTAACTAGAACCATTATGTTATATATATACTGAGTATAACATAGGGATTTTTATCTCTAATAGGGTGTATCTTCTCATGTCATAAATATATGGTCTCGCGGTAGTAGTATATAAGAGTCATAATGATTACAAGTTTCGTGTGGAAGCCACCACACGTAGTGGGTGGCTTCCATATAAACTTGTATCATTATGACTCTTATATACTACTGCATGTACTATTATATATAAATATGTTTGAATTCGCATCGTATTTAACCCTTTCACTCCTACTGTAAATATCTGACGTAGACTGTGTGATTGTTTTTCCATTCACGCGAATATGGGTGTGTATTAAAGGTGTGTATAACATTAAAATACTGGCAAACACTGCAGATCCTGATGAGACGGCTCGTTACGAGCCGGCTCTTCTGGATCTACAGTGTTTGTATTTATTGAAAGTCTGGCATGCGCTGTTGAAAGGGTTAAGTTGACTTTCAATCATGTGTGCGTGTTTAGTGTCAGCCTTGTTCACTGGTGCAAGACTTGGACCTGTGACACACACAAACAAATGTTCGTTAATAAAAATCTCCACCCACCTAGTCGCGTACTGTACTGTACTGTACTGTACAGTACAAGACCATGTGGGTGGGGGAATGTGAATTTTTAAATGGGCATTTTCTTTGGATCACATGTCCGATTCTGCCACGTGTGGCCTTATTACGAGGGAAACCCGTATATAGGTAATGTTAAAGGCATTGTGCAGGGGTGTGATTTTCCCTCTTTTCAGACGATTGTATCTGTTTAGCAACATTAAAAAATGTCAAGGGCACCGTTACCACTAAGCTAACAAATCCACTTGCTGTCAGCCTTGACAATAAACAAAATAAAAAATAACAGGTTTGCCATACAAACAAGGTGAACATAAGTCCTCAGTCACCTTTACCTTGGGTGGTCGTACTTGCGTCGTATGCAAAAGAAAGCACCATCCATAGACACATTGTGGCCAAATATTATCAAAATCGATGAAGTGGTTAATAAGTTATTGACAACTAACAGGCGTTCCTCATGCATGTACGTACGTACGTGCATACGTACATGTGCTGATGCTATACATAAAGAGCGTTTGATTTTGCTCAAACTGCCAGAAAATCACACTTTTGTGGAGGAGCTAAAAGTGTTTTTCTCCTTTTTTGTCACATTTTTTATTTATTTATTTCTCACAATGTGCTGATCACACCCATGACTGTCTCTCAGAAGATGTTCCAAATATGCAGATAAAGTGAAGAAACGTAATAGTAAAACATCAAACAATTTAAGTTGACACATCAGAGCTCCAGATAAGCTGCGTATTTGCTTAAATACCAAATTACAATTACACAAAACCTAATTTAAATCAGAAGTAGCGAGTATCAAAAAGCAATAACAATTTTACGGTACCTTTATCATGCTGCATAAAACAATAAACATACCACAACTATAGCATATTTTTTCTTATTTTCCATGAAAACACATCTTGGGATTTCATTATAATTAGACACTTCTAATGAAATACCAAGACATGTTTTCATTTCGAAGCAAACTATTCAATAATTGCTGTTTGTTGTAAACAGTAGTGTGATTTTATTTTACCCTTATTCAAATTTTGAAATACCCAATTGCTTCAGAAGTGATGGAGTAAAAATACTCAATTACGAATTCCTTATCTGGAGCTGATACATTGTTTTAAAGTCACTCTTTTTTATTAAATTTTCGACCACATGGTCGAAGATTTAATAAAAAGAGTGACTTTATTAAACAATGTGTATTAAATGTGCTTCCCTTCGGAGGTTATTGGAAATTACTATAATTAATTTTAGATTCATACCGTATTTCTGAACACAATTGTACACACGAGTCTCTAGAAAAAACTATGGATGTGGTAAAAGAATATGTTTATGTACTGATAAATAACTAGCGTTGAGAACGTGCTATATTATCCATGTTAGCCAAACACCAGTTTTGTTTATAAACGTCCAATATGCTTATGTTTTATTCTTTAGTACATAAGTATGAGACATGCCATCGGATTTGACCTTTGTACATCTGCGTAATTCAAGTTAATATGTATATACAACATTTACAATATTCTCCGTAAATAGTTGACACACTTCTCAGAATGCATGCGCATGTACAACTTTTTACTTAATTTATGAAATATGTTGTAAATTGTGTACACTTATTTCATGAAATTATGCAGATGTCCAAAGGTACAAAATCCCATGGCGTTTGTCATATATATACATGTATATACACAAAGGAGACCATTTGTGGCTGGTGGAGAATTGGGGCTGCTGAGTTTTGCGACCAGTGTAGACCCAGATCAGTCTGTGCATCCGCACAGTCTGATCGGGATTTGCACTGTTCGCCATTCAATCAATGAAACATCCACGGTGCTTCTAACAAGCAATCTAGATCGTTATCAGGCTACAGTAGTGTGCTATTTGATCAGGAGCTACACTGGTCACAAAATCCATATGCCACATTTCTTCGGTCACAGCCACATTTGATAATGCTATTCGGCTGTACCAGGAAGCACAAAATGTGAAAAATAAGACTTTTATGTGTGAAACGATAGTACCGTGAAACCTCTCTAAACCGGACACCCTGAAGGTCCCTATGGTGTCTGACTTCGAGAGGTTTCACTGTAAATCAGGCATTTGATCATTCTGCGTCATAGTTGAGTGCTTAGTGATCACGTATAGACAGTATCACCTGAGATAAATCACCAAGAAAATCATCCAAAAATAAGATCACATGTGTTTTCCTGGTGTCCAGTTTAGAAAGGTTCCACTGTACAATAAATAGTATACCACCTACGAAATACAAGAGTTGAATTAATTTAAATATTAGTAAATTAGTAAGTACATAGTCACTCAGTTGGCACAACAAATTATGTATAGGAATTAAATAAGTGTATAATTGTGTCACTATTCCAACAGTTCTAAAGATTACGAATGCCCGCTATACAGATATAATCATTTAGTAATATTTAGTTTACTGATAGTGACTCACGGTGGTATCAGGCTATTTGCATATGCAAATGAGGCATGATATGTTTTAATTACCTGAAAAAAATAATATTTTCTATAGATTATAAAGTATGATCATTATACATCAAAAAAATAAATACAGATAATAAATAGCAATGTATGTTAACATTTTAAGGAAACACGGTTATCGCCCCTGATATCAGTGTGGAAATTTACGTCTGATATAAAATGTATAATAATGCCAATCAATACGTGGGGTAATGGTGAGTTTACGTTTATTTTGCCAGAAAATGTCTCAGATGATGTTTCTGATATAAATAAATGTGTGTGCCTACAGAGTGAGCATGTACCTTTAATACTCATTACACCATTTATTATCAAAATGTAGAATTCGCTAATTCAAGCCCATAGTTTTATATCCGGCGTCTCATATATCTGGTTTAGAAAAGCGATACAAATTAAATAAAGTATAGCTAATCTGTGTCACTTGCTGTTTCATATCTGAGACACATTGCCTTTAAATTTAATGTTAACTTCATCGCTCCAGTTAAGCTGCGTATTTGCGTAAATACCCAATTAAAATTGCCGAAAAACCCAATTGAAAGCCCGAAATAGCGAGTACAAAAAAGCAATACTAAAGTTGTGGTACCTGTATCATGCTGCAGAAAACAATAAACTGACCACAAATATAGCATATTTTTCTTATTTTCCATGAAAACATATCTTGGTATTTCATTAGAATTGTCTCCAAGGAGACAATTCTAATGAAATACCAAGATATGTTTTCATTTCAAAGCAAACTAATTCAATAAGTGCGGTATGTTGATGTGTAAACAGTAGAGTGATTTTATTTTACCCAATTAATATTTTGAAATACCCAATTGCTTCAGAAATGTGGTCCCGTCATTTGGTAATGTGGACCCATCACTTGGTAATGAGATCCCGTCACTTGGTAATGTGGTCCCGTCATTTGGTACTGTGGTCCCGTCACTTGGTAATGTGGTCCCGTCACTTGGTAATGTGGTCCCGTCATTTGGTAATGTGCATGTGCTCCCGTCATTTGGTAATGTGGTCCCGTCACTTGGTAATGTGCTCCCGTCATTTGGTAATGTGCTCCCGCCATTTGGTAATGTGCTCCCGTCACTTGTTAATGTGCTCCCGTCATTTGGTAATGTGCTCCCGTCACTTGGTAATGTGCTCCCGTCATTCGGTGCTAACTTCGTTCGGTGCTCACTTCATTCGGTGGTTCCGGATAAATTCCTGATAAATTATATTGAGGGATTGTACATGTAGCACCGGAAATATCAAGCATTTATATAGGTTATACACCACCAAATATTTTTACTATATAATTTAACCGAATGCCATCCAATAAGGCCAGTCTCTCTTACTTTCACTATTCGTATGGATGCTGTGGGACCCACTTGTACATGACCTGCAGCCAGTCTGTACTGGTTCTGCATGAACTAAACAATAGGTTCACTTACTCCTAAGAAAGAAAAATCCAACCTTGTGATATCTTCCAATATTGTGTACATTTTTTGGCCACGGAAACTCCGTTTACATCAAGTGACCAACAGGTTCAGTGTTTTCTATTAAATGCTACAAATATGCTGAAAACTGGTGTTAAAGGCACCCCAAAATGTTCCTCAAGTGAAACTGGGTAGTAATTGATCAAGATTTGCAAGCAAACGGTGTGTGACCTCAAAACACCCGCACTTTTTTTTTATACCGGACTACTTTTGCACCCTTGGCGATTTCGCACCATTTGGTGTCTTCTAACCTATAAGTGTACCAGTCCCACTGCAAATCATTCTACAATATTCACTATTCAAAACTAGCTCCTATTCCTGGATACAGTACCAAGCTTGGAGCAAATATCTCACATGGTTGTCACACAGCAGCTGTGTAACTCCACCATGTGACTGTCCACATTCTGCCTTAAATTGAGCTACTACAGAACTATGGAGAATTTTAATAGATGATGAATTAAAAGCACAAATATCCATAAAATCACATAACATTACCCTAAATAGTGTTATAGCTAACCATTCTACATATAAAGACTAATCACTGAAACTATACCAACATGTATGCCACTCTGGAATGGTCGACAGACAAAAGGGTACTGGCTTGGAACGTTCAGTCAAGAAATTTGCTTTATGACACAGGAGGAAAGGAAAAACAATGTTTTCTGAGTACTAGTGTATTGGTACTATACCGATATGCGAAAACAATACACTTACGTCTAATTTTGGCAAATTTTGGAACAGCGTCGCGATGTCGCGCCACTTTCCCGAACTTCTTAATTGTCCATCAGGAAGCCAATATCAATGAAAACAAATGAAAAACACACTATAATGACTGTTTTGATATATATTACTGTCACATTCCAAGCCCAATCACCTACAGGTAATTTACATACACTGGTTTATTATATTTGACAAAATGAAGCTGAGAAATCAAGATTTTAGAACATTTTGAAGCCGATAACTGTCCGTCTGCGATACAAATAGAACAAATGTGTTGCATCGTGAAGCGGAAGCGGATTGAATTTTTATCACGTAGCCTCAGATATGTATCGCTGGACAAAATGCTATGCATACAAGCCATATGATTTTTATTTTGTACCTAAGCTGTGCGGTGTCTCATGAAAAATATTTACGATACTTTCCGTAAATGACGTCGAAAGTTGACGAAATGTTCAGAACAAATAACGTCCTATTCCGCATTTGCACTGAAGATCTCATCAATTTTCCACATCATTTACGGAACAAAATATCACAGTTTTTGTCCAGTGGAACCTCTAAACCGAACAACCACAAACATTTGTGATCATAATTTTGATGGGTTTCATGGTCATTTATCTCGGGTGATAATGCCTGTTCATGATAGCACACAACTATGACTCGGAAAAATCAAATGCCTGATTTACAGTGAAACCTCGCTAAACCGGACACCCTGGGAACCTCCCATGATGTCAGGTTTAGCGAGGTTTCAATGTACATATTAGTAGTGTGTAGGGTGGGAGTACGTTTATCCACGGAGGGCGGAGGAGGGCGGAGGGCGGAGATACAATGTAAACGTATGGGGATCGATTAGTCGATAACTCGAATATCTAGGGTATGTGAGAGTTATCGTTCTTGATCCTGGGAGGTAATATGACTTCCCTTACCGTTACCGATTCCTGCGAAAAGAGGTCTTATGATCGTTGAGAGTTATCGTTCTTGATCCTGGGAGGTAATATGACTTCACTTACCGTTACCGATTCCTGCGAAAATGGGTCTTATGATCGTTGAGAGTTATCGATGTCGAAATATACACGTACGTATTCGTCGGTTATTGTCCGTCCGTCCGTCCGTCCGTCCGTCCGTCCGTCCGTGCGTCCGTACTTACGAGAGCTACATTGTGAGGTTGCTGTGTTGTGCTGAAACCCACCCACCCACCGCCCTATTTAAGACACTTGGATAAGTGTTTTTCAAATATAATTTAACCTAATGGCTTAAGCTCAATTGCATATTATGCGATTTATATTCCGTAAGAAATCGTTAAGAAGAAAATAACGGAATAATTTCCTACATTGTGAGGTTAACCACACATGTAAAAACATCAAAGGTAAATAACCTCACAATGTATCCTATCGTAAGAACTCCGTCCGTCCTGGCGTGCGTCCGTCCGTCCGGGCGTCCGTCCGTCCGATCGCTCGATATTAGCGAGACGGGACAGACCAAAATGGCGGACGAATTGTATTAATTGGCGATTGATCATCATTATCGACTGGCCAACAGCGTAGACCAAAATGACGGACGTTCAGCGCGTTCCCCTTCGAACATTCATACACCGCTAGTACGAGCTATTAACGGTACTCTATTAATATAATATGGAACACTGTAGGCCCTGATCGTATAGTCCGTCGATCGTTTGTCAACATTTTTCGTAATTTACGGACGTACGTTAAATTTCGTAATTCTCTTTTTTTTCAAGGAAAAACTCAGTCGTCCTAAGGTAATATAATCATCGTACATATCGTATTCGAAACATATGCTGACAATGGAATCGAATTTGATCAATATGGTTCACTTTTATTGTTTCCCGTTATAGCAGCAAATAATAAGTATGTCCGTGTTTCATAAAATTGAATTAAATAATATTATATCAACACGAATGGTAAATTCTATTTATTGCATAAGCACATAATCATACAGATTATGTAGTCACATATAATGGTTTCTGTAGTCGTGTCATTTGTATATGCACTACCCTAGTCTAGTGTATTATGATTCTTAATTTGCATGTACGGTTCAAGCCCATTTAATGCAATAAACGATAATAAATAAATGTGTTAATACACGAGAACTACCCATTTCATGCAACAAGACGATTATTTTCTATAGAATGAAAGCAGTTATTGTCAGTTGTGACAGGACATTCACTGCTGTATGAGTTTAAAATGACGAACATTGTAGACCAAGTCGCTGTTGTCTATAGTACATGTAACTGGCGTTACGTTGATCGATTTCGTAATTCTTTTTTCAAAGAACAACGCAGTCGTCCTAAGGTAATATAATCATCGTGAATATCGTATTTGAAACATAGGCTGACAATGGAATCGAATTTGACGGGGGTTTAAGCCGGCCGATCGTTTAAATCGCTCGGTTTTCAATGCATCTTAAATCAATAGTGTCCAATATTGATGCGGGATTTAGCGTTTCCATAGAGACGGTCGGATAGTATCGACGGCTATACGTACAAAGAATATACATCAAAGAACATATTTGGGCAGACAATGGAATCTAGCGAACAGTGTAGACCCAGATCAGCCTGTACCCGTATGACGCTGATCGATATTCGGTAACGGTACTCGCTCCGGAAGCATACATTACAACGGTAAAACGTTCTATTCATATCGTCACGTTGACCGAATAGCGAACAGTGTAGACCCAGATCATCCTGTGCACGTATGACGCTGATCGCTATATAAACGGATGTCGTACCAGTATATACCCGTATGCATATACGGACGTACGTTAAATTTCGTAATTCTTTTTTCAAGGAAAAACGCAGTCGTCCTAAGGTAATATAATCATCGTACATGACGTATTCGAAACATAGGCTGACAATGGAATCGAATTTGACGGCGGTTAAACCGGCCGATCGTTTAAATCGCTCGGTTTTCAATGCATCTTATATCAATAGTGTCCAATATTGATGCGGGATTTAGCGTTTCCATAGAGACGGTCGGATAGTGTCGACGGTTATACGTACAAAGAATATACATCAAGGAACATATTTTGGCTGACAATGGAATCTAGCGAACAGTATAGACCCAGATCAGCCTGTACACGTATGACGCTGATCGATATTCGGTAACGGTACTCGCTCCGGTAGCATACATCGGTAAAACGTTCTAATCGGATCGTCACGTTGACCGAATAGCGCACAGTGTAGACCCAGATCAGCCTGTACCCGTATGACGCTGATCGCTATTCGGTAATCGTGACGGATAAATCAACGATCGGGGTTCACCCTTACCGGACTGCCGACCTACACGGTTTGGTCCTCACGTACATGCGGACTTCCGATACTTGAGCGCTAAATCCTGTTATGTCCAATTAAAAAGTATTACGATATGTACTAATCATATTGCTTTTGGGACTGGAGCTAAGTGCCACTGGTGCGGTATGGGATCTGACACCGGGTCATGCACGGTCGTGAAACGTACGCTAGACGCGCGGACGAACAGTTGTGAGACGTACAACGAACAGTGTAAATGGTGGTTTTATGTCGGAGATGTCGTACTCGGAGACGATTCTCATGCGCTGCCGAACACGTTTTTCGAGCGGAATATACTCGAATGACACCACTGCGAGGTAAGCAGTCTGTAACCTACATACACAGACAGACGGACTAACGTTAATGACTCGTCCGTTATTAAATGAGTGACGTTAATATATGTGGTTTATGAGCGTACAAGTATGTATGTATGTATGTAGTGTCATTTGGTTTACCCTGTTCGAAATCAATGTGTGTACACATGGATCTATAATATACGAGTACGTCGTTAGTATATGGTTGTATGAGTGTGCGTACGGACGGACGGATGTACGGACGGACGGACGGACGGACGGACGTACGGACGTAGTCGGAACATATTTATAAACGGATGTCGTACCCGTATATACCCGTATGTATATGGCCGCTAGATAATCCTAAAGTAAACAAAAATGACCACCCGAACAATACCCGGTACGACATAGTATTGTGCAGAATATATTCTGGTCATTATTGTAATATACTTCACCGAGCAAACATGGATAGTTTTAAATGCGAATTGTGCGATAAGGTGTTTAGCAGGAAAGATATCTTAGTTCGACATGTACGGAATAAGCACGAGCGGATTAGTTTTTCATGCAGCAAATGTGATAAAGTATTTGCCAGGGAGTATTTGAGGAAACAACACGAAAGTGTATGCAGTGGCGGATCGAACAGTAGCCAACAGAATGGCGGAGTGTGCGACGTTTGCGGCAAGTTTTTCGCGAGGATGGACAACTTAGCCCGACACAAACGTTCTTTACATGAGGGGATCATGTACAACTGTTCCAAGTGTACAAAGACGTTCTACAGGAACTGCGATCGTGCCAGGCACGAAACTACGTGTACGCCCGTGACAACGAGTTACACATGCTCGAGTTGCCCGGCAAAATTTCAATCTCTGCGCGATTTACAACAACACGCGCAGATACACCAACGGAAACGCGAGGCGATTGCGGCAACACAGGGACCAACGGCGAAACGTCCATGCCCCGACTACGTTCAATGCTGGAGGTGTACGGCCCGCTTCCAGAATCGGCGCTATTATATTACCAACAGACCATTCATACTGGCCCGACATTCTACGGGGCCAGTAGTGTCTATTTTCAATGTCGCCGTCAGCCCTGACATGACTGTTGCGGATATTGGGAGGGCCTTGGTAGAAGTGTATCAGCATCAAACCCATGCATTTCGGATCAACATTACTTTCGGGATGATTCTTCGCAATATAGAGACTGGAGAACTTCGCTATTTCCGGCCTTTTAGCAATCAGGCTGTGTTTGATGAGCCGTGTTTCGTCGCTAAAAGGTCGGATTTAGCAGCCATTATGCAGAGGTTAAAAAACATGGATATTATGCGTGAACTTTTGAAGAATCGCCCGGATACGAAATGGAGATTGGAGATTATTACGAACATCAGGTTTCAGGTATTTTCTACCAATTTTGTGCTAGGGGTTAGTTGTACACCTTTGCAATCTCATATCAGATATTCTCACCCCATAATTTCTTTGGAGAAAGATACTCACGGTCTAGTTTATCGTGATAATTTGTGTTCCTTCCGCTGCATGTCTTTACATAAATATAAAGACCTTACTCACACGAGCGAGCTTTTCGTGCAGTGGAAGGAATACTTGTTCTCCTCTTGCGATGAGGATATCCGAGAAGTTTCGTTGAAATATTTAAAAGGTGTACAACTGTCCCAACTTACACATTTTAAATCATGTTTTCAAACAAATGTCCATGTGTATAACCTTCAGGACACCGGTATTGCCATACCTGTTTTCAAATCAACTGAAAGGTATGACAATACCGTTTTCTTGAACAAATGCAAACACCATCTTTCCTATATTAAGGATTTCGAACAGTACGCTGTACAGTACCATTGTCCGACGTGCAAACGAATTTTCGGTCGTGCTGATCCCTTGAAGAAACACGGCAAAACATGCGACAATAAGACTAAATTTGTATATCCCGGAGGTTTTTATCAAAAAACCAAAACGATTTTCGAGGAGTTGGACATCTTGGATATACACGTTGAGTCAACTGATCGTTATTTTCCATATTTCGCCGTGTTCGACTTCGAATCTATCTTATCAAAAATGGTAAAATTCACACACCGCCATATTCCGATAAGTGTAAGCATATGCTCAAACTTACCGGACCTCGAGCAAGCTTCGTGCTTCGTCGACAGCGACTTAGACGCGCTTCTTTCGTCTATGATGCAATATTCGCACGAAATACAAAGACGAAGCGCGGAGCTTGCGGAGGAGAAATGGGGGTGGGTACTCGAAGAACTCACGAGAAAAATGAGCAATTATCGCTTCGCAAAAACCCGTAGATTCTGATATCGACGATGATGATGATGATGATGATGATGATGATGATGATGATGATGATGAGGCTGGACCGGAAGTGTTCTCTTTGAAACATTTAGCCAACTTGCACGAGAAGTTTAGCTTATATATGCGCTGACTTCCCGCGTTTGGATTTAACAGCGCGAAATACGATTTACCGCTCGTTAAATCTAAGCTGGCTAAACACATGCGCATGGATGAACACAAACGGGGCTTTACCGTGAAAAAGGCTTCTTCGTACGCATGTATTCAGAGCGACCACTTCCGGCTCATGGACGCCAGCCATTTTCTCGCACCAGGTACGTCATATGTGGGTTTTTTGAAAGCTTACCAGGTGAAGGAAGCCAAAGGTCACTTCCCATACGAGTGGTTCGACTCGACTGACAAATTGATGCACCCTTGTCTTCCTCCCCAGGAGGCTTTCTTCAATAATTTGAAGAACGCAGCGATCTCCGATGATGATTATTATCTTTGCCAGCGTGTCTGGGCGGATAATAACATGACGACATTTAAAGATTTTCTGGTCTGGTATAACGACCTCGACGTAAAGCCGTTTGTCGTAGCGATTGAACGGTTACAGAAATTCTATTTTGACAAAGGAATCGATGTGTTTAAAACCGCCATTTCTGTGCCGGGAATCGCTCGACAGATGCTCTTCGTGACGGCTGAGGAGACTGGTGCCGAATTTTCCCTTATTGATAAGGGAAATAAAGAGTTATACCAGACCATTAAGCAAAATATCGTCGGGGGTCCCAGCATAATATTCACCCGTCACGCTAAAGCGGGTGAAACCCAAATAAGGGGAGATAAAACCTGCGAGAAAGTGGTTGGATATGACGCGAACGCGCTTTACCTATGGGCAATAGGTCAAGACATGTCCGAAGGTATGTTCGTGATCCGTCGGGCCGAGAATGAGTTCCGACCCCAAATCCGTGACAAGTATATGCAGGCCTTCAATTGGTTGAACTACTTGAACAAATATGAAGGCAAACACATACTACACAAACGGAATAATGGGAAGGAGATCAAGCTCGGGCCGTATCCCGTGGATGGTTTTGACAGCCACGAGCATGTTGTATATCAGTTTCAAGGCTGCTACTACCATGGTCATGATTGTACCTTGACGGCCTCTGTCACTAACAAGAAATGGCACAAAACTAAACAGGCTCTTTCCGAGCGAACGCAAAAAAACACGGCGTATCTGCGTTCCAAGGGTTATGAAGTCATCGAGATGCGCGAGTGTCTATTTGAACGAGTGTTGAGTATAACGCAAGTATGTACGATATAACCTACGAGAGCAGACCCAGTTTCTGTAAAACAAATCGGGGACGTGTCTCAGAGACACAGATTTTGAATGCCGTCCGTGACGATACGCTATTTGGCATGGTGGAGGTCGACCTCGGTGTGCCTGAAAAATGGGGCACAGGATTTCAGTCAGAGTTGTCTCCTGCTGAGTATTTCGGTGAAATGAGCCCGATTTTCTGTAACACCGAGGTTCCGTTCTCCAGCATGGGCTCGCACATGCAAAAATATATCGAAGAACTGGGTCTCTCTGAGAAACCTCGTCGCTTACTTGTCGGAGGAATGAAAGCGAAACAGATTCTGGTGGCCACCCCACTTTTACGCTGGTACCTCCAACACGGTATGGAAGTTACAAAGATATACCAGGTTGTGGAGTACCGTCGCCAGAAATGTTTTGATTCGTTCGTTCAACAAGTGAGCGACGCCAGGCGGGAGGGTGATACAATTCCCGAAAAGGCTATCATCGCAGATACGATGAAACTAATTGGCAATAGCGGATACGGGAGTCTAATCATGAACAAGACTCGTCATCGAAACGTCACATACGTATCCGGTGAAAATGAAGCGTGTTATAAGGTTAACATACCGCAATTTCGCAATATGTCCTGTTTGGACACGGAGGCAGAGTATTATGAGATTGAATCGGCAAAGAAAATCATCAATTTAAATTTGCCGATACAACTCGGATACTTCATTCTCCAATACGCCAAACTGCGGATGTTGGCCTTTTATTACGACTTTATGGATAAGTTCGTCGAACGTAGCGATTTCGAGTACTTGGAGATGGATACAGACTCGGCGTACATGTGTTTGTCAGCTAGTTCGCTCGATGACGTCATAAAACCGGAACATAGGCACGAATATCAGAGGGGTCTGTCCGGCATGTGCGATGGTGCGTATAATTCCCCGGCGAATCGCTGGTTACATCGCACCTGCTGTACGGACCACTCAAAACTCGACAAGCGCGTTCCCGGTCTGTTCAAAACAGAGTACGTAGCGGATGAGATGATCAGTCTCTGCTCAAAAACGTATTTGGCGAGAAGCGGGGATTCGGTGAAATTCAGCTCAAATGGTGTTTCCAAGCGGTATGTACAGAATCCGTTGGACACGTTTCGCTCTGTGCTATTCACTCGTCAAACAGCCTCCGGTATAAATATGGGCTTCCGGTCTCGCGATAACGGCGTATGCACGTATCGCCAAGAACGAACCGGATTCTCATATTTCTACTGCAAACGAAGGGTGTTAGACGATGGAATGCACACAGTGCCGTTGGACATCGAACTCTGTCCATGCCCGCCTGACCCGGACTCTGACGCACCGAACCCCGACTCCGTTCTGCTGAAGATTTTAAATAGTTTTCAGTAGGAAATCATTAGCTCGTTGTATTTACACACCAGAGAAGAGATTGATTTTCTCATTTTCTTCGAGATAGGCCCCGTTTAGTTTTGTGCTATTTCTTGCGTTATTTCAATCCACAAAAGTGCTTTATGTATATATATATATATGTATATACCACCTTGTACGTTATTGGAAGACTATGCGTTACTGTTATCTGAGTCTAAGCATTATTATTCATATAAACGTACATTTCGGCGTCCATTTTGAAATATATTCACATTCTTTATGGCGGCCATTTTGAAAAATATTCACAAACTTTACGGCGGCCATTTTGAAATATATTGACATACTTTTCGACGACCGTTTTGAAAAATATTCACATACTTTATGGCGGCCATTTTGAAAAATATTCACAAACTTTACGGCGGCCATTTTGAAATATATTGACATACTTTTCGGCGGCCATTTTGAAAAGCCGAAATATCTTGGTTAATATCCCAGATGTCAAATACGTGACTTGACCTCTGGGATATTGCCTTGGACTTAGTGCAAACAACTCAGAGAACATGTATTACGTTATAGTAATTTCAAGATTCTATGTCTATGTTTTGAATTGTGACATGTTGCACTATTTGTGCGTTGAGATGTGTACAATATGGGGCACAAAAGTCCATAAAAAACAATAATTTAAAAATAAAGTGCAAAAAAGACAACAAAAAAAACAAATGGACAAAAGAAAATATACAAACAAGTGCACATAAAAGACCCCCAAAAGAAAATACATATCATTTGATTCACCATGTTGTAAATACGATACTGCCTAGCAAATACCGAGGTCACATTATACACGTAACCAGTAAAACGCGGACTATACATATTGATATTATCGCATAGAATCGTTTCTGTATCGGGCGTTCAGTAAACCGTTATACCCGTATTATTTTATGTCAATATTATTTAGCGCTCGTTCAAGCCGTTTACGTTTTCGATCACTTGCACGTATTTTTCCATAGAGCCCGTTTCATTTTTGGGCGATACTGGTTGTATTTTATGAATCACGTTTAATTTCCTGTAATGGGCGTTTAAATTGTTGTAACGTCCTTTTTACATTCGGTCGTTGGTTTCATAAACAATCTAAATTTCGTGATACGTTTGTGTTGTCCCGTCTAATTGGTATTTCATGTTGTATATATATATATATATTGTTGTATACTCGAACGTGCATACGTGCACTATTTATCGAGATATTTATTCACGTGTCCGAGCAGTACATATCGCTTACGCTTGAGTATATTTTAAAGGTATAATCAAACGTCAGTAATCGGTGCTAGGTGGCGTTCTTATCTTATACACTGCGTTTACACAGTATATACGATTCGAATGAACGAATGGAAACAAACCCCATTCGCGGTGTACAATGCGCGCCAGTATCGTATTTATTGCGCATATTGTACATCGAATTACGCTCAAGCCGATTATAAATGCAATGGCGGGAAATATTGTGCCCATCTTGGACTGACACTTTGAACATACGTATATACATTGTACTTTATTGGAAGACTATGCGTTACTGTTATCTGAGTCTAAGCATTATTATTCATATACACGAACTTTACGACGGCCATTTTGAAATATACGAACATACTTTACGGCGGAAAGTTTGAAATATATGGACATACTTTACGACGGCCATTTTGAAATATATGGACATACTTTTCGACGATCGTTTTGAAACATATTCACATACTTTACGGCGGTTATTTCGAAATATAGGGACATACTTTACGACGGCCATTTTGAAACATATATCGACATACTTTTCGGCGGCCATTTTTAAAAGCCGAAATATCTTGGTTAATATCCCAGATATCAAATACGTGGCTTGACCTCTGGGATAGTGGCTAGGACTTAGTGCAAACAACTCAGAGAACACGTAAACAAGTGCACATCATAAGAAAATACCTATCATTTGTCAATTAAATGGGGACTTTAAGGTGTTCGTGGAAGTGCATAAGAACGATGCCGTCACTCCCTCGCCCGTATACGAATAATTGTTCATAAGTTGTTCATAAGAATGGAAAACGGAGATAAGTGGACGTGCATGGGTTGTAGAATACCTAAATCTGAGATAATAGTGTATTTCTGTCAGATATCGATTGTGTATATCATAGCCATCGCCTCCGTAGTAAACTTGTCCATGAACAACGGTATCAGCGAAGTGTGGATTAGCTTACTTAGCAGTTGTATCGGCTATATACTTCCGAACCCTAAACTAAAACAACAACCACCACCAACGTCAGAATGAGCGTTTCATTGGTGCCGTTCCAGTCGTGCTCTAGTATTTGTATCAGCGGAATGTCTGGCAGTGGCAAGAGCCAATGGACGTTTACATTTCTTAAAAATCTCGAGTATATGTACGCTGGGGACGCTCCCGTAGAGACGGTATATTGTTACGGCATACACCAGCCGTTATTCGACCAAATGGAGACCGTTATACCGAACTTCGCGTCTCGCCAGGGTTTGCTCTCCTCCAGCGAATTGGATGAGTTAACTAACGACCGGCGTCATCGTTCAATTATCTTAGACGATTTAGCTCACGAAGTCGTACAAAATCCCGACATGGAGCTAATTTTCACGCAGGGATGTCATCATAGAAAAATTAGCGTTATTTTTATCACGCAAAATTTGTACGGTAAAGGAAAACACGCGCAAACCATAGCTCTGAACACCTGGTATCTGATTCTCATGAAAAACGTGCGTGACGTGTCACAAATCGCTATGCTAGGAAGTCAGTTATTCCCCGGGAAATCCAAGTCGCTAGTAGAAGCGTATCAAGACGCGCTTAAACTCCCGTACGGATACTTGGTTTTGGATACGTCACCGCACGGCAATGACGCGTATCGCATAAGAACGAATATATTCCCGGGCCAAGACCCTATTATATATACCGTATAACATAAGAACGACGCCGAGATGAAAAATGTTACCGAACAACGTAATTTTCTGCGATTGTTCTTTATCACATCACGTGACCAACGGAGGCAGTTATTAAATACCGTAACAAGGAAACATCTTAAAGCGTTAACGGAGATTGCGCACAAACGTCTTACGATACGTAATACCCCTTACCCCTACGCAACGCACTAATCTGAAGAGACGTCAGCGCACAATACGTTTATTGGGTGATCCGAGCATAGGGTATAAAAGCAAGAAAGACGCGCTGAAGGGAAAGTCGGCGGAAATATTAACATTACTTAGAATTGCCGAAACGCGCTTAGAATTATGAAGAAATCGGTGTTAGTACCGTACGAAAAGTACAAGCGACTGATTAAACGAGAACATAACGACCGCGCGAGCGGTCAATCGGATGGAGAGCCGTCACTCGCAACGTCGGGAGAAAGGGAGATAAGTGGAGACTTAACAACCAAGAGCGCAAAACGCTCCGCATCGGGGTCAAGGGAGACAAACGGGGATACATCGAAAAGTATAAAACAACGTAAAACTATGGTTAAAAGTCCCGCAACAAGTACACCGAAACGTTCCACAGGACGACGTCCTACATCGCATGTCGTGAAACATCCCCAGGGCAGACGGCATATCGAACTTAAGGGTGCGGGAAAACCTAGGAAAGGGGAAATAAAAACTTTATAATGGATATCTCTATAAATGAGGAAGACAATTATTCGATTTTAATTCAATTTTATGTGTAAGTAATAAACTGATTATACACGCGCGATTATGTTTTGAGTTTATTTAAAAACATGTCCATCTTAATGTCATTTTCTCGAGTATCGTGCGCTTCGAACGTCCTCATGATGTCTCGCATCGATAATCCTCCCACCCGGCATAACGTATAGTATATACAATATTGTCCACACACGGTCGAATAATCCGCTTGAACGGGGGTCAGTGACAGGAGATATGCTGGTCTATTCGCGATCAAAATGTTCTTGAATTCCTCGTGATAATATTCCGGTTCATGGCCCAATGAGTCAAAGAATTCGCACGGTCCGTGTGTCGGGAAGTAAAACGCTACCCAATGCATTCCCTCGTTCCAACTATAGTCGGTATTCACTATGTACAATCGCGATGTATTCGAAAATGTGGCTATCTCGTCCGTGGCACATACCGTTACGCCGTATTGATTTACGATCTCCGCTATTTCGAAGCTATTCATTGTTTAAATATGTTTCTGCTGTCATCTATATTTAACACTTGCGGAAATGTACCGTACATCAGTACGCACACGCTTTCCGGTAGGGGTTTGGAGAAAGTAATCTCTAAACGACAGTGGCCTTTCCTCTTGGTATTGAACGTATAGTACGGATTAATGTCCAGTACGTACAAACCAGTAACCATTCTTATACTCCCGCATGTCTATATTTATATCCTTATGAAACGTGGTCAGTTTTCTATAGCAATCGACGTATATATCGTTGTCGTAGTCAGCGTGCAACGGTTTCGCAGGGAACGAGTGTCCGTCCACGTAAACACCCAGCGAATTACAGTCATAATGCTTAAAGTAATACGGCGATTTCTGGTAATCTCCGGAATAACCGGCACTCGACACTAGTCCTACAATTAGTCTATTCGGTACTAATCCTTGAAATAAATCGTCCGCGCTAAAACTATATTGTCCGGTAGCGATCGATGCGACCTTGATCTCCGATCGCAAGTACGGGTACACCGCCGGTGTTTTCTTTATCATATTTCCGTGCGCCATTAACAAGGCCGAGTTCACTTTCTGTATGCATAATTTCAAACTAGCGTCGACAATCTGGATCTTCTGGTTGGGAATTAACGATTCAGACATTAGTCTGAACGCGTTACGACTAGGCCACAATTTCAGAGATAACTCTACACCGTATATGATATGTCTATCTTGTTGAAACAAATCTAACAATATGGGACCCTCTAAATCGGCGATTTTGCCATTTTTAGTATGTTCCGATCTGCGGTATACGCCCCCATTTGCGCCATTAATTTTGAAAACGTCCTCAAAGAAATGGTCCTTGTAGAACATCTGACTAGTGAGATAATTAGTCTGTATAGACTCGTTGGTGTTCAGAATCGTATCGATATATGCTTTATACGGGTAGTTTACGCCGAATTGACTGATCGGTATCTGCTGCAGAGCGAAATCAATTTGGCTAAATAACGAATGGAGGGGTAAATTGACCAAAGCCGCGTGTTCACACTCCGTAATCGGAGTGTCGTCTTCATTAGTAATACGTAGTTTAATGCGCAGCTGACTCCTTTTCAAGTCTATATATGCCGATGATTGTGCGGCAATGTTAAATTCCAAGGCGGATCCCTCCGTGATCTGATTGACAGGTCGATATTCGATCCACTCTCTCGATTGTACGGTCGTATCGGTGGGTGGGGACTCGAAAATTGATAATTCCTGTATGTGATGTTCGTCGATTATTTCCCGGTTAATTGGTCACCTATTGTAGAACGACTGCGTTTACTTTTTGGCACGTGTTTCGCTACACTCGGTCTCTTTTTGGCCTTCTTGTGCGTTACGCGTGGCTGCTTACGTTTTACTCGCGCGAATACGGTCGGTTCACTCTCCTTCTTATGTACTTCCTCACGAGCTAGATTAGATTTAGCCATTTCCAGAGTCTGAGCCACTGGTGTGACTAAGTTAACTTGCACTGGTCTGGCAGATACCGAATCGTTCCGCCCGGGGCCCGTTTCACTAACAAATCTTAGTTTGTTCATAAGTTCGAACTTAAGTTATAACTTATGACAAAAGATATGACCGACTTAAGTCATTGCTTATTTGGTTTCACAACACAAACTTAAGACGGTCATAACAAGTCCGTCATAAGTTACAACTTAGTTATTGTTTACAGCTTCGGTATGTGCCGCGCGGGTTCGAATCCCGCTCGGGGCTTATATTTTGATGATGACTTTACTTTCCCTTTATGTGTTTTGACATCTAAAATAACGGATTTGCAAGCCTAATGTTGAATATTATTAATTTTTTAAAATAATCTCATGTAGAATATAAATTTTATCTCAATATTCCGACGCCATTGAATACATGTGGATATATTTATTGCCAACTAGTGAACATTATACTGTAATATAAATTGGCATTGACATGAAACAGCAAGAAAAGAAGCAATTAACAATGTTTTTATTTTTACATTCCAATAAAATGGTAGTTCGACCATTTTTTAAATTTTACTTAGATTACCTCATAAACTCAGAAATCACGTTTCAGAGTCAGCAGAACACATGTACTGTCGATTATTAATGGTATGCCCGGTCAAATATGGATGTATCTGATACAACTACTGAATGACATATTATATTTATTTGAACTGGACACGGGTAATTTGTTGATTACATGTAGAAATGCATGCACTGTGTGAGTCAGTGTCACACATATATGATTGCCCCTGAACATGTTGACCAGTATAGGACTGGATTAATGCGCACGTGCATTCAGAGGACGGGTCTGAACTTTTTGTTAAATGCGTCAGGACTGTTTCTCCATCTAGTCTGAAAACAAGATATCTCCTTATCAGAAACGAAACACAGGCTAACACTGTCCGCAAAAGTTCTACTCCACTTTCTAGAACCACTTGATTTGTTATGTTGTATATATCTCCAGTAACCGCCAGGAAACTACCAGTTGCGTAAAATCGCAATGCAGTCAACACTTGCAATGACACTGACAGACTGTGTGATCTCAGGTTTGACCGTATAATGTCAGCATGTGCAATGTCGTTTACTTGTAGAAAAAAATCACGAGACAGCCTGAATTTCGATATTTGGTCCTCGTTATCCATGAAGTCTAGGTGATTGGTTCGGTCCTAAAGACTCGTTCCCGTTGTAAATTACGCGCCTAGATTATAGCAAATGCAGCTGCCATCGTTTGTATGTTCTGTAAAGAAAGAACAAACAATAGTCGGATAGTCAATCAGACGGATGGACGGACGGACGTTCATACATGACACACCATTAGGTGGTATATTCATCGTTTTTAAAGAAAAGAATGACCACTTAAGACACAAAAGGCTTCGGTTACGGAATATGTTGCATTGTTTTTGTTTATCTTAGGCGACACCTCTAACCACCTAAGATCCCAAACATGTGCCCGGACGAGGGCAGGGCAGGGCAGGGCAGGGCAGGGCAGGGCAGGGCAGGGCAGGGCAGGGCAGGGCAGGGCAGGGCAGGGCAGGGCAGGGCAGGGCAGGGCAGGGCAGGGCAGGGCAGGGCAGGGCAGGGCAGGGCAGGGCAGGGCAGGGCAGGGCAGGGCAGGGCAGGGCAGGGCAGGGCAGGGCAGGGCGGGCAGGGCAGGGCAGGGCAGGGCAGGGCAGGGCAGGGCAGGGCAGGGCAGGGCAGGGCAGGGCAGGGCAGGGCAGGGCAGGGCAGGGCAGGGCAGGGCAGGGCAGGGCAGGGCAGGGCAGGGCAGGGCAGGGCAGGGCAGGGCAGGGCAGGGCAGGGCAGGGCAGGGCAGGGCAGGGCAGGGCAGGGCAGGGCAGGGCAGGGCAGGGCAGGGCAGGGCAGGGCAGGGCAGGGCAGGGCAGGGCAGGGCAGGGCAGGGCAGGGCAGGGCAGGGCAGGGCAGGGCAGGGCAGGGCAGGGCAGGGCAGGGCAGGGCAGGGCAGGGCAGGGCAGGGCAGGGCCAACCAACACCGTCCTACACCGACCGACACCAACCGACACCGAAACCAAGAGACCAACAAACACCGACCGACCAACTCACACCGACACCGACCGACACCGATTGACACTGACCGACACCGATTGACACTGATTGACACTGATAGACACTGATAGACACCAACCAACACCGACCGACACCGACCGACACCGACCGACACCGACCGACACCGACCGACACCGACCGACACCGATTCACACTGACCGACACCGAACGACACCGATTGACACTGACCGACACCGATTCGACCGACACTGATTCACACTGATAGACACTGACCAACACCGACCGACACCGATTGACACTGACCGACACCGATTGACACTGATAGACACCGACCGACACCGATTGAACCGATTGACACTGACTGACACCAACAAACCTACACCGATCGACACCAACCGACCAACCGACCAAGACCAGACCGACGACCGACCGACGATGACCGCGACACCGAGACGAAGCCCGACCACCGACCGATCCGACCGACCGACCGACATGACCATCGACCGACGACCGACCACACCTACACCGACGACCGACCACACCTACACGACCACCGACACCAATCGACCGACACTGACCGACACCGACAACCCAGACCGACCGACCGACCGACCGACCGACCGACCGACAACGACCGACTGACACCGATTGACACCGACCAACACCGACTGACAGACACCGACTGACCGACACCGACATACCGACACCGACCGACCGACTGACCAACCGACACTGACAAACCTACACCGACCGACACTGACCGACCGACACCAACCGACAGACTGACACCGACCGACCAACACCGACCAACTGACACCGACCGTGCGAAACCAACTGACTGACACGACATACCTACGACCGACGACCGACTGACCGAGACACTGACCAAACCTACACCGACCGACTGACCGCCGACACCAAGACAGATTGACACCGACCGACCAATACCGACCAACTGACACCGACCGTGTGAAACCAACTGACCGACACCGACATACCAACACCGACCGACCGACTGACCGACCGACACTGACAAACCTACACCAACCGACACTGACCGACCGACACCAACCGACAGACTGACACCGACCGACTGACCAACACCGACCAACTGACACCGACCGTGCGAAACCAACTGACCGACACTGACTGACCGACCGACCAACCGACCGACCGACACCGACTGATCGACCGACACCGACTGATCGATCAACACTGACCGACACCGACTGACACCAACCGACACCAACCGACTGACTGACTGACAGACCGACAGACACCGACCGACACTGACCAACTGACACTGACCAACTGATACCGACCAACTGACTGACACCAACCGACAAACAGACATACATGTACAGCATACAGATGGTTTGTTACGAGCCGGCTCATCTGGATCTACAGTTGTTGTAAATGTTGTCGATAACTGGGCATAACGAATACTGGTAACGACATGACCTACATCACAAATAGCAATACACGGGTAACTAGCACAAGTGTGGCTATCTATATGTAAGCATATATGGTTTATATGGCAGATAATTGCTAAAATAGTACGTATGAAGTGAACATTTACCTGCTGTCAGTGAATTGTTTTCTCCACCTCGGCTCATATGGGGGCATCCATCTTTGTTTATTTCATAAGTTCCGACTTAAATATTTAAGTTATAAATTAAGACTACTAGCTACCTGTCTTAGTTTTTCATAGTAAATTTCGATTGTCGTTCTTGCTAAGATGTTTTGTGAAACGGACTAAGCACGTACTCCGGACTTAAGTTATAACTTATGACAAAAGTACTTGCTTAGTTCGTTAGTGAAACGGGCCCCGGTCCTTCCGTACGTTACCACTACCCACGACATAACGCCCTTTATAGTCCGGTTTGACTCGGCCTTCGTGAATATCGATGAAATGTTGGTTCCATTTATCAAAATCTGGGACGTACGGCACCCACTTTCTATTTTTAAAGTCAAATATTTCTATAGAGCCCATGAGTTTCTAAAGTGTAGCACGCTGTACAGGTCGTTATGTTCGAATGTAACGGGCTTAAGATCAGATTCTCTCACGAATAGCCTCAATCTCTTCAGCTCGGACACTTTAACTTTGACGTAATACGGTTCGGTGAACGTTACCGCGCGATGCTCGCCGTAGTCAGCGGCCACACCCAGGTTTCTCAATACCGGAAGTAACGTATTTCTAACGTAAGACTCCTCCAGAAAATCACAGCACAGATAAAGTCGCGTGGATCTCGGTTGAAATGATAGCGTTAAACTAATCTCCTTCAGAGCGCATTCCCAGTCGCCGTCCAGTACGTATTTTTTAGGTAGTTCTATGTCGAATTCTGATGCGGAGTTGTTCTTATGTAACTTCAGCGAGTCATTGCAGTTTAGAAATAGATATAAACTAGCCATGCTTTTGTATTCACAGTGGCCAGCGGTCTTCTTATGCACGATCAGCTGTCCGGTACTGTTCCACGTCGGTAGCGGGTATCCAACTATTAAACGAGTCCGGCCATCCGTTCCACTTCACTAAAACTTCACGCTTTCTCTTACGTAATACTTTTTCTATTCTAAACTTTGTTGTTTCGTCGATGGAAATCCTGCTCAGTTCGTTTCCGTAAAATGTACCGCCGATATCTTCGCCCCTAATATCTGTGAGCTTATAATAGGCTATGTTTTCCTTTTTACCGCGGGCACCTATTAAGAAATATTCCGTCGACCACCTTTCGTCGTCTTCCCGTTGGAATGGCCGCCGTAAATGCGATACGCGTACCGTATCTCCTACGTTGAACTTGTATTTGGACGTCGGTTTGACCATCGATTTCGGATTTTCGTACTGAAGTTTCCACAGTGCTATCTCGTCCCGTTCGCTGACGCTCGCCGGTGTCATTTTTATCGATCTATGATACGTGTTATTGTAACTATCTGTGACCGAGGATAGAACGTCTATCCATCTGCGCGTCTGGTGATGAGTCATATATCTAGTCAGTCTCGATTTTATTGTCTTGGTCGATCTCTCGGCCAAACTACATTTCGTCTCATTGTTCGAGTAGAAATGATCAATACGGTATCGTTTTAATAATTTCTGAAACTCTCTACTCTTAAATTCGCTACCCCTATCGGTTGTAATCTTATCCGGACGTTTGTTGCGTTTCAGAAGGTCCGCTATCACCCGGGTGACGGTTTCACCGTTCGGGCGTTTCATGGGAAACGTTCTGACGAATCTGGAGAACGCGTCAATCTCCAGGAGAAAATAACCGATTCCGTCATTAGCCTTAGTATAGCTAGTCATGTGGGCGGTGTCCAATTCCCACTGATAATTAATGTACGGTACCACCACTTTTCTTCTGGAAAATTTTCGAATGACTTGACGATGGACTGTGTACGGTTCCTGTTTCTCTAACCATTTCCTTATTTTCTTTCTATCTAACACAAATTTACCCGCTTTTCTGACGGCCTTAAACAACTTTTCCACACCCGAGTAAGAGGCAGGATGTTTGGGATCGTAATAAATGGATTTTAAATATCGTTCGTAGGCGGCCATTGTTCACGACGTATACAGCTGTAGCTCTATAAGGGTGGGGTAAACGACGTCTTCCAAATCCTCCTGCGCTTTAATGCCGGTAATTAACAGTTTTCCGTTCAGGTGACACGAGAAATAAATTGTCTCTTTCTTAAACATTATCGATGGAAACAACTCTGGTTCGTAACTAGAACCACTTTCCCTACAAAATGTCGACCAGTCAATAGAACCGCTCAGCGTATGAAAAGCGGAAGCCGTGATTAATTTGACGTCGGATAAACGCGTCTCGTAACCTAAACGCCGTAGTTTTCTAGCGTACCGTGCCAGTCTGTTCTCGCCGTCGTTAAAACTGGCAGCCGCCCCGTTGCATATTATCTTTCCATTTCTAAACAGTAGGCAGCATCCTCTTATACGTTCGTGACGCCATATCAGCCCGGAAAAACGGCTCGGGTCATATTTAGCGTCGCCTAATAAATTACTGGGACCCCTCAGATATATTGGGCAACCTAAACTGGCACCATAAACAACGTTTGTGATGCGCATGATGTTAACTTAGTGGGAGCAAATACTAAACTGATACGGGGGTACATGAATAACGCATTTATTATTATTATTTACATATACATAAACGCTCGTATTGTTTGGCGAACATTCTTTACACAAATATCTCAGATGTTTTCCCGACAGGTAGCACGGCACTACTCGGTTCAGCTCCGGTACAAAACTGTCCAGGATTCGTAGTCCATTTTTCAGCTCTTCAAACTGGTTAAATGTCAAGGAAACCCCTTTTCTCGTGGCACGTATACTCGTTTCATTGTTCGGTAGCCAGAATTTTCTAATATGCACGGTATCGTATCCCGGCTCCATGGTAACGAACCAGTTCCCGCCTATATGTCGTCGATAGAACGTAGGTTCGTTTCTTCGCAATTGATCGCCGTGAAATACAACTTCCGGTAAGATAGAGTACAGTTCGTTACATCTTTGTAATGTGAGCGTTATCCCGTTGAGAGTAGGCCTCTTATTCTCCCGACTCAGCTCCCGAACGTGTATGTACGTAGTCCCGTTAAACACGCTGTCGAACAAGTACAGTTCTTTCCCTATATGTTGTAAATATCTGGGATTAAACGTTCCATCGTCCCTCTGAAATTCCGCACTTCCGGCTTGGTTTTCTGGCTTCTCAGACATGCTGTGCCGTCGCTGCTGATGTTATCGCTTCGAGACCCGAGCTTATATTTAACGGCGGCACTGGCTCTATGACCTTGCATGCCGTCTCCCAAGAATGGGAGAAAGAACGGAGGTAGAGATTTTTGAGAGAAGCCGGTAATTCGTATTTACAGAGCAACTACGAATTATCGGTACCCATTTACAGCTGGGTGAACTGGAGCAGTGTGGATAAAGTGTCTTGCTCAAGGACACAACGCACGCCGCTAGTCAGGCTCGAACCCACGACCCTTGGATCAGTAGTCCGACACACTAACCATTACGCCAGGGTCCGTCATCCGTGCAGGCAGATGTAAACGTCATATTATATCCAATCAGCGTCGACCACCCATCATCCAATCATAACTCGTCGTTCAGTTAGTACTCGTGCCGATAGCGCCATCGATAGGTGGAATCTGCCGTTTAAGGGCTGCCGATTGATTTAAGTTCAGGGGAATACCGGCGATAGATGTCGAGTTATTGATAAATTTCCTTATGTCCAGTATAACGTATCCGCTTAGGTCACACACCGTTAAATACGTCGTTTCACCTAGATCGTAACGTTCGCTGTAATCGCACACCGTCGCGTTACTATCGGCTGTCTTGACGTAATCGATCAATTGATCACCGCGATCCGTTGATAATCGTCTGATCAAAATCAACGCCGGGATGGCTAGAGTTATGAGCAGCATAACCGATACGCCTATCCATTTCACGGCCGTGGTGTGTCGTTTCGAGTTCTCCGATCTCATTCTCAACATCCGAGCAGTTTCTACATTCATTTTGTCGATTTTTCCAAGACTCTATAAAACTACTGGCCGCTTCCCGAGCCTCGAATTTTAAATTATAATAAGGTATCAGCGTCTTCGCCACGTATTCGTGGAATAAATATATCCAAATTAACATCGTCTCTTCTTATAGGACGCAGTTAGGATTGCACTCTGTGCAGTATAGCGCTCCGAGTAAATTGGCGTGATCCGGCTGCATGTAACACGGTTGGATCGTAGCTAGTTCGGGAACGAGCCGTTCGATGTCGGGTATTACAGTCACGAGTCGTTGAAATTCTTCGAACTTCAAGGCGATACCAGTCCGTGTGGGGTGAATATCGTTTCCTATCTCTGTCGTACAGTATTTTCTCAAATTAACCGTTTCAAATCCTCCGTTTATGCGTAAGTAATGGTTCCCTCCTAGATGTAATTCGAAACGTACATCGCCTCCATTCTTATGTTCCAGGATAGTCTGTTCTATATCCGCCAAGTTCAACACGAGCTGAGTCCATCTTTGTAGTGACAAGCGAAATTCCCTGACTGTGGGTAACATGAGCCTTCCCTCAAACGCGTACTCCTCAAACACCAATTCGCTGTAATGGTCATATTTTATGATATCCAGATGAATATCGTTTCCTAGTCGACACGTTCCGCTAACCGAATACATCTTGCTTCTTGCAATTTAAATATATACTTTTCTCTATATCTAACCTTCGATGTTACCTCGTGTATATTCGAATTGAGAATGGCTATAAAATACAATGTTTATCGGTTATTATGTGTCATCACGGTGTCATTACTATGGAGATAATCCGCTCACTATATCAGTCTTTACAATGGAAGCGCTAAATCCCGCATCAATATTGGACACTATTGATTTAAGATGCATTGCAAACGATCTACGGACTATACGATCAGGGTCTACAGTATTCCATATGATATTAATAGAGCACCTCGCTCCAGTAACATAAATTACAACGGTAAAACGTTCTAATCGGATCGTCACTTAGGCTGATCTGGGTCTACACTGTTCGCTAGATTCCATTGTCAGCCCAAATATGTTCTTTGATGTATATTCTTTGTACGTATAACCGTCGACACTATCCGACCGTCTCTATGGAAACGCTAAATCCCGCATCAATATTGGACACTATTGATTTAAGATGCATTGAAAACCGAGCGATTTAAACGATCGGCCGGCTTAACCCCCCGTCAAATTCGATTCCATTGTCAGCCTATGTTTCGAATACGATATTCACGATGATTATATTACCTTAGGACGGCTGCATTTTTCTTTGAAAAAAGAATTACGAAATCGATCAACGTAACGCCAG
Source organism: Conchocele bisecta (assembly GCA_029237695.1). Lineage (NCBI taxonomy): Eukaryota > Metazoa > Mollusca > Bivalvia > Lucinida > Thyasiridae > Conchocele > Conchocele bisecta. Next base: position 67,407,098 of record CM055273.1, read on the forward strand.
TTACATGTACTATAGACAACAGCGACTTGGTCTACAATGTTCGTCATTTTAAACTCATACAGCAGTGAATGTCCTGTCACAACTGACAATAACTGCTTTCATTCTATGGAAAATAATCATCTTGTTGCATGAAATGGGTAGTTCTCGTGTATTAACACATTTATTTATTATCGTTTATTGCATTAAATGGGCTTGAACCGTACATGCAAATCAAGAATCATAATACACTAGACTAGGGTAGTGCATATACAAATGACACGACTACAGAAACCATTATATGTGACTACATAATCAGTATGATTATGTGCTTATGCAATAAATATAATTTACCATTCGTGTTGATATAATATTATTTAATTCAATTTTATGAAACACGGACATAGTTATTTGCTGCTATAACGGGAAACAATAAAAGTGAACCATATTGATCAAATTCGATTCCATTGTCAGCATATGTTTCGAATACGATATGTACGATGATTATATTACCTTAGGACGACTGCGTTTTTCCTCGAAAAAAAATAATTACGAAACTTAACGTACGTCCGTAAATTACGAAAAATGTTGACAAGCGATCGACGGACTATACGATCAGGGCCTACAGTGTTCCATATTATATTAATAGAGTACCGTTAATAGCTCGTACTAGCGGTGTATGAATGTTCGAAGGGGAACGCGCTGAACGTCCGTCATTTTGGTCTACGCTGTTGGCCAGTCGATAATGATGATCAATCGCCAATTAATACAACTCGTCCGCCATTTTGGTCTGTCCCGTCTCGCTAATATCGAGCGATCGGACGGACGGACGAACGGACGAACGGACGCACGGACGGACGGACGGATGGACGGACGGACGGACGCGGACGGACAGACGGACGGACAATAACCGACGAATACGTACGTGTATATTTCGACATCGATAACTCTCAACGATCATAAGACCCATTTTCGCAGGAATCAGTAACGGTAAGGGAAGTCATATTACCTCCCCTCCTCCGCCCTCCGTGGATAAACGTACTCCCACCCTACACACTACTCATATTTGTTACGCAAAATCGTACATCTTCGGCTTACTACATACTTACATGTATTGTTTCATTTTTTCAAGTTTACGTCGCTATTTTGTATATACATGTACATGTATTTGTTTATATGACGAGAAACTTGTATGAGTTTAAGTCAATACATTATATTCTATTATTTTCCGCTATACAAAATATACTATGGAATATCCTTCATTTATTTTCATTTCTATTGAACTTGTTTAGCGAGCTACATAATTACCTAATGTTACCGCATTGTGTCGTCATCACGTAAAGTCAGTTTGAGGTTGATATAACGAAAACTAATTATTCAAGTAATGGTCTTTTGCATAGTCAGTTTCATACGCATAAAGCAGAATATGACAAGAAAAGTTTTTATAAAATATGTATTGCTGTAGAAAACGTTATACATTTTATGTAATAATTATAATAACATTTCAAAATTGCAATATTCGCAGGCAGGGGAGATAACACAGGAAACTATTGCGGCTTTTGTCACTTATAATACGCGAAATAATCCCACCCAAAGAAATTGATTTCCAAAGTCAGCACAAGAGGATAACGCGCATCTCTGAACATTTCGTCAACTCGACGTCATTTACAGAAACAATCGATCTTTTAAAAAATAATTTTCATGAAATATCACACATAGTATGGTTATTTAAATGCTTGATATTTCCGAAGCTACATGTCAAATCCCTCCGTATAATTTATCCGGAATTTATCCGGAACCACCGAATGAAGTTAGCACCACCGAATGAAGTTAGCACCAAATGACGGGAGCACATTACTAAATGACGGGAGCACATTACCAAGTGACGGGACCACATTACCAAATGACGGGAGCACATTACCAAGTGACGGGACCACATTACCAAGTGACGGGACCACATTACCAAATGACGGGAGCACATTACCAAATGACGAGACCACATTACCAAGTGACGGGACCACATTACCGAATGACGGGACCACATTACCAAGTGACGGGAGCACATTACCAAGTGACTGGACCACATTACCAAATGACGGGACCACATTACCAAATGACGGGAGCACATTACCAAATGACGGGACCATATTACCAAGTGACGGGACAACATTACCGAATGACGGGAGCACATTACCAAGTGACAGGAGCACATTACCAAGTGACAGGAGCACATTACCAAGTGACGGGACCACAATACCAAATGACGGGACCACATTACCAAGTGACGGGACCACAATACTAAATGGCGGGACCACATTACCAAGTGACGGGACCACATTACCAAGTGACGGGACCACAATACCAAACTGATGTGAGCCTACATAAGACAGTCATGGCGTTCCATAATCATTACATGTTCCGTGTTACATCACCTGGGAACTACCGTAAACCACATTGACTCACTACAACACGCCCACGTCATATGAGGGTAAACATATGTGTGGCTGTGATTGGAGAAATGGGGCTTATGGGTTTTGTTACCAGTGTAGATCCAGATCAGGATCTGCGCTTTTCGCCATTCCATCAATGAAACACCCGCCATGTGTATAGTACGGAGCATAGATCGTTATCAGGCTACACGAGTGTGCTATTTGCAGGGGCGGATCTAGAGGGGGGGGTCCGGTGTTGCACCCCCCCCCCCCCCGTTCAGCCACGGAGTTTACATAGATCACAATTTACCACCTTGTCGAGGATAACATACTTAAACCCACGCCATGTATTATGTCTTACACGCCATGTATTATGTCTTACACGCCATGTATTATGTCTTACACGCCATGTATTATGTCTTACACGCCATGTATGTCTTACACGCCATGTATTATGTCTTACACGCCATGTATTATGTCTTACACGCCATGTATTATGTCTTATTTAGAACCGCACCGTGTCAAAGAATAATTATAAGATAGTAAGCTTTCCTTGACGTGATGTGTGTTGTGAAGATTAAATAGATTTTATGAGTGTTGATCCATAAACATGTTAGGGTTTCAATTTGCATTCGTGTAACTCTTATATAGCGTATCTACACCTTCACGGTTAATATGTAAGTCAAATAGTCTGAATACTGAACACCGAACACAGAGCGAGGTTATGCTTCGCTGAGTCATTTGTTATGGGACTTTGGGTTATGGATACATTCAAACACATATGAATAATCCGTGCGCGCTATTATTATTAGTTTACCAAGTTTTTGAAAAAATATGGATACACGTGTTCAGTGGTAAACCTTGATTACGGACCTTCCTGGTTGTGAAGGACACTTTATAGTTGGGTATTTACTTCTTTATTTGTTATAACTTAGCAATTACACCATTTGGATGTTATTTAGTCATCTTTGTTGCTACCTGTCTTTGTATCAATGTCATTAACTATTGCCATAAAATTCTATTCAACTAAAAACAATATTTGTTCAGAAATAGGTTACAGTACAGGCCCGTAGCCAGACCTGTTTGAAGGGGGGGGTCGTTTCGAAGGCTCAATGGGTCTGAAGTATCTACCTGTTTGAAGAGGGGTCGTTTCGAAGGCTCAAGGGGTCTGAAGTATCTATGGGGTCTAAAAAAGTGGACCTCAAGGCTAAAATAGTGAACCTCGAGGCTGGGCGCGGGGGTCGTCCCCCCCCCCCCCCCCCTGGCTACGGGCCTGAGTAGATACAATTGCATGTGTATAAGTGTATAAGTGACCTCAAAATTATGAAAATTACTTGCAAAAAGTGCAGATACTGATGAGACGGCTCGTAACGAGCCGGCTCATCTGGATCTACACTTTTTGCCTATACAGGCCTGTGGTGTTAAGAGGGTCGTACGCAGGAATTAATTCAGGGAGGGGGTGCGTTATCAACGGCGCGAAGGGCTAAACAATGTGTTTGCACATCCACGGACAGAATTCGGCAGATTAACACATTAACCCGTTCACCTCTAAGTAACTTGAATGGATTTTGGTATGTTAATTTTGCAACCAATTCAATCATTACAAAATTATTTTCAGACCAGTCCATTTCTGAACATGGGGTGTTTTTGTCCTCAAAATTATGAAAATTACTTGCAAAAAGTGCAGATCCTGATGAGACGGCTCGTAACGAGCCGGCTCATCTGGATCTACACGTTTTGCCTATACAGGCATGTGGTGTTAAGAGGGTTAAGAGGATTAAGAGGGGTTAAGAGGGTTAAGAGGGTTAAGAGGATTAAGAGGGGTTAAGAGGGTTAAGAGGGGTTAAGAGGGATGCGTACGCATCCGTCGCATCCCTCAGCTCCCGTTATTCAAAGACTGTGTAACCACCTATGTACCGTAACGCGTTGCATGGATGGTAACAAAATCCTAATTAAGTTTAGAAACCAGCAGATCGTTAGAGAAATGAAAATTGAAATGAAAACAAAAAATCGCATCTAAAGACATATTCCTTCCTAGGTCTTTAGAGGATTTTTTTGTGTTCATGTCAATTTTTGTTTTTATGACTTGTTGCTGGTTTCTAGTCATAATTAGGAAATTTGTAACCGTTTTACCCACAGGCATTCGGCGTGTTTCGGCTTTCTATATATATGAACAAGGCTTCTAACTTTGGTCGGACATGACCTCGTATCACAACACATTCCGCGAGTTTATTAAAGCTAATGTAAATATTTTGGCGGAAAGTGCACATGTTCAATTGAGAATTATTGTTATCTTGCTGAAATAACATAGTTATTATGCAAATAATATCAAATTACAGCTCCTTTTCCTATGTCGGACACAACCTCGTATCATAACAAATGGAATAATGTGTTTAAGGCTCTAACGCCAATATTGCAGTGGCAACTTCATATGATCATTTGAGAATTATCGATATCCTGCAGAAATACATAGAATGCATTATAAGAATGAATGGCCTTTTTGTGGAATTTATCGGGGTATAAACTTGGAAAAGTCGCGGGAATACTGGACGAAGGCCGGAAGGCCTTGTCCAATATTCCCGCGACTTTTCCAAGTTTATATCCCCGATAAATTCCACAAAAAGGCCTTTTATTCCTTATAATTCCAGCATTTTAAATAAATTCATCAAGAAAATGTGATTATTTTCCGTTTTCTTAAGAATTATTAAGTAATTCGGCGTGGGAATTTACTGGGATATAAATTTTGGACAGAGACTTGCTACGGGCCAATCAAATGTTAGGGAATTGTGTAAATATTTTTGTGCTGGAATTATGAGGTCGTGTCCGACCAAAGATAGAAGCCTTGTTCATATATATGTATATAGAGTTATACCGTTTAAAGCCGAAACAATCCGAATGCCTGTGGTTTTACCATCCCTGCCACGCTGTATGCACAGAGTCAAGTACGGAGCACCGCGGGGGACTTAGAATTCTTTATTTTATTAATTCGTTCCCACGAAATAACAATTCGTGGGAACGAATTGTTAATTCGGGGGAACAAATTGTTAATTCGAGGGAACGAACTGTTAAATTGAGGTAACGAATTGTCATTTCGTGGAAACGAATTGTTAATTCGAGGGAACGAATTGTTAATTCGTGGGAACGAATGGTTAATTCGTGGGAACGAATTGTTAAATTGAGGGAACGAATTGTTATTTCGTGGGAACGAATTAATAAAAACTAGAAATGTGGCCTGTCGGCACACGAATGCCCCCGTTGGCAGCCAAAGAAAACGAGACACATTTGAAAACAAGGAAACAGAAATGATCAGCCATTTACCTGAGCGTTAAGGTTTCAAACGCACCAAGTCTGTGACCTTGACCCTGCGCTTTGCGGGGGTGGGACGAATGTGGATGTGTGAAATGTGAAGCAGATCCGAACAAGGAAACATAAATTAAAAGCCATTTACCCGAACGTTAAGGTTTCGAACGCACCAAGTATGTGACCTTGACCCTGGGCTTGGCGGGTGAGGGACGAATGTGGATTTGTGACAGGGCGGTAGAGGACCATTGGAGCAATGCGTGTGTGAAATGTGAAGCAGATCCGAGCAAGGAAACAGAAAATATAAGCCATTTACCCGAACGTTTAGGTTTCGAACGCACCAAGTATGTGACCTTGACACTGGGCTTGGCGGGGGTGGGACGAATGTGGATTTGTGACAGGGCGGTAGAGGACCATTGGAGCAACGCGTGTGTAAAATGTGACGCAGATGCGAACTAAGAAACAGAAATTGTAAGCCATTTACCCTAGCGTTAAGGTTTCAAACACACAAAGTATGTGACCTTGACCATGGGCTTGGCGGATTTTTCACAAGGCGGTAGAGAACCATTCGAACAATGCGTGTGTGAAATGTGAAGCAGATCCGAGGAAGGAAACAGAAATTATAAGCCATTTACCCGAGCATTAAGGTTTCGAACGCACCAAGTCTGTGACCTTGACCCTGGGCTTAGCGGGGACGGGACGAATGTGGATTTGTGAGAGGATGGTAGAGGACCATTGGAGCAATGCGAGTGTGAAATGTGACGCACATCCGAGCAAGGACACAGCAATTATAAGCCATTTACCCGAACGTTAAGGTTCTGAACGCACCAAGTCTGTGACCTTGACCCTGGGCTTGGCGGGGGCGGGACGAATGTGGATTTGTCACAGGGCGGTAGAGGACCATAGGAGCAATGCGTGTGCGAAATGTGAAGAAGATCCAAACAAGGAAACAGAAATTATAAGCCATTTACCCGAGCGTTAAGGTTTCAAACACACCAAGAATGTGACCTTGACCCTGAGCTTGGCGGGGGGCGGGACGTATGTGTATTTGTCACAGGGCGGTAGAGGACCATTGGAGCAATGTGTGTGTGAAATGTGATGCATATCCGAACTAGAAACGTGGCCTGTCGGCACACGAATACCCCCGCTCGCAGCCAAAGAAAACGAGGCATATTTGATTATACGCCATTTACCCGAGCGTTAAGGTTTCGAACGCACCGAGTCTGTGATCTTGACCCTGAGCTTAGCGGGGGCGGGACGTATGTGAATTTGTCACAGGGTGGTAGAGGACCATTGGAGCAATGCGTGTGTGAAATGCGAAGCAGATCTGAGGAAGGAAACATAAATTATAAGCCATTTACCCGAGCATTAAGGTTTCGAACGCTCCGAGTCTGTGACCTTGACCCTGGGCTTAGCGGGGACGGGACGAATGTGGATTTGTAACAGAGCAGTAGAGGACCATTGGGGAAATGCGTGTGTGGAATGTGAAGCAGATCCGAGCAAGGAAACAGAAATTACAAGCCATTTACCTGAGCGTTAAGGTTTCGAACGCACCAAGTATGTGACCTTGACTCTGGGCTTAGCGGGGGCGGCACGAATGTGGATTTGTCACAGGACGGTAGAGAACCATTGGAGCACTGTGTGTGTGAAATGTCAAGCAAATCCGAGCAAGGAAACAGAAAGTATAAGCCATTTACCCGAGCGTTAAGGTTTTGGGACGTACGGACGCCGGTAACACTATATGCCCCCCTCACCATTCGGTGGCGGGGGCATAAAAATCCATGTCCCAATGTGGGGCTCCGTAGTCAAGAGATTCATAACAGAGCATGACTCCCCGAATGTCTAGTGCACCTGTTAATTTAAAGTGACCATGACTGCCAGTAGTGTGCTCTGTAGAGCCGACTATTGTTCATCGACGACTATTGTTCACGTGTATAATTAAGCCGGGGGAAAATAACTTAGCTATTTCTAATTATATACACGTGAACAATAGTCGTCGATGAACAATAGTCGGCTCTAACATCAACGACTATTGTCGACGACTAATGTTCACCGGTAGTGAAGTTTCAGATTCTTAAAATGTGTCTAAATGTTCAACGACGCACAGCAAAGGTGATATGGCTTTAGAAATGGCTAAGTTATTTTCCCCGGCTTAATTATACACGTGAACGATAGTCGTCGATGAACAATAGTCGGCTCTACAGTGCTCACTAAACCGACGTTCCTGTCTGTAGCGCAGGGCGACTTATGTATTAACCCATTATAGACGAGATACCAGTATAATACATGTAGCATGAAGCTTTTGAGAAAAGAAAATCCCCTATTTTCTTTATGTCATCTGGAAAGTGTATGTTGTCACCACTCATTCGAACCGTCTTGACGACACGGTTCAAATGAGTGGTAACAACGCATACCTTTATGGAGAAATAAACAAAATAATATGATTTTTTTTCAACACAAAGTATCGTATATTTAGACTGAAACTGGTTAAAAAGTCGGCCTGCTTTACAGACAGAAACACACGTTCTCACTGCTCAAGGACATGTAACCAATGCTCGGGAAACTAATACAAATTATAAAATCACTTGAAGAACGCACACATTATTGTCACTAATTCACACCTATTTAAATACATATCATTTTCACATGTATTTATTCGCAAAACAAGTAGATGCTCAGTAGCCGATTTCATCAAAATTCCAAAGTATACTTATCTAGCAAAGTATACTTTGAGGGAGTAATCATTTATTTTTCGCGAAATGTATTATTTCATATAAAACTAACGACTGCATATATTCGATGATTAAAAATATGCAGAATTATTATACTGAATTTATTACATTATCACAGCCAAAATGGCTATGATAATGTAATAAATTCAGTATAATAAAAATTAATAAATTTATCCTTAAATTGAAAATTTCTCCCTCAAAGTGTACTTTGCTATATAAGTATACTTTGAAATGTTGGTGAAATGGGACTTCAAATTGTTGTGTTTTGTGTTTCAGAAGCCGTCTTTAAACCGTGTATTCGTAGTTCCTCTGTGCTGCCAGTACTTGGTCACTGAAGCCAAATCCACGATGAAGAGGTCGCCAGTAAACGCGAACTACTCAAGACTGCCATCAAAACCTGAAATTGTGACAACGTTGAAATGAGATTTTCTCCGAGAGCGATGGTGCCTGGACGCAAGGAGTAAAATTCTTAATGTAGCTCTTGCTAGAACAGTGTACATGAGGACTGTCACATATGTGGTGATTTATAAGTTAAGCACATTCCATATATAATCGAAAGCATATTTGTTAGAGGTTGGATGTTTCACCATACAGTGCTTGTGTCGTATCATAACACAGCAATTCCAATAACCAAAGTACTATGTTGATTATATGTAGGAATTGAACTATATTTTTTACCAAAATGTATGCCGAAGTTCTACACGACAACAAACTCAAGATATGGGAGGACTATAAGGAAGGCGACACCATATTAGCTATACTGTCACACCAGACAGCTGACGCAGATGAATTGCCGTTTTTCAAAGGTGAAGTGCTAACATTCATTGAACAGTTCGGTGATAAAAATTGTAAGGCTAAAAATGCACTAGGTGGTCGTGGCTTCATTCCATTGACGCATGTGGTGTATAAAGAAGTGTTCCACGATAAAACCTGGTTTCAAACAGTTTGTACACGTAAGATGGCAAATAGTTGTCTCGAAAAGGAATCGAATGGTACGTTTCTACTTAGACTGGGTAGTGAAGCCGGTCAGCTTGTGGTGTCATCGAAGTCTGAGGATGGCGTGAAACATGAGATATTCCACCAGGAAGGCTCAATATATTCATACCGGGGTTCTAAATATAGCGTTGACGCTATTACAACACTCCTTCAACAGAACGGATATATTCCATTTAACTTTTCTTTGCCAGAAACTAAAGAAAATGCTCATCATGCTGAAAATGCGCGCGGTCAAATACTAACAGGCGGGCTGGCAATCGCGAAAAGTAATTTCCGTCACCGAAAAAAGGATCCGAAATTCCTGACATTACTAAAACACCAAAGGTACAGAATTATAGGTATATCTTCTGATTTAAACTGGTATGTAACGAGGGATGACGTCAAAGGCAATGAAGGATTCGCACCGGCCTCTCTTCTCCCAAATATGACACCAAAGTGGTATCACGGTGAACAAACTATTACCTACGCCGATACCATTCTCGGACAGCAAACACGAAATTGTACATTTCTAGTCACGAGGGATAATTTTCTATACACGTTATCTGCTAGATCTAAAAGAGAACATGTACATATAGATATTGAATATAAAAATGAAACTGTAACGTGTTTTAACACAACGCGTGGAAGTATTGTGGAACTGGTGAACTACCTAATATGCATGCCTGCTGCAGTGCCTATGGTTAGACATCCAATCCCGAACAACGACGAGTTTGGTTTTAAATCAAACTCTGAAACACATGCAGATACCCTCAGTTTTGAATCGGTTGAATTGTATTTAAATGCGTTGGACGAAGGCATCGAACATGATTACAATATACGGATTATGTTAGTAGGCCACTATGGGGCAGGGAAAACGAATCTAGCGAACCGACTTCTGAATGAACCTATTGATGATACAAGTAAAAGTACTGACGGCATAGAAATACACGTCAAGGTAGCGTGCTTAGACGTGGCAAATGGACAGTGGGACAAATATACCACTCATGAAGATGGAGACAGACATGAAAAAAGAATAGAAAAAGTGATAAGGCGCCAGTCTGTTAAAACACCAGACCACCAACAGACAGATGTGATATATACAAGGATTGGGGATGGAGATGATACACCTACTGATTCAATGACAATGCCAAAAACTCCAGTAGGCACCAGTCAAACGGCGACACAAAATACCACAGCCACTGACATTAAGAAGAAACAAGAAATTTTAAGAAGGTCAGCTCATGAGTTAACACCAGAACAGCGAAACAGTATATCCCAGCTAGTAAAGCGTAGTTCCAGTGACGAATTGGTCCCGGATCTCAGTCCGATATCAGTATGGGATTTTGCCGGCCAGTTTATCTTTTATGCCACGCATCAAGTGTTCATGTCAAACAGAGCGCTTTATATTTTAGTCCTTGATCTCTCAAAATCATTAGATAGTATTGTCGATGAGAATGACCAGCCAACAATGTGTTCGAACAAAAACAAGAGAACGGTAAAATCGTTCATTGAACTTTGGATGAAATCCATTCACATGACAACTGATGGTGAGAACTCTGATCTACCTGCGGTATTGATGGTTGGAACTCACGAAGACAAACTGCCCATTGCAGAAAAGGACAAGGAGAGATATATCGCGGATTATTTCGAAAATGTAAGAAAAATGTTCGACGATTCTCCACTGCTACGACATATACAACCTGAACAGTTCTATTTAGATGCAAGATTTGGAAGTGAAGTCGTTAACGACATTCAGAAGGCAGTGTATAACATATGCAGCCGGTTACGATGGTGGGGCGAAGAAAAACCTGCGCGGTGGATTAATTTAGAACAGATACTAACAAACATGCAACACTCAAATGAGATCGTTAACGTTGCGAAACTCTTAGAAGAAAATCACAAAAGTCAATTGCCTGTTGAAACCGAAGAAGAAGTACGATTATTTCTACGGACACAGCATAATGCAGGAAATATTATATACTTTGAGAAAGACGGTCTGGCAAACACTGTCGTATTACAACCTCAGTGGATTGTAGATGCATTTAAATCGCTTGTTGCGTCTGGACAGTTCTGTATGCGATATTCAAGCTTCAGAAGACCGTTATACGATTTGCACTTGAAAGGGGTTCTAACAAAGAAGTTAATCGAAAAATTATGGAATACGAATGCAGCCAGAAAATCCTTCCTAGAACACATGGATGAACTATTACTCTTTATGGAAAATTTGAACATACTAGCCAAGATGAAAACATACGCGGAGGGAGAGTTATTTTACTTTGTACCCAGTTTGCTTCCTCAAGCCGAACTCAACATCGCATCAATTATACCAGAAGAAAACAGATCCACTGTTCTAACGTTCATAGTGAGACACGATTATTCCCACCCACACCTGTTTAATGTCATACTAGCGGCGTTGATAGGCCGATGGAATGTACTAAAGGTTGAAAATGAAGTGAAACTAACTGGTGCCGGTGGTGTGTTCGAATTAGACCAGTCGAAAAGTAACTTGCTAGTGATAACCATCAGTTCTAATACGGTTAACTGTTATGTGGCAAACATGTCTGGATCACAAATTTATAGCAGAAGGTGTGATGAGGTGCGGCGGTTCATCACTGCAACAATTGCGAAACAAATCCGTGCAAATGTAAACGAAGTGTTTGAACTTGCCATAAAGTGTGATCAATCCGACATAGTACCAGGTTCGGATAATTTGCACAAGTGCAATCTATTAGCAGAGAAGGATGAGGTGATGTGCTTTGCCCATAAAGCTCTGCATATTATCAATGCAAGAACCGTTCTATTGGATTGGTTTCCAGATGGCTATACAACTGAGGACAAGGCCTGTTTGAATGAGTGGATTGAAAACTCAACAGAATACGTGAATGACAGACGGCTAACTGATAAAGACATAGAACAATTATCGCTCGCATTGGGCATAGGCTGGGAACATATTGGACACTCACTGGGAGTCAGTGGTGTTATGATTGACCACTGCAAACTGAACTATCCGCATAAAACGGAAATGCAAATCTATCAAATGCTAAAGACCTGGAAATCCCAAGAGTCTGAAAAGGGGCCAGTTACATTTGTAAAATATACCAGAGCCTTGTTTGATAACTTCAATAACGTCAATATTGACTGGGAGAGAGTAAAGAATGTGGGTGAAGGAATATAGAGAATAGTAGGTTAGTGCCGTGAATGGGAAAAATATCTGGCGAGGCACGGAAACGGGATGTGCTCGGCAGAGCCTCGCCCATCCCGTTTCCTGAGCCAGCCGCATCTCCAAATCGTATTTACAGGATATCAAAAATGTTTCACGGCACATACGCACTGTGTTGACGGAATAACTAATGTTATACGAGTAAGTGGCTGTAACTGGAGAAAGTGGGACAGTGGGTTTTGCAACCAGTTATATCCAGATCAGCCTGTGCATCATCACAGTCTAATCAGAATCTGCAGTATTCGCCATTAATGAATCAGCCGTCATGCATCTAACAAACAATACATACCATTTTCAGGCACGAAGGAGTGTGCCATTTGATATAATTCAGACACACGCCATGTAACTTTGTACAGAAGAACATTGGAGATGTTTCATGAAATACATTTACAGAAACTGTGAAATTTATAAATATTGCGAAATGTTCATAGCAAATGCGCAATAGAATTCCACATTTGTTACGAAAATTTAGTCAACTTCCGACGTTGTTTAAGGAAAATATGATACATTTTGTAAACATGTTACATGAGATATAGCACATATTCTTATGTACAAAATCACATGGCGTGTTTCTACTCAATAAAACGATAGCTACATACACCAATAAACCATATATATATATGTGTTCAATAAGTTTGTAGGAAACACTAAGCCATTCTATTGCATCAAAAAAGTGTGTACAAGTTTCTTCACCATGATACAACTTTAGTATTACTTGACGGATCGCTTCAATATTTGGACAATTTGGACACACGCTTCCGTGGCGGATTTTTTGTTTGTGTTAGCTATGGTTTTATTAGTAGATTGGCGAATGTTCAGTATTATTATTGCATGTCCAGGCTACTCTATCAGAGCCTGTTCACGTTCGTGTGCCTCTTGGTGGCTATAAACTGCATTTTCTACCGATTTCTCATAAACGGCTAAATGTACGAGGACGGGGACGTGTACTTCTTCGTGTGCATACTTACAGTGACGTGCGCTCGAGGAACGGGATTTAGCTATTAAAGGTTCATGCCCACTCAGTAGGCACCAAATAGTTATGTATAGGAATTAAATAAGTGTCTAAAGTACAAGTGGCAAAATAAAAATGCATTCACCATTACCCCACGTATTGATTGGCATTATTATACATTTTATATCAGACGTAATTTCCACACTGATATCAGGGTCGATAACCGTGTTTTCTTAAAATGTTAACGGGCATTACTATTTATTTTCTGTATTTATTTTTTGATGTGCAATGATCACACTTTCTAATCTGTCGAAAATAATATTTTTTCAGGCGACGCATTTAATTAGTATAAATAATTACAAAATATCATGCCTTACTTGCATATGAAAATAGCCTGGTACCACCGCGAGACACTATCAGTAAAATAAATATTAGTAAATAATTATATCTGTATAGCAGGCAATCGTATTTTTTAGAACTGGTGGAATAGCGACACACTGGTCGCAAAACCCAAATAACATACTCTTGTAGAACAGGGCAGATCCTGATCAGACTGTGCAGTAGCACATGCTGATCTGGATCTACACTGGTCATACTACTACACTGGACTACACTGGCCCTAGTCACAGTTGGTTGGGCGAAAGCGACGGTGTAAATTAATGGTAAGGGTTCCTCCTTATATGAATCACGATTTGCCTGGTTTGGCCCTCGGGTACGTTTATATATTTGGCTCTTCCGTTACCTGAGAGTTGAATTGGGTTATTGTCCATTATAAAAGTATTACAGTTATTACTGATCCTACTGCTTTTGGGAGGGGGTCAAGTGATGCTGGTGTGGCGAGGACCTGGCATCAGATCAGGATTATTCTGATTTCAGGGCTGAATATATTTTTTTTTTATTGTAAATATTCAGTTCTGATTTTGGGAGTTGAACATGTACCTGTACAGGTAATATATGGGATTTAGTACTAAACACATTGACCCAGCCTTAAATGACCTTAGCTGTTGAATAGGCGGTTAAACCCCAACAAACAAATAAACAAACGTTGACCCAAACCAGCAGCATCGACATGTAATTCGATACCACCAGTAGTATGTTCACATGTCACCGTTGCTCACATATGTGGCTGTGACTGAAGAAATACGACTTACGGGTTTTTCGACCAGTGTAGATCCAGATTAGCCTGTGCATCCGCACAGTCTGATCAGGATCTGCACTGTTCGTCATTCTACCAATGAACCACCCGTCATGCTTCTTACACGCAATATAGATGGTTACCAGGCTACAGTAGTGTTCTACTTCATCACGACATACACTGGTCAATTAAACCAGTAAGCCCTATTTCTCCAGTCACAGCCACATATAACATACATGTATATGTGTATCATTATGCACAGGTGAATTACTCTGATCAAATTATACGCCCCCCCCCCCCACCTGTTTTCATACAAAGTACGTCACGGCTTTTGTACAAGTGTTTGGTAACGGAATTTGTCAGGGCATTTTATATTTGACTTGTATTTTGTTTTATTGATGGAGTGGGGGCCATCATAGATACGAGTATTTCACCTGTGTCATTATGAACCCATCGATGTCTTCTTTACCTGGGTTGTGGGATGGCTAGCAACAGGAAATTAGACACAATCTCTTGTTAGGAGTAACTTAACTCTTTGTATGCTGGGAATGTGTGGGCTATAACTAGTTCAAAAATAGCAGACGACAATTCATTGTTTTTTCTTTTATTTTTCCATATAACTATCATGAATATGTCTTGGAATTTCATTAGAATTGGTCCAGAGGACGCAATTCTAATGAAATTCCAAGACATATTTAGAGAGTGAAATAAGAAACATACTCGTAACTTGTTGGATGTTATTTTCACCGTTAACATGCAAAGAGTTAAGTGTTAACAGCATGTTATCACAATTTTGGTTGCCATTTTGTATTTTTCTCATAAACTGGCTATTGACGGTAAGATATTTGTCACGCATGTTTAATATGCATATATTATTAATATGTTTGACCTTTTAAATGAAGTGAAAACATATTTTAAGCAAA
Organism: Conchocele bisecta; assembly: GCA_029237695.1. Lineage (NCBI taxonomy): Eukaryota > Metazoa > Mollusca > Bivalvia > Lucinida > Thyasiridae > Conchocele > Conchocele bisecta. The sequence goes on from CM055273.1 coordinate 67,422,740, forward strand.
CATGTTGTGTTTAAAAATAGTTTCAAAGAAACCCTATGGCAGCCATATTGGAAAATGGCTGCAATAGCAGTCGGTTACCTTTGTTGGCATGTCCATCCTCGTGGTTCTCGTTCCGGGGTAGTGGCAGATTAATAGTCAGAATCGCTTTTTTTGCACACAATTTCATTAGTCATACAAACTAACGTTGGTTCTCAGACACGATTTTCGGAAAGTGGCTAGGGATGGCAGATTTGTTTTATACATGTATTCATAGTTCGCCCTACTTTCTAAGCCAATCGCTGGGCAGCATTGTGCTCCACTTATTTCACATATTGCAACGTTTTACCCAAATAAGTTACATATTACCAGATGTAATGAGTACCTGTTCGACAGGAAATGGAACATCAATACTCGGGTGGGACCTTGCATTGTACACTTGGATGAACTATAAGTATGTTATTGTTAACTATTCTTTATTTGTTTTTCAAGTTTCCATCTACATATGTATGTACATTTTGCACATGTGGTTGACAAAAAATATTTAATTTAAGTTACAATGACCTGTTTAGACGTGAAACAACACCAGATTTTCGTAAGACATGATCTAGCAAAGTATACTTTGGGGGAGTAATCATTTATTTTCCCGAAATTCATTATTTCATATAGAACAAACAACTGCATATATTTCATGATTAAAAATATGCAGAATTATTATACTGAATTTATTACATTATCACAGCCAAAATGGCTGTGATAATGTAATAAACTCAGTATATTAAAAATTAATAAATATATCCTTAAATTGAAAATTTCTCCCTAAAAGTGTACTTAGCAAGATAAGTATACTTTGCAATGTTGATGAAATAGGCTACTGGTCTATTGTATCTGCTATTTTACGGAAATTATTTGGAATTTCCCATATGCACATATTGTTAATGTTTTAACATGGAGTGCCTTGACATATCTGTAAAAGAAACAATAAGGCATACTACACATTATGTGTGGCCGTGACTGGGGAAATTTAGTTTAAACACTATTTATGCAAGGAATAAAACCATGGGCTGTTGCGTTTACTGGGGTGTATAATACATGTGTCTGTTTAAAGTGCGTTTAAACAGACCAAATGTATTATACACCCCAGTACATGCAACAGTCCATGGTTTTATTACTTAAATTTACACTGCATTTTCTCATAGTTTCAAAAATGTAAATAACTAAATATGGCGTTAAAATTGAGAATAATCTGGTTTTTACATCATTGTGTCGCAATTCCTGGAACAACGACGTTGCCGGTCAATAGCGTGCTGTTATTGACAACCTGTGGAAAATGACGTCAAGCGAACTTTAACCAATCAACAACATGACGTTGAATGGGAGTTTCCATTATGAACTTATGGACTAAATATTTCAAATTATGGCAAGTGAGGTATATATATATATGTATACATACACTTAAGAATAGGTTTAGAAAACAAGCTTTTACACTTATGTGAATTATTCTCCAGTGTGTTTTACGATCAGTGTTCTTCTCTTTATGTGTTTTACGATCGTCGATCCAGATGAGTCTACGCATCCGCACAGTGTATAGGAACTATAATGGTCACCAATCACATATAAGCCCCATTTCTCCAGTCACAGCCACATTTGATACACTCCCTGAGATTTTGCACCTTCGGACATCTGCGTAGTTTCATGAAATACGTTTACAAAATTTACAATATTTTCCTTAAATGCCGTCAAAAGTTGACAACTTTTGACTTTATCTATGGAAAATATTGTAAATTGTGTAAACGTACTTAATGAAATTACGCAGATATCTGAAGGTACAAAATCACAGGGCGTGTCTCATTTGTTATTGTTACTCCATGCCATATGTAATATGGTGCATGATATTTTATATGCTACAGCTATTATAATAAAAGTTCTCAATTCCAAGCATATTCTTATGTATCTTAACTAAACTGATTTATTTCATAATGTTCGCTGTCGCAGCTTTAGTCAGTCGTGTGACGGAAGTCAACTAAAAGTGAAAAACGATATGATTGCCATATTGAACAACTATAGTGGAACCTTTCTAAACCGGACACCAATAACACATTTGTTTGTCTAATTTAATTGGTTTCACTGACAATTATATTTAATGTTAATGTTTGCAAAGCACACACACGCCTTGGAGGGTTCGTATTACAGAATTACACTGGAACCTGTCTAAACCGGACACCGTGGGAGCCCCACAGGGTTTCCGGTTTAGAGAGGTTCCACTGTAATTACATTGTTTATTCAAATCGATGCCATAAAATGATTTATATAGGGGTGAAAGGGTTAATGAATCAAACGGATATAACATCCAAATTACCCCCAATATTTCCGATGTACATGTATATAGAAACTGGGAAATGTGTACAGTACAGCCTCTCTACAACAGCCACCCATGGGAAGACGCAAAACTGGCTGTTGTAGAGAGGTGGCTGTTGTAGGGAGGTTATTGCTGAATCAAATATTGTCGTCGGGTGTTCTGTTTGTTCATTTTCTTAAATTTTTCTCATCAAAAACATGCTTTGGCAGCATTTTAGAATCATTTCCAATGGAAATGATTCTAAAGTGCTGTCAAACCATGTTTTTATTGAGAAAGAAGGCAAAATATAAAGCAACAGCAGACGACAATTTCTTTATGAGACAGCAGTCTAAGGGTTAAATATAGAGGAAACATCAATTTGTGATATAAAATAGCGGCTGTTACAGAGAGAGTGTTGTTGTATAGAGGTGGCCGTTCGGGGAGGGTCGACTGTAGATATGTCCCAATCTGTGTACACTGGTCATATATGTGATCGTGACTGTAGAAATGGGGGCATATGGGGTTTGTGGCCGGTGTAGCTCCAGATCCAATAGCCCACTCATGTAGCCTGATAATGTTCAATGTTGCTTGTTAAAATTGCCAAAAACCCAATTGAAATCAGAAGTAGTGAGTATCAAAAAGCAATGCAAAATTTGTGGTATCTTTATCATGCTACAGAAAACAATAAACAGACCACAAATATAGCATATTTTCATATTTTTCCATGAAAACACATCTTGGTATTTCATTAGAATTGTCTCCAATGAGACAATTCTAATGAAATACCTAGATGTGTTTTCATTTAGAAGTAAATTATTCAATAAGTGTGGTCTGCTGATGTGCAAACAGTAGTGTGATTCTATTTCACACAATTTTGAAATACCCAATTGCTTCAGAAATGATGCCTGTGGATCTACACTGGTCGCAAAACTCATAAGCCCCATTTATCCAGTAACAGCCACATATATGGGTCACATTATTCGTCGTCTTGTGGTAGTTTCATTCCAACCTGTCGTCGGACTTCATCCATGATTTTAAATATCATTTCCACATCTTTGTGACTGTGTGTTTTACTTTCTGTTTCGCCTGAAAAGTAATTACATATGATTGGAGAAATGCGGTTTATGGGTTTTACAACCAGCATAGTTCCAGATCAGCATGTGCATCCGCCTGATAATGATCTGCTATATTCGAATTTACGAATCAATGAAACACCCGTTATAATTATAACAAGCAATATAGATCGTTATCAGGCTACAGATGTGAGCTATTTGGTTACAAATCCCATAAGCCCCATTTCTCCAGTCACAGCCACATATAGTTTAAATAAAATAATACTGTATTACTTTCTTTACATGCATCACCACAGGTGGAAGACGCGGATCTGTGACCAAAAAAATTCACATTGAACAAAATATATTAACTCCACCCACTTGTTGTCGTACTGTACGCTCAGAACGTAGCGTACAGTACGAAAACACGTGGGTGGGATAATGAATGTATTTTCAATGGGCAGTTTGTATGTCACAGGTCCGAGTATTCCACCTGTGGTCATGATAACTGCAATGGATACAAGAAAATACAGGAAGGGAATGTCATCATTTAGCTACTATGAAAGTGTCCTGGTGCCAATGCTAAAATGTATCTCCTAATTAGGAGATGATAAGTCCTAATTAGGAGATATGTATTGCCTAATTAGGAGTTATTATCTCTTAATTAGGACTTACTATCTCCTAATTATGACTTCATAAGTTCATATCTCCTAATTGTGACTTAATATCTCCTAATTAGGAGTTAGTATATCCTAATTAGGAGATAAAACATTTTTAGCATTTACACATATACTAGTAGTAAGTCCTAATTAGGAGACAATGAGTCCTAATTAGGAGACACTAACTCCTAATTGGGAGATACTAAGTCCTAATTAGGAGATAATAAGTCCTAATTATTAATTACTAAGTCCTACTTAGGAGATACTAACTCCTAATTAGGAGATAGTATCTCCTAATTAGGAGTTAGGATCTCCTAATTAAGAGTTAGTATCTCCTAATTATGAGATGAGATAAAAACTATTTTAGCATTGGCATCAGGACGCTTCCATAAACTACAAAATGTATCCTTTTGTACATTGTAGTTTTTTAATGAAACATAAATGAGCGATTGGGTTGGGCTACAAGTTATATGACCATTAGATACAGTCCATGCGGAGCGCCGCAGGGGACATGGATTTGTTTTATTAATTCGTTCGCACGAAATAACAATTTGTTCCCTCAATTTAACAATTCGTTGCCTCAACATAACAATTTGTTCCCTCGAATTGACAATGCATTCCCACGAAATAACAATTTGTTCCCACGAATAACAATTATGTTCCCACTAAATAACAATTGTTATATAGTGGGAACGAATTGTTATTTTGTGGGAATTAATTGTTATTTCGTGGGAACGAATTGTTAAATTGAGGGAACGAATTGTTAATTCGTGGGATTGTTACGAATTGTTAATTCGTGGGAACGAATTGTTAAATTGAGGGAATGAATTAATAAAAAATAATTCATATGCAGCCTATGCTCAATCCAATAATTGTTTACAAGAAAACATTGTTAATGTCAAATTTGCAGACTATCATAATTTTGCACTTACGAACATTTTAGTCATACGAAGTTTAGTGAAACGGCCCCCTGTTGCTATTTTACAATGAAAACAACAAGGGGGAAACTACGGCAACTTAAAAGGGACATCCGCAATTCTTTTCTATCTCATTACCACGACATAGGATCTCGTTCCCACGACATAGCATCTCGTTCCCTCGAGATAGAATCTCATTCCCTCAAGATAGCATCTCGTTCCCAAGAGATAAGATCTCGTTCCCACGAGATAGGATCTCGTTACCACGAGTTAGCTATCGCGTTCCCACAACATTAGTATGCCAATCAAAATGTAGCGCCATTGTCATTCACGATGGTTGAGTAATATCTGCTATTCTATTGGCTGATTATGTTGTTCGAATGAAACGCGATGTCGTGGTAACGAGATGCTATCTCGTGGGAACGGAATGCTATGTCGTGGTAACGAGATGATATCTCGTGGGAACGACATAGCTAACTCGTGGCAATGAGATCATATCTCATGGGAACGAGATGCTATGTCATGGTAACGAGATGCTATGTCGTGGTAACGAGATGATATCTCGTGGGAACGACATAGCTAACTCGTGGCAATGAGATCATATCTCATGGGAACGAGATGCTATGTCATGGTAACGAGATGCTATCTCGTGGGAATGACATAGCTAACTTGTGGTAACGAGATTCTATCTGGTGAGGAAAGAGATGCTATGTCGTGCAAACGACATAGTTAACTTGTGGTAACGAGGTGCTATCTCGTGGGAACGAGATGCTATGTCATGGGATCGAATGCACTTGTCCCCCCTTTTAAGTTGCGTAGGAAGCGGTGCAACGTGACGTGAAAGAAACAATGCCTGCCTTAATCTTGCCAAGCTTGTCAACGTTTCTGAACATCTATTAGCAAAGCCAACTGGCAATCATGCCCCGTAACGGAAATTATTTGTCACTGTCAGAGTTCGATGACAGAATTACACAACCTGCCTTAACCTTGCCAAGATTATCAACGTTCCAGGGGGCCGTTTCACTAAACTCCGTACAACTAAAATGTTCGTAAGTGCAAAATTATGATAGTCTGCAAATTTCACATTAACAATGTTTTCTTGTAAACAATTATTGGATTTACATTTATTGAGCATAGGTTGCATATGCAGCCTATGCTCAATAAATGTAAATCCCTCAATTGAAATTTCCAGACGATCCTAAATTTGTACTTACGAACATTTTAGTCGTACGAAGTTTAGTGAAACGGGCCGCGGAACAGCTATTGGAAATGCAAACTCGCAATCAAGCAATTTGATTGTCCGAGCCATTTAATCACTGCTTGATTTCAAGTACAAGTATTTTGAAATAATGAAACCGACACATATTGCCAAGATTATCTACGGTATTCTCACCATTGAGGATGCATTGCCGAACAGCAGCCGCCTCGTAGTGTAGAGCTGCGGCATTGACAAAATTGTAACCCTCCGTCTTCAATGGGAACTCGTGGCTACCCGAGGGACTCGTCAGCTTTGTCGAACCCCAAAATGGCGTTTCCAGCTGAGGAGAAAATGATCCATACATTGACTGGGGTTTTACGTTCATGCAACATCGGGGTCATAAACATGTGTACGAGCAATGTACATTCGGAACTAAAATTACAATACAACATTTAGCACTGACTTAGTGTCCTGATCAGGTGCCAAGCACCCTTCCAGCACCGGATCAATTGGCCCAGGGTGTGAATACCAGTAATATTCACCATTAAAATGTGAATACTTAACCCTTACAATGCTGAATAAAATGTTGTCGTCTGCTGTTTATTATTATTTTCCATTCTCATCAAATACATGGCTTGACACCACTTTAGAATCATGGAAATGATTCTGAAGTGTTGTCAAATCATGTTTTATTGAGAAGAAGAGAATATATAAAACAACAGCAGACGACAATTTCGTTTCCCGCGTTCTAAGGGTTAATGATGGACTCGTCATTAAGACACGTATACCCTCGTATACCCTCCCAACCTACCGGACCTGCGGGATTTTAAATGATGTTTCAAATGCGATTGCGAATGATGCCAATGTTGCCAAATGCGAATGCGGTTGGTGAAATAGTTGCCGTTTCAAGTTGCTGGATTAAATTCAATAACGAATTGTGCAATAGTTGCCAATTCAAATGCTTTAGAGAATGGTCAAAGTGTTGCCAATTCAAATGCGATAGTGAACGGTGCAGTTGTTGCCAATTCAAATGCGATAGTGAACGGTGCAGTTGTTGCCAATTGAAATGCGAATGTAAATGACGCAGTTGATGTGGATTCAAATGCGATAGGAATCGATAGAAGTGTTGCCTTAATGGATAGCGAATGATTTCACAAACCGTGTAACATGTTCAACACAAACTCAGGCATTTGGTTGTGACCGGCATAGTGGTCGCATGGCCGTGGTATAGAATGGAAAGATGGGAGATTTATCTGACATTTCAAGTCAATCATACCTATGGTATGAGATGTGTGGATGCAATGCGGCTTATGAGTTTTGTGATCTGGATCTAAACTTGTCGCAAAACCCAAAAGCCCAACTACTCCAGTCACAGAAACATAGAAACATGTATTAAACCTATTTAGTACGAGAAATATAAATTTACGATATTGTGTTCAAGATCATCACGATTACGTTGGAATCGTCAATTCGTAGTGTGATAATGAAAAACAAACATATTAATAGGGTACAGCTGCTATAGAAGTGAATGTGTGTGCATGACCAATGGCATCCCTTAGCTGACCTCTATGAGTCCGTTGACCCCCATGAGGGTGGCCCTGTTGTTGCCCCAGCCCGCGTTCGTGTGGTAGGTCAGGCTTGCCATGGCCCCGTTCTTGTATTTCAGCAGTATACACGCGTTCTCGTCCACACCTGTAAGACACAACATGTTTAGGGGCACGAAACTCTGCAAAATCTCCCAGTTTTTGCAGAGTTTTTTTGTTCGCAACTACACACAGCGTCATAAGAGCGGTCCGATACAGTTATTTGCAACACCTAACCGTCATAAGAGTATAAGATTTGGTTGAGCGATCCTGACAATTGATTGAACCAGTGACGTAGCACACCCTAAAAGCTAAAAGTTGGCCAGGTGTATATTTGTAATTCAACTCTGAGCGAAATAACTACATTATATATGTCTTTTTTTTGACGAAGGATGCTCCCTCGCTCGTTTCCAAACTACTGTCGGTGGACCGACATTGATTCATAACACCGTTCTCCATGCATATAAAACAATAAGAACAGCAGATCTTGCCAACATATATATAGAGAATACCAGACTAGTGTTAGTTGAGATCATAGTTATGTCCTAAATAAAACTAATATTGAATTGTACTTTGTACAATGCATTTGTTTTTGTTCCTTTTCTTCGTTTGACCAAATTTGCTTCCTTGTAATCAATGCTCCATAATTAAGGCTTTCATTCTCTTATCAATAGACTTTGAACACTGAACTCTATTTACCCGTCGCTGTCATGTTTCCCACCACGGTGATGGAATCTGGCATCTCTCCGTAGACAAAGCAGGCGAACATGATGATGTAGACGCCGATGTCCAGCACGCCACCCCCAGCCAACTCGGGCCTGGCAATTCGCTCCACGTCATGAATGTCGATACAGAATGAGGCGTGGACGTATCTGATGTCGCCTAGGCTACCGCCCGCCAGTTCCTTCCGGATGTGGTCATAGGACGGCAGGAATTTACTCCAACATGCCTAGAAAAAATATACTTCTTATAACGCGGGAAAAAAACAAAATGTCTGTTGTTGTTTTGATGTTTGTCCTTTTTTTCTGAATAAAACATGATTGTGTCAAATCATGTCGTTTTTGCCTTTTTTGTGAGAAAATAGGAAAATAGAAATTATCAGATGACAAAATTTAATTCAGCATTGTAATGGCTAAACATATTCATTAGCTGCATTTACACTGAGACTGGATAATCTCCAAAATAAAGTTGTGTACGCAAGTCAATGACGTACGCACACCCCTAAACCCTTTCAACTCCACAGGCCTGTATAGTGGTATTGGCAAAAAGTGTAGATTCAGATGAGCCGGCTCGAGACGAGCCGTCTCATCAGCATCTGCACTTTTTGCGAGTAATTTTCATAATTTTGAGAACAAAAACACCCCATGTTCATAAATGGACTAGTCTGGAAATCATTTTGTGATGATTGAATTGGTTGAAAAATTAACATATCAAAATGCATTCAAGTTACTTAGCGGTGAAAGGGTTAATCTGCCGAGGTCTTTCTGTGGATGTGCAAAAACATTGTTTAGCCCTTTGTGCCGTCGATAACGCACCCCCCTAAATTAATTCCTGCGTACGGGCCTGGCTGGGATAAGGGTTAAGTGCTAAATGCCTATTGCTAAATAAAGCATTCTCTAATGCTCAATCACAGGAGATGGTTTGCCTAGTACTTTGTTTAAAAAGCATCATCAGACAAAATTGTAGGAAACAAACTAACACCAGGGACTTAGCACCCTTCTTCCACCGACCCTTCAATTTTAATGCTAGTACATGTCCAGTACGACCTTAATTTATTAAAAAGTTATTTGTGACAAACTGATTATATAAATGTTAATAACTTACCTCAACAAATAGTCTTTTCCGTTCCTTAGCAACCTGTAACACCTTTTGAGCTTGCTTCCAGTTTAACGCCATTGGCTTCTCACAGATCACGTGCTTGCCGGCTTCCAATAACTGGATAGACAGCTCGGCATGGGTGGTGTGCAATGTTGCTATGTAAACAACCTCTGCGAAAGTATAAAAACATACATATTGACATATATAGCATCATATTAGGCAACGACCTACGTACGTGACCTTGACCTTGTATTATGATAGTACAGAAGGTATTGTGCATGCCAAATTATGACGCAGAATCGCCAATAGCAATGCATGTGTGAACTACACACGTTAAACTGCATGCAATGAAACAGACAATAAATAGAGGATCTTTCACGAGTGATGATATAATATGACATTTATTAAACGAGTTTACTATTTCATCAGACACGAGGCTCTGTCGAGTTTCGTTTGAAATCAATCAAAGAGTTTAATAAATCTCATATTAAATCAACACAAATGTTAGATTATATTGCATAAGCAGCACAACACGATACGTTGAAGCTGTGAACATCACATATCGTGTTTTCTGTACCAGCCTCATTTGAATATTTCGATGGTCTAGTAACATAAAGTCGTAACTGCTATTGCTTTAGCATAGCAGTTACGACCTTATGTTACTAGACCATCGATTTATTATACTAGTGCATTATGATTTCTATTAACACTGTGAAAGTCTATTTTATGCAATAAAGGCCCGGGGTCTGTATGATGTTGTAGATTTATCCCGTCAACACAGTGTGTATGTGCCGTGAAACACGGTGCCGTGAAACATTTTTGATATCCTGTCAATACCACCTAATCACTGCGTATGAATATGTGCGGTAGTCATACTAATCGATTCTCCGATTTTGAGGATGTGACTGGGGTTATTTTTTTGCATTTTAAAGTTATTTGTAGTGTTGACGGGATAAATAGAACAGTAGGTTAGTGCCCTGAATGGGGAAAATATCTGCCGCTGCACGGAAACGGGATTGGCTCGCCATCCCGTTTCCTAAGCCTTGCCAAATATGTTTCCCATTCACGGCACTAACCTACTGGTCTCTATATTATGGGAAGCTGTTTACTGCATGCACTGCAAATGATCAATATCAACTAATCGCAACCACAGGTTGAAGTAACGGACCAAGGTCTATAAATACATTAAATATAAAGCATCAGTAAGTGAAAACAATAAGCTAAATATTTTTCTTTACTCCCACCTATCACACATACCGTGTGATAGGAGGGAGTAAAGAAACACATTTAGCTTATTGTTTTCACTTACTGATGCTTTCATGGATATTTAATGTATTTATAGACCTTGGTCCGTTACTTCAACCTGTGGCCGCAACATAATTTGATCAAATTCCAAAACGTTTGCATTGTATTCAAGCTGTATATATTATCAGTAACTGTGATAAATAGGGATTGTTTGTTTATGCATGAACACTATTTATCCCGTCAACACAGTGCGTATGTGCCATGAAACATTTTTGATATCCTGTGAATACGACCTAATCACTGCGTATGAACATGTGCGGTGGCTGGGGTTATTTTTTGCATTGTAAAGCCATTTGTAGGTGTTGACGGGATAAATAGAATAGTAGGTTAGTGCCATGAATGGGAAAAAATATCTGGCTCGGCACGGAAACGGGATGTGCTCGGCAGAGCCTCGCCCATCCCGTTTCCTAAGCCTTGCCAGATATTTTTCCCATTCACAGCACTAACCTACTATTCTCTATATATCTACAGGTTATATAAGGAAAACATGTGAACAGTAATTATATTATAGTTTGTTGTAAAATTAGCACAATATACCACATTCAGAAAGACGTGTCCATTATAGACACTAGTTTAATTTAATTAACTAAAATTAAATTAGTCACCAGCAGATTGCAGAAAAACTAGGGTTCGCAACGCTAGTTATTTTTCTGTATTATAAACAGTTTTACCAATCCCAGATTCTTTTCATAGGTAGAATCTTGTTCATAAATAACATATGAATCTATAACTAAATTATTTTCACAAATGACTGATGCAAGTAATACAAACTTTTCACCATAAAACATTCAACAACAAGATATTTTGTAGCAAATGCTTATGCTTTTCTGGAACAACCTTCGTATATATATGTATTACCGGTATATATATTTTTTTCAATTCAGAAGCTAAGCAATAACTACATCTGCATTACCTACATCCGGGTCTTTTGCAATATCGTCATAGCAACCATACGCCTTCTCAAACTTGAATTTATTGGAGAATGTCTGTGCCCGCTTCAGATCACGTGATGCTACGGCGACGAACTGAAAAGTTATATATACATTGCACGTAATGGAGCCTCTCTATTAAAACGAGACATCCAGAAATCCTAGACTGTGATATGTTTCACTATGACTGTTATTTATCTCATATGAAAATTTCCGTTCATATGTGTAAGATAACACGTGGTTCGTGGTGCTCATATGCCTGAAATACAGTGCAATGTCTCCAAACAGGACACCCAGTGTGTCCGGTTTAGAGAGGTTCAACCGTTCATGACGTAATGGTATTTAGTTCAGTTATAAAGTACATGTATTTATCAATAGCACGTGTACATGGATTTAATTTTCTTAAGCCACGTGGATAGTACTAGTATTCATCAAGCGAAGCAAGAATAAGTACCAGATTTGTGAGTAAGCAAGGAATTACGGAATACAATCCCAACCCCACGTGGACTGTCAGCAATACGTTTCCATAGTCGTAGCATTGCCATAGGCAATAAATATTTGACCTTGGCAGCTGTCAGGGTGGGGTGTGGGGCGGATCTGCATGGGATCGCCACAGCATGATAGGGGGACATTATAAGAATGTCTGTGTGAAATATAAAGATGTTATTTGGAAGCAACAGACATTATCATTTGAAACTTCACAACAGCTCCCGGAGCTAAGGTCACAGACTTAACATGAAACAAAATCAGTTCCTAGCACCGCGAAATAGAAAGTATAAAAGCGGTTACAATACACTTTGCACACTGTCGAGATGAAGTAACGTTTGACCATAATTGGGTGCTTGTGTAATTACTGACAAAGCCGACAGAACCGTATGAGTGTTTGTATGGCACGCCGTTTTACTATTTATTCCAAATCAAGATATCTACTAAACTTTATCAGATATCTTATATACTATATGAGATATCTTATATAGTTTATATAAGATATCTTATATAGTTTATAAGATATCTTATATAATATATATATATAAGATATCTACTAAAGTATATAAGATATCTTATATACTATATAAGATATCTCATATAGTATATAAGATATCTGATAAAGTTTAGTAGATATCTTATATACTTTAGTAGATATCTTATATAAAATTGTATATAATATATCTTATAAACTATACAAGATATCTTATATATTTTATGAGATATCTTATATGTTATATAAGATATCTTATATATTTTACTGGATATCTTATATAGTTTAGTAGATATATTATAAAGGAACTTATATAAGATATCTACTAAACTATATAAGATATCGATTAAACTATATAAGATATCTTATACAAAGTAGGAAATACTGAGTGCTCCCTTTGATGCCGCACGAAATTGACTAATTGATTAAAATTTGAATTTCAACCAATGACAACTCTACATAAATAATTCGCAGATATCACATGTACATACGATGATCGTACCTGCTGTCGTACCTGCTTATTCGGATCTACGCTGGTCATTCACATAGACGGACGAACGGTATACACCCATAGAAGGATAGGGTATATGCTCTTCGTACCTGCTGATGTTCCCTATGATGATCAGGGTTTACACTATCGCACCAGTCTCGATCTACACTGTTCATACATACACCCTTGCTAGGGTCTGTACTCACCATTCAGGGTATACGATGGTCGCCTGGGACGGCGGTCTGAGCATCCGGTTGATCATGATCTACACTGTTTGGGTGGGAAACAAGTAAACAGTGTAGATCATGATCAACCGGATGCTCAGACCGCCGTCCCAGACGACCATTGTATACGTGAATGGTGAGTGTAGACCCTAGCAAGGGTATATGTATGAACAGTGTAGAAAATTTCTGTGGCGCTAAATTATTGGGGAGAATGCATTATTTTGTAATTTAATTAAACTTTCCTAAAAATATATAAGATATCTTATATACTTTAGTAGATATCTTATTTAAATAATTAATGTAGATATCTACTAAACTATATAATATATCTTATATACTATATATGATATCTACTAAAATATATAAGATATCTACTAAAGTTTAGTAGATATCTTATATAAAATTGTATACAAGATACCTTATAAACTTCAGTAGATATCTTATATAGTATATAAGATATCTTCTAAATTATATAAGATATCTACTAAAGTTTATGAGATATCTTATAAACTTTATGAGATATCTCATATAGTTTATAAGATATCTACTATAGTTTATAAGATATCTACTAAAGTTTAGTAGATATCTTATATAAGTGTTTTTAATTAAGATATCTTATTTATTTAGTAGGTATCTTATATAATATATTAGATATCTACTAAAGTTTATGAGATATCTTGTTTTGGAAATAAATAGTAAAACGGCGTGCCATACGTTTGCCAGCCGTGATATACGGCATGGGAGTGTTTGGTAGACGTGATATACAGCGTGGGAGTATTTGGTAGACGTGATATACGGCGTGGGAGTGTTTGGTAGACGTGATATACGGCATGGGAGTGTTTGGTAGACGTGATATACAGCGTGGGAGTGTTTGGTAGACGTGATATACGGCGTGGGAGTGTTTGGTAGACGTGATATACGGCGTGGGAGTGTTTGGTAGACGTGATATACATCCGACAGAACCATGGAAGTGTTCGGTAAACATGATATACGACCGACAGAACCGTGGGAGTGTTTGGTAAACATTATATACGGCTGTCAGAACCTTGGGAGTGTTTGCTAGCCGTGATATACCTGATGTTCATCCCGTGGTAGGTTCTCGCGGATAGACAGGAAGAAATCGTGGGCAATTCTCCCCGGACCCAGACATCCCCAGCGTGTGGCCATGGTCTGATCTGTAATGATAACGGGCACTGGTACAGACGAAAGGTAAGATAGTTTTAACTCCCCTGCATCAGCTAAGGTCGTCGTATAGAGACGGTGCCTTGGTTTCAAAGATGAAATGGTTTAACTTACAGCATCGGAAAATGTCGTATTTAGACGGGGCCTCGGTTTCAAAGGTGAAATGGTTTATCTCAAAGCAGCGAAAAATGTCATATATAGACTGGGCCTCGGTTTCAAAGATGAAATGGTTTAACTTAGAGCAGCGGAAAATGTCGTATATATAGACGGGGCCTCGGTTTCTAAGGTGAAATGGTTTAACACACAGCAGCGGGAAATGTTTATACACTAAGTTGTGTGGGCTTCCGGTATAAAGATGTTCTACTGTATATCACAGATCAGTCACATAGTAGAATGTCACTATATAAACCACCACCACGTCCCTTCACACATAATATTCAATTGTATGCATTCGTGTACGTTATCACCAGACGTAAAAGTACAGTGCTCCAGTTACATTTGACTGTGGCTGTGACTAGAGAGATGGGACTTATGGGATTTGTATCGAGTGTAGTTCCTGGTGAAATATCACACTCCTGACGTCCTGTAGCCTGAGAGCGATCTACAGTGCTTGTTACACGCATAACAGGTGTTTCATTGACGGAATGGCGAAGAGTGCAGATCCTGATGCACAGTCTGATCTGGAAAACCAATACGCGACATTTCTCCAGTCACGGTCACATATACATGTATGGGTCGCCGGCTGAGAAAACACATCTTCTTACATGTGTAGCAAATATCCACCGGACTACTATTATGCTGCACGCTTGCAGATATTCATAGAAGGGGGGCCTTGAAAAACATCCGTGCACTCTGATCAGGGTCTACACTGGTTGCCATTCAGTCAGTGACACATCTATCATACACAGTTTTAGATCCTTTTTAACAAAAAGTATTTGGATTGCCCCAAAATAGTGTCTGAATAATTAGGGTAAATACCAAGTCCAAGAACTGGACATGCTGCAGTAGCGGATTCAGGGCGGGGGGCGCCCCCCCCCCCCCCCCCTTCAGAAATCCCGATTTGTTGTTTTTTTTACGAAATATTGAGTGTAGAATGCAGGAAATGGCTTCCTCAATTCAAAAATTTCCGGGGGGTCATGCCCCCGGACCCCCCTAGCCAACTCCCTCGCACCGCTCAGTCGACGAACGAGCATATCCCGATTTTTGTAAAAAAAATTACAAAATATTCAGCGTAGAATGCAGGAAATGGCTTGCTCAATTCAAAAAAAATCCGGGGGGGGCATGCCCCCAGACCCCCCTAGCCAACTCCCTCGCACCGCTCAGTCGACGAACGAGCATACCTCATTCAAGTTCCATGTGGGCCCCCCCCCCCCTTGGTGAAATCCTGGATCCGCCACTGTGCTGAACATTTGGTACGAGTTTGATGGTAACAATGTTATTACCCTCGGATCAGCTTCGCAAATAGAGTAGATCCTTATGAGACGGCTCATCTGGATCTACACTGCTTGCAAAACTGCTACATGTATAGTCTAGATCGAGATTACATAGATACATGTACTGCAATAAACTGTACTGTAATAAAGAGTGATGATGATGATGATAAGCATCATGCAATTGTATATATTACCATCCGAATGGCCAGTTTACATGGGGTGGGGTTGAGTTGGGAGCATAGGTGGGGGGGGGGCTCGAAACATATATGATGGAATAGGGGGGCCCTGAAAATTTAGCTAAAGTTACTGTGGGGCCCTAGAAAAAAATCAGATTATTGGCAAAATTCAGCACCCCCCCCCCCCCCCCCCCACCCCGGCGATAAATAATGACCAGTCCCTAAGTATTACAACGTTTTCCACCCGTACGGATTGCCAAATGTTGGCCCCGTATTGAGGGGAATTACGTTTTACTACGTTTCTAGTAGGTTTCCACTACGTTTTGCAAGGTTTGACTACGTATCGCCCCGTCTGACATATGGCACAGGCCGGGTATCAAAGCAGCTCATTGTCACGATTTCGCTAGGGATTACAATGTAGGAGACTGTCACGTTTCGCTACGTTTTACTACGATCAGTACGTTTTTACTAGGGATTGCTAGGTAGTGTCAGCGATTACTACGAGGTCGGAAAACCGTAAATAAACGCGCGGCTGCATTGACAAGCCACATCAAAAGTAATTTTCGTATTAAAACGTAGTAATTTTCGTATTAAAACGTAGTAAATCGTACTAGATACGGCTATATACGTAATGATGATTTCTCCAGCCACGTTTATTTTGGACATGTTCAAAATTAAAGGTACATGCCCACTCAGTGGCACAAAATGTTCTTTATGGGAATTAAATAAGTGTATAATTGTTTCACTTTTCCACTAGTTCTAAAAATTACGAGTGACCGCTATACAGATATAATCATTTAGTGATATTTATTTTACTGATAGTGACGCGAGGTGGTATCAGGCTATTTTCATATGCAAATGAGGCATTGTATTTTTTAATTATTTATACTAATTAAATGCGTCACCTGAAAAAATTATATTTTCGACAGATTATAAAGTATGATCATTGCACATCAAAAAATAAATCAGATAATAAATGTATATAGTAATGTCCGTTAACATTTTAAGGAAACAGGGTTATCGGCCCTGATATCAGTGTGAAGATTTACGTCTGATATGAAATGTATAATAATGCCAATCAATACGTGGGGTAATGGTGAATGAATGTTTATTTTGCCAGAAAATGTATCAGATGATGTCTCTGATATAAAGAACAGTGTGTGCCTTCTGAGTGGGCATGTACCTTTAACGTAGGGTTTTGCAATACGTAGCATATACCTACTAAAACGTATTACGACGTAGTTAAAACGTATTTAAAACGTATTAGATACGTACACAAATGTACTTAGCCATACCTACTGAAACATAATAAAACGTAGAAATAAAACGCAACAAGATGTAGTAAAACTGAGTAGTAAAGCGTAGAAAAACGTAGTAGTAAGTAGTGCGCCTCCAGGTATGGCTAAGTACGTTTCTATACGTATCTAATACGTTTTAATAGGTATAAGCTACGCATATCGAAACCCCCACATTAATTGTGAATAGTATCCGATACAAACGTGGCGGGAGCAATCATCATTACGTATATAGCCATATATAATACGTTGCAATACGTATATTGCCGTTTTACTACGTATTACAAGCGTAGTAATACCTAGACCTCAGTAGCTGACGGTGTGACAGGGGATTTACTGACGGCAGTAATGCATGTCAAAGTAACTGAATGGCGAGTTAAATAGTACAGTACAGTTCCTTTTCAGAGTACGGGTATCATTTTATGCCAAGGTACGATTTATTTATAAATAAACACTCAAGCGGGTATGATACGCTGAATGTTAAATTATATTTCATCACCAGTAATGTTACCTGAAACGCGAACTCAATTTAATCAGAGACATACATATTACATACCCTAAATCCGTTGTGGTTATACATCCTAGTTCATGTGTACTAACAGTAACGGGGGAATTTAAATAATGTGTAAAGTTTAGCAGTTCGGATGAATTGTTGAATTTACTTCTTTCTGTCACAGTTACGATGAAAAAGTAATAATTAATCAGGAGACACACAGATCAAAACTCAATGAGCCCTGTGTTATTTGGTGGCATCACAGCACGTATACTCAGGCTCGCATGCTCGAGTCTTATGTCATTAATTGACATAAGACTTGAGCATGCTAGCCTGTGTTTACCGTCCGCCATATAATCCATGTAGATACATGGCGCGCAAACATTGTAATGAGACATTTAGCCATTGTGAATATGTGATTTATGGCGGCCATCTTGGATCCGTAATTAGTAAATAACACGTCAGTTTATAATAGTGAATGGCGTATCCTGTTACAAATGGATTCTGGAGATAAAAAACTTAGACATAAAGAGTAATATTCTGCGTTGCATGTGTACGGACATGTGGTGTTTTTCGATAATTGTAGACTTTTTGGTGGCCATTTTGAATCTTAATTTGAATTTCACTTTTTCTAAAAATCACAATAAATTGAACATGTACATAACTGTTTCTCAACCTCATCATTAATTTGCAATAGCGAGATTACCAGCAGATGAAATATATGCATTTTGTTTATTTGACCAAAGAGTCAAATCTGAGGGATTTCCGAAAAGCTTACCTGCCATAAATACAAGCCTCAGTATGCAGGGGCGGATCTGGAGGGGGGGTCTGGAGTTACCACCCCCCCCCCTCCCATAGATCACAGTTTACCACCAGTTGGAGTCTGAATTTAAATGCCGTACAACACAGGAAAGTCCATTTTGAAGAGGTCAAAAATAGGACAACCCCCTAGGTTGCGAACGGTAACTCTTGCAATCTACTCCCGTACCGTCCGTAGCTAGCTACGGACGGTACGGGAGTAAATTGCAAGAGTTACCTTCGCAACTAGACACCCCGCCCCCGTTCCCCAAATTATGGATCCGCCCCTGGAAACTGACTTGGACTGTTAGTAATTAAACACAGAAGTATACAATACACTTATCCCCGTTATCTTGCTATTTCAGAAAGTCATTGAAATTCATTGACTTGCGTAGTGAACTTTATATTGGAGATTATCCAGTCTCAGTGTACATGCACGCTAATGAATATGTTTATAGCCATTACAATGCTGAATTAAATTGTGTCATCTGATGTTTTCTATTTTCCCGTTTTCTCACAAAAAAGGCAAAAACGACATGATTTGACACAATCGCGTAGAATGCAATAGTTACCTTTTCAACTAGACAACCCCATCCCCGTTCCCCAAATGATGGATCCGCCCCTGGTATGGGTACCCAAATGCCATCATATTGGTTTGTTTGTTTTATGCCTCCTTGGTGTGAAGGGCCGGAGTTGCACATCCACGGATGGATCTCGGCGGATTAACCACGTAGAGTGCGAAACCGTCGCTTCCTCTCCACCCCCACCCCCACCCAAAAAAAAAAGAAAGAAGAAAAGACAGGAAATAGTCCCAGTGTTTCGTTGCCGGAATGCCGAACAGTGCATACCCTGATCAGGCTGATCTGGGTCTACATTGGTCGCAACGGCCATGGGCACTATTTTTCCAGTCACTTTCACATACATCGGTGTCAACATCGGCCTGAATGACGGACAGTGTAGGCCCTGATTGACCGATGGGCGCGCATTCTGGTTTGCTGCTATAGTGCTATCACAGGTGTGTGAACAGATGGTCATTAGTTTGTACCATGTGGGTATTTTAGTGGATGTGGGTGGATTTCGTTGGTTTTGTGTAATTTACATAGTTGTGTGCAACTATACTAATGCTCAATCATGAAACACGACAGAAAACGTCATTTATCTACACATTCACCATTCCGAACTTAGGACCCTTTTATTCTGTCAACAGTATTACCGTATTTATCAGTACGTGTAATTCACGGAAGGTGACGTAAAACAATTAATGCACCCAAACCACCAGAGATACCGACTTAATCCATAAAACATCGAAATAATTGGAGGCTACCATCATGGTTACATCATACACAGTGCAGATCAACATCTGTAGCCTATTTCACCAACATTACAAAGTATACTTATCTAGAAAAGTATACTTTGAGGGAAAAAAATTCAATTTAATGATAAATTTATTATTTTTTATTATACTGAATTTATTACATTATCACAGCCATTTTGGCTGTGATATTAAATGTAATAAATTAAGTATAATAATTCTGCATACTTTTAAGCATCAAATATATGCAGTGGTTAGTTCTATATGAAATAATGCATTTTGGGGGAAATAAATGATTATATATACTCTCTCAAAGTAGACTTTGCAATGTTGATGGAATCGGCTACTGGTGTGATCAAACATCTGTAGCCGATTTCACCAAAATTGCTAAGCATACTTAGACGGGGCAATCAAGTCCGCCAATTGTATTTCGTAATCATTTTCTGTTGTTCTCATGTTCTATTGCTGTATAATGGCTATGTAAATAAAAACACACATGAGTTTGCCGCTTTCTTTATTTTATTAAAGCCTGTTAATAAACGACTGTGACAATCAACCGTAAATGCAAATGTAAGCGCATTTATATGAAACAACGTGTCGTAATGACGACTTGTTTCACTTAGTACACTGACCAACTCGTCGATCTGTAATGGTTACAGTAGAAAATCCCGATGGGTCGAACAACGGATGGGTCGAACTAAAACTTAACCCCGCAGGCTGTTCGACCCATCGAAGTTCGACTGTATTTCATATAGAACTAACAACTGCATATATTTGATGATTAAAAGTATGCAGAATTATTATACTGAATGTATTGCATTATCACAGCCATTTTGGCTGTGATACATTCAGTATAATACAAATTAATAAATTTATCCTTCAATTGAAAATCTCTCCCTCAAAGTGTACTTAGTAACATAAGTATACTTTGAAATTGTGGTGACATAGGCTGCAGGTGCTACTGTGCACAGATATCGATCGCAGAGAGAACGTTTGCATATAAGACTTTTTTTCTCATGGCGCACACCACAGGGGTCCGAAGTTGTGCTGGGAAAAGTGTACTGAGTCCGAATCGGGCGTCTTAGTCGGTGGGCGTTTTAGACGCCCACCGATTCGGACTCAGTACACTTTTCCCAGCACAACTTCGGACCCCTGTGGCGCACACCATGTCTGCGCTAGCATGTAATCTAGTTAGGCCATGGGCCAAATATGGAAACCCTCCCCCTGTGGTACATAAGCAGACATATTTTTCTGATAACTATAATCAATTACGAGTGTAATGCAACTTGTCTGCGCTCTGTAACCCGCTGGATGAATGTATGGCACCATTTTGAAGTATACCACCCAGCAACTTTTTGCCATATTAAAAAATCAAACTTTTTGTAAAAATGTGACAAAATTATATTGTTAAACACGGAAACTGCTGTTGTTTTGCAGGTTTTGAGAGATGTTTATAGCAATACTTTGCATTTAAGTAGAATTTAGGACCGTCCGGTCCTTTTGAGCAAATATTTTGCATATTTAATTACCCCACCCACTCCATTTCAATGGTAACACATGTATTGCCACACATCTCTTCCCATACGGTATTTATAAATTGTAACTATACATGCATGTGCTCATGAAACATGTGCAAACTATAGTTCCTGTTTTTCTTATGCTTACTGCACATGATACTAAGTTAACCACAACTGAATTTGAAACCGTTACCCCACCCACTAAATCTACAATGTATATTTTACACATATTGAGTTTCATTAGCTGTCTCCACTTACATTTACTTTTAACTGGTACATATGAATAGTCAACTACTTCAACATGACACTGGCGTCATTGCATACACAAAAATATCGTGAGTTGTCATGATGAAAGTGCATGGAGTGAAGTATGTATAGCAGCAAGTGTGAAGAAAAAAGGGAATTTCCCCACATTATCGGGCAAGAAATGATTCGATATTTACAACAATATCAATGCTATATTGTGAAATAGAACATGTTAAATGTGAGCATCGATATAATGCACAACAACAGTTATAGACATGCGTATACTGATTTGCGTATGCTTATACAACAAGGTAATTAATTTTCAATCAAGGTTTGAAGCATCGCGCCTGTGGCGGGGACAATCCCCACAACATCAGGTGAGAAACTATTCATTATTTGCATCGTCACATCAAATATGGTTCATGAAATCATTAACATATACATAGCATCAGATACATACATACATACATACATACATACATACATACATACATACACACACACACACACACACACATACACACATACATACATACACAAACACGCACACACACGCACACACATACACACATACATACATACATACATACAGTTACATAATGTGTCCAGGGCTTTCAGTGTTCTTGATTTGTGCATGATTATACAACAAGGTAATTAATTTTCACTCAGGATTGAAAGCCTCGATACCAGGTAAGACATATTTCGATATTTACAATAACAGATGAAATAAAATAAGGTACACAATATCATTCATATCAGCATATTCATATCAGCATATATAGACATACATACAGTTACATAATGTGTCCGGTGCATTCGTTGTTCTTGATTCACGTATGGTTGGTTACAACAAAGTAATTCATTTTCAATCAGGTTCGGAAGCATCGCACCTGTGGCGGAGTCAATACCCATGGCATCAGGTACGAAACTCTTCGATATTTTCTGACATCAACAGCGCTCAGGTATTATCCTAACATGCTGTACAAATCGTAAATACATATATAGTGAATCCGGCTTAAGAGAAGCAACCTAGTCATATGCTTCATCCGCATCAAACATGCTATCTAGTAAGCTGTCAGGCTCATGGGCATTTGTTTCATCAACATCCACCGTATCCACTTCTTCCTCTTCTTATACCAGTAGATCTATCATTTCAGTTGGCAGGTAATCCCCCTCTGTCCATTTGCACTCTAGTGTTCCGTTTATGACCTCCCACCCACGGCCATTTGGTGGCGGTATGCATGCATTCGATTGGTCAGTGCTGCACCAAATGAGGGTTTGGTGATTAGCTCTCAGTATATACATTCTCAACGATGACCTGCATGGTGGCAGAATGCTAAGATCAGCGCCATTGTAACTTGGCAGCAGCTCTCATGACTTGGGACTGAACTTTTGCAGGAATAGCTTCATGCGCAGTTTGTTTATGTCTGTAATACTAGTACTAGTACTCATGTACATCAGACACACAAAGTGTTCAAGGTCTTCGAAGAGTTGTGGTTCTACAGAAGGGGACAAACCCAACTGCATGAATGTATCAGTGAATTCTGGGTGCTTCTGAAGTAGTTTTAGCGGTGTCACCTTTTCACGACGAACGAAAGCACTCGTGCTGTCACAGCCGATGAATGCATGAAGTGCTGGCAATGCCAAACACAGCTGCGTACCAACCTCAGCAATGATACCGTGTATGTCAAGCAGTCGTTGTTTGTTGCCGACACCGGTGTCAAACAGCACACGCTGTTTCACCTGCTGTGTAAACCTGAGTAACAGTACAAACACGTCGGTATCTGCAGATCTGACAACAATTGTATTGTTCTCCGATAAATGCGATGCATGGTGCAAACAATGCAATACCAGTCGTCTGTCTGCTTCCTCTTGTGACGAATTCAGTTCTTCTACATACTAGTAATTTGACGCATTTGGTTTCACACACAAACACAATAGTTCTTCCCTTCACATTGTGTGTGTATTTATCTTGCATCCATTCATTAAGTAGGAGTTTTCACAATTGTGTCTTGTTGACATCGTTCGAGAGGAACTGCTTCCAGTCACGTGGAACATTTGTCAGCGGTCCCTTGATCAAGTAGGTATTTGTGGTACCTCTTCGTTGTCGTTCATTGGTTTTAATTGACAGAGGATGGTACGTGTTTGTTACAAAATCCACGCGTTCTGCTTTCGGCATTTGGTGATATAGACTCTCCGCCAGATCTGCAAATGTGTTGGGCAAAGCAGTTTGCATATGTAGAATTGCATTTCCGTTAATGATGTAGCTCACCTGTTCTAGCGGAGGCCTGTAAACCATATGCGTCTGCCCTTCCAGTTGGTGCATCAATTTCGCTTTGTCAGTCCTTGCCGGTGATCCATCAGCTGTTGCAAGCGACCATGGAACTGGACCTAACGGGTAACTGAAGACCTTAGCCATGTCAATGTTGTTCATGAGTGCAATGGAAACGAGCTGTCCAAATACATTCCGTTCTGCTACTAGTTCCTTTTACATTCGCTGTGGACTCGTAAGTGTCACCGATTTTGCAAGCGTTGCAAATGTCTTGAGTTTTTGTTGCTTTATTGGCGCATGGAAGCTGGCAGATCTTTCTACAAACAGACTTCAGTCTGCACCTGGCAGCTAATTTGTGACGTTGACTGACAAAATGTACCGAAATACATTTGAGACCAGCGTAACGCCAGATGTGACAGTATGATAATGGCACATGCTGTTCGCTATTCAATCTATATTATGAAGTGTCATTTCTATTGAATATATTAGATCTAGAACAGACTGCATTTCAATACATGTGTAAGTCAAGACATCCATAGGTCGCATATGTCATAAGATTAGGCCATGGGCCAAATATGGAAAACTTACCCCTGCGTAAAACACACATTATATTACGCAATTGTCATATATATTGATATCCATCACATGGCATTAATTTGCGGTGTAAAAAGTGGTTCAAATGACACTTATCATCAGTTAACATGGACAATTGTTAACATAGACAATTGTTAAAAAAACAAAAAAAAACGCCCTTTTTGGCGGCCATTTTGAAAATTTCCACCATTTATATCATGCTGTTAAGTCAATATGTATTACATAATTGATATGCATATTGATATGCATTACAAGGTATAAGTTACAATGTTAATAGCGGTTCCAATAACACTTAACAGCAGTTACAGTGCAAACTTTTTGCAAAAAAAACACACTTTTTAGCGGCCATTTTGAAAATGGCGGCCATTTGGTAAAATAAATTGATTTTGAATGTATCACACACTGTTTTATATTCAATTAGGGAGTAGATAAGAACGATTTAGAAAATATAAATCGGTCCTAATACCGATTAACAGGCGATAAAGCTAGTCCTGTAAACCAAAACAATTGTTTTTGACGGCCATCTTGGAAAATGGCCGCCATTTGTTCATCCAGCGGCTTTTTAATGGCAGACCTTCTGGAATGACAGACAATTGACTACTGAATTTGAAAATCATAGTGGCGTTATGTATCACAAGGGGGGGGGGGGGAGGGTGTGGGGGGGGGTGGGGGGGGTGTTATTGGTGGCCCAAAGACTAAGTCCAAAGATGGCATCAATAAGGACTAGTATACATATCATGTGATCATAGTGTTCATGTGATCATAGTGTGTTCAGTGGCGGATCTAGGAAGTTCGCCGACGGGGAAGGGGGAGGGGTGCATTCGAAGGACTATAATTATCACGTGACAATGTACATTGCGATATCTTCTGAAGGGGCTCTTTATAATAGTTGGACCTTGATCTGATAAAATCACCCTTATTAACACCCTGCTTGCTATTTTGTTTTCAAAGAATCAGACAGCTTCTCAATTGCAAACAGACCAGAGGCGGATTAAGGCCCCCCCCCCCCCTTCAGAAATCCCGATTGTTTTTATTTATTTTTACGATTGTATGGACAAGTTCTATGTGCCCCCCCCCCCCCCCCCCCCCCCCCACCCCCCCCCCCCCCCCCCCCCCCCCCCCCCTTGGTGAAATCCTGCATCCGCCACTGCAGGCATTATGTTTGTAAAACATGGATCTACCCCGTGGCATACTGGACTCTTAACTGGAGAAACTCTTACAAACGTTTCGACCTTTTGACGTAAATTACACGGACGTATGTGCGTACGAACCTCAAGAGGAACGCAATATATCCCTCCATTGCTATCGTATAGGGGCTTCATAATGTTGAGAACAAAAAGACCCCATGTTCATAAATGGACTGGTCTGTAAATCATTTCGAAATGATTGGACTGACTGGTTGCAAAAATAACATATCAAAATCCATTCCAGTTACTTAGGGGTGAAAGGGTTAATCTGCCGATATCTGTCCGTGGATGTGCCGAAACAAAAACATGTTTGACCCTTCGCGCCGTCGATAACGCACTCACCCCCCCCCCCCTAAATTAACTCCTGCGTACGGGCCTGAAACGGCATTTTCACATCGGCTGTAGTTTGTTTACATCTCGAGGCTGGTTCTTTTGATTTCTGCAACGTTCACAACTCGGGATAGCTCAATGGACGCGAGGGCCAGCTATCAAAGAGGTCATGTAAGGGATATATTTCAAGATATCCGCTTGATAGTACTTCACTACATGTACATTGTTTGCAGGGTGGGGTGGGGAAGGGTGGCAATTCTACGGCATGCTAATCGTGGCCGTATAACGAGAAATTATTAACCTTGTGTGTTAATTAATAGTTTTCCCAATTAGTGCAATTGAATTAAATAGTATTATCAAATAGTATAATATTAATCAGTTTACACAAATCAGAAAATTCGTGACCAGTCATGGCGACACGACAGAATTAAACGCAAGTAATAGTTTCACTAATTATCACCATCCCCTTTGTTGAGCCCCACACATCTGCTACCTACAGAACAAAGAATACTCCGAAACTTGTCGATAATCGGGGTCACATGTTTACAACCCAAGAACAAGTTAAGATTGAAATATTTTCTATACAAAGCGTTTAGTTTTGCTGTAATTTAGTTTTGTCTGCAGATATTCTTTTCCAAAACAGTTAAAAACCATCTGTTAAGCCTAAATTCATATGTTTTTCATATTTCACTTTTATGTATTCAAACACGAATCTACATTACCGAGCACCTGCTCCAATTAGCTCCGCCCAATGGCCGATTTTCTATATTTGGAAGTTGCTTTGACAGCGTAACCATGGCGAAGCCAATGAAATTGAAGAAGTTCAAATACCGACCAATCAAATTGAACCAATTTGAAAGTATTACGTTCCTTTGTTGTTCAGCCGGCAAACCAATTTACTACGAAATCTACTACGAAATTCAACTTCCTGTGTAAAATTTGAATGTGGATTTGGTGAATTTCGAGAAAAAATATTTCGACAACCACTTTACAGCAGAAGATCGGTGACATACTGAAGACGAGTTGTTAATGAACATGATAATCTAATTGTTATTTGATTTTGAGCGCTGAATTTTCACAGGTAAGTGAGATTTTGAGGCGCACTTGCGCCGGGTTCTCATCGTGGTTGATAACGTTATCACTAATGGCAGTGTCGGTTACTGGTATGTTCCATTTGACCAAAGCACAGTCGGATAATGCGTAAACCGACATTACAGAACAGGAACAGGCTGTTTAAATGTTGTCAGTTGTGCTAGCGAAAACTATTTCAGATACCACACCCACTAATGATGTTTTCAGTCTTGCTTTTGATGATCTTTTATTTGAATATTTATCGTTACACCAACTTGTGACCAAGAGACGAGATGATTTTTTTTTCATTTTGGTGGGGAGTGGGGGGGAATTTGCCAGCTAGTGATGAATTGTTAGTTATTTTCTTATAACAACGTAGTTCGGTGTGGTGTTGAAACATGATCGCCCGGTTAGCTCAGTTGGTAACAGCGCCGTGCTAGTGTTACAGGGGTCGTGGGTTCAAACCCCACATCGGGTGACACTTTTTCCCCTTAGAAATACTTCAATGGTGTCAGAAGTAAACAGGTTTGTGCCTGGTGTACTTTCGTAACTTTGGGTTGCAGGCTATACTCCTCATGAAGCTGAGGTTGATGCCTGGCTCCCAAATATAAGAAGGGGAGGAGTGTAGTGTTCGGTGTGGTGTTGATACATGATCTCACGATTAATTCCGTTGGTAAGAGCGCCGTGCTAGTGTTACGGGGCTCGTGGGTTCAAACCCCACATCGGCCAATAGTCGATACAGAAGTTTTACGCAGAGGTACGTGTCGGCAAATAACAACATCACCAACATATTGAATACCAGGCCCGTAGCCAGGATGAGGCAGCCGCCTAGTGCCCTCGTCTCAGATTTTGCCGATTTTTTTTATATTTAATGCCGTATCCGGTGGTCTAAGTGCCGGGAAATCGCGTCTATGACGATCTAGATGTCAAAGATTTTTGTTCTGTGAGGACGCGTTAGCGGTGTGCTTCGCGCTCGCTTGTTCACAATATTTGTTTCGCCTCGTCTCATTTTTAGGTCTGGCTACGGCCCTGAATACAATCTCTACATTTTGCCGCCACCACACACCTACATGTAGCCTATAATACCACACAGACTGCCAGATAGTGAGGCATTCTATTCAGTATGGTGATGGTGTAAAAAGAAAGGATGACACAATATTGCTATAGTTTTAAACACCAGAAAATCGACGCGTATGGCAACGTATAATGTGGCCTTATTGTGGGACTACCATAGTTATGTTTAGTTGTAGATCATTCAGAATATACGGGTATCACACTTAGATATACTTCAGAGCTCCAGTTAAGGTGGGTAATTTGATCAACTTTGGGGGCAATTTTGTTATTTCTTCACCAAAAATGGCAGAACTCCCAACTTAGCTTTTTTGGTGAAGAACTAAGAAAAATACTTGAATATTTTTTCAAATTACGCATCTTAACTGGAGCTCTGTATTTGCTATAGATTAAACATACATATTGGCTATCTAATAAATAGTGTATTATATTGCTGAGTTTGACATTTGTAGGATAAATTACTACAATGCATTACACACGTAATCTGAAAACACTGTTAATGTACACAATCCTTGAAAATATTACAACGTCAAGTATATACCTGGGGTAGCGAAACCGCGAAAACGTACGAGGTGCGAACGCGGAGGTCACGACACCTCTGTAAATGAAAAGAAATCCAGTTCTCCACCTTTTAATGTATTTATATAGTGAAGTAATGCTGTAAGGAAATGTTTAATGACCCTCAAAGAGCACCATTGATGTAATGTAATACTGTGGCAGGCAATTAGCAATAATTTATTGACTATTGCTAGTTATATGGTCAATCATAAATTCGACCCATATATGCCAGGTGCAGAAGCGCAATATACATGTTATTCCATCTATGCTTCAGCTACATAATGGTACACAAGTAAAGTGTTTGTGTAACTAAAAAATACATGAATGATCATAGCGGAAACGTAACGTTGCAAAACACTCCCGTACTGTCTGCTACAGACGATACGGGAATTATTGCAGAGTTACGTTTCCACAACGAGAAATGGTCAATCCTTGCGAATTGGCAGGTTTGTTTTTATTTTATTCCAGATGATAACTGACCCCGTGCTCTCAGACACTACGTTTGAGAGAATGACCACAATGGATTTCATGCCCAGTGACCTTGGGGAGATGCCCAGCAACTTTCTGGACATGATCGAAAATGACATCAACGGCCATTTGCTTGATCTAGACAACATGAATTCAGATAAATTGGATCTTGTACTGAATGGTGATTTGTCACAAGAAAGTCTTTCGCAAAACACACCAATGGATTACAAGCAAGATGATTTAAATAATCTGAATGTCTTTCAGGGCCTACAGTGGAATGATCTATCGAAGGTCCCACAAAGTTTAATTGATGCTTCAAATGAAGTAGAGAATAATAACCCAAATTTGTTAGTGAATCCACAAATGGTCTTGCCTATGCATTCGACACATCAGATTCAGAATATGCCTAACATTAATCAGGTGAATGTACGCAATGGTGTACCGGTGAAAATAAACGGACAGGACGCACTCCTGACACCAACGCAGCATCCCCAGATTCAATATGTTACGGTGCAGAACATCGGTACAGACAGTCTGAACAACACACAGATCGGTTACGCCGTCCAACCGATGGTGACTATTTGTCCACAGCAAGTCCAGACCATTCGAACAGTTTCGTCTCCGTCCCAAAGTTCCCCCGTGTTAGTGGAACATTTACAGACCGGCGTACATTCGTCACAGCTGCTCAACAACAAAATAGTGCATGCCGTGCAGAAGAAAGAGAAGGTGTACCCGAAACCGGTGTATTCATACAGCTGTCTTATCGCAATGGCACTGAAGAACAGCAGAAACGGAACTCTCCCCGTCAACGAAATCTACCACTTTATGACGTGAGTATACACCGATTTCTTGCGAGGACAGGGGATTGTAACTGACATATTGTGGCCGTGACTGCAGAAATGGGGATTGTGCAGGTATATGATAATCTTCAGATGATGGTCATAATTTGTGTTTTCAAAGTGATTCAGAATCAATCTGGTATGCTCAAATTTGATACTTTTACAAGTGGGGTGAGGGGATTTCAGTGGGCTTTCATCGACAGCCATGCTTGTGGGATTACCTTTGTGCGACCAGTGTAGATCCAGATCAGCCTTTGCAGGCTAATCTGGGTCTACACTGGTCGCCCGCCAATTTCGAGTCAAAGTCAAGAGATCCATGATAATCGCCGAACACAACTATCAGAAAAATATACATCGCAAATGCGGTGTTATTGCACCTGTCACAGAGTGTGCCAATAGTGTCACAGGGTCCAAGTCACATTTATTTCCGTTATATTCATAAATTGTACAATAACTTGTAATTTGGACTTATTTTGTCACACTTGTGATATGACCATGTAGCTAATTTTGCTTCATTAAGAATGTCATGTTATGAACGTGGCCTTTGATGTATTAATCTACCTTCACACCTGGCTTGAGTGAAGTATACAAACAAACACCTTACAACATCAAAGGAATTTGTTTGTTTTGCTCAATGGCTGTTTACAAGCATTTACAGTTTGGTCAACTGGTGACCAGATCAATAATGTATGAGAAAATCCAGCTTGCTTGGAATGCTCAGTTGTGCTACTTGTATACAAAATTATGTTATAACAGAGCTCCAGTTAATAGGTGCGTAATTTGATCAACTTTGGAGAGATTTTTAGAAGAAGCCAAAATTGGCAAGTTGGGAGTGCTTTTGAATCGTCTCGATGAGATGATTCTAAAGCAATCCCAACGTCCCATTTTTCGTGAAGAAATAAGAAAAATCTGGTCAAAGTGTTTTCCCACCAATTATGCCAATAAAGAAATCAACACCTGTCAAAACCCACTGGTTAATATTATCCAGGAATTTATAGTATTCATAAGCCCCATGTGAGCCTCTAACAGTTGGCTATTGGGAAAACCTCCAGGCTATAAATGTATTGATCTTGACAGGTGAAGGTAATGGCCTAATTGGCAGCATGCCAACAGCTGATAGTGGGGATTCCCTGGGGGGAAAAAAAAAGGAATAACAAATAGGATAAAAATAAACAATTGGCGATA
This sequence comes from Conchocele bisecta, assembly GCA_029237695.1. NCBI lineage: Eukaryota > Metazoa > Mollusca > Bivalvia > Lucinida > Thyasiridae > Conchocele > Conchocele bisecta. The sequence goes on from CM055273.1 coordinate 67,454,235, forward strand.
AAAAATTACAATTTTCGAAAAGTGTAATTTTTTATCGCCAATTGTGAAAGTGGCGATCGCCAGCGGAATCACTGGATAGTGAATGGAATTTACTACAATGTTTACTAAACAAAGACCATGTGGTTTGATTGAAGTAGCATAATTTTCATAGATGCTTGGAGGAAGCTGAATTAAATTCATGAAGTGACAGGGTTTTTACATTCCAGCAACAGCTACTAATTGTAAGGTCAAATAGAGACGGGGGGCTGTGGTGTAAAATAACTCTTTCAACTCTTAAGAGATCGCATTCCTAATATTTGCAAAACAGTGGAGCATGTGGTCGAGAGGTCTGAGATGTCGGACTGCTGATCGTATGATCGGGGGTTCGAGTCTCACCGGAGGTGTGAGTTGTGTTCTTGAGCAAGACACTTTATCCACACTGCTTCAGTCCACCCAATTGTAAATGAGTACCGGCTAAATACCGGGAACCTTGATTGTATTTGTACATGTATACAGGGCTCCAGATAACGAATTTGACATTGGGTACTGTTTAATACTCCATACTTTTGAAATCAATTGGGTATTCTCAATTTTCAATTGGGTATTTTAAAACATTACCCCATCAATTTTTTTCAATTGGGTATTTCCATATTTTGATTACAAAAACCGATTCGGAAACAAATCGTAGTAATTAATGGTACTGTGTTATTGTTCACATAATTAATTCAAGTTTTCAAACCAAGTACATATAAGTAACTGTTACTAGAGTAATTGGGCTTATGGCATTTGTGATCAGTGTATTTCCGGATCTGCTAGCACACTTATAGTTATAAGTTATGTAACAAGCAGTATCATGTATTAAAAAAATCATGCGAGATGTTTCATTATCTGAATAACAAACAGTGCATACGCTGATCAAGAATGCTTTGATTGGCAGATTGATCTTTGCAACACGCGATCTATTTTTTTTTTGGCTGACCACGTTTGACAGCAATTCATCAATAACAATTAATTTGGGGTCTCCACACACCGAGCTCAACAAAATGACTGTATGATGCCTTGTGGTGCAATGGATTGAGATTCCACCTTTGTATCGGTCGTAAAATAAATCGAAATAAGGTTAACATTGGTGCTGGACTTTTGCAATATTTTTTTCTTCTTCGTTTGTTTGTTGTGGCCGCCATTTTGTTGCGTCATGTGTCACCAATTTTCTGCGAAAAAATCTGACATGATCCGATTGTGTTATTTATAGTGTCTATCGCTACTACGATTATATTAATTGGTGAATTCGGGTGCCGTTCAACTCGTCCTATTTTAACTTAGTTAATTCGACCGCCATTTTATTCAACGTGTGCCTTGGTCGAAATAGTAATAATGTTACCATATTTTCATTTATTACTTATGATACTGTCCCACATGTAAAATATAAACCCGACACATTCAAAATAATAAAATGTCTTCTGTGCCCCGCCCTCCCCCAGGACCAATTCCACTGTACCATTTGTTTTATCCGTGCGGATAGTCGTTTACGAATGTCTACAGACGTTTTTCGTTGCATCTTCTTGAGTAGACTTGGGTCGTCGTTTGAAATTAAGAACATAGACTAGTAATGAGCCTGGATCTCGGGTTCACAATAGTGTCGCATCGCCGTTTTTCCCCCACAATTATTGATTTGAAAATCAGTAATATTTTCCGTAAATGACGTTGATTGTGACAACACATTCAGAGGTAAATGGGAATTCAATTCCGGCTCGCGTGAGCTCTGAAGTTTGTGTTAACTTTCGCCATAATTGATAGGCCCCGTCTTATCCAATTTTTTTTCTCAAAATCAATATGGGCAAAAACGGCCGATGCGATAAGGGTGGCACAATTCTAGATTTGGGATCATTAACTTGAACGGTACTCAAAACAAATGTCGTTTGGTGGGTTATTAGAGTTTCGTATCGAGTTGGACCCATTTTTTCCCGCTGAGAGTCGGAATCGCTCCCGCTAAATCCTGGAGTTCAAATCGAGTACACCCGAATACTGGTTTCCAGCCGTTATCGGTGAAATACAGCGAGACATTGTCCGCAGCTAGAGCCGGGACCAGACTTTGTAAACATTGAATGGCCGACCTCACAGATCATCGGCGATGATTTTGTAGGATTGTGTACATGAACAAATCTAGCAGTACGCGACAGACTGAAAATACATTTGAGGAGTACGCTACAGGATAAAAAAGTATTGCGTACCGGACATTTTAATTGCTTTTTGGTACGCATTGTCTCTGATTTTAATTGTTTTTTTTTTGCATTTTTTAATTCTTATCTGGACCTCTGTGTATATATATAATATATGAAATAAAATACCGGCAACAATCTTAAACCAGTTGAACGATGCCTGTATATAGGCTCCAGGGTTGGCCGGGAAATACCGGGGGCGGGAAATACTCCCCTAAGTGGGAAATACCTGGAAATATGAATTTTTATGTTATTATTTGATAATTAAAGTTATTTAAATTAAGTTTTAAGCTCAGTAATAGTTAATTAAATAATCAACAACTTAATAATTAGATATAGGGCTTAATTACAATGTATAGATCTGGTACTCATCAGGTGGAATATTTGGCAACCATGACATTTATATTTTGGTTGTATTATTTTTTTGTAAATTACTTCTTCATTTTTAGGAAGCATCGGAGTGTCTGCTAGATACAATTCACAAGGATAACGTCATCATGATCATACTATGTTTAGACAACAGGCTGTTAATTGTCAACCTTCTCCCACACTAATATTCAGTATCAAGAAATGAGAATAAATGATCTTAGCATGCATGATGTGCATACACATAGTGTCTTACAATTCTTATATGACTGACAATGTACAGTTGTTTTATGCTTTGCATTTGTATTACTTATTTGCATTATTCTGACATTTATTTAACGTGAAGACTATCGTTACAATTGGCCAAAAGCCTACTAATGTCTACTTATTTGCATGTACATTGATGAGACTTTAATATACTTTAACTAGAAAAAGTTGATGGCGCGCCATCGCAATATACCCACTTTCCCCAAATGCTAAGTCCGAAAGGGGGAGGTAATCCATGATGGAGGGTCGGATAAAAAATCTGAATTCACTTTGCGCATCAGCACATCAAAACGAAGCTACGAACCAAATATCAGACGTGTAGGTATTAATGTGAAAAAGTTTTTCGACCTACGAGGAAAAATAGTGAAATTTTAAGTCCGAAGGGGGAGATAATCCATGATGGAAGGTCGGATCAAAAATCCGAATTCACTTTGCGCATGTGCACATGATAACGAAGCTACATAGCAAATATCAGGCGCGTAGGTATGAAGGTGAAAAAGTTTTTCGAGTTACAAGGAAAAAAATGGGAAATTCTGAGTCCGAAAGGGGGAGATGATCGATGATGGAGGGTTGGATCAAAAATCCGAATTCACTTTGCGCATCTGCACATGATAACGAAGCTACATACCAAATATCAGGCGCGTAGGTATGAAGGTGAAAAAGTTTTTTCAAGTTACAAGAAACGTGACGGACGGACGGACACTCGTGACGAAAACAATGTACCCATTTTTTCACCAAAAAAATGGGTATAATAAGCCATATCAGACTATGACAACAGGCTGTTAATTGTCAGCCTTCTTTCACACCTTTTGTGTATATATAAGAACCCAGGTGGTCTGGTCAAGTTGTAAAACAATTACACTTACACTGTACATGGATTATCCCTGTTATCAACAGGGATTTTCTCAAAATTCCAAAAACAGCTTTTATTAGTGGCAGGTTACTATAGTAATGAGGGGTGTTCTCATATACAATAAAATAGACAGTTGGCAAATACTACATAGACTTGTATATAGGGAAGAAAATTGTCTAGAAAATAATGATGTTTTTTTTCTCTAAATAAACTTATTATTTCCTTTTTTATTATACGACCGTTTTTTAACGTATTATGTTTTACGGCGGGCGGCTGAAGAAAAAGTTTGTGTACACAACTCCTCCGAAACCGTTCAGTCGATCGATCTGAAACTATACACACGTCTTCTACACATATTGAAGATGTGCACCTTGGTGTTTTTATGCCGAAAAAATATCGCCTTTTTAACTTAGCCATTTTTTCTTAATTTTTCTATACATTTCTATATATGGTACAGAGTTTGTGTACACAACTCCTCCGAAACCGTTCAGTCGATCAATCTGAAACTATGCACACGTCTTCTACACATATTGAAGATGTGCACCTTGGTGTTTTTATGCCGAAAAAATATTTTTTCTACATTTTTCTATGCAATTCTATATATAATACAGAGTTTGTGTACACAACTCCTCTGAAACTGTTCAGTCGATCGTTCTGAAACTATACACACGTCTTCTACACATATTGAAGATGTGCACCTTGGTGTTTTTATGCCGAAAAAATATTTTTTAACAAAAATATAAACCTTTTTAACTTAGCCATTTTTTCTACGTTATTGTATCCAATTCTATATACGGTACAGAGTTTGTGTACACAACTCGTCTGAAACTGTTCAGTCGATCGTTCTGAAATTATACACACATCTTCTACACATATTGAAGATGTGCACCTTGGTGTTTTTATGTCGAAAAAATATTTTTTAACAAAAATATCACTTTTTTAACTTAGCCATTTTTTCTACATTTTTCTATACAATTCTATATACGGTACAGAGTTTGTGTACACAACTCCTCCGAAACCGTTAGTCGATCGTTCTGAAACTATACACACGTCTTCTACACATATTGAAGATGTGCACCTTGGTGTTTTTATGCCGAAAAAATATTTTTTAACAAAAATATCACCTTTTTAACTTAGCCATTTTTTCTACATTTTTCTATACAATTCTATATACCGTACATAGTTTGTGTACCCAACTCCTCCGAAACCGTTCAGTCGATCGTTCTGAAACTATACACACATCTTCTACACATATTGAAGATGTGCACCTTGGTGTTTTGATGCGGAAAAAATATCACCTTTTTAACTTAGGCATATTTTTTCTACATTTTTCTGTACAATTCTATATACGGTACAGAGTTTGTGTACACAACTCTGAAACTGTTCAGTCGATCGTTCTGAAACTATACACACGTCTTCTACACATATTGAAGATGTGCACCTTGGTGTTTTTATGCCGAAAAAATATTTTTTAACAAATATATTGCCTTTTTAACTTAGCCATTTTTTCTACATTTTTCTATGCAATTCTATATACAATACAGAGTTTGTGTACACAACTCCTCCGAAACTGTTCAGTCGATCGTTCTGAAACTATACACACGTCTTCTACACATATTGAAGATGTGCACCTTGGTGTTTTTATGCCGAAAAAATATTTTTTAACAAAAATATCACCTTTTTAACTTAGCCATTTTTTCTACATTATTGTATCCAATTCCCTATCATTTCTACTTTACACTCTACTTTTCTATCTCTGCCTAAATTAGTATACATGTTTAGCACAACGAGATGAAGAAATAATGCTATAGACTTTCAAATTCTCATTAATGTTTCTTGCCTTGGTGACAGCTTCACATTTCTGCATCTTCGCTGTCTGGCCCATATTCGACGGGCGTATTTTGTGACTTGCGGCACTCTTGTTGCAGAATGTTTGACCTATAGGCTTATCAGTCTACACAGATATAAACCATAGTAGATATAGGGGAATATAGAGACTCATCTTGACATTTTGGAATGAAAAAGACCACGAAGATTCATATTTCCCGGTATTTCCCGCCGTCCTGGGAAATACTCTTATTTCCCGGGAAATTGCCAACCCTGTATATAGCAGAAGCAGATCCTGATGAGGCGACGTGTTAAGTCAAGATCTGCACCATTTGTGGATAATTGTTAACGGTTATAAAATAAATTACCCCATTTTATGCATAATGGAACAGTCTCAAATTAAATATTCAGACTAGAGACTAGCTCTTTCCTAATATTTGTAAACAGTATCAGTGCTCCAGATAAGTAAGGAATTAGTAATTGAGTATTGTCACTATCATTTCTGAAGCAATTGGGTATTTCAAAATTTGAATTGGGTAAAATAAAATCACCCTACTGTTTACACATCAGCAGACGGCAATTATTGAATAGTTTGCTTCTAATTGAAAACATGTCTTGGCATTTCATTAGAATTGGAGACAATTCTAATGAAATACCAAGATGTGTTTTCATGGAAAAATAAGAAAAATATGCTGTATATAAGGTCTGTTTATTGTTTTATGCAGCATGATAAAGGTACCACAACAACAGACAGCAATTATTGAATAGCTTGCTTCGAAATGAAAACATCTCTTGGCATTTCAATAGAATTGTCTCCTTGGAGACAATTCTAATGAAATACCAATATGTGTTTTCATGGAAAATAAGAAAAATATGCTATACATGTATTTGTGGTATATGTTTATTGTTTTATGCAGCATGATAAAGGTACCACAAAATTGTTATTGCTTTTTGATACTCACTACTGATTTCAATTTGGTTTTTGCCAATTTTAATTAGGTATTTAAGCAAATACACACCTTATATGGAAATGATTCTCAAGTGCTGTCAAAGCATGTTTTTGATGAGAAAAATAGAAAATAAACAGCAGACAACAAAAATTAATGTAGCAGTGTATGGGTTAATGGAAAAGTTCCGAAAATTAGTAGCAAAAGCCAATATAGGATTATCATATCTAGGGTTGAAATTTGTAACCCTTGGACCGCCACTCACAACAATTGTCGTCTGCTGTTTCTTTTATATCTTGCCTTATTTCTCAATAAAAACATGTTTTGACAGCACTTCAGAATCATTTCCAATGCTGTCAAAGCATGTTGTAAATTATTCTAAAGTGCTGTCAAAGCATGTTTTTGATGATAAAAATAAACAGCAGACGATAAAAAAAAATTAGATAGCGGTGAAGTAACCGACCAAGGCCTATAAATACATGAAATATACATAAAAGCATCAATATTAAAGTGTAGAAAAAAAATAAGCTAAACAAATTCTTTACGCCCTTCTGATTATTTTTTTTCGCTTATTTTTTTCATCACTTATTGATGCTTTTAGGTATATTACAGCATTTATGGGCCTTGGTCTGTTACTTCAACGTGTGGAATTAGACAGCAGATAGTAGAATGAGTCTAACTCCCTGTGTTCCCCATCCCATGACTGAAATAGCTTAGGTGCATGAGGAATAATCCTACAATATTTTTACTTTTCAGAGAAAACTTTCCATATTTCAAGATTGCTCCGGATGGCTGGAAGGTATGTACAGTTTTCTAATACCACTGAATGTAAACAAATGATGGGGAGCAGAACTCCAGATAAGGTGCGTATTGCAGTATTTTATGCTCTTATTTTAGCAGAATATGGGGATTGATTATCAAAAGTGGGAGTACAAAATACTCACGACAATGTGAAAATACGCATTGATTTCAAATTGAGTAGCGAAAATACCGTATTAAAGTTGAAAATTTACTTAGTTGAGGTATCTTGAGTAAATACCAGTGCTCCAGAGTTTTGTATCTAAAGAGTATTATACCAGTGCTCCAGAGTTTTGTATCTATAGAGTATTATACCAGTGCTCCAGAGTTTTGTATCTAAAGAGTATTATAGCTGCAGATTTCAAATTCAATACACATTTTACTTTTACAGATGTATTATTGATTTCTTCAGGAACAAATGATAAAAAATAACATTTAAAAATTCAACTAATTGATCTGCAAAAGTTTTCTTTTTGCAGCTGACCTAAGTAATTTTCCAACGTTATTACAGTATTTTCACTACTCAATTTAAAATAATTGCGTAAAATATGCCAATACACACCTTATCTGGAGCTCTGTGTATTTATGCAAGTACACAGTTTATCAGGAGCTCTGTATTACCTGTAATACCTGGATATGAGTGGAACCAGTTGGCAGGTGTCTGCAATTGACCAGCTGTTATCCCACCATTAATGGCATATTAGCCACCCAGTCTGGCCAATCACAACTTCAGTTACCATGAATGGCTGGCTCCCCACTGGTTCCCATCTTCCATTCATGGCACATTACTTACCATAATAACCCTAAATATTCGGACATCATTTACTCATTATTATTAGGGAAACCATATAAATATATGGTTTCCAACACCAGAATGTCTCAACATTTAGGGTTAGTATGGTTGTACCAGCTTATCACAATAAGAATGTATTTGGATACAATTTTGTGTTGGGAAATGCCTATCTCCAAAACTAATTGTGTCTGAATATGTAGTGTTATTACGGTAATTGGCCGAACATCATCACCGAACACAAACTGTTTGAACACTCAAAACTATTCATGCAATCTATTACCACTGATTACAAAGATATAACTGTATGTGATAACAGCTATGATATGTACAGCAATGTGTCATGCGGTAAGGGTGGTGTATCTATCCTGTATAAGGCCACACTAGAATTCTCTGTAAGGAAAATGGACGAACTAGCAAATGACCGAATTGTAGGAATAGAACTTACAGGTTCCGATACCAGCAAAATATTCGCATTCAGTGTTTATATGCCATCTGCAAATTATTCAAATGATAAATATACAGATTACATGATTAACTTACAAGCTATATGTGACTCATATTCCGAGCACGGAACAATAATATTTATGGGAGATATGAATGGTGAAATAATACCTCCCAAAAGCACTAGATCGCACACATTTAGAGATAGAGCTATAACCAATTTTATATTGCAAAACGAATTGATTTCGTTAGGTTGTTCAGAGCATTGTATAGGCCCATCGTTTACCTTTATCACTATGGAGAAAATGTTGGACCATATACTTATGTATAAACATGAATCATGTTTGGCGACACAAATAGAGATTATTGATGATGACATATATTATGTATCTGATCATCTACCTATATGTGTTACTTTAAATATCCCAATAAAACACATGCATGTGAAGAAGCCAGCGACACACGTGGCATGGAATAAAGTAACTGACTCGCATGTCGAAGCGTACCAAGAGTCTCTAACGACCATGTTTGGAAACTTGCATATTGACGATATTAATATGCTCTACGACACTATTATTAAATCAATTCTAATTGCCTCAAGTACTGCGTTACCTGTGAGTAAATATAATCGTAACGCAAAACCATACTGGTCTAAAAGTGTAAAATCGTCGCATGATGCACAGCGACTAGCACGCAGAATATGGATTTCAGAGGGTAGACCTAGAGGTCATGAACACACTCATACACAAATTACAAAATATCGAAACGCAATTTTGTCAACACACAAAAACGAGCTATAGAAGAAGTAGAACAGAAATTTATAATTCAATTAAATGAGTCCGCCGAATGCGATAACAGACTTTTTTGGTCCTTAGTCAATAGTAAAAAGGGCAAACGTATACAGACATGCAGTCAGCTAAACACTGATACAAGCACAGTTCGCAATCCAGTGGAAATATCAGAAGAATTTTCTCGATATTATAGCAAACTATATATGCCTCTAAACGAAGAACACTTCGATAATGATCATAAATTATTTATTGAACGTGAGCTTGAGAAACTAAACTGCTCAATCAAACAGTATACAAACATACCGAACATTGAACCTAACATCACCACTGATTCACTCGAACCACACATTCGATCTTTAAAAAACAGAAAGGCCGCATCGTATGATCAAATATACAATGAGCATATTAAATACGGGGGCACACCGTTGAGTGGTGCGCTCGCCAAGTTGTTCAACTTAATAATTCAGAATGGAAAAATTCCAATCAAGTGTAAACAGGGAATGATAATACCAATATACAAAGACAATGGGAAACCTAGAACCGACCCAAGAAATTATAGACCTATAACACTACTTCCTGTCATATACAAAATTATTCGAAAAAGTACTCCACTCTATTTTAACTAATTGGGTGACAGATAATAACATAGATTTTCCAAACACTCAACAAAATGCATATCAAAAGTTTACCGGGGCTATTACTGCATCATTTATTTTGCAAGAAACTATACATCATAACATAGAATTAGGTAGTAAAGTATACGTTGCTACACTTGATACAAAACAAGCTTTTGACACCGTTTGGCTACAGGGTGTATTTTACAAATTACAAACCCTGGGAGTTAAAGGGAAAATGCTGTCCATATTAACAGAAGCACATAGCGAGATGTCCAGCTGTGTCCTGGCGAATGGTATTCCGTCTAAAACATTTCCTGTATTGCAAGGAATCCGTCAAGGAGGAATAATCTCTACTTGGATTTATAACCTGTTCCTTGACGAATTGCTATGCATACTCCAACGTAGTATGCTCGGTACCTCAATACTTAACACTTCTACCGGAAACGTAACTCTTGCAGATGATATAACTCTTGCAGCTACCAGTCCTCTAAACTTGCAACGCATGCTTGACATAGTATACCGTTACACATGTATGTACCGTTATGTTATGAATGCTTCTAAAAGCTTCGTTATAGCGTTTGGTAAAACAAGCAGACATCAAAATGAGTTACAATTAACGATGGGGTCCGAACCAATATCTCAAGTGGATAATATCAGACATGTCGGTATATTTTTAAACAATAAAATGACAGACACTGATAAAGTTGATAATGCCTGCAAAAAAGCAACATCATCATTATACTCATTGCTGTCGTTAAACATAAACCATAATAAGATAAATCCGATTAACGCAGCTGATCTCCTGTCCAAAATATGTATGCCGCGCTTATTATTTGGTGCTGAATTGTGGTCCGGTTTAAAGGGACAAGATATTAATAAGCTGGAACGCTTCCAGAGAATGGCAGCTAAAAAAGCTCAGGGTTTTCCTATAAGAACGAGAACAGATATATGTATAAGCATGCTTGGCTGGAAATCCGTAGCCGCCCAGATTGACATGAAAAAACTTTCATTCCTGGGTGGATTATGTAACATGCCATGTCATGTTCTAGCAAAAACAGTTTTTAACATCCGATTATCCTTATACACTTGCAGGCATGAAAAGAATCAAAAAGGATTCATTCCAGAAATCGTTCGCGTTTTGGATAAATATGACCAAATAAGCGTATTGATTAACTACATACAAACCGGTATATTCCCAGACAAAAATAGGTGGAAATCACAATGTAAAAGTTTTATACATATAACAGAAACCGTCCATTGGAATCATAGATTACAAGCTGATAATTGCTTTGAGCGGTTTCGTCTCCTACATACAAATATCGAAAGGGCAATACTCTGGGAATGTGCCCAACAAACCGACAGCGTACCACACGCTCGTATAGCGAGTCAGTTATGGATAGAAAATAAATCAGCAAATCGAGAAAAAACACCTCTACTTTGTCATGCGTGTGGCTGCTTCTTCACAGATATTGTGGCTCATACCCTAGTTGAATGTAGCAAAACAGAACAAACAAGACGTATACTATATCAAACAATCGAAGAAAAATTCGGCAGAGATTTACTGTTAGAAGTCATTGACGGACCGTGTGAAACGAAGCTTCAAAACTTAATCGGAAAACAGCTTCGATGCCTGCCTGACATACGATCCCATAAACACTTTCTTCGAATCGCAATTTCATATGTTGCAACTACATGGCAGAACATCATTGGTAATAATAACAATGGCATATAAACATGTAAACAGTGAATAAATTGAATTGTGTTTGCAAAACATAATAAAATACTTGACTTCGAACATTCTGTATAGCGGAACAATCTATAACGATATCCAAACTGATCCTATACATGCTTAACATGTATCCGCAATATTGCACTAGCTTTATTAACACGTGTTTATTATATACTAGTATTTATTGAGAGTCATGATACAAACAATATTACGCGCATTTAGCGAGGCGCCTGATCAGCATACGCAGCCATCTAGTGAGTAAGTAAATGCTTTATGGACAAGCAATTTAGTAACGTTTATAACCACTGATATTCAGTAAGTGTATGCCAACATGGCAGAATTTGCACCATTAAACGTCAACTTGCAGTTCTCAACCTTTCGAGTTTGCTTTATGAGAACTACAACGAGATGCGTTATGCATTTATCGACATAATAATTATTACATTTCCAATCAATGATAGTCATAAGGTGTATTATGCCAAATGCCAGCATTGACACGCACTAACGTCAACTTGTAATTCTCAACCTTTCGTTTTCGCGAGAACTACAACGAGATGTGTTTTGCAATTTATCGACATAAACATTAATACATGTCCCAATATTGATATTTATTAGGTGAATTATGCCAAAAGGCCAGTATTTGCACCAACTAACGTCAACTTGTAGTTTCCATCCTTTCGATTTCGCTACATGAAACTACAACGAGACGTGTAGTTTTCTCACGCAATAATTTGAATGTTGTACAACAATTCCCACCGTTAAGTATCGATCGTAGAAATGGTACGATTAAACTACAGATTGATTATCTCCTTGTAATCAAATGGCATTAGTACATGAAAAGAATTTATACACTGTAAAAGCATTATGATCTCCGTGATCAAACAGTGAACCGTGTACTAATGCGCAGGCTGACATGGGCCTACGTGTCGCATGCTTGGGCTTCTTCTAAGTCATGCTTGTCCGTTTATTTTATATAACCATTAATCGAACCTGAGTTGTGCGCAGTGCTGACCCCGTCCAGACTGTGCACATGTACATCCTAGTATGGAGCTACATTCATATGATAATAACCGGTTTTCTCGACAAGTAAAATGACAAGTTTTCATTTGTACGATAGAATCGTGTGTATAGCACAGGCAATGTTTGTATAGCAAAGTCACTATTCCATGTCTAGTATGTATGTATGTCTTGTATGTTTGCATGCATGTCTTGTTATTTGTAATGTTATTTGTTATTCACCATGTAATCTCTTAATCAGAGGAAATAAAGAGTATATATATATATATATCCCACCATGAATGGCATATTAGCCACCCAGTCTGGCCAATCACAACTTCAGTTACCATGAATGGCTGGCTCCCCACTGGTTCCCATCTTCCATTCATGGCACATTACTTACCATAATAACCCTAAATATTCGGACATCATTTACTCATTATTATTAGGGAAACCATATAAATATATGGTTTCCAACACCAGAATGTCTCAACATTTAGGGTTAGTATGGTTGTACCAGCTTATCACAATAAGAATGTATTTGGATACAATTTTGTGTTGGGAAATGCCTATCTCCAAAACTAATTGTGTCTGAATATGTAGTGTTATTACGGTAATTGGCTTGCCACTATTGACTAATGGCCTGTTGATGTGAATACTCAAATTAATAAACACTTCAAAATCAATCACATGTGCTAAATTTTAGCTTATTTAAAGGTGCATGCCCACTCAGTAAGCACAAATTGCTCTTTATAGGAATTAAATAATTGTGTCACTATTCCACCAGTTCTAAAAATAAAAATGCTCGTTATACAAATATAATCATTTAGTAATATTAATTTTACTGATAGTGACTTGCGGTGGTATCAAACTATTTTCATATGCAAATGAGGCATGATTTTCTTTTATTATTCATACTAATTATACATGCGTCACCTGAACAAAATACAGGGAAATTTTTATATTTTAGGGGTTATTTGCACTTTAAAGGTAAGTATTTAAAATATAATAAAAAAAAATTTCTAAATATGTTATGCCACTTTTTTCCAATCTTATTCTAAAAATTACAATAAAAAAAAGAATTAATGAAATTAAACATTCTGGGTATGGAAGGTGTTCGAGCCAAGCCAATTCCCACCCTTAACTCTTTGCATGCTGGGAAATTTGTGGGCTATAAATAGTTCAAAAATAGCAGATAGCAATTCATTATATTTCCTTTTATTTCCTTATAAATGAGGACACAATTCTAATTAAATTTCAAGACATATTTACAGAGAGAAATAAAACATACTCCTAATTCGTTTGGCGGATATTTTCGCCGCTAGCATGCAAAGAGTTAAAATAAAAGCTGAATCGGAAAATAAAAATAGTTTTTTTTTTACATTCTTTTCCTTTCATTTGATAATACATTATTAATTCCATGTAATAAAATAATCAGAACAAAATAAATTAAGAGTTAATATAAATAATTTTAAAAATAATTGATCATTGATGACGTCATAGTGGGACGCGCATATTTCAGCTAGTTAAAAATTTCAAAACTTTAAAGTTTGAAAATATCACCTGGGCTAGCATTTGGCACTGCACTGCTTCATGTTTCTACATCTCCAGAAGCGACACTACCCCACCCAATCAATCCATCAATCTTTACATCTGTAGACTTTCGTGCAGCACAGTCTATCAGTGATTTGCGAAGGTAGACTATTATGTGATCCTTTACGGTTCCCTTCTCCAGAATTCCGTGTGACACAACCCCAATCAATCAATCTACATATTCTGCAGGGTCTGTCGGAACAGGTCCGGCAGGTCCGGCGACTGACGGATCAATAATTTTAACATACATGTATTTGTAATTCATGTATAAAAAAACGGAATGTAAATATTTTTCTCATTTCACATTAAAAGTGTATGTTGTTACCACTCAGTTGAACCGTCTCGGCGAGACTCGGCGAGACGGTTCAACTGAGTGATAACAACATACACTTTGGGTGGATAGCGGGGGCACCCAGTAGATTCGCTGGACCAATCTTATTATGCTTCCTGCTCTGTGTGACACATCAATCAATCAATATCTACATCTGCAGAATTCTGTGCGACACAACCTATCGCTGAACAAGTGTTTTGCGAAGGTGGACAGTGCGAAGCCACCGGGGGCCCACACACGTAAGGGCTGCCTCTGGACCCTGAACCCCGCCAAGGTGGAGAAGATGGACGACGAGATCGTCAAATGGAGGAAAAAGGACCCGGATTCCGTGAAACACAGCATGTCCAAGCCAGGTAACGTTCGAGTAAAAGTTCTGAGAACATGATCGGAATACTTTACATGCCCAGACTCGTCTGTGCAACACAGCGTGTCCAAGTCAGGTAGCAAGTTGTAAACTGTCTGATGTAGAGCATGAATTTTGAGAACTTGCTTAACCCGTTGAACCCGAAAACCCGCTATAGCAGCATTTGCATAAGTACAGATCCAGATAAGCCAGCTTTTCATATTTTTAGAACAAAAACACCCCATTTTTGTCGCGCCTGCTTTAGCAGAGACGCGACTACAGATCATCGAACAAAAATGGCAGTTTTTTAACGATATTTTTCTTAAAATAGCAGCTACGGGCATAAACTTTTCACAGAACAATCATAGGTTCTTGCTTTCTCAACACATGTAAACTATTTGGCAAACTGTGCCATCTTTCTCGCTTAAGATCGGGTCAGATCATCAGTCGTAAGATTGCCCCAAAATTAACATCGACAATCAGTTATACGGACAAACATATAGCCTAAGCGTCTTATAACTTCTATTCTCACGTTGAAATCATAATGTTATCGCGTGTAAACCAGTGTAAACAGCATTGTGTATTTCTGCAGAAAAATCAGTCACCCTTCGTTTCTTGGAAAACACCGTATTTATAGAATGTATTGTATTTATAGAACAATGACGTAATTGGGCGCACTCGATTGAGCCCCCGCATGACTTTTTTCGTTGTAAACAACTTCTGCACAGAGTTGGGAATGTGTTCAGCAAATGTTACTAAAATGTTTACCATGCCGACATATTCTTCACACTGGCATGGAAAAAGCATGCACCTGCATGACTTAGATGCATTCATTGCAAAGAATGCGCTTAATTAACAGGTATTTTCATTTGTCCGATAAACTGATTGTCCGGATAATTGGTATGACCCCTGTATAGTCGGCACTTTTTCTGTTGTCGTCCGATTTTTTTGTAAGGCAAATGCGTTAAAGTTATTGTTTTTTCACAATATCTCTTTAACCCCTTGCCAGACTTTCGTAATATTTCACATCAATGTTTGTCTAGGGATGATGCTTCATTACGCACATCCCCACATCCAAATTCTGAAGGTCAAGGTCATTTATTTACTTGTAATGTTCACCGGTTTTGTAACAGAAATTAAAATCATTGTTTTTTTCACAATATCTCTTTAACCCCTTGCCACACTTTGATAATATTTCCCATCAATGTTTGTCTAGGGATGATGCTTCATTACGCACACCCCCACATCCAATTTCTCAAGGTCAAGGTCATTTATTTACCTGTAATGTTCACGGTCAAATGCCTCGGCAGGCGCGATACCGCTTCCGTGGCGGAATTCTTGTTTATAAATGGACTTATCTGAAAATCATTCTGCAGAACTCCAGATAAGCTGCGTATTTGTGTACATACCCAATTAAAATTGCCAAAAACCTTGAGCCCTGGGCTGGTGCACATTTTTCTCGCCCTGTTACAATATAACCTTGTTGACATATTTTCCCACTCAAATCAGTCACTGTTCCACTTACAGAGAGCCTCAGAGGTATTTTCGATGAGACTTGGCTGTTCTGTCTCTATATGACCTGAACTTTTACTGGGATGTTAACCCTTTCACTGGAATGTATTTTGATGTTAATTTTGCAACCAATCCAATCGTCACAAAATGATTTTCAGACTAGTCCATTTATGAAAAGGGGTGTTTTTGCTCTCAAAAGTATGAATATTTCTTGTAAAAAGTGCAGATCCTGATGAGACGGCTCGTCACGAGCCGGCTCATCTGGATCTACACTTTTTGCCAATACCACTATATAGGCCTTTGGTGTTGAAAGGGTTAAACCCATTCATCATGTTCATTGTTATACTTTTCTTGTTACAGAGAATCTGGAGTTGATAGAGCAAGGTAAGGCGGGCCCGCCCAAGGACTCGCCCATTGTGGTGTCAACGCCTGGTAAGATGGAGCCAATCCTCACCACCCAGATGACCCAGACCCAGCACCATCCGCCCGGTAACCGCGGCGACCAGTTCATGTGTAAACGCGAGGCGACCGTTGTCGTGAAGATGGAACCGGATGTTCTCCACATGAAGCCGGCCGCCTACCTCGGCAAAGATCTCAACATGGACCCCGCCCTCTCTGAGCTGGATCTGCAGGTGGGTGACTTATGATATAAGTTATAAATAGGTTACTGAACATGAGAAGTTGTGAATCAGTGCTCCAGATAAGGAATTAGTAATAGAGTATTGTCACTCCATCATTTACCAAGCAATTGGGTATTTCAAAATTTTAATTTGGTAAAATAAAATCATCACACTACTGTTTACACATCAAAAGACAGAACTTATTGAATAGTTTGCTTGAAAATGAAAACATGTCTTGGCATTTCATTGGAATTGTCTCCTTGGAGACAATTCTAATGAAATACCAAGGTGTGTTTTCGTGGAAAATAAGAAAAATATGCTATTTTTGTGGTCTGTTTATTGTTTTCTGTAGCATAATAAAGGTGCCACAAATTTTGTATTGCTTTTTGATACTCGCTACTACTGATTTCAATTGGGTTTTTAGCAATTTTAATTGGGTATTTACGCAAATACGCAGCTTATCTGGAACTCTGGTGAATAAACATACCTTACAACCCGAGCTCCAGATATGGTGCGTATTAGCAGAATACACATTGATTATCAAAAGTGGGAGTACAAAATACTCTCATCAATGTGAAAATATACATTGTAGTGAAAATACTGTAATAATGTTGAAAATTTACTTAGTTGAGCTGCAAAAAGCAAATATGTGAATTGTTAAATTTGTTTCAATTTTTATCATTTGTTCCCTATTTAATAAGAAAAGCAATAATATAGGCATGAGAATCTTCAGCTGATTGCAGATGATTTTGTCATAATCCTTATAATTTGTGTTTTCAAAATGATCAGAATCAATCTGGGATGCTCAAATTTGATACTTTTACAAGTGGGGAGACGGGGTTTCAATGGATTTCAAATATTTTCAGTGACACCCATTTTCATCTGTAGCCTATTTCATCAACATTGCAAAGTATACTTTACTAGCAAAGTATACTTTGAGGGAGTAATCATTTATTTTTCCTGAAATGCATTATTTCATATAGAACTAATAAATGCATATATTTCATGATTAAAAGTATGCAGAATTATTATACTGAATTTATTACATTATCACAGCCAAATTGGCTGTGATAATGTAATAAATTCAGTATAATAAAAATTAATAAATTTATCATAAAATTGAAAATTTCTCCCTCAAAGTATACTTTGCTACTAAAGTATACTTTGCAATGTTGGTGAAATAGGCTACTGGGGCTCTGCTTAGAACCATTTCTGGGCTGTCCTTGGTGTTAGAATTGGCAGTCTGTTTGATTGACGCTGGGTTGCTGAGCTTAAACTATGCAACATGATGTGAAACCGACAAATTCTAAAACTGATCAGAGCTCAGAGTTTTGTATCTAAAGAGTATTATACCCCAAGATTTCAAATTCAATGTGTAATGTATTCTTGTTTTTCTTCCTTTAATATCACATAGGGAACAAATGATAAAAAAATCAAAAAAAATCACTTATTTGAGCTGCAAAAAGCAAACACTTTGTAGTTCAACTAAAGTAAATTTTCAACTTTATTACTGTGCAGTGTATTTCCACTACTCGATTTGATAATCAATGCATATTGTCACATTGCTGTGAGTATTTTGTACTCCCACTTTTGATAATCAATGCATATTGTCACATTGCTGTGAGTATTTTGTACTCCCACTTTTGATAATCAATGCTTACTCTGCTAAAATAAGTGTGTAAATACGCCAATAATCACCTTATCTGGAGCTCTGGCTGATGATGCCACAAAGTAGTTCTAAGGGAAGTTTTTTTTTTATTATCTAAGTATAGTTGGTACAATGGTTTTGCACCTTTGTAGCACTAAATGTCTCCATTATTTCTCTCTCACTAGGAGAAGTACAAAGTTCGGAAGGGCAATAATTAGGTGTGGCAAATCAAAAAAGGTTGTATTAACCCTTACTACGCTGAATTAATATTTGGGTGGCAGGTGGGAGCACGCGATGGGTAATTTAACGATCGGGGTTCATCCTTACCGGAATCCCGACTGGAGACCTGGTTTGGCCCTAGCATACGTCTTTGGCATTTTGTATGTGACAATTGAATCTGGTTATACCCCTTATGTGAGTATTACGATAATCGTAATCCTATTTTACGAGAAGGGGCCAAGTGACTTTGGTGTGGTATGGACCTGGCACCAAAAATGAAAAACAGCAAACTGCAATTTTCATCAACAGCGTAGGAAGGGTTAAGTACATAAACGGTTTATTATAGTGACCTGTAAATCTGATACAAGTAAGTAATCTGAAACCAAACCGTATATAATACACCCAGCCGATATGTCACTGTTAAACTATAGAATTAATGACCAATCATCATGATCATGTATACGAGATGTTTTATATATATTATATATATTGTACATTACAGGTAATATGACACAAATTCTGACAAAATGAGTCCCGTACTCGTTCTCTTGTATGTAGTCCTAAGTTCTATGTACCGTTAACAAATGAAATGCTTTATGAAATATGGTAAACATAAATAAAAGTTGAATACCGTTGCACTATACATGTATTTCTGTGCTTGTGTTACAGAATAGCCTGTGGGACGACGATTTATCGTCTGAACTCACCGTCGGGGTGGGGAACCCCAACATGAACAATGTTTGTGCATCGCCCCTTACATCACCCACAGTAGGTAAGTGCCGTGCCTTTATTCACACACAACAAACATGCCAACAACTCCAGGGGACCGTTTCACGTGAAAAATTATTATAGTCTGTACATTTCACATTAATAATGTTTTCTTGTAAACAATTGATGGATTTACATTTATTGAGCATAGGCTGCATATGCAGCCTATGCTCAATAAATGTAAATCCATCAATTGAAGTTTCCAGACGATCCTAAATTTTACTTACGAACATCTGTTAGTCGGATCATTACCAAATGTCATCAATAGCTGTCTCACATTGATGGCTATCCACCCACTGTCATTTGTGTGACCTTCACCTTGGTGACCTCAACCTTTGTGTCAATAATTTTGTACATGCGTCCAAATGTTGACTACCTTAGTCGGATCCCTTACCAAACTTCATTAATAGCTTCCTCAGTGATGGCTATCCACCCAGTATCTCATTCAGGTGACCGTGACCATGGTGACCTTGACCTTCATGAAAATAATTTTGGACGTACAAATGTTGAATATATCTCCAAACTTCATCAATAGCTTCTTCACATTGATGGATATCTACCAGTGTAATTTGGCTGACCGTGATCTTGGTCGAGTATCTCTTGATCCATTAGTCGGATTATTACCAAACTTCACTAATGGCTTCCTTCCTCACTTTGATGTCTATCCACCCAGTGTCATTTGTGTGACCTTGACCTTGGTGATCGTGACCATCGTATCAATAATTTTGGACTTCCTCATAATGTGACCTTGACCTTCGTGGCGATCACCTTGTTTAGTGGGTGAGACGCTCCCTGTTTCAGTGGGATTGTTTTAAGTTTTCTGTATGTTTATCTGTTGATTCATGTTCAATGACTTCTGGTGCCTCTGAGTTCTGACGTGTGATTTACTATGTTGTAATTTAACTTGAATAGATGGGAAAAGAAACTGTTTACTGCAGTCCTGGGATGTTGCTGGTAAAACATTGATTTTGAGCATGTACTCCATTCTCTACTGTCTGTTTCACGAAACCTGCCAAACTTTTACGGCTATATAAACGATGCAAAAATATTACTTTTATGTTAAATTTTAAAATTTAAGAATGAGCCTTTTTATTTCGTGAAATTTTGTCAAATATTGATTTTATTGCGAAAAAACAATTTCCCCATGATATATTTTAGAATTTCAGAAATACTGGATCGATTTTCAAAATTTAACTCTTTTTTTGTCAGTTTGATCATTTTCAAGCTATCTAGCCACATTTCCAAGCTATCTAGCCAGGCTTCAGTCAATATCCAATTTTTTGCCCTTTTTTAGCTCACCTGAGCGAAGCTCATGTGAGCTATTGTTACCGCAATGTGTCCGTCGTCGTCGTCCGTCGTCGTCCGTGAACATTTTCAAACGTCTTCTCCTCGGTAACCATTGGGTCTATAGTCACCAAACTTCATGGTCATGGTCCTTAGGTAGGGGGATTACAAAATTGTTAAAATGACGTCATTACATAATCCAAGATGGCCGCCGTCTAAAAATAGCACAAATTCTTAAAAAATCTTCTTCTCAAGAACCGCCAACCGGATTTCGACAAAACTTGGTAGGAATGATCGATGTACATTGCTCTTTCAAAGTTGTTAAAATGGTGACCCTGGGGTCAAAAATGGGCGTGGCCCGTGGGGTCAAATTGGGGTCAAATTTTTTTTTGACTGAATATGGTCATTTCATATATCAAATTGAAGGTATCAATGATCGAAATCGGATTGTTATGTCATCCAAGATGGCCGCCGAAAGGTCAAAAGGTCGTTCTTTTATTAGAGATTTCAAAATTCTTCTTCACATGAACCGCTTGGCCCATGGTAGCCAAACTTAAAAGTTATGGTCCATGGGTGAAGCCTTTTCAGATTTGTTAAAATGGAGGTCATCGCTAATCCAAGATGGCCGCCGTCTAAATATGGTCATGTCATATATCAAATTGAAGGTATCAATGAGGCGATCACTCTGGTGCAATATTTGTCGGAATCGGATGATTATGTCATCCATGATGGCCACCAAAAGGTCCATTTATTCAAGATTTTTAACGTCTTTTTCTCAGGAACCACATGGCCGATGCTGGGTGAAGCATTTTCAGATTTTGTAAAATGAGAGTCATCGCTTAATCCAAGATGACCGCCATCTAAAAATAGCACAATTTGTTTAAAACACATGAACTCAATGTCACATTCTCCTCTGGTGTTCATGGAGTCAGGTGAGCGAATTAGGGCCATCATGGCCCTCTTGTTTTCTTCTCCCACAGCTGCTCCACCTCATTTCTTCCCATGTTAAATTCCCATAGACAAATAATTTTTTGTAATAAAGTTTAATATTTGACCAAATTTTACGAAATAAAAAGAAGGCTCATTTTTAAATTTTGATAAAATTTAATATTCTCGAAAACATTATTGTTTTTGCATTGTTTATACTGATGGCCGTAAAATTTGGGCAGGTTTCGTGAAACAGACAATAGCTGCATTCATTAATTGCCTACCTAATGTGATTTTGTCATTGTATACATGTTTCTCATTTCTATTGAGTTCATCATATTTTTATTTTTACCCGAATCATTTGATTGCCTACCACATCTAACATACTATTTTACTATTAATTTCTTCATCTAAATTGCTTGGCCCTAAATGATACTCTTTTGTGTTGGTGGGCCATTAAGCACCATTTCATTACATTCTCTAGCTCCAAGATCAGTAGTCTATTTCACCAACATGGCAAAGTATACTTATCTAGCAAAGTATACTTTGAGGGAGAACTTTTAAATTTTAGGATAAATTTTTTAATTTTTATTATACTGAATTTATTACATTATCACAGCCATTTTGGCTGTGATAATGTAATAAATTCATTATAATAATTCTGCATACTTTTAATCATCAAAAATATGCAGTCGTTAGTTCTATATGAAATAAAGCATTTCGGGAAAATAAATGATTACTGTCTCGATGTATACTTTGCTAGATATAAAGTATACTTTTCAATGTTGATGAAATTGGCTACAGGACATTTGATTCGCTGAGGCTCATCTATCAAACTGTGTTATTTTTAGTACAAAGCTGAAAGTTTATTCATATGCGCCTGACATATTTCCACTGACATACTAAAATATCTGCATTTCGTTTCGTTACCATAGCGCAAAAATACAGTTACTTCTGAATGACATGTCCAAATATTCTATTCCAGGAAATGTGACCCAGTACCATGGAAACATAACGTACACAACGTCGCATACCGCCAGTCCCTTGATGAATAGAAACCCGCCATCGTGTAATTCCACCCCTACAAAACTGTACCCACAAACGACGAACATACACTCGCACACGCCCACAAAGTTACACCCACAAATACCACCCCCGGTAATTACTGTATAGTGTTTGCCGATTTCTGAAGTAACCACGGAAACGATGTGATGAAATATGTGAACAGATACTGGATGTCTCAGAGCTCCAGATAAGGTGCGTACTGGCGTATTTTACACAATTATTTTAGCTGAATACGCATTGATTATCAAAAGTGGGAGTACAAAATACGCACAGCAATGTGAAAATACGCATTGGTTTTCAAATTGAGTAGTGAATATATTGTCATAAAGTTGAAAATTCACTTAGTTGAGCTGCAAAAAGCAAACAGTGTTTGCTTTTTGCAGCTCAAATAACTGAATGTTTAAATTTGATATATTTGTTCCCTATTTAGTAATGAAGAAAATCAATAATCCACTTGTAAAAGTAAAATACGCAATGCTTTTGAAATCAGGGGGTATAGTACGCTTTAGACACGGAGATTATCTGGAGCTCTGATGACTTCATGAAGATATGGTGCGACTGTTGAATTTTGATAGTAGATTTTCTTTATGTGGTTGTTGAGCGAATGGCTAAGAAATGTATCGACGGGGATTGGCATATTCTCGTGTAGATTCTGATTCGATTGAAATCTGACCTATTTCATCGAAATTGCAAAGTATACTTATCTAGCAAAGTATACTTTCAGGGAGTACCGTAATCATTTATTTTGCAGAATTATTATAATGAATTTATTACATTATCACAGCCAAAATGGCTGTGATAATATAATAAATTCAGTATAATAAAAATTAATAAATTTATCCTTAAATTGAACATTTCTCCCTCAAAGTATACTTTGCTAGATAAGTATACTTGGCAATGTTGGTGACATAGGCTACAGGATCTACACTGACTGCATAGTTCTCGCGGTTTCATTTTGCAGCCCATTGGCGTAAATGGGTCGCCGCCCGATAAGAGACTTTATGACATTTGAGACCAGCAACCAGGACAAGATCGGGCTGCACATATGTGCATTCTGATCCACAGGTGGAAGACTTGGACCTGTGACACACAAAAAATACCCATTACAAAAAATCCATTACCCCACCCGATTGGTCTCGTACGTGGAACAGACAGTTCAAATAAACTGGATGAAGCTCAGTCAATTTTTTTATTATAACTCAGTTATGCACATGATGTATATTTATAAATGTGTATTGAGATCATGGTTTCAAATGTCGTAATGTCTCTTCGCAGCTGGCAGCCTAAATGTTTATTTGGTGCATATTGTGCATTTATTTCAAATGTTTGAATGATTTTACCCATACTTATGGTCAGCCCTTACACTGCTGAATTAAAAATTGTCGTCTGCTGTATATTTTTTATTTTCTGTTTTTCTCACCAAAAACATGGTTTGACAACACTTCAGAATCATTTCCATTGGAAATGATTCTAAAGTGTTGTCAAACCATATTTTTATTGAGAAAACATGCAAAATATGAAACAACAGCAGACGACAATTTTTGTTTCCCGCTTTCTAAGGGTTAAGTGGTGGCTATGTGTAGACTGTGTGGATTAATCCTTACAATACGGACTTCAATTTTGTCGTCTGCTGTTTATTTTTATGTCCTCTATGCGATAGCAAGGGAGGCATATTGCGTTGCTCTTAAAAAAAGATTGCAAGAGTTCCTCCAACATGTAATATCTTCAATATTACGTGAAGGATTGCTTCAATACAATTATACAAACATACCGTAATCTCTAGTTCATATTCTTTTTCAATAAAAACATGTTTGGTAGCAGATTGGAAATGATTCTCATGTGCATGCTTTTTTAAATTTTTTGAGAATAATGGAAACTAAGAAAATAAACGGCAGAATATGGAATATAATTACGTGATGTACATGTATGTCTTGGACTTAGATAAAAATGTACACAGCTTGTCTGAGGGAACACTGGTCTTTCTGTTGTGAGAATGAAATGGCATATTTATGGCGTGAATAATATCAAACATTTTGTGATTTACAGTTATACATTTATGTGGAAATGTGATTTTTTTAGTTTGAATTAGCATGTGACGGAATTCTATTTATAGTCTGATAGAGGATTGTAATGTATGCTCATTCTTATATGCGGCTGTGACTGCAGAAATGGGGCTTCTGCGTTTTGCGACCAGTGTAGATCCAGATCAGCCTTTGCATCTGCACGGGAAAGTCCAACCCGTTGGTCCGGCCTTAAATAACCTCATCTGTTGATAGGACGTTAAACACAAATAAGCAATCAATCCATCAATGAAACGCCTGTCGTGCTTCTAACAAGCTATATAGATTGTAGGCTGCAGGGGTGTGCTATTTGATCAGGAGCTACACGGGTCACAAATCCCATAAGCTCTATTTCTCCAGCCACAGCCACATACAAGACGTTTATCAAATAGAATACCACTTTTGTGTCTTTTGATACATGTATATCATTTATTGGGCTTCACTTGGAAATTCTTTGAATTGCCAACTAGCATTCTTTCATACTATTTCCATCCCACTGTCAGATGAGACTTTAAACTGTTGTTCCGTCTATATGACCCTAGCTGTTGATGGGGTCATGGGACGTTAAACCCATTCACTTCACTTTAGAATATGGAGAATGTGCGCATACAGATTTTGATTGATGCTTGCATTTAACGGCCACACTGGCTCTAATGACCTTGTACGCCGTCCGCAAAAGGCGGAATAAAAAATAGCTAATATAACCTAACATTTGGTGTGATAGTCTGCATGAGGCCCTGTTGTGGGTTGTTTAGCAGTGTTGTTTCATGACTTGGTAGAGGCAAATGAGAAGAACGGCTCGTAGGTGGATCCAGGTTTGTTTGTAGAAGTCCAATTGTGCGCATACAGTTCCTGTTTTCAAATACCAGCCTAGGTTTACAGATGTTCATTTTACCGTATGTAGCCTACACAGGGTTTACACTGTTCAAACAAGTGATTTAGGGTTGGCCAGTATACACCCTGTTCAGGTGTACGGTAAGTCTGTGATCTTTGTCGCAGGTGTGGAACATGGATAAAGTGTAGATCCTGATCGTCCTGCATGCTTATATCATGCTTATATTAACTCTTTGCATGCTAGCGGTGAAAATAACATCTACCAATATCACGAGTATGTTTCTTATTTCTCACTGTAAATATGTCTTGTAATTTCATTAGAATCGAATCCACCGGACTCGATTCTAATGAAATTCCAAGACAATATTCATGATATTTATATGGAGAAATAAATGAAGATATAACGAATTGTCATCTGATATTTTTGAACTATTTATAGCCTGTAAATTTCCCAGCATGCAAAGAGTTAGAAGTGGAGAACGCCTGTTACGTTTCCTATCAGCAGTATGGCTACAAACGCATTTTTGATTATTGTTAAGCTGCACAAGTGTGCGAGTCGATCGGACACTAAACTGTTGAAAACTCGGCCCCTTAAAGGTACATGCCCACTCAGTAGGCACAAAATGTTCTTTATAGGAATTAGTGTATAGTTGTGTCACTATTACACCAGTTCTAAACATTAGGAATGCCCGCTATACAGATATAATCATTTAGTAATATTTGTATTTTCATATGCACGTGAGTAATTATATTTTTTAATTATTTATACTATTCAAATGTGTCGCCTGGAAAAAAAAATATTTTCCATAGTTTATAAAGTATGATAATTGCACATCAAAACATAGTTACTGAGAATAAATTATGTCCGGTAGCATTTTTTGGAAACATGGTTATCGCCCCTGATATCAGTGTGGAAATTTATGTCTCATATAAAATATAATACCAATCAATACGTGTGGTAATGGTGTATAGCGGGCACTCGTAATTTTTAGAACTGGTGGAATAGTGACGCACTTACCGGTATACACGTATTTAATTCCTATAAAGACCTTTATTTTGTGGCAGATTGAACAACTTGAAAACAATTTTTTTCGTATTTCTGTCCAAAAGTACATGTATATATTGTTACAACTCACATAAACCGTCTCAGCGAGACGGTTCAAATGATTGGTAACAACATATACTTCTGTACATAATTGAGAGAATTATTTTTATTTTCTGTATGGAAATGTGTATAGCCTCGGCTTGTAATGGGTTAACCCTTAGAAGGCAGGAAACGTAAATTGTCGTCTGCTGTTGTTTTATATTTTGTCTTCTGTCTTTCTCAATAAAGAACATGGTTTGACAGCAGTTTAGAATCATTTCCATTGGAAATGATTCTAAAGTGCTGTCAAAACATGTTTTTGAGAAAAATGAAAAATGAAAAATGAAAAATAAAAAAAGGCAGATGAGAAAATTTATTGTACATGAATTTGTGTGTGTGGCTGAATTTTTGTTATGATGATGATTATGCTCTAGTCCTTCATTATCATAACTGCTCAAGTTCATTGCCATGACAACCATTTCAACTGTTGTGTACACATACATGTGATATGACATAATCTAACAACAAGGGGACCATTGACATACATGTAGTCTTATTGTGACCCAGGCCTGTAGTTTGCCATTTTCCAGTGGGTGGCAGCACAGGTGGAAGACTCGGACCTATGACACCAAAACAAATGCCTATTAAAAAAAAAACCATTACCCCCACTTGGTCTCGTACAGTACCATATGCTATATAGCATATATTTTTAATAGGCATTTTTTTTGGTGTCATAGGTCCGAGTCTTCCACCTGTGGGTGGCAGGTGGGAGCATGTGATGGTTAAGTTAACGATCGGGTTTCATCCTTACCAGAATCTCGACTGGAGATCTGGTTTGGCCCTCACATACGTCTTTGGAATTTTGTATGTGACAGTTGAATCTGGTTATACCCCTTATGTGAGTACATGTATTACAATTATTCGTAATCCTATTTTAGGGGAAGGGGCCAAGTGACTTGGTATGGTACGGACCTGGCACCAGGTCGGGTTATTCTAATTTCAGGGCTGAATATATTTTTTCTCGATGTAAATATTACCATTCTGATTTTGGGATGCAGCATGTTAAAACGGAATCGAACCCGTTTGCCCGGCCTTACATGACCTTAGCTTTTGATTAAACATTAAACACCAATAAACAAACAAACAGTTGTGACCCAGGCCGGTAGTTCGCCAGTTTCCTGATGTTTCTAACAATTACCTTGTCTTCTTTAAGAGTTTCATCAAATTGATTTCAAATATTGACAGTTTATTTCGGTACTGGTGTCAAATAGCAATACAATTACTTTAGCCGTTGACTGACCTTTAAACACATAAATAGATAGTAAATGCCAAAAATTCAAGGTAATTTGCGCAGACAGCAGGGTTGGGACCATGTGAATGGTAATTTAACGCTCAAGATTTATCCTTACTGGAATCCCGCTATCTCTGGTTTGTTCCTCGGGGTACATTTTTGTCTTTCTGGTATGTGTGAGTTGAATCTGGTTATGCCCATTATAAAAGTAGTAAAATTAGTACTAATCCTATTACTTTTAGATAGTGGTGCTCATTGACTCTGGTGTTGTGAGGCCCTGGCACCAGATCAGGTTTCAGGGCTAAATATATATTTTTTATGTAAATATTCAGTTCTGATTTTGGTATTTTCCCAATCAGCTGTACAGGTGAAATATGACCATGTTAACCCTGCCTACAGTGACTGTAGCTATCTACAGGCCATTAACCCTTACTACGCTGAATTAAATGTTGTCGTCTGCTGGAAATGTTTTATTTTAATATTTCTCTACAAAAACCTGGTTTTTGACAGCACAGAATCGTCTCCAGTGGAAAACCAGTTTTTTTGTTAAGAATTAAAGCAAAAATGAAAAACAGCAGACGGCAATTTCCGTCATCAGCGTAGGAAGGGTTAAAGACCATTAAGTAAATAAAGATCATTTGCAGATTATCTTTTTATCCATATAGGCGAAATCGGGTGATGCGATAAGGCAGAACATCTTGTACGCAGCCCAGCCCAAATAAAGTGGAATAAGCCTGTTGGTGTCGTGATGTGTCTGTCCCCTGATTTGTACTGTACATTCCATTATTTATGTAGAAATAGTCTGGTTTATCTTTGTCGAGCACAAATCACAGGTGGAAGACCTATAACATAATAAAATGTCCGTTAAAAAAATCCCATTACCCCATTGAAACATCCAATTACCCCACCAACCTGGTGTCGCACTATACGTTAACGTTATCTACAGATGACGTAGTGTATAGTGCGACACCAAGTGGGTGGGGTAGTTTTTTAAACTCCTATATACATGATAGATGATGTAACGTATAGTGCGACACCAGGTGGGTGGGTTAATGCTTTGTTTTTTTAACTCCTATAGATAACGTAATGTATAATGCGACACCATGGGATTTTTTGATAGGCATTTTTTTTCTGTCACATGTCCGAGGCTTCCACCTGTGGCACAAATGGGTCCCATTATGACGTTTGTGACAATTAATATGTTCAATAAATGTAAATCCATCAATTGACCTGCATAGTCCCAGATCAGCCACATCTGCACGTTTGATCACGGACGACTCTGGTCACCATTCTGTACTAGAATGGCCTTAATGGACAATTACGACACAAATTGATGTATCTTATACATTTGTAGACATGGATGAACTCGAGGGCATCAAGAATACTGTCGTAGTATTACCTTCCCACTAGTCTGTCGGATGAGACTTTAAACTGTGATCCTATCTCTATATGACCTTAGCTGTTGCTGGGATGTTAAACCCAATCACTTTCACTTTTCCACAATTAAAAGATATTTTGTCAAATTAAAACTTGACGGTAATTGCTTTGTAAAATGTAATTTACAACTTACCTGTCTGTGGCATGGCAAATTCAAACTATGTAAACCGCGATCAGACTGACAGAATGTGCAGGCTGATTTAGGTCTACTCTGGTTGCAAATGTCTTGTTACGTGGTTGATTTGAGATTCGGTTTCAATCTACATGTTTTGTGTACTGCCAAATTGTATTAATCTAAAATACCTTGGAAATCAACGAATTTTAAAATTGCTTAGTTTTGTCAAATCATATACAGTGGAACATCGCTTAACCGGACACCCTGGGGACCTCCCAGGGTGTCTGGTTTAGCGATGTTCCACTGTAAATCAGACATGACTATGCCAAGGTATGCGGCTGTGCTTTGCGAACTTGAACAGGCATTATCATCATAAATATACACCAATTAAAGTCATAAAATTAAGGATACACAGACTGCCTGCATGTCCGGTTTAGAGAGGTTCTACTGTACCAGTATGTTGACAGAAATTTTAACAATTGTCGGCTGCTGTTGCTTTTATATCTTGCCTTATTTCTCAATAAAAACATGGTTTGACAGCATGTTGTAAATTATTCTAAAGTGCTGTCTAAGAATGTTTTTGATGATAAAAATGGAAAATATAAAATAAACAGCAGGCGACAAAAAATTAAGATAGCAGTGTAAGGGTTAAATACTCTTTTCTTTAACCCTTCAACACTATAGACCAAAATGTCAATGGTACAAATGGTGTACATGTAGATCCAGATGAGTTGACTAGTAACGAGCCATCTCATCAGCATCTGCACTGTTTGTGGATATATTCACAACAGTTGTATCAGTGAGTTTGCAGGAATGTTTTAGAGGGTCAGTCTTGGTCCATCAGTTTATGTCGAGCCCGCTTCCAGACAGCAAATGATGGTGATCACAATGACGTCCAGTAGCCAATATTTCATCAACATTGCAAAGTATACTTTCCTAGCAAAGTATACTTTGAGGGAGAACTTTTCAATTTTAGGATTAAATTGATTAATTTTTATTATACTGAATTTATTACATTATCACAGCCATTTAATGGCTGTGATAATGTAATCCATTCAGTACAATAATTCTGCATAGTTTTAATCATCAAATATATGCAATCATTAGTTTTATATGAAATAATGCATTTCGGAAAAATCAATTACTCCCTCAAAGTATACTTTGCTAGATAAATATACTTTGCAATGTTGATGAAATCGGCTACAGATGTTTCACTAAACTTTGTACCACTAAAATGTTCGTAAGTCCAAAATTGTGATAGTCTGTAAATTTCACATTAACAATGTTTTCTTGTAAACAATTACTGGATTTACATTTATTGAGCCTATGTTCAATAAAAATAAATCCATCAATTGAAATTTCCAGAGGATCCTATTTTGCACTTAATGGGAACATTTTAGTCGTATGAAGTTTAGTTAAACGGCCCCCAGATGTCTGTGCGTGTTTGTTTTTTTAATGTGTGTGTGT
Source organism: Conchocele bisecta (assembly GCA_029237695.1). Lineage (NCBI taxonomy): Eukaryota > Metazoa > Mollusca > Bivalvia > Lucinida > Thyasiridae > Conchocele > Conchocele bisecta. The sequence continues at coordinate 67,485,456 of CM055273.1, forward strand.
GTGTGTGTGACCGTCTGGATTCTGTGTTAAAGTACATGTATTTACATACCTTATATCTCCACAACCCTTATTCCGATTTAGTTCAAACTTCAAATAAATACACTCTTTGAGACCATCAAATGCCTCGGCGGGCTCGACATGCGAGCTGCGGCCATCTGGTCTAATGTTTTGTAAATAATACATTTATGTTTACTATTAAATGTGTTTATTAGAAATGAAAATCACACATTCAGAAAGTTATTCCGAAAGGTCTTCAACCATACATCATTAACCCTTAATTACCTTTTGTCGTCTGGTGTTTATTTCTCGACAAAAACATGGTTTGGCTACACTTTAGAATACATTCCAATGGAAATGATGACAAAGTGCTGTCAAACCATGCTTTAATGGGGGAGCAAAAAGACAAAATATGATACAACAGCAGACGACAATTTCAGTTTCTGGCCTTTTTAAGGGTTGAAGATCCATACTTTTCAAGACATCAGTATCATTCCAATTTCTGCAATCATTTTATCACATGAAAGGTGGGAAAAACATTAATTTATCCAGTGTAGTATCTCATGTTTATATCTTAGTAACTCGCCAACAGGCCGTCGGCATGGCGATACGAGACATGTAGAAAACAAAAATATTTGTAGTCATTGTGTAGTCACTTTAATAAATACAGTGACTACACAATGCCTACAAATGGTTTTGTTTTCTACATGTGTAAAACAGTATATTACACCATCCTATCACCATGCCGACGGCCTGTGGCTGGTTGCTCTCACCTGTTAGTTTAACAGACTGTTAAGTCCTTATTTCAAAATATTGACGGCTTGCGTTGCATTGTGTTTCAATGGGGACCAAAAAAACATCTCTAATAAGATAAACATATAAAGCAGACGATCATGTTTTCCCACCTTGAGGTGTTGCCATCAGTTCATCTCGATATTCACTAATATTTTTATACTTCATAAAAATATTTATTTCGTATAACTTTACAATGTGATGAACATTATAAAATACTATTCCAATATTTTTATACATGTGTTTGTACATTTAAATACGTTGCCATGAACTATTCCTAGTCCACCGATGTGTTCAGCTATTCTGTATTATGCATTTACGTACATGTATGCAGGGGCTGATCTGGAGGGGGTTCCGGGGTTGTAGCCACGGAGTTTACATAGATCACAGTTTACCACCAGTTGGGAGTCTGAATTTAAATGCCGTAAAACATAGGAAAGTGCATTTCGAAGAGCTCGAAAATAGGACAGCCCCCTAGTTGCGAATGATAACTTGTAATTACTCCCTTACCGTCCGTAGCTAGCTACGGACGATACGGGAGTAATTGCAAGAGTTACTTTCGCAACTAGACAACCCGTTCCCAAAATGCTGGATCCGCCCCTGGTATGTTTTCAATGTATCGTGTTCATTTTGTGTATTTGGCTAGGCCCGATAACTTTTAAAGAATATCAGCCATAGCTCTCACCTCGGTAGTCGATTTCACCAAAATTGTACACTTTGAGGGACAAATTTTCAATTTAAGGATAAAATTTATTAATTGTTATTATACTGACTATTACATTATCACAGCCATTTTGGCTGTGATAATGTAATAAATTCAGTACATGTATAATCATTCTGCATACTTTTAATCATATATATATGCAGTCGTTTGTTCTACATGAAATAATGCATTTCGGGAAAAAGAAATGATTACTCCCTCAAAGTATACTTAGCTAGATAAGTATGCTTAATAGCAATTTTGGTTAAATCGGCTACTGGTAGTGGTTGGTTGAGAGCTTGCGAACGGTAATTTATTGATTGGGTTCATCCTTACCACAATCCCAATATCCGATATTTGGCCCTCGGGTACAATTATGGCTTTCAGCTGTTTTGTACTTGTTCTAGGAGTTGAATCCAGTTATGCCAATTATAAAAGTAGCAAGATTAGAACTAATCATATTTCTTTTAGGGAGTGGGACTAAATGGGGCCGTTAAATACCAATAAACAAACAAACACCATGATCACACTGTGCATGCACATGTTGTCTTGGGTTCTACACTGGTCAAAAAGACATTTGGGCAATTTTCATGTGGTATTTTTTTGTTTGTGTATAATTATGTATGCTATACATGTGTGTGTTTTAATAACTTATATAGTTTTATTGAAGTTATATAGATAGAATGTATAACTTTATCAGCTCTCAAATGGCAGTCATATTGTACATAGGTGTGTTTAATGAAGACGGTGCATTGTGGGATAGAAGCCTCGTGATTGTGTCAATGAAATGGTACCGAAGTGAAGTTATAATTATCCGTTAATGTCTCGATATTTTTTGCTGCTGGATGATAAAAGAAACCTTACAATGTTTGCGGCCAGCATAGTCCCAGATCAGACTCTGTATCTCGGGGCCTATGCTATTTGCCAGTCAGTCATGTTTGCTGCCCTCAGCAAATATAGTTCCGTTTAATTGTACTGAACGAATGTGCATGAAGACCAAGATCTGCTAAAGTTTCAAACGTGATAGGGTACATTTTCCCCCCATACAACATAACACCTACTTCTACATTCACAGCCACATACAACATAACACCTACTTCTACATTCACAGCCACATACAACATAACACCTACTTCTACATACACAGCCACATACAACATAACACCTACTTCTACATTCACAGCCACATACAACATAACACCTACTTCTACATTCACAGCCACATACAACATAACACCTACTTCTACATACACAGCCACATACAACATAACACCTACTTCTACATACACAGCCACATACAACATAACACCTACTTCTACACACGGCCACATACAACATAACACCTACTTCTACACACGGCCACATACAACATAACTACTTCTACATACATGCCACATACACATAACACCTACTTCTACATTCACAGCCACATACAACATAACACCTACTTCTACATACACAGCCACATACAACATAACACCTACTTCTACACACGGCCACATACAACATAACACCTACTTCTACATACACAGCCACATACAACATAACACCTACTTCTACACACGGCCACATACAACATAACACCTACTTCTACATACACAGCCACATAAAACATAACACCTACTTCTACACACGGCCACATACAACATAACACCTACTTCTACACACGGCCACATACAACATAACACCTACTTCTACTACATGGCCACATACAACATAACACCTACTTCTACACACGCCACATACAACATAACACCTCTACTTTACACGGCCACATACAACATAACACCTACTTCTACACACGGCCACATACAACATAACACCTACTTCTACATACACAGCCACATACAACATACTACTTTACATACACAGCACATACAACTAACACCTACTTCTACACACGGCCACATACAACATAACACCTACTTCTACACATGGCCACATACAACATAACACCTACTTCTACACACGGCCACATACAACATAACACCTACTTCTACATACACAGCCACATAAAACATAACACCTACTTCTACACACGGCCACATACAACATAACACCTACTTCTACACACGGCCACATACAACATAACACCTACTTCTACACATGGCCACATACAACATAACACCTACTTCTACACACGGCCACATACAACATAACACCTACTTCTACATACACAGCCACATACAACATAACACCTACTTCTACATTCACAGCCACATACAACATAACACCTACTTCTACATACACAGCCACATACAACATAACACCTACTTCTACATACACAGCCACATACAACATAACACCTACTTCTACACACGGCCACATACAACATAACACCTACTTCTACATACACAGCCACATACAATAACACTACTCTTACACACGGCCACATACAACATAACACCTACTTCTACATACACAGCCACATACAACATAACACCTACTTCTACATTCACAGCCACATACAACATAACACCTACTTCTACATACACAGCCACATACAACATAACACCTACTTCTACATACACAGCCACATACAACATAACACCTACTTCTACATACACAGCCACTACAACATAACACCTACTTCTACACACACATACAACTAACACCTACTTCTACATCACAGCCACATACAACATAACACCTACTTCTACACACGGCCACATACAACATAACACTACTTCATTCACAGCCACATCAACAGCACCACTTCACACATACAACATAACTACTCTCATTCACAGCCACATACAACATAACACCTACTTCTACCATACACAGCACATACAAACATAACACCTACTTCTCCATTACACAGCCTACATACAACAGAACACCTATTCTACACGACGGACACATAAACAAACATACACCTACTTCTACATACACAGCCACATACAACATAAAATCCTACTTCTACACACGGGCCACATAAAACTTAACACCTACTTCTCATTACACAAGCCACATAAACATAACACCTACTTCTAATTCACAGCCACATACAACATAACACCTCTTCTACATTACACAGCCACATACAACATAACCACCTACTTTACATACACAGCACATACAACATAACTCCTACTTCTACATACACATGCCACCATACTAACATAACACCTACTACACCGGCCACATACAACATAACACCTACTTCACATACACAAGCCACATACAACTAACACTACACACAGCCACATACACATAACACCTACTTAACTACATCACAGCCACATACAACATAACACCTACTTCTACACACGCCACATACAGCCACATACAATAACACCTACTTCTACTCAACAAGCCACATACTAACACCTACTTCTACACACAGCACTACACAACACTACTTCTACCACGGCCACATACAACATAACACCTACTTCTACATTCACAGCCACATACAACATAACACCTACTTCTATACATACACAGCCACATACAACATCACACTACTTCTACACACGCCACATACAACATAACACCTACTCACTCACAGCCACATACAACATAACACCTACTTCTACTCATACACATAATCTTCTACCTACTACTACTTCCACACGCCACATACAACATAACACTACTTCTACATCACCCAACATACTACCCTACTTCTAGCCACATACAACATAACACCTACTTCTACATTCACAGCCACATACAACATAACACCTACTTCTACATTCACAGCCACATACAACATAACACCTACTTCTACATACACCACACAAACAACACCCTACTTCTACATTCACAGCCACATACAACATAACACCTACTTCTACATTCACAGCCACATACAACATAACACCTACTTCTACATTCACAGCCACATACAACATAACACCTACTTCTACATTCACAGCCACATACAACATAACACCTATTTCTACATTCACAGCCACATACGACCATGCAGTTGAATGGACATAATCCCATTGAATCAATTAATCATTCAGTTTTCTTCGACTGTCTACGACACATGTAACGAGGTATCTCCCGCAGTGTAGCTCAGTGTTTTCATACCAGATAGTGCTTTCAAATGTAGCCACAGTCTAAAGTCTACAACAGTACTTTCCTACAAAAGTCCTGCTACTGAAATCTTAGGGCTTTCCACTGGTGTTTTCAAGCATGGTATATGTTCCAGCGCTCCAGATAAGGAATTAGTAATTGAGTATTGTCACTCCATCATTTCTGAAGCAATTGGGTATTTTAATTGGCTAAAATAAAATCACACTACTGTTTACACATCGACAGACAGCAATTATTGAATAGTTTGCTTCGAAATGAAAACATGTCTTGGCATTTCATTAGAATTGTCTCCTTGGAGACATTTCTAATGAAATACCAAGATGTGTTTTCATGGAAAATAAGAAAATATGCTATATTTGTGGTCTGTTTATTGTTTTCTGCAGCATGATAAAGGTACCACAACATTTTTATTGCTCTGTGATACTCGCTACTTCTGATTTGTGGTCTGTTTCTTGTTTTCTGCAGCATGATAAAGGTACCACAACATTTTTATTGCTCTGTGATACTCGCTACTTCTGATTTCAATTGGGTTTTTGCCAATTTTAACTGGGTATTTAAGCAAATACGCAGCTTATCTGGAGCTCTGTGTTCTAACTCTCTTTCTTAGTCCATAAATTGCATTCGGCATACACCTTTTTAGCTCACCTGAGCGAAGCTCATGTGAGCTATTGTTACCGCAATGTGTCCGTCGTCCGTCGTCGTCCGTGAACATTTTCAAACGTCTTCTCCTCGGTAACCATTGGGTCTATAGTCACCAAACTTCATGGTCATGGTCCTTAGGTAGGGGGATTACAAAATTGTTAAAATGATGTCATTACATAATCCAAGATGGCCGCCGTCTAAAAATAGCACAAATTCTTAAAAAAATCTTCTTCTCAAGAACTGCCAACCGGATTTCGACAAAACTTGGTAGGAATGATCGATGTACATTGCTCTTTCAAAGTTGTTAAAATGGTGACCCTGGGGTCAAAAATGGGCGTGGCCCGTGGGGTCAAATTTGGGTCAAATTTTATTTTTGACTGAATATGGTCATTTCATATATCAAATTGAAGGTATCAATGAGGCGATCACTCTGGTGCATTTTTTGTCGAAATCGGATTGTTATGTCATCCAAGATGGCCGCCGAAAGGTCAAAAGGTCGTTCTTTTATTAGAGATTTCAAAATTCTTCTTCACATGAACCGCTTGGCCCATGGTAGCCAAACTTAAAAGTTATGGTCCATGGGTGAAGCCTTTTCAGATTTGTTAAAATGGAGGTCATCGCTAATCCAAGATGGCCACCGTCAAAAAATAGCATAAATTCTTAAAAAATCTTCTTCTCATGAACCGCTTGCCGGATTTCGACGAAACTTGGTAGGAATGATCGATGTACATTGCTCTTTCAAAGTTGTTAAAATGGTGACCCCGGGGTCAAAAATGGGCGTGACCCGTGGGGTCAAATTTTATTTTTGACCGAATATGGTCATGTCATATATCAAATTGAAGGTATCAATGAGGCGATCACTCTGGTGCATTTTCTGTTGAAATCGGATTGTTATGTCATCCAAGATGGCCGCCGAAAGGTCAAAAGGTCGTTCTTTTATTAGAGATTTCAAAATTCTTCTTCACATGAACCGCTTGGCCCATGGTAGCCAAACTTAAAAGTTATGGTCCATGGGTGAAGCCTTTTCAGATTTGTTAAAATGGAGGTCATGGCTAATCCAAGATGGCCGCCGTCTAAAAATAGCATAAATTCTTAAAAAATCTTCTCATGAACCGCTTGCCAGATTTCGACGAAACTTGGTAGGAATGATCGATGTACAGTGCTCTTTCAAAGTTGTTAAAATGGTGACCCCGGGGTCAAAAATGGGCGTGGCCCGTGGGGTCAAATTGGGGTCAAATTTTATTTTTGACCGAATATGGTCATGTTATATATCAAATCGAAGGTATCAATGAGGCGATCACTCTGGTACATTTTTTGTCCTAATCGGATTGTTATGTCATCCAAGATGGCCGCCGAAATGTCAAAAGGTCGTTCTTTTATTAGAGATTTCAAAATTCTTCTTCACATGAACCGCTTGGCCCATGGTAGCCAATCTTAAAAGTTATGGTCCATGGGTGAAGCCTTTTCAGATTTGTTAAAATGGAGGTCATCGCTAATCCAAGATGGCCGCCGTCTAAAAATAGCATAAATTCTTAAAAAATCTTCTTCTCATGAACCGCTAGCCGGATTTCGACGAAACTTGGTAGGAATGATCGATGTACATTGCTCTTTGAAATTTGTTAAAATGGTGACCCCGGGGTCAAAAATGGACTGAATATGGTCATGTCATATATCAAATTGAAGGTATCAATGAGGTGATCACTCTGGTGCAATATTTGTCGGAATCGGATGATTATGTCATCCATGATGGCCACCAAAAGGTCCATTTATTCAAGATTTTTATCGTCTTTTTCTCAGGAACCACATGGCCGATGCTGGGTGAAGCATTTTCAGATTTTGTAAAATGAGAGTCATCGCTTAATCCAAGATGACCGCCATCTAAAAATAGCACAATTTGTTTAAAACACATGAACTCAATGTCACATTCTCCTCTGGTGTTCATGGAGTCAGGTGAGCGAATTAGGGCCATCATGGGCCTCTTGTTTGAAATTGTTACTTCCATTTTTATTTTATGTCTACAACAACATGTAGGTTGTATGCACTTATTTGCCCCGCTGTTGAATTTCTTTTTGTGTGTAATAACATAAACTTTCTTCCCTTTTTCATAGTCTTTTGACACAGGACTTTTGTTCCATATCTGCCAAATAAATGCTGATTTAGACTATAGTTTGTGTGCTAATGTCATATTTGTAAAATACGTTGTATTGCTGTTAAGCACATGTACATGTATTTTTGTTGTAAACTATTAACATATCCCTATTCACATACCAACCTACTTGTACATATATTTCTTACAGGTACATGTATATATATTCAGTGAGTGTCTGTATATATGAGGTGAATATCTGAAACATGTGTGTATGAAGGATGTTGACCGACACGTATAAATGTATAAATTTATTACCTGAATATCCGGAGATGACTGTTTCCGTTGCAGTCGATCACATGTCCAAAGTTATTTGGCATTTATTTTGTCACTATACATGTTTGCACATATTTAGTGATGCTCACAGGAATATTTTAATCCATGAAATGGTGCACGTGCTGATCTGACTGTTCATTTGTGCCGTGTAGCCATGTGTGTGTACTGTTTATATAGCAGATGCACAAATTTGTGCTTGCATTGTATACAATTGTATACAAGCACAAATTTGTGCATCTGCTATATTAACAATATTACATATGCATGTATGTAATATGCTCTATTTTGGTCAGTCTTTTTAGGGATATTCTGTCTTTCATGTGGACTACTAACTGTCTGTTCTACGTTTTGCTGCCGACAAACTTTTGGCTATTAGACGCATTAAATTTAAAACGATATTTAATTGCAATTATCTTTTCATTAATAATAAAAAAAGTCACACTCCCAAAACAAATTATTTTTATATGGAATTCCATCAAATTTGATTTTATTGTGAAAAAATGATTTTCATATGGGAATTTAACATGGGGGCTAAACATAGATTTTTTAAATTAATTTTTTTTGTTGAAAGATTTTCAAAATATGACTTGTTTTCTTATTTACATCATTTCCACGCTATCTTGCCAGGTTTCGGAGTCCATTTCCATATATATTTTTTCCGATCTTCCTGGTCACCCTCCTCCTCCTTTTTGCCCCATGTTAAATTCCCATATTTTCGCAATAAAATGAAATAATTCTTTTTTGGGAGGGTGACTTGTTAATGATGAAAAAGTATTTACATGTACGTTTAAATATTGTTGAGATTTGATATGTTTAACAGCCAAAAGTTTGTCAGCAGCAAACCGTGGAACAGACAGTAGTTTTATAACTGATGCTTGCTTGCTTAAGTGTAACAGTAGGTACGATAGTCATTCAAGTGTGTCATTTATAGATACTCCGTCAAAGTGATCTCATATTTATACACTGCTGAATAATGAATATATGGGTAACTGCTTGCATGATTGACTTTGCAAACATTTGTTATAACTGGGAGCATTTGCACTTTCTTTAAACATGCGATGGGTAATTTAACGATCGGGGTTCATCCTTACCGGAATTCCGAATGGAGACCTAGTTTGGCCCTCACATACGTCTTTGGCAGTTTGTAACAGTTGAATCTGTGAGTATTACGATTATTCATAATCCTATTTTAGATGAAGGGGCAAAGTGGCTTTGGTGTGGTATGGACCTGGCACCAGGTCCGGTTATTCTAATTTCAGGGCTGAATATATTTGTTCTCAATTTAAATATTTTCCCCAATGCAGCAGTTTAAAACCGGATCGAACCCGTTGGCCGGGCCTTATATTTTAGCTGTTGATAGACCGTTGAACACAAACAAACAAATAAACAAACCAATAAATACACCAAGTAGTATGTTCAGAATAACGTTAATTGAAATGGTGTAAAATTTCTGTGTGTTTTGCCATTATAAAATGACTGGTAATATTTGTAAACATGTGCGTTCATAAGACAGTGCCTTTAGTTCAAGAACTATGCTTTTTGTTGGTAATGTTTTAAAGGATAGACAATATTTCGAAATCTTCTCTGTAGAAGTCTGTGGTAACATGATTTGGCAGCCATTTTGAACTGTCTTCATTGAGACAATTCAAATACACTCCCAAAATATGTTGCTTTATAGAAAATAAGTAAATTAGGAGAATTAATTCTAGTGTACGGTACACTTTTCATGAGAGTGCAGCCTATGCTCAATAAATGTAAATCCATCAATTGTTTACAAGAAAACAATGTTAATGTGAAATTTACAGACTATCATAATTTTGCACTAGCGAACATTTTAGTCGTACAAAGTTTAGTGAAACGGCCCCCTGGTATGTATGTATGTATATAGAGAACAGTTATAGCCTGTTGTGTTTCGTTTCCATGGCATGTTTTAATGGGTTACTATAGTAATACTTGTTTTGTAATATTTTGTTATAGTGTTGCCTGGCAACAGCTTTTATATCATTTTGACAAACACTGCCATACATTTTGAATAAATGATGTGTAAATACATTTTATTTTGTAGTATTATTATTTCAATTTCCTGTTTAACCTGATTTTTTGTTACCAAGATTTAACTCTTTGAACCGCAAAGCCCGCTATGGCGGTTTATGCAAACAGTGCAGATTCAGATGAGCCGGCACATAGCGAGCCAACTCATCAGAATCTACAAGGTTTGTCATTATGTTTAAGACCGAAACAATACCTCAGTTTTAATTGGTTTAAACATATTTTATTTGTATATAATTTACAAGTAAGGCATCAATCGTACAATATGCAAAATTATAGTAATTGGATTGGATTAAAAGCAAGCTTATATAAATCCTCTCCCTCAGTTTTCATTAATGTAATAGTTTGAAATTAACATGGAGGGGTTCAATATGCTCGTCCACCTGGTATATCCACTTGCAGTGGAACCTGAAACTACATGTATATTTTTCATAACAAAAGAGTATAGTCGAACCTCCGTGAGCCCACCTCTGTAACAGCCGCTAGTTTATATCCCGAATGGATGATTTCCTCTATATCTAACCCTTAGACTGCTGAGCATGTAAATTGTCGTATGATATAGCTTTTGCATTCTTTCTCAATAAAAACATGTTTTGACAGCACTTTAGAATCATTTCCATTGGAAATGATTCTAAAATGCTGTCAAAGCATGTGTTTGATAAGAATTATCAAAGAAAATAAACAGCAGACGACAAAATGTAATTCAGCATTAACCTCCCTACAACAGCCACCTCTACAACAGCCAGTTTTGCGTCTTCCCATGGGTGGCTGTTGTTGAGAGGTTGCACTGAAATTAATAATCGGTGATAATTTGAATGAAGAACGTGACATTCTCTGAAATAAGAAATGAAAATTTACAAATTATTTCCACCGGGCATGGATATCCGGAACAACGGTATTCAGTCCCCAATTAGACGGCGATTATTATAGGAATGAATGGCCTTTTTGTGGAATTTATCGGGGTATAAACTTGGAAAAGTCGAGGGAATACTGGACGAATTTTCGAAAAAAAAAAAAAAAAAAATCAAAAATTGTAATTTTTTTAAGGCCTCGTCCAGTATTCCCGCGACTTTTCCAAGTTTATATCCCCGATAAATTCCACAAAAAGGCCATTCATTCCATATCATTCCAGCAGTTGAAATAAATTCATCGAGAAAATGTGTTTATTTTCCGTTTTCTTAACAATTATTTTAACTGCGCCTGACGGTTACGGAAAGTAGTTTGGCATGGAGTTTACTGGGATATAAATTTTGGATAGAGACTTGCTACGGACCAATCAAATGTTAGGGAATTGTGTAAATATTTTTGTTCTGGAATTATCATTGTATTGTTCAATCTGTTACATGGTATTTCTACTACAGAATCATTACTATGATTTCCTACGGAGCCCCGCAAGACATGGATTTTTTTTATTAATTCGTTCCCACAAAATATTAATTTGTTCCCTCGATTTAACAATTTGTTAGATAGATGACAATTCGTTCCCTCAAATTAATAATTGGTTCCCATGATATAACAATTCCGTGGGAACAAATTGTTAAATTCATGCGAACGAATTGTTAAATTGATTTATATTAAAAAAAGAATTCTACGTCCCCTGCGTTGCTCCGTAATTTCCTACTTTTGCAACTGGCTATAATTCCACAACAAAAATATTTACACAATTCCCTAACATTTGATTGGCCCGTAGCAAGTCTCTGTCCAAAATTTATATCCCAGTAAACTCCCACGTCAAACTACTTTCCTTAACCGTGAGGTGCAGTTAAAATAATTCTTAAGAAGACGGAAAATAAACACATTTTCTTGATGAATTTATTTCAAATGCTGGAATTATAAGGAATGAATGGCGTTTTTGTTGAATTTATCGGGGATATAAATTTGGAAAAGTCGCGGGAATACTGGACGAGGCCTTCCGGCCTTCGTCCAGTATTCCCGCGACTTTTCCAAGTTTATACCCCGATAAATTCCACAAAAAGGCCATTCATTCCTATAGTAAGTTGTAACAGTTTTGCAACGGGTAGTAGTCTAAAAATAGAACAAAGCCGGTTACTGTAACCTACATTAGATCAAAGTACTGAAAGGGTTGAATGTAAACAATATCTGAATATATTCACAAGAATAAACAATACACTAGGCAATATAGCTTGGTTAGATGTTGCCAATAATGGTATTATAGTGGCTTAGCAAATAATTTTACCCACAAAATGGTTACAATGGCTAAAAATCATGTAATTGGAAAATGTAGGTCAAGGTCACATGCCGTTCCTAAATTCAGGTTCTGGGGGTTGATTATTGTAGGTTTAGTACCGATTGTATGGTGCCACCTCCCCCCCCCCCCCCCCACCCCCCCCCCCCCATACAGGTGCATCCGACTGTATAAAACCTTGCTTCTGCTGAATGGATGTAAAACCCCGATCAATCACTAGCAAGCCGCATACAGCCAGTAGCCCCAGATCAACCCACACATCTGTGTCCACTATCCACTGTGGAGTCTGAGCAACATTTCTCATATGTGTAACAATATATTTGGATCCATGTCCGACCACACGAACATTGAATACTCTGTATATATTCTGGCCTACATCAAGTATGAAATACAGTGAAACCTCTCTAAACCAGACCAGGTCCCCAGGGTATCCGGCTTAGCGAGGTTTCACTGTAAATCAGGCACTTGATCATTCTGAGACATACCTATGTGCTATGCGATCAATAACAACCATGATCACCCAAGATAAATGACCAAGAAACTTGTAAAAAATGTGTTTTCTTGGTGTCCGGTTTAGAGGGTTCCACTGTACATCACCACAATCACAAGGAGACGAGCCATACGATTTTGTACCTAAGATGCGATATCTCGTGAAAAACATTTACAATATATTCCGTAAATGGTGTCGAAAGTTGATGAAATTTCAGAGCGAATGCGAAATTCTATTTCGCATTCGCTCTGAAATTTCATCAACTTTCGACACCATTTACAGAACACACAACAGTTTCTATAATTCTATTTTACGAAAACTCGCACAAGATGTTAGGTACAAAATCACAGGACTGGTGACCCGCTTGTCTCATGTACGTGAGATTGCTGTCCCAAAGTAAAACATCTCCCATCTAGTTATCTTATCTTGTTCACATGTATTTTCCCGATAGCTGGTCAGTAATCAAGATGTAAGACAAGATATACAATCTTCGTGAATTTATTAACCCTTAAAAGGCGGGAACCGAAAAGTGTTGTCTCCTGTTGTTTCATATTTTGTATTCTTTCTTAATAAAAATATGGTTTGACATTGACAGCACTTTAGAATCATTTCCATTGGAAAGCATATTTTTATGAGAAATTCAACCTTAACACTTTCACCCCTAACTAACAGGAATGGATTTTGACATGTTAATTTTGCAACCAATTCAACCATCACAAAATGATTTTCAGACTAGTCCATTTATGAAAAGGGGATGTTTTTGTTCTTAAAAATATGAAAATTACTTGCAAAAAGTGCAGATCCTGATGAGACGGCTCGTCACGAGCCGGCTCATCTGGATCTACACTTTTTGCCAATACCACTACACAGGCCGGTGGTGTTGAACATATATGTGTATGTCAGTGACTGAATAGTGAACGGCATAGAACCTGATCAGACTGTGTGGAAGTGCGGGCTGATCCAAGGCTACACTGGTTGCACAATACTGTAACATCTATATCTGGGCTGGCGCCCCATTTATGTACATTAAGTTTGCCATGTATACAACGCTTATCTTATCAATGATCTTAACTGATATAAATTACCGACATTGTGACCAGTATAGCCCCAGATCAGCCAGCACGTCTGCACAGTCTGAACATGGTCTACACTCATAAGTGTATTAAGAAAATTTGTATTTTATTGTATTGTACACTGTCATTCATCCACTGATACACAAGCAAGCATATTTGATAACCGGCAGCCTGTGAAACTGAACAGAATGACCAGGATCTATATTTATCATAAATTATAGCTCGTTTCTTCTGCAGCAATGTTGTCTTAAACTGTGTGCATGTGACTGGGAAACGGAGCTCGTGAGTTTTATGGCGAGTCTAGCTCCCGATGTGTTGACAAACACTAGAGGCCCGTTTCACTAAACTGTATGACTAAAATGTTCAAATTTATGATCGTCCGGAAATTTCAATTGATGGGTTTACATTTATTGAGCATAGGCTGCATATGCAGCCTATGCTCAATAAATGTAAATCCAATAACATGCAGTCAGATAATGATATAACAGTTAGTCGCCAAACGAAAATTGTTGTCTGCTGTTTTTCATTTTTGCCTTAATTCTTAACAAAAAACATGTTTTGGCAGCTCATGAGAATCGTCTCCAGTGGAGACGATTCTCATGCGCTGTCAAAACAGGTTTTTATCGAAAAATATTGCAAATAAAACATTTCCAGCAGACGACAAAATTTAATTCAGCGTAGTAAGGGTTAAATAAATATGTGGTTGTGATTGAGGAATGGGGCTTATGGTATAATGTGACCACCGTAGCTCCTGATCAAGTAGCACACTCATGTAGCCTGATATCCATCTATATTGCTTGTTACAAGCATGACAGGTGATACATTGTGGAATGGCAAACAGTGCAGATCCTGGCCAGACTGTAGATGCATAGGCCGATAGTCACATAGCCCATAAGCCCCATTTCTCCAGTCACAGCCGCATATATCAATTAGTAACGTTACTAGTACATTACTCCACTGTAATTTATCGGAAAGCAAAATTGTGAAAATCTTAGTGGAATATGCGGTGCTTTTATATCCTTGTACGATTGTACACGGTGAAGTTTGATTCAAGTTATCTTGCTGATATAAGCAAACAAATTATATTTTCTGAAAACTAATCAGCAAAATGGTATTAATTTTAAAAATAAGATATTAAGAAAATGCTGTATGTTTTGTCATTCGACTATGTGTTATTTTACTGATACAAACTGGAAGCAAAAACATTTAAATTTTGGTAAGCAAAATGATCATAATTTAAAAACAAAAATCTTAAGAAAACATCACATGGTCTTGTCACCCTGGAGGTTTTAAGAAACATGGCAGAGGAGATTGGTGACGATCCAGTGACCTTGGGGTCTGTGACCTCGGGGGCAACGACCTTGGGTTCAGCGACCGAGGGGTCAGTAGATGACCCTGCGCATTTCTGTGGACCGTGTAAACAGTGGGAGGAGAAACCGCTTGTGGCGTTTTGTACGGAATGTGACGATTTCATCTGCCGGGATTGCAAGCGTGCCCATGAACGGATTGCAGTTTTAAGGTAAATGTTGTGCGTTAAGATGATACACTGAAACCTCTATAAACCAGACACCCTGGGAGGTCCCCAGTACAGTGGAACCTCTCTAAACCAGATACCCTGGGAGGTCCCCAGGGTGTCCGGTTTAGAGATGATCCACTGTAAATTGAATTATGCATTTATGTACTATGAAAATTTCAACGTCATTTACCAAAAATATCAGTTTCTGTAAATAATTTTCATAAACTAGAAATGTGGCCCACGAATGCCCCCACTGGCAGCCAAAGGAAACAATGGCACATTTGAAAAAACAACATGATAGAGGACCATCAGAGACATGCATGTGTGAAATATGGAGCAGTTATGTGAAAGGAAACAGGCATTATAAGAAATTTACCCAAATTTTAAGGTTTTGAATGCACCAAGTATGTGACCTTAACTTTGGGCTTAACGGGGACTTGAGGATCTTAACGGGGACTTGAGGATCGTGGATTTGTTACAGCATGATAGAGAAATATCAGAGGAATGCATGTCTCAAATTTGAAGCAGCTATGTAAAGGGAAACAAAAATTATAAGAAATTTACCAAAGAGTTATGGTTTTAAATGCACTAAGTATGCAATCTTAACCTGGGGATTCACGAAATGATCGAGGACCATCAGAGGAATGCATGTGTGAAATATTAAACAGATATGTTGTTTTTTTTGCTTATATTTAACGGCGGCACTGGCTCTATGACCTTGCATGCCGTCTCCCAAGAATGGGAGAAAGAACGGAGGTAGAGATTCTTGAGAGAAGCCGGTAATTCGTATTTACAGAGCAACTACGAATTATCGGTACCCATTTACAGCTGGGTGAACTGGAGCAGTGTGGATAAAGTGTCTTGCTCAAGGACACAACGCACGCCGCTAGTCAGGCTCGAACCCACGACCCTTGGATCAGTAGTCCGACACACTAACCATTACGCCACGGCGCTCCACTTCAGATATGTGAAGGGAAACAGAAATTATAAGAAATTTACCCAAGCGTTAAGGTTTTGAATGCACTATGTAAGTGACCTTGACCTTGGGCTTCGCTGGGGCCCGAAGATCGTGGATTTGTCATAACATGATAGAGGACCATCAGAGGAATGCATGTGTGAAATATGAAGTAGTTATGTGAAAGGAAACAGAAATTACAAGAAATTTATCTGAGCAGGACGTATGTTTATCATGTACATGTATTGATTCAAGTGTGATCAGGCCCGTAGCCAGGGGGGGTCGGAGCGGTCGGACGACCCCCCCACAAATAATTTCTTTGGAAATGTGCCCAGCCTCGAGGTCCACTTTTTTAGCCTCGAGGTCCACCTTTTTAGACCCCCTAGATATCTCAGGCCCCTTCGGCCTTCGAAACGACCCCCCCTTCAAACAGGTCTGGCTACGGGCCTGGTGATGATTTTAAAAAGCACATTTCCAAAGAAATTATTTGTGGATGTGACTGGAGAAATGGGGCTTCTGGGATTTGTGGCCAGTGTATCTCCTGATAAAAAATCACACTCCTGATAACGATCTATATATTACTTGTTTGAAGCACGACGGGTGTTTCATTGATGGTGTGGCGACCGTGCAGATCTTGATCAGACTGTGGATGCACAAACTGATCTTGATCTACACTAGTCATAAATCCCATGGCGGTCGCCATGTTCAGGCAAACTAAGGCAACTGCCTCGGTGTATTTTCCGCATTTTTGTATGCTTTCATCATAAAAGCAGATCGTGATTTGAAATAGTCTATTCATGACCAGTAGCCGATTTCACCAACATTGCAATTAAAGTATACTTTTCTAGCAAAGTATACTTTGAGGGAGTAATCATTTATTTTTCCTGAAATGCATTATTTCATATATAACTAACTACTGCATATATTTGATGATTAAAAGTATGCAGAATTATTATACTGAATTTATTACATCATCACAGCCAAAATGGCTGTGATAATGTAATAAATACAGTATAATAAAAATTAATAAATTTATCCTAAAATTGAAAATTTCTCCCTCAAAATATACTTTCCTAGAAAAGTATACTTTGCAATGTTGGTGAAATAGGCTACAGGTCTCCTTTAACGTTATTGTCTCGGTGTTTTTCAGGCTCTGGCTACGCCACTGAATCCCATAAGCCCCATTTTTCCAGTCAAAGCCACATTTTTCAACATTTCTGTTTTAGCTATGTAGTATGCTGCTTTAGGGTCGATATAGGGACATAATGTGCACCTTTGGCAGAAATCACCAAAATTGGCACAGATGATCTTTGATAGGTACTGATCAAATCCTGATATAGGGATCACAGTTTATGACTCGGTAACGCGCCCTAATTAGCATAAATTCAAGATGGCCGCCAAAAATATATACTTTGTCATACTGTTGCTCTCTGGTGACATATTTAAGTAGTTTAAAATTCTACAAGTCGGTTATAGGACACAACACATCTTTTGGGAAAATTTAATATGTAATTGGATAATTAAATCATTTGAATAAATCCAAAATGGCCGCCAAGATAGCCGCCAAAATGATAGAAATTACATAACTTCTAAACGAATTTGACTTAACTTCTGAACGAATTGACTTAGGAAGGTGATCTTGGTGCCTAAATTTAGGTTTTTGGGGTCAGTGATTCTGTTTCTGATGTGAAATGAATAGATAGACTTCGTCCTTGGCATAAAAATCCAAGATGGCCACCAAGATGGCCGCCAAATGTCAATATTTTGCTACAGATTTAGATATACATATTGTTTCATATCTTTGCTTAGTTTAACTACTTAACTGATATAAAATGCTATAATCAGGTGTTTGGATACACACTATCGTTTGAGTTAAGTGTACTTGGTACTTGGTCACTTGCCTCATTTGCATAAATTCAAGATGGCCGCCATGAAAATATATTTTGCTCACATATCGGACTGCAACAAATATGGGCATATGTCTAACATTGGTGTATTTACCAGTTTTTAGGGCCAATATACACGACAAGAACATCAATAGGAGGATTGAATATTTGATTGAGACCGCCATCTTGAATTTCAAAATGGTCGCTAATTAAAATCGTGTTTTTTTCCTTCATATCATGGCAGTTGAGACACCTATATGATTGATGTTGGTACCTATTTCCATGTTTGGGATGCAAACATGCACACCAAGTGACAGCATTATCACTTTCGATTCTCTGAAGGGAAGCATACACAAAGTACACAAAGTACACGAGTGACTGTCCAGAGAATGGGGACGAACAATCATTCGACGCATGGTGTAAACGGAAGGAAGAAACGATGCCTCAGTTCAAATACTGGCAGACGACTTATGACATGGAGATGCTCCTGTTGCGTTTTGTGCGTTCTATTCGTGTTGGAGACTTGGATCTGTACGAGAGGTCCCTGGACGAGATTGCAAATTGGGCTTTTATTCTCGATCACTACCATTATGCTCGCTGGCTCCCAGTGCATTTACGTGATATGCTGAACCTACGGATCAAACACCCAGATCTCTACAAGCAGTTTGCAGAGGTCTTCTTCACCATTGCCAAGACGCAAAAGCCATTCTCCCTGATTGGTTTTGACCAAAACCATGAACAACAAAATAAGGAATTGAAGATGCATGGCAGTGCTCTCAATCTGAATGATGAGTACGTATTCACTGAATGGTCTGTCGCAGGGCCAGAAGTTGCACGGATCATCACGGAGTTTGAGGCTGGTATGCAGTCTTTCAAGGGCTGTGTTCCCAAACACCATGATCAGAGTCCAAGCGTCCAGCTGAGGTTTACAGCAGACACCAAGGAACTCGTCGCAGTATTCCAAAAGGCGGGGAATCCTTTCGATGAAGACAGCGAAAAACTCATCATTCTCGACACGTCATGTCAGTGGATGTCGCCCAAGGTATCATGTGTGTTCATGAAGAGAGAAAGAAACAACATTCAGCATTCGTAAAGAAACGCCTGGAATCTCAAGCAGTCGCCTTCCATGAGCCAATCAAGATGAACAACATCCTTCTTCCGTGCAATCGTCACAAAAAAAACAAAAGCAAACGTATCGACAGCACAAAAGAAGACCTGCACCTAATAGGCCAACTATACATCACGCTGCAAGGCAATACCGACCGTCTGTTTGAAGTCGAAAATGCTGATGCCCCACTATCCTTATCAAAACACGGCCATATGTGAAGTGGGCAAAAGTCCGATCTAGTGCCTTGTTTAGAAGGAGACTCGCCATCCGACTTTGATGAGGCCGATGTGAAGCTAATTGATGGTGCCTATATGGTGCATGTTCTGAGACCGGACACAAGCATCAAAACATTCAATGATTATGCTGAGCAGAAGGTGATTCCCTTCATTGAAAAGCACCTGACCACGGCTAAACGTGTTGACGTCATCTGGGACCGGTATCTACCAGACAGCCTGAAAGCGACAGCCAGAGAGACAAGGGGAGCAGGAGTTCGGCAGCGATTACCAAATGATGGGAATGGGAAGATGCCGAAGAACTGAAACAGCTATCTGCGCAATGAAACCAACAAGGTGGAACTGTTTCACTATCTATCAGGTGTGATTGCACAGTTCATCTTCAACGAGGGGAGTGTCGTTATTACAACTTGGGAAGAGAACGTCCGCCAGAATCCTGCACCATCTGATTATGACCCGGTAATTCGAACGGAGTATCCTTTCAGTCCATGCAACCATGAAGAGTATGATACCAGAGTTATGTTGCATGCAGCAAATGCAGTAACACAGGGCTACAAGCGCATACTGATAATTGCAAACGACACTGACGTTGTTGTCCTGGGGATCTCCTTATTCACCGACATTGGTGCGGAGAAACTATGGGTGTCGTTTGGTATGGGCAAGAAGTTGAGATACATTTCCATCCATGACATCTGCAGCACCATGTCTCCCGCTAAGGCACACGCTCTCCCCGCATTCCATGCTATGACCGGGTCCGACAACACATCCTTCTTTTCCGGCACGGACAAGAAATCGGCGTATGGGAAGTGGAGTACACAACCGCGTTATGCCACCTGATGGAAAGACCTCTCACACTGTCTTCAGAGGATATCAATGTCATTGAGAATTTCTTCGTCTCACTATACTCGGTCTCTTGCACTCAGACGGATATCAACCAAGCTCGCCAGCAGATATTCGCACAGTCATCTCGCACGTTCGAGTACCTACCCCCAACCAAGGCAGCTCTGATAGAGCACATCAAGAGAACAACCTACCAAGCTGGATATGTATGGGGACAGTCACTTGTGGCAGAACAAGTCTTGCCGTGCCCAGTCTCCTGGGGGATGGGTTGGTTCTGTGTCAGGTTGGTTGCCTTCATGGACTCCCCTCCCGCGAGCAGCTAAAGCCCTAGAAGAGCTGGTCACTTGTGGATACATTTCAAGCTGCACAGGAAGGTGTTCCTGCTACAAGAAGGGTCTTGTGTGCACAGCTAGATGCAAATGTGGAGGAAGTTGTTATGATCGCCCTGGTCCCCCTCTGAAACCAACTCCCAACTAACACCACGTACTGAATGTGTCATGTCGTATCTACCGTTGGCCCACGCCTGGCATAATTGACATATCGATATATATCACTAACGCTTGAGCAACATATGGTATTCGATATAGAGTTTGATAATTATAGAGAAATAAATATGAACATTGCGATGATGGTGTTGCGGTACTGATCATACTAATATAAGTATACCAGCAGATGGGAGTCATGCCCCGTAGAGACATTTGTATCTGCTTTAACCTCAAGTTAATGGATGTATAACCCATTTCAGTCTGACAAAGTCAGGCTTATTATATTTGTGACCAGCGTAGCTCATGCTCTGCTTGCACACTTGTAAAGTTCTTCACTAGAGGCATTCTGACTATACGGCAAACAGTGACCTTGTTTTAAACTGATCACAAATATAATAATACTGTGTTTGTTACAAAATGTATAGTATGTCTCATTTTATTGGGGATACATATTCATAGGTACATGTATGACAAATCAACATATTGGTTTCCTATTTTGTTATTCGCAAAGGAAGGTTTTGTTGAACTTATGAATCTTGTTCAATATTGAACTTAAACATTTCAAAATTACATGTCTATTTTCAGTTTGTATCATCTAATATTAATGCTGATTCACCAGTTGATGAATACTGTAATAAACATTGCAGCATTTTGTTATTATTACGTCATATTTCTTTGCTCAATTCTGTCTGTATGTCAACCAGTATTCCGTGCATGTTTTTATTCCGCTCGATAACATTAGGTTACATGATCCTATTTTGATCAAACTTGGTGGGTGCATTCTCCATATTTATTGGAAAATGTGTATTGACCTTGACACCATGCAGACAAATCGAGTTATTTTCTAGTACACCATGATCTACTAGATTAGTATCTATCTTACAAAATAAATATCTCCAATTTCCGTTTTTTCCCAATCAATTAAAGCTATTTTATACCAAAAATAAATTGACCTTCACCTTTATCGCGTGACCTTGACAATGGATGATGAGGTAAACCTCGCGAATCAATCGGGAACACCACAAACTATCATAACACACACCAAACTAGCTACAGAGCCAGTTTCTTTGGCAGCTTATAGCTATGTTATGCTAAAAATCCATTAACCTTGACCTATATCTTGTGACCTTGACCTTCAATGACAATGAAAACATCATAAGTCGATCGGGCATACCAAGGAATATCATAATGCATTCCAGAATCATCAAAATCGGCCTATCAATTGCCGAGTTATGACCACATTTAGTTTTAACCAATTTCGGCGGCGGCCATTTTGAATTTATGCTAATTAGGGGGCGTTACCGAATGCCAAAATGTGATCCCTATATCAGGATTTGATTAGTACCGATCAAAGATCATATATGCTAAGTTTGGTGATTTCTGCCAAAGGTGCACATCCAAACCCCTTAGATAGCGTACTAATGCCGAGGGGGCCGTTTCACTAAACTTTGTATGACTAAAATGTTCGAAAGTGCAACATTATGATAGTCTGTAAATTTCACATTAACAATGTTTTCATGTAAACAATTATTGGATTTACATTTATTGAGCATAGGCTGCATGCTCAATAAATGTAAATCAATAAATTAAAATTTCCAGACAATCCTAAATTTGCACTTACGAACATTTTAGTCGTACAAAGTTTAGTGAAACAGCTCCCAGATTGATATTGCATATTTTTGTTGTTGTTGAATGGGCACAATTCAATCAATCAATCCAGGGGACAATTTCACTAAACTTCGTACGACTAAAATGTTAGTAAGTGTACATTTAGGATCGTCTGGAAATTTCAATTGATGGATTTACATTTATTGAGCATAGGCTGCATATGCAGTCTATGCTCAATAAATGTAAATCCAATAATTGTTTACAAGAAAACATTGCTAATGTGATATTTACAGACTATCAAAAGTTTGTACTTACCGTACATACATTTTAGTCGTACGAAGCTTAGTGAAACGGCCCTCTGAGTATTATCACATGGATTTCGAACGAAATCATCAACGTCATTTTTCAGTATATTTTCTTTACAATTTTCGTAACAAACAGACAGATTTTGATGATATATAGTGCACGATGACTTGCATGATTTTTAATTGCACAAAATAGTATTTACAAAAACTTATAACGAAGAATCGAGTACCATTTATTGCTTATATTCTGCAGACTTTTATTAACATTGACAGCAACAAATTATTTGTCAAAACAACAGAGTTATGAGATTAAATCAAACTGCACAATGAATGGCAAACAGTTTCACATTTGCTGCGCTATACTTCATAAAAACTGTCTTTCCGTTAGATTAAAGGAAATATATTGCAATCATATCTAAGAACATGACGTCACGCTGTTCAGAAACCATGTTATCACACCCAGAATCCATTTGCAGGAAACACCAGATTCACAAGGGCAAAGATATGCCGACGGCCCAGAGATTATCACGGTCACAGTGTACATGCAACTCTGGCATGCAAGTATCATCGTACTGCTCCAAAGACGATAGACTACTCTGTCTGGACTGTCGCGAGAAAAAACACAAGAAATGTCCAGTGGTCTCCCTTGAAGATATTTCAACAGGAATATTAGACACAAATATCATCCATGAAGCACATAAAAATCTTGAAAACTTGAAAACTGCTTTCTTGGCGATAAAGTCAGCCAAGCAAAAAGACTGGATACATTTGCAACAAACAGAATCAGGTATTTTAAAAGAACTCGCAGAAATAAAAGAAAATATAATGTCTGTATTTGATAAACTTCAACTAAGTGTAGCACAAGAGTTGGTATTAAAAGTAAACCCAGAGGACGTTGCGATTGGATCGGAAATAAACGTGTGTTCAAACATCGTTAATGATATTAATGGACGGATTAGAAGAATAAATGATGCTCTTCGCAGTCGGAATGACGTTCAGATATTTTCAACTGTAGTCACAGAGATGCAAGAGAACATGAAATACAGGGATTTTCTGAAGCAGTTGAACCTAGGAATGGAAAGCTTTACACTAAAGCTGGACATAAAGAAACAAGTGCAGAACTTTTTACAGTTAACAAGTCTTGGGGAACTGAAAGTTACAAAAGGACGAACTACGATTGATATACCTGCAGTCAAGGTAATCAAGTACACAGATTATGTTAAAAAGACATGAATGAGCCAGCATCTAATAACGTTGGGCAGGCATGTAATATACGGGACATGATCGAGGTAACATGAAAGGCAGGGCCCGGTTGTTCAAAATTTTAGCTTATACGACGCCGTTAAGGATTTAAAAGTCTGTTAAGCTAACAGAGGTTTTGAGAAACTGGTGCCCGTTTCACTAAACTTGTTGCGACTAAAATGTTTGTATTAAAGTGAAAAATTATGATAGTCTGTAAATGTCACATTAGCAATGTTTTCTTGTAAACAATTGTTGGATTTACATTTATTGAGCATAGGCTGCATATGCAGCCTATGCTCAATAAATGTAAATCCATAAATTGAAATTTACAGACGATCCTAAATTTACACTTATGAACATTTTAGTCGTACGGAGTTTAGTGAAAGCACCCCAGGACCCTGGTGAATACATTAGCCAGTTTATGTATCAACAAACATATGAAATTAAGCAATGTGATGTTAAGCAGACAAATAGCATGAATTCTATTGTCACTGGTGTTCTGGAAGTTGTTCTAAGGGAAGTTCAGTAACCTATTTATGACTATTGTCTTGCGACCAGTGAAGACCCAGATCAGTCTAAGCATCTGCACACCTCGATTGTTTTCACTGTTTACAATTATGTGTGATCTATCCATTATGGTTCCAGTAAACAGTCTGGAATACGATCGGACTGTACACGTGTGCCAGCCCTGAACTTAGAATATTCCGATCTGGTGCAGGTCCTCAC
Organism: Conchocele bisecta; assembly: GCA_029237695.1. Taxonomy (NCBI): domain Eukaryota; kingdom Metazoa; phylum Mollusca; class Bivalvia; order Lucinida; family Thyasiridae; genus Conchocele; species Conchocele bisecta. Next base: position 67,510,781 of record CM055273.1, read on the forward strand.
CGCAACAGAGTCACTTAGAAGTAGAAGTAATAGGATTAGTATTAATCTTACTACATGTATTTTTATTATAGGAATGAATGGCCTTTTTGTGGAATTTATCGGGGTATAAACTTTGAAAAGTCGCGGGAATACTGGACGAAGGCCGGAAGGCCTCGTCCAGTATTCCCGCGACTTTTCCAAGTTTATATCCCGATAAATTCCACAAAAAGGCCATTCATTCCTTATAATTCCAGCATTTGAAATAAATTCATCAAGAAAATGTGTTTATTTTCCATTTTCTTAAGAATTATTTTAACTGCGCCCGACGGTTACGAAAAGTAGCTCGGCGTGGGAGTTTACTGGGATATAAATTTTGGACAGAGACTTGCTACGGCCAATCAAATGTTAGGGAATTGTGTAAATATTTTTGTGCTGGAGTTATAATGGGTATAACTGGATTTAAAACAAAGGGAGATAACTAAACAAAGGGAGATAACTAAACAAAGGGAGATAACTAAACAAGAGGGCCATGATGGCCCTAATTCGCTCACCTGACTCCATGAACACCAGAGGAGAATGTGACATTGAGTTCATGTGTTTTAAAAAAATTGTGCTATTTTTAGATGGCGGTCATCTTGCATTAAGCGATGACTCTCATTTTACAAAATCTGAAAATGCTTCACCCAGCATCGGCCATGTGGTTCCTGAGAAAAAGACGTTAACAATCTTGAATAAATGGTGGCCATCATGGATGACATAATCATCCGATTCCGACAAATATTGCACCAGAGTGATCGCCTCATTGATACCTTCAATTTGATATATGACATGACCATATTCAGTCAAAAATAAAATTTGACCCCAATTTGACCCCACAGGCCACGCCCATTTTTGACGCCGGGGTCACCATTTTAACAACTTTCAAAGAGTAATGTACATCGTTCATTCCTACCAAGTTTCGTCGAAATCCGGCTGGCGGTTCATGAGAAGAAGATTTTTTAAGAATTTATGCTATTTTTAGACGGCGGCCATCTTGGATTAGCGATGACCTCCATTTTAACAAATCTGAAAAGGCTTCACACATGGACCATAACTTTTAAGTTTGGCTACCATGGGCAAGCGGTTCATGAAGAAGAATTTTAATTTTGAAATCTCTAATAAAAGAACGACCTTTTGACATTTCGGCGGCCATCTTGGATGACATAACAATCCGATTTCGACAGAAAATGCACCAGAGTGATCGCCTCATTGATACCTTCAATTTGATCTATGACATGACCATATTCGGTCAAAAATAAAATTTGACCCCAATTTGACCCCACGGGCCACGCCCATTTTTGACCCCCGGGTCACCATTTTAACAACTTTGAAAGAGCAATGTACATCGATCAATCCTACCAAGTTTCGTCGAAATCCGGCAAGCGGTTCATTAGAAGAAGATTTTTTAAGAATTTATGCTATTTTTAGACGGCGGCCATCTTGGATTAGCGATGACCTCCATTTTTACAAATCTGAAAAGGCTTCACCCATGGACCATAACTTTTAAGTTTGGCTACCATGGGCCAAGCGGTTCATGTGAAGAAGAATTTTGAAATCTCTAATAAAAGAACGACCTTTTGACCTTTCGGCGGCCATCTTGGATGACATAACAATCCGATTTCGAAAAAAAATGCACCAGAGTGATCGCCTCATTGATACCTTCAATTTGATATATGAAATTACCATATTCAGTCAAAAATAAAATTTGACCCCAATTTGACCCCACAGGCCACTCCCATTTTTGACCCCAGGGTCACCATTTTAACAACTTTGAAAGAGCAATGTACATCGATCATTCCTACCAAGTTTTGTCGAAATCCGGTTGGCGGTTCTTGAGAAGATTTTTTAAGAATTTGTGCTATTTTTAGACGGCGGCCATCTTGGATTACGTAATGACGTCATTTTAATAATTTTGTAATCCCCCTACCTAAGGACCATGACCATGAAGTTTGGTGACTATAGACCCAATGGTTACCGAGGAGAAGACGTCTGAAAATGTTCACGGACGACGTCGGACGACGGACGACGGACGACGGACGACGGACACATTGCGGTAACAATAGCTCACATGAGCTTTGCTCAGGTGAGCTAAAAATACCTGAGGGCCAAACCAGGGATATTGGGATTCCGGGAAAAGAATGAACCCCATTGCTAAATTTACCATTTGCATGCTCCAAACCAGCTGCCCACTCAATTAATGAAATTGCTAAGGTTTTTAATGAGAAACGAGAAATCATGATAATACATAAAGATCACGTTTATTGGCACTTTTATGTGGAACATAATATCTACAGTAATCGTGCAACAAGAAGACATACATGTAAACAACATTGTCTCGCCCATCATCCCCAAATTCTGAACTCGTGTCATCTACTTTCGCCACATCAGTGAGCAGGGCATGATATTATTAGCACACCTTTAGGCGGTGATGTACGCTACTACGGAGCCCCGCGGTGATGTACGCTACTACGGAGCCCCGCGGTGATGTACGCTACTACGGAGCCCCGCAGGGGACGTAGAATTATTTTTTTTAATTTGTACCCACAAATTAACAATTCGTTCCTTCAAATTAACAATTTGTTCCCACGAAATGACAATTTGTTCCCACAAATTAATAATTTGTTCCCTCAATTTAACAATTTGTTCCCTCGAATTAACAATTTGTTCCCACGAAATGACAATTCGTTCCCACAAATTAATAATTTGTTCCCTGAATTTAACAATTTGTTCCCTCAAATTAACAATTTGTTCCCACTAAATGACAATTCGTTCCCACAAATTAACAATTTGTTCCATCAATTTAACAATTTGTTCTCACAATATAACAATTGTTCCCACGGGAACGAATTGTTAAATTGCGGGAACAAATTGTTAATTCATGGGAACAAATTGTTAATTCATGGGAACGAATTGTCATTTCGTGTGAAACAAATTAAGTCGAGGGAATGAATAGTTATATCGTAGGAACAAATTGTTAAATCGAGGGAACAAATTTTTAAATTCAGGGAACAAATAAATAACAAAAAATTCATGTCCCCTGCGGGGCTCTGTATGCTACACAAGTGCGAAGAAATGTCACAAATGACCTTGAAGTGGATTGATGACATAATTGAGTTTATACATTGTAATAGCAAGGTCACATACAGCCCTAAATGAATGTTGTGCCAAAAATGTGAAGTATTGTGAATATATGTCAAGAGGTTTACGACCTCAAGTAGCAACTTCAACATTGTGCCAAAGGGAGATAACTCTAAAAGTACAAAATCCAAATTCTTGCAGCAATATAGGCCCTACTTTTAAGTCGTAATGTATGAAAGAGTGAGTTATCATTAAAAAATATTCTTTCTCAGTAAAACATGGTTTGTTAGCACTTTAGAATCATTTCCATTGGAAATGATTCTAAAGTGCTGCCAAATCATGTTTTGATGAAAAAAAATTAAAATAGAAAATAAACAGCAGACGACAAAAATAATTCAGCATTGTTAGGGTTAACATGCAACAACATAGGCCCTACTGGAAGAGTGAGTTATCATGAAAATACTGCAGCAAGCAGGTTATGTTTTAACCCTTTGAATGAGGGAATCGTAAATTGTCGTCTGCTACAGTTTTATATATTGTCTTCTTTCTCAGTAAAACATGGTTTGTCGGCACTTTAGAATCATTTCCATTGGAAATGATTCTAAAGTGCTGCCAAACCATGTTTTTGATGAGAAAAATTGAAAATAGAAAATAAACAGCAGACGACAAAAAATTAATTCAGCATTGTTAGGGTTAAGAATATATAAATAAATAAAGTGAACATTGCACCCAAAGTGGACCAAAATCAACAAGATATTAAATGGAGCAGTTAAAAAGCTATGGCCATAATTCATTGAAATATCAAACACAGAAATTTAAATGCAAAATGGGGACACAATTCATGGGCGGATTCAGGGGGGGCGGACCCGGCGCGCGCACCCCCCCCCCCCTAAAATTCGCCGAGTAAAGATTTTTTACAAGTTACAAGGCACGTTTCATGCCAAGTGCCATGTATTCCATGCATTTTTTGGTCGTTGTCTTATTGTTTCAAAATTAAAAGTTTTCAATAAAAAATCAAGTCTAAACATACAGTGTCAATATCTTTGCTCCAAAATGCGCCAGAACGCAGAAATGCGATGTAGATTTCCAAAAATGTCCGCTCGGTCGACTATTTTGCAATACTTGACTATATTATCGAACTAGCTTAATATAGTCAAGTATTGCAAAATAGTTACGCCCCCCCCCCCCCTCTAACCCGAAATCCTGGATCCGCGCCTGCAATTGATTGGAGAGCTGAGGCGGAATAGATGTGTTTCCACCATAGAATACAGTGCTCGATTCTTTCCCGCCAAATATTATATAACGTTTGGTGTTGATTGTCTAAACACTGTAAAAGTAGTTCGAGGACAAACATGTTAACAGAAATGCATTTTATTGGACACACAGCTGCATAACGACACATCCAGTTTTTCAAACTAGCCTATGAGGTATTACATGCACATAAACATACATTTATATATTTTGGCCAATCAAAGCAATCTCATAACAGCTCAAAAATCCTTAAAAGGCCGGAAGAGAATATTGTCGTCTGCTGAATTTTTTACATTTTTGTCTTATTTGTTAAACACATGCTTAGTAGTGCATGAGAATCATCTCCATCAGAGATGCTTCGCATGTGCTTCCAAACATGTTTTTACTGAGAAGAAATGAAAATGAAATTTAAAAGCAGCAGACGACAACATTTAATTGCGCCAACTGTAAGGGTTGAATATACAATTCAAAAAATGTTTATCACAAAGGGTGGTAACTGGAATGGCGGGGGCAGATCTAGAGGGGGGATTCCGGGTTGCAAACCCTCCCCCCCCCCCCCATTCAGCCACAGAGTTTACATACATAGATCACAGTTTACCACCAGTTGGAAAGTACATTTCGAAGAGCTTGAAAATAGGACAACCCCCTAGTTGTGAATGGTAACTCTTGCAATTACTCCTGTACCGTCCGTAACTAGCTACAGACGGTATGGGAATAGATTGCAAGAGTTACCTTCGCAACTAGACAACACCCCCCCATCCCCCCCCCAAATGCTGGATCCGCCCCTGAATGGGTATGACAATATCAATACAATATGGCCACTGGTTGACAACAGGGGCCTCATGACAATGGTTTTTCTTCATATTCTTTCACATAATGGCGATCTTTGTGTTGCCAACACTAGAATAATTTCAAGCATTCTGTTCAATTATTTCTGAAATATGGCCAAAATGCAACAAACCTTTCACCCCTAAGAAAATGGAATGGATTTTGAAATGTTAATTTTCCGAACAATCCAATTGTCACAAAATGTTTTTTAGACTAGTCCATTTAAGAAAAGGGGATATTTGTTTTCTCTCTAAACAATGTGAAAGATACTGATGAGACTGTTCGTCATGGGCCGGCTCATCTGGAGCTACACTGTTTGTAAAAACTGCTATAGAGGGCTGTAGTGGTGAAAGGGTTCATTTAGTTACACCCATTGTGAGAGGGGCACAGCTTATGCCTTGATCAGACTGTGCAGACGTACTCGCAGATCTAGCAACGCTGGTCACCATGTTATGAGGTTTCTTTTGTCAGCTAGGCGCCTATTTGTGTACATTAATATACACAGGTATGCTGAAATCACAGGTTGAAGTAACGGACCAAGGACTAATTACATTAAATATACCTAAAAGCATCAATAACATTTTGTTAATCCGTATTATAACACATTAGTAACGTGTTATACAAAGAGCATAAAAAGATTTAGCTTATTTTTTTTCCACTTATTGAAGCCTTTAGGTATATATTTAATGTATTTATATACCTTGGTCCGTTACTTCAACCTGTGGAAAAAACTGTTCCACCTACTGGTTTGACAGTCAACAAGAAAAGTAACATGGATATCAGGGGCGGATCTAGAGGGGTGGTTCCGGGGTTGCAACCCCTCCCCCCCTCCCCGCCCGTTCAGCCACAGAGTTTACATAGATCACAGTTTACCACCAGTTGGAGTCTGAATGTAAATGCCGTAAAACACAGGAAAGTTCATTTCGAAGAGCTCAAAAATAGGACAACCCCCTAGTTGTGAACGGTAACTCTTGCAATTACTCCCGTACTGTGAAATCTTGAATTCTTGCTTTAGTTTAATTAATTTTTTGTTAAAGTCAAAATGATTTTTGGAAAGCAGATTGTATACCACATTACAGATTGTGTAGCTACTATTTTCGGTAAACTTGGCATTTATAAACAGTTTCTTTTAATTTATATTATAAGTATGAAAAATTCCTTTATCACTTTCATCAGTCCAAAATGGGTCTAATATGCTGTAGAATATGGTATGAAAAAGTAGAAAAGCAAAATTAAGAAATTTTTAATTTTCCTACTACCTGTGTGTATTGCTGTTGGTGTCTTAGAAATTCAGAACCATACATAGAGCAACAGCTTTAACCCTTAGACCGCTACACACAACAATTATTGTCGTCTGCTGCAGGCACGTAATCAGGGGGGGTGCCCCCTAAAATTTGGCCAGGTGTGTATACATAGATAAAATAAGAACTACATTTCGTAAAATGAAAATTTCTCTGCTAAAATATGTAAAATTTTGCATAATACATGTACATCGATGTCTGGAGGGCTCTAGAAGCCAGGATTTGCGTTCTTTATCCAAATAAAATTCAGGGAGGCATGCCCCTGGACCCCCTTAGACAATTTGCGGCTGTCGCCGCTCAATGCGCACCCCCTCAGCAAGATCCTGGTTACGCGCCTGTGCTGTTGCTTTGTATCTCAATAAAAACAAGGTTTGACAGCACTTTAGAATCATTTCCAATGGAAATGATTCTAAAGTGCTGTCAAAGCATGTCAGAAACTAGAAATGGACGCTTGTCGACAAGCGCATGTGTATCCCCCTCCCCAGATACACAAGTAGTTTGAAAAAAGGGTGTTCGAATTATGCTCCGGAGACAAAATCAGTGACGAAAAACATAGGGAGATAACTAAAAAATTAGTGATGCAAGAGTTGTCATTCTTGCGTGACACACCTTTAGGGTCGTGGTCTATGCATGTGTGAAGTTTCATGAAAATATTCCAAAGGGTGTTCGAGTTATGCTCCGGACACAAAATCAGTGCACGAAACAACAAAGGGAGATAACTAAGAAATTAACGACACAAGAGTTATCATTCTTACGTGCGACACACCTTTGGGTAGTCTTCTATGCATGTGTGAAGTTTAATAAAGTAGAAAATGTGTTCATAGAACACGGATGTCCCACATATCGCTTTGATAATATATGAGGCCAAATTCCAAGTAAAAATTTTCTTTTACCTGAGCGTTAAAGTTTTTGAAGCACCAAGTATGTGACCTTGACACTGGGCTTGGCGGGGGCAGGACAAACGTGGATTTGGCACAGGGCGGTAGAGGACCATTAGAGCAATGCATATATGAAATATGAAGCTGATCCGTGAAATAAAACAGAAATTATAAGATATTTACCTGAACGTTAAAGTTTTTGAAGCACTAAGTATGTGATCTTAACCCTGGGCTTGGCGGGGGCAGGATGAACGTGGATTTGGCATGGTAGAGGACCATTAGAGCAATGTGTATATGAAATATGAAGGAGATCGGTCGAAGGATGAAGAAATTATGAGACATTTACCCGAGTGTTAAAGTTTTGTGACGGACGGACGGACGGGACGACGGGAGGACGGGACGCACGTTCCTACGAATGAATACTTGTTGGGTTTTTACTCTATAAAAATACCCAACAAGAGTACCCAAAACTATCCTAACCTACCCAATAAGATCCCCGTACGCTTACAACAAGTACCCATTCGTGTGTGCGGACGGACGGACGGACAAGGGTAACACTAAATGCCCCCTCCACTATCGTGGTGGGGCATAACAATATTCCAAAGGGTGTTCGAGTTATGCTCTGGATAAAAAATCAGAGCACGAAACAACAAAGGGAGATAAGTAAACAAGAATTCCGCAGAATCAAATGCCTCGCCTTGTCCCGCCTTGACCTCGAGCCTGGGCCCGAAAGCAATTTTCACTGGCCCGAACAGATTATACAATTATTGACTAGTGAGCCATAGAATATCAGATTATATTCTATGGCTCACTAGTCAATAATTGTTTTATTATATGATAATAGTTTGTATATAGCACTTACGACCTTATGCTACTAGACAAAAATTGAAAAAGAATTTGAAAACAAAAATGAAAAAAAAAAATGGAAAAAAAAAGTTTAAAAATTAAAAATAATAATGCTTGCTACTGGAGCCCAGAATTTTTTTTTGATAGTCCTATATTTATCTACATATATCTGCACAGGTCCACATAATACCACAATATTTTCAACACAGTTTACGGAAATGTAATATACAAAAAAAATAAATAAAAATAATGCTCGCTACTGGAGCCCAGAATTTTTGTTAATAGTCCTATATTTATCTACATATATCTGCACAGGTCCACATACTGCCACAATATTGTCAACACAGTTTACGGAAATGTAATAATGTACCTGTATAAATTACCTGTAATAAGTTAGTGGTCAGTTAAAAAATTGAAAAAGGATGTAAAAAATAAAATGGAAAAAAAAAATTAAATTTAAAAAAAAATAAAAAAATAATGCTCCTACTGGAGCCCAGAATGTTTTTTAATAGTCCTATATTTATCTACATATCATATATGCACAGGTCCACATATTGCCACAATATTTTCAACACAGTTTACGGAAATGTAATATAATCATTTACCTGTATAAATTACCTGTAAGTGGTCAGTGGTCAGTTGCACATGCTAGCACATGCACAGGTGAATAGTCTGTATATAGCACTTACGACCTTATGCTACTAGACAAAAAGTGAAAAAGAATTTGAAAAAAAAAATGGAAAAAAAAAATGGAAAAAAAAAGTTTCAAAATTAAAAATAATAATGCTTGCTACTGGATCCCAGAATTTTTTTTTAATAGTCCTATATTTATCTACATATATCTGCACAGGTCCACATAATGCCACAATATTTTCAACACAGTTTACGGAAATGTAATACGGTATCCAATGTAGTAATTTACCTGTATAAATTACCTGTGGTCAAGAGTGGTCAAGACTGGACATTTGCACATGCTAGCACATGCACAGGTGAATGGTTCTCCCAGTCTCTATTGTTCTCTCTACAGGTAAGGTGTACAGAGCACACGAGAAAACGGGTCTTCATGCATTATTGTCCAGTTTGTAGAGTGCGCAAATCAAAAAAGGGAGATACGCAAGAGTTATCATTCTTGTGCGCGACACACCTCTGGGTCGTGGTCTATGCATGTGTGAAGTTTCATGCAAATATTCCAAAGGGTGGTCGAGTTATGCTCCGGACAGGAAATTAGTGTGCGAAAACAAACAAGAGGGCCATGATGGCCCTAATTCGCTCACCTGACTCCATGAACACCACAGGAGAATGTGACATTGAGTTCATGTGTTGTAAAAAAATTGTGCTATTTTTAGATGGCGGTCATCTTGGATTAAGCGATGACTCTCATTTTACAAAATCTGAAAATGCTTCACCCAGCATCGGCCATGTGGTTCCTGAGAAAAAGACGTTCAAAATCTTGAATAAATGGACCTTTTGGTGGCCATCATGGATGACATAATCATCCGATTCCGACAAATATTGCACCAGAGTGATCGCCTCAGTGATCGCCTCATCAATTTGATATATGACATGACCATATTCAATCAAAAATAAAATTTGACCCCAATTTGACCCCACGGGCCATGCCCATTTTTGACCCCGGGGTCACCATTTTAACAACTTTCAAAGAGCAATGTACATCGATCATTCCTACCAAGTTTCGTCGAAATCCGGCTAGCGGTTCATGAGAAGATTTTTTAAGAATTTATGCTATTTTTAGACGGCGGCCATCTTGGATTAGCGATGACCTCCATTTTAACAAATCTGAAAAGGCTTCACCCATGGACCATAACTTTTAAGTTTGGCTACCATGGGCCAAGCGGTTCATGTGAAGAAGAATTTTGAAATCTCTAATAAAAGAACGACCTTTTGACATTTCGGCGGCCATCTTGGATGACATAACAATCCGATTTGGACAAAAAATGTACCAGTGATCGCCTCATTGATACCTTCGATTTGATATATAACATGACCATATTCGGTCAAAAATAAAATTTGACCCCACGGGCCACGCCCATTTTTGACCCCGGGGTCACCATTTTAACAACTTTTAAAGAGCATTGTACATCGATCATTCCTACCAAGTTTCGTCGAAATCCGGCTAGCGGTTCATGAGAAGAAGATTTTTTAAGAATTTATGCTATTTTTAGATGGCGGCCATCTTGGATTAGCGATGACCTCCATTTTAACAAATCTGAAAAGGCTTCACACATGGACCATAACTTTTAAGTTTGGCTACCATGGGCCAAGCGGTTCATGTGAAGTGAGTGAGTGAGTGAATAGGGTTTAACGTCCGCTTTTCTGACATAGAGGTACAAGCCTCAGGGAGTCTACACGCAGACGGGTCAACGGGGTCGTGTCCCGTATCCACCTGTCCGAGGGGGGTAAATCCCAACTTCAGAACTCAATATTTACAATCAAAATATATATTCAGTCCTGAAATTAGAACAACCTGATCTGGTGCCAGGCCCTCGCCACACCAGCATCATTTATCCCATCCCCTAAAAGTAATAGGATTAGCGCTAATCTTACTTTTATATATGGGGCATAGCCTGACTCAACTCTCACATACAAAAAATGTACATGAGGGCCAAATCCGGTATAGTGGGTTCCGGAAAGTATGAACCCAATCGTTAAGCCAGTTTAGTCGCCTTTTATGACAAGCAATGGCTACTGCAGCACTATTCTCAGGATCAGTTGATCCCGCCCCGGTGCCTGCACGAGGCCGGTTCATGTGAAGAAGAATTTTGTAATCTCTAATAAAAGAACAACCTTTTGACCTTTCGGTGGCCATCTTGGATGACATAACAATCCGATTTCGACAGAAAATGCACCAGAGTGATCGCCTCATTGATACCTTCAATTTGATATATGACATGACCATATTCGGTCAAAAATTAAATTTGACCCCAATTTGACCCCACGGGCCACGCCCATTTTTGACCCTGGGGTCACCATTTTAACAACTTTGAAAGAGCAATGTACATCGATCATTCCTACCAAGTTTCGTCGAAATCCGGCAAGCGGTTCATGAGAAGAAGATTTTTTAAGAATTTATGCTATTTTTAGATGGCGGCCATCTTGGATTAGCGATGACCTCCATTTTAACAAATCTGAAAAGGCTTCACCCATGGACCATAACTTTTAAGTTTGGCTACCATGGGCCAAGCGGTTCATGTGAAGAAGAATTTTGAAATCTCTAATAAAAGAAACGACCTTTTGACCTTTCGGCGGCATCTTGGATGACATAACAATCCGATTTCGACAGAAAATGCACCAGAGTGATCGCCTCATTGATACCTTCAATTTGTTATAATGACATGACTATTCGCTGGTCAAAAATAAAATTTGATCCCAATTTGACCCCACGGGCCACGCCCATTTTTGACCCCGGGGTCACCATTTTAACAAATTTGAAAGAGCAATGTACATCGATCATTCCTACCAAGTTTCGTCGAAATCCGGCAAGCGGTTCATGAGAAGAAGATTTTTTAAGAATTTATGCTATTTTTAGACGGCGGCCATCTTGGATTAGCGATGACCTCTATTTTAACAAATCTGAAAAGGCTTCACACATGGACCATAACTTTTAAGTTTGGCTACCATGGGCCAAGCGGTTCATGTGAAGAAGAATTTTGAAATCTCTAATAAAAGAACGACCTTTTGACCTTTCGGCGGCCATCTTGGATGACATAACAATCCGATTTCGACAGAAAATGCACCAGAGTGATCGCCTCATTGATACCTTCAATTTGATATAGACATGACCATATTCGGTCAAAAATAAAATTTGACCCCAATTTGACCCCACGGGCCACGCCCATTTTTGACCCCGGGGTCACCATTTTAACAACTTTGAAAGAGCAATGTACATCGATCATTCCTACCAAGTTTCGTCGAAATCCAGCAAGCGGTTCATGAGAAGAAGATTTTTTAAGAATTTATGCTATTTTTTAGACGGCGGCCATCTTGGATTAGCGATGACCTCCATTTTAACAAATCTGAAAAGGCTTCACCCATGGACCATAACTTTTAAGTTTGGCTACCAAGGGCCAAGCGGTTCATGTGAAGAAGAATTTTGAAATCTCTAATAAAAGAACAACCTTTTGACCTTTCGGCGGCCATCTTGGATGACATAACAATCCGATTTCGACAAAAAATGCACCAGAGTGATCGCCTCATTGATACCTTCAATTTGATATATGAAATGACCATATTCAGTCAAAAATAAAATTTGACCCCAATTTGACCCCACGGGCCACGCCCATTTTTAACCCCAGGGTCACCATTTTAACAACTTTGAAAGAGCAATGTACATCGATCATTCCTACCAAGTTTTGTCGAAATCCGGTTGGCGGTTCTTGAGAAGAAGATTTTTTAAGAATTTGTGCTATTTTTAGGTGGCGGCCATCTTGGATTATGTAATGACGTCATTTTAACAATTTTGTAATCACCCTACCTAAGGACCATGACCATGAAGTTTGGTGACCATAGGCCCAATGGTTACCGAGGAGAAGACGTTTGAAAATGTTCACGGACGACGACGACGACGACGACGACGACGACGACGACGACGACGACGGACGACGACGGACACATTGCGGTAACAATAGCTCACATGAGCTTCGCTCAGGTGAGCTAAAAAGGGAGATAACTCAAAAATTAGCTATGCAAGAGTTGTAATTCTTGTGCACAACACCTTCGGTTCGTGGTCTAATTGAATGAGTGAAGTTTCATACAAATATTCCAAAGGGTGGTCGAGTTATGGTCAATCAGTGCGCGAAACAAAAAAGGGAGATAACTCAAAAATTAGCTATGCAAGAGTTGTCATTCTTGTGCACGACACACCTTCGGGTCGTGGTCTATGCATGTGTGAAGTTTCATGAAAATATTCCAAAGGGTGTTCGAGTTATGCTCCGGACAAGAAGTGTCTGCGGCGGACGCGTACGCGGCCCGCTGTCAAATCCATAGTATCCCCCGACGGAGTCCGGGGGATACAATTATTCTAAAGGGCTGTCGAAGCATGTTTTTGGTGATAAAAATGGAAAATATACAGCAGACGACAAAAAAAATAATATAGCGGTGTAAGGGTTAAACCAGAAAGAAACCTAATTTTGTAGAGCTTTTCTGTAATGAATACTAGAAGATAATGTTTGTTTACGATTGCAAAACAGGAAAACAGGTTACAGGTGGAGTATTCATATACACAGCTCCAGATAAGCTGCGTATTTTCTTAAATACCCAATTAAATTTGCCAAAAACTCAATTGAAATCAGAAGTAGTGAGTATCAAAAAGCAATATCAATTTTATGGTACCTTTATCATGCTGCAGAAAACAATAAACAGACCACAAATATAGCATATTTTTCTTATTTTCCATGAAAACACATCTTGGTATTTCATTAGGATTGTCTCCAAGGAGACAATTCTAATGACATGCCAAGACATGTTTTCATTTCAAAGCAAACTATTCAACAGTTGCTGTCTGTTGATGTTTAAACAGTAGTGTGATTTTATTTACCAAATTAAATTTTTTAAATACCCAATTGCTTCAGAAATGAAGGAGTGACAATACTCAATTACTAATTCCTTATCAGGAGCCTGATATAGTTTGTTTACTATGCAACCTCTGTAAACCAGACAGCATGGAAATCTCCAGTGGGGAGAAGTTCCACTGTAAATACATGCTGTACATATTGCTGAAATGTGAATAAATATAAAACATAGAAACCCGAATTTGCAGAGTTGTGGACATGTAAGACAGAAAATAATAATTACAAACAATCAATGATCATGGCTGTTATTTACCAGACAACTTGTTCAACTATTCAATTATTACAAACAATCAATGATCATGGCTGTTATTTACCAAGACAAACTGTTCACTATTCCAATTAATAATTACAAACAATCAATGATCATGGCTGTTATTTACCAGACAACTTGTTCAACTATTCAATTATTACAAACAATCAATGATCATGGCTGTTATTTACCAGACAACTTGTTCAACTATTCAATTATTACAAACAATCAATGATCATGGCTGTTATTTACCAGACAACTTGTTCAACTATTCAATTATTACAAACAATCAATGATCATGGCTGTTATTTACCAGACAACTTGTTCAACTATTCAATTATTTCGTGTTTAACCCTTACACCGCTATCTTGATTTTTTGTTGTCTGCTGTTTATTTTCTAGTTTCCATTTTTATCATCAAAAACATGCTTCGACAGCACTTTAGAATAATTTACAACATGCTTTGACAGCACTTCAGAATCATTTCCATTGGAAATGATTCTGAAGTGCTGTCAAAACATGTTTTTATTGAGAAATAAGGCAAGATATAAAAGCAACAGCAGATGACAATTGTTGTGTGTAGCGGTCTAAGAGTTAACATACAAAATGTTTCAAATTGATGATTAAACGACAAAATGTTTTAGGCTACTGTCAAAATGTTTTAAGCGCTCACCGTTTCCACCCCTAATAATGGGGGAACCAAATATTTTCATCCAACCTTTTTTGTTTATTTAACAATATTTATTTTCAATTATTATTAACCCTTAGACCGCTATCTTAAACTTTTTTTCATCTGCTGTTTATTTTCTAGTTTCCATTTTTATCATCAAAAACATGCTTCGACAGCACTTTAGAATAATTTACAACATGCTTTGACAGCACTTCAGAATCATTTCCATTGGAAATGATTCTGAAGTGCTGTCAAAACATGTTTTTATTGAGAAATAAGGCAAGATATAAAAGCAACAGCAGATGACAATTGTTGTGTGTAGCGGTCTAAGAGTTAACATACAAAATGTTTCAAATTGATGATTAAACGACAAAATGTTTTAGGCTACTGTCAAAATGTTTTAAGCGCTCACCGTTTCCACCCCTAATAATGGGGAACCAAATATTTTCATCCAACCTTTTTTGTTTATTTAACAATATTTATTTTCAATTATTATTAACCCTTAGACCGCTATCTTAAACTTTTTTTCATCTGCTGTTTATTTTCTATTTTCCATTTTTATCATCAAAAACATGCTTTGACAGCACTTTAGAATAATTTGCAACATGCTTTGACAGCACTTCAGAATCATTTCCATTGGAAACCATGGCTGTCAAACCATGTTTTCATAGAGAAATAAGGCAAGATATAAAAGCTGTCAAAGCATAAAAATGGAAAATAGAAAATAAACAGTAGACGACAACAAAAATAAGATAGCGGTATAAGGGTTAATAATTCCAGCACAAAAATATTTACACAATTCCCTAACATTTGATTGGCCCGTAGCAAGTCTGTCCAAAATTTATATCCCAGTAAACTCCCACACCGAACTACTTTCGGTAACCGTGAGGTGCAGCTAAAATAATTCTTAAGAAAACGGAAAATAAACACATTTTCTTGATGAATTTATTTAAAATGCTGGAATTATAAGGAATGAATGGCCTTTTTGTTGAATTTATCGGAGATATAAACTTGGAAAAGTCGCGGGAATACTGGACGAGGCCTTCCGGCCTTCGTCCAGTATTCCCGCAACTTTTCCAAGTTTATACCCCGATAAATTCCACAAAAAGGCCATTCATTCCTATAATAACCAATAGGATAAAAATAAACAATTGGCGATAAAAAATTACAATTTTCGAAAAAAAAAATTTTTTTTTTTTTTTTTCGAAAATTGTAATTTTTTGTCACCAATTGTTTATTTTTATCGCCAATTGCGAAAGTGGCTTTTCCAAGTTTATACCCCGATAAATTCCACAAAAAGGCCATTCATTCCTTTTACATCCCATTATCAGCAGGATGATTAGTTTATTCAACAGTCAATACATCATAGTATTTATATCAACACAATGGCATGTCCAGACATCATATTCCTCAATATTGGCAGGCAATTACAGAACGTTAATTCTCAACAAAAACTTATTTATTTAATTGATTTATTGGTGTTTAACGGCCGATCAACAGCTAAGGTCATTTAAGGCCGGGCCAACGGGTTCAATCCCGTATTTATTTTAGGACTTTTTGGAAAATTCCAAAATCAGAACGGAATATATAGTGAAAAAAAAAATATTCAGCCCTGAAATGAGAATAACCTGATCTGGTGCTAGGTCCATATTATCACACCAAAGTCACTTGGCCCATTCCCCTAAAAGTAATAGGATTACGAATAATCGTAATATTCACATAAAGGGTATATATAACCAGATTCAACTGTCACATACAAGAATGCCAACGACGTACGTGAGGGCCAAACCAGTAGCCTATTTCACCAACATTGCAATGTATACTTTTCTAGCAAAGTATACTTTAAGTGAGTAATCATTTATTTTTCCCGAAATGCATTATTTCATATAGAGCTGACGACTGCATATATTTGATGATTAAAAGTATGCAGAATTATTATACTGAATTTATTATATTTTGGCTGTGATAATGTAATAAATTCAGTATAATAAAAATTAATAAATTTATCCTAAAATTGAAAATTTCTCCCTCAAAGTATACTTTGCTAGAAAAGTATACTTTGCAATGTTGGTGAAACCGGCTACTGGTCTCCGGTCTGGAGTCCGGTGAGGATGAACGCCCGATCGTTAAATTACCACTTCCACCTGCCACCCACCAAGAAAAACTGAAATCTAGCGACTCGTACATGTAATTGATTGCTTGAGCTTCAATTGCTACCAGTTTACAATTTAAATAATATTTCACAATTTTTATAATTTCAACTCCAAAGTACATGTATATGTTGTGACTGATCATTTGAACTGTCTCAATGTGACAGTTCGAATGAGTTATCACAATAAATAATGACGTAAACAAGAGAAATGTTCAAATTTCCTCATAAAACAATGATGTGTCTTCAACTTGACAGGGGTGGATCTGGAGGGGTGTTCCGGGGTTGCAACCCCCACCCCTGTTCAGCCACTGATCACAGTTTACCACCAGTTGGAGTCTGAATTTAAATGCTGTAAAACACAGGAAAGTGCATTTTGAAGAGCTCAAAAATAGAACAACCCCCTAGTTGCGAACAGTAACTCTTGCAATTACTCCCGTACCGTCCGTAGTTAGGTACGGGAGTAGATTGCAAAAGTTACCATCGCAACTAGACAACCCAACCGTTCCCCAAATGCTGGATCCGCCCCTGCTTGACAATGGGTAAACAAAACAACAAGTATCCAGTGATTTGGATCCATAAATATAATCAACATTGAGCATGTACTTAACCTCATGTTCAAATTTGCATAAACCTAATACTCTAAAATTTGTGGTACCATTTTGGAAAAAATTGTATTTCAGACCAGCCATGTGATTTTGTAACTAAGAAGATTGCAATTTTTCACAAAAAATATTTACAAAAACTGATATATTTATAGTAAATATTAATGTTGAAAGTTGGCGTAATTTTCATAGCAAAAACTATTCTGCATTTACTCTGAAGATTTCGTCAACTTTTGACATTTACAGAAAATATTTTATATTATTATCTTTAGGTACAAAATCACATTGCTCGTCACATTTTTCTCCAAACCAGGGGGCCGTTTCACTAAGCTTCGTACGACTAAAATGTTCGTAAGTGCAACATTATGATAGTCTGAAAATTTCACATTAACAATGTTTTCTTGTAAACAATTATTGGGTTTACTTTTATTGAGCATAGGCTGCATATGCAGCCTGTGCTCAATAAATGTAAATCCATCAATTGAAATTTCCAGACGATCCTAAATTTGCACTTACGAACATTTTAGTCGTATGAAGTTTAGTGAAACGGCCCCCAGTATCAGTGAAATACATTAGTGGCTGTGACTGGAGAAATGGGGATTATTGGTTTTGCGATCACTGTAGAGCCAGATCAGCCTGCAGTGTTCGCCATTCCATCAATGAAAACCCGTCATGCTTCTAACAAGCAATATGGATCGTTATCAGAAGTGTGCTAGTGGATCAGGAAGTACACTGGTCACAAATCCACAAGCCCCAGTTCTCCACATTCACATTCACATTTATAACACAGTGAATACAGTCAACATGTTTTATGTCGGAATGTTCAATAGTCTTTGGAGCCAATCAACAATCAACAAATGTTATATTTGAAAATCATATCTGTGATCATCTCAAAAAAAACAATATGGACATGCTGCAAAAGTGATATCTCAATTATTTTGAGTGGTGGACCGAGTATTAACAAAACAAATTACCCAAGCCATGTGCCTCACAGGGATTATGAAACTTACTAAGCATGTCCTTGTGTCAGTGATATGCCACAACCACTTTGAGTACGTCTTACACAAACGCCTGCGTTAATCTTGCCCAGATTATCAACTCAATTCCAGCTCGCAATCGAGCGCAACATTCAAGTATTTTGAAATAAAGAAAATAATAAGAAGTATTGGCAAGATTAGTGCTGGCGGTAGTGCAACAAACATCTCTGCCAAACACTCCTGTAATACAGTGCTGGCGGTAGTGCAACAAACATCTCTGCCAAACACTCCTGCAATATCCATAGCAGGCTACAATAGCAGGCTACAGTGCTGGCGGTAGTGCAACAAACATCTCTGCCAAACACTCCTGTAATATCCATAGCAGGCTACAATAGCAGGCTACACTGCTGGCGGTAGTGCAACAAACATCTCTGCCAAACACTCCTGTAATATCCATAGCAGGCTACAATAGCAGGCTACAATGCTGGCGGTAGTGCAACAAACATCTCTGCCAAACACTCCTGTAATATCCATAGCAGGCTACAATAGCAGGCTACAGTGCTGGCGGTAGTGCAACAAACATCTCTGCCAAACAGGCGGTAGTGCAACAAACATCTCTGCCAAACATTCCTGTAATATCCATAGCAAGCTACACTAGCAGGCTACACTAGCAGGCTACAGTGCTGGCGGTAGTGCAATAAACATCTCTGCCAAACACTCCTGTAATATCCATAGCAGGCTACAATAGCAAGATTATTGCTGGCGGTAGTGCAACAAACATCTCTGCCAAACACTCCTGTAATATCCATTGCAGGCAAGATTAGTGCTGGCGGTAGTGCAACAAACATCTCTGCCAAACACTCCTGTAATATCAATAGCAGGCTACAGTGCTGGCGGTAGTGCAACAAACATCTCTGACAAACACTACAGTAATATCCATAGCAGGCTACATTAGCAGTGCTGGCAGTAGTGCAATAAACATCTCTGCCAAACAATCCTGTAATATCCATAGCAGGCTACAATAGCAGGCTGGCGGTAGTGCAACAAACATCTCTGCCAAACATGCATGTAATATCCATAGCAGGCTACAATAGCAGGCTACAGTGCTGGCGGTAGTGCAACAAACATCTCTGCCAAACACTCCTGTAATATCCATAGCAGGCTACAATAGCAGGCTACAGTGCTGGCGGTAGTGCAACAAACATCTCTGCCAAACACTCCTGTAATATCCATAGCAGGCTACAATAGCAGGCTACAGTGCTGGCGGTAGTGCAACAAACATATCTGCCAAACATTCCTGTAATATCCATAGCAGGCTACAATAGCAGACTGGCGGTAGTGCAACAAACATCTCTGCCAAACACTCCTGTAATATCCATAGCAGGCTACAATAGCAGGCTGGCGGTAGTGCAACAAACATCTGCTGCCAAACACCCGCCTGTAATATCCATAGCAGGCTACAATAGTCAGGCTAACAGTTGCTGGCGGTAATGCAACAAACATCTCTGCCAAACAAACGCCTCCTGTAATATCCATAGACAGGCCTACAATCAGCAGGCTGGTGGTATGCAACAAACCTCTCTGCAAACAAACTCCTGTAATCTCAATAGCCAAAAGGCGTCAGTGCTGGCCGGTAGTGCAACAAACATCCTCTGCCAAACAACTCCTGTAAAAAAAAAACTAATCCAAAGGCAGCCTACATTAGCCAGTGCTGGCAGGTAAGTGCAATAAACATCTTCTGCCAAACAACTCCTGCAATATCCATAGCATTGCCTACAATAGCAGGCTGGCGGTAGTTTGCAACAAACATCTCTGCCAAACATCGGCCAGTAATAACCATAGAAGGCTTACAATAGCAAGGCAAACATGCTGCGATTGCCAAACAAACATCCTGCCAAACACTTCCTGTAATATCCATAGCAGGGCTACAATAGCATGGCTACAGGTGCTGGCGGTAAGTTGCAACAAACATCTCGCCAAACAAACTCCTGTAATATCCCATAAGCAGGCATACAATAGCCAAAGGCTACTGTGCCCTGGTAAAGTAAGTGCAAAAAAAAAAAAAAAAAAAAAAACAAATATCTCTGCCAAGGATCTCCCTGTATTATCCCAATAGCAGGCTTACCGTAGCAGGCTGGCGGTAGTGTCAAACAAACAACTCTGCCAAAACACATCCTGGTAATATCCATACAGGCTACCAAATAGCAGCGCTGGCGGAAGTGCAACACACATCTCTGGCCAAACACGCCTTGTAATAACCATAGCAAGGCTACAATAGCAGGCTACAGTGCATGGCGGTAGTGCAACAAAACATCCTCTGCCCAAACAACTCCTGTAATATCCAAATACAGCTACAATAGCAGGCGGTGTAGTGCTAACTTAACATCTCGGTCCAAACACTCCAGTAATATCCCATAGGCAGGCTACAATACAGGCTGGTGGTAGGCAACAAACATCTCTACCAAACACATCGAGTGTAATATCCCAAATAGCCGGCTTACCAATAGCAGCTTACACTAGCAATATTAGTGCCTGGTGGTATTGCAAACAAACATCTCTGCCAAAACCACTCCGTAATAGCCATAGCAAGGCTTACAGTAGCAGGCTTACATGGCTGGAGGTAGTGCAAACAAAAACATCTCTGCCAAACACTCCTGAATATCCATAGCAGGCTACTATAGCAGGCAACAAAAAGTGTGGCGGTTAGTTGCACAAACATCTCTGCCAAACACTCCTGTAATATTCCTAAAGGCAGGTACGAAAATAAGCTAGTGGCGGTAGTGCAACAAACATCTCTGCAAACACTCCTGTAATATCCATAGCAGGCTACAATAGCAGGCTACACAGCCAAATAATCCTAGTGGCTGGCGGTTGGTTTAGTGCAACAAACATCTTTGCCCAAACACTCCTGTAATATCCATAGGCAGGAATGCTACAATAGCGCTGTCGGTAGTGCAACAAACATCTCTGCAAACACTCCTGTAATATCCATAGCAGGCTACAATAGCAGGCTACAAACAGGCAAATAAATTAGGTTGCTGGGTGGTAGTGCAACAAAACATCTCTGCCAAACACTCCTGTAATATCCATAGCAGGCTAAATAGCAGGTACAGTGCTGGGCGGGTAGTGCAACAAACATCTCTGCCAAACACTCCTGTAATATCCATAGCAGGCTACAATAGCAGGCTAGTGGTAGTGCAACAAACATCTCTGTCAAACACTCCTGTAATATCCATAGCAGGCTACAATAGCAGGCTGGCGGTAGTGCAACAAACATCTCTGCCAAACACTCCTGTAATATCCATAGCAGGCTACAATAGCAGGCTACACTAGCAATATTAGTGCTGGTGGTAGTGCAACAAACATCTCTGCCAAACACTCCTGTAATATCCATAGCAGGCTACAATAGCAGGCTACAGTGCTGGCGGCAGTGCAACAAACATCTCTGCCAAACACTCCTGTAATATCCATAGCAGGCTACATTAGCAGTGCTGGCGGTAGTGCAACAAACATCTCTGCCAAACATTCCTGTAATATCCATAGCAGGCTACAATAGCAGGCTGGCGGTAGTGCAACAAACATCTCTGCCAAACACTCCTGTAATATCCATAGCAGGCTACAGTAGCAGGCTACAGTGCTGGCGGTAGTGCAACAAACATCTCTGCCAAACTGGCGGTAGTGCAACAGCAATCTCTGCCAAACACTCCTGTAATATCCATAGCAGGCAAGATTAGTGCTGGCGGTAGTGCAACAGCAATCTCTGCCAAACACTCCTGTAATATCCATAGCAAGTTTAACAAGACCTGTAGGAGAACAGCATAGCTCAACTACGAGGGTTGTTGATGTACACATAGCTTGACAAACAAAGTGGCTGTGGCCTGCATAAAAACCTTAACCAAGGTTGACTAAAAACCTTAACCAAGGGAAATTAAGTAAGTAATTCAAGGTTAAATGTAGGTCAATGTCAGATATAGGTCAGGGGTTTTTGATGTACATCACTAGGAGATGAAGTTTTCCAAGTATGGTTGCTGTAGGCCCAGGAGTATTCCATATACAAGCTTGACTAAAAACCTTAACCAAGGGGAAATAACTAAGTAATCCAAGGATAAAAGTAGGTCAAGGTCAAATAAAGGTTAAGGATTATTGATGTACATCACTAGGAGATGAAGTTGTCCAAGTATGGTTGCTTTAGGCCCAGGAGTATTCCATATACAAGCTTGACTATAAACATTAACCAAGTTTGAGTACAAACCTTAACCAAGGGGAAATAAGTAAGTAATTCAAGGTTAAATGCAGGTGAAGGTAAAATATAGGTCAGGGGTTATTGATGTACATCCCTATGAGAAAAAGTTATCCAAGTATGGTGCATGTATGCACAATAGTATTCCATCTACAAGCTTGACTAAAAACCTTAACCAAGGTTGACTAAAAACCTTAACCAATGGGAATTAACTAAGTACTTCAATGTTAAATGTAGGTCAAGATCAAATATAGGTCAGGGGTTGTTGATGTACATCACTAGGAGATGAAGTTGTCCAAGTATGGTTGGTGTAGGGCCAGGAGTATTCCATCTACAAGCTTGACTAAAAACCTTAACCAATTATAATTAACTAAGTAATTCAAGAGGAAATGTAGGTCAAGGTCAAATAGATATCAGGGGTTATTGATGTACATCACTATGAGAAAAGGTTGTCCAAGTATGGTGTCTGTATGCACAATAGTATTCCATGTACAAGCTTGAGTAAAAACCTTAACCAAGGTTGACTAAAAACCTTAACCAAGGGGAATTAACTAAGTAATTCAAGAGGAAATGTAGATCAAGGTCAAATATAGATCAGGGGTTGTTGATGTACATCACTAGGAGATGAAGTTGTCCAAGTATGGTGGGTGTAGGGCCAGTAGTATTCCATATACAAGCTTGACTAAAAACCTTAACCAAGGCGTGACGGTGACGCCGACGTCGGTGTGACAACATAAGCTCTAACTATTCTTTGAATAGTCGAGCTAAAAATTAGTTTGTGTTAGTTTCCTATTACCAACATTTGTTTCAGTTGAAAAATCCAGAAAACAAAATGATAATTAATAGCTAATGCTACTCTGTAGGGTAAACTTTGTGCGCTATCGATGGCATCGTAACTATGCTACAGATGTTACGGGAGTGTCTACAGAGTTACATTTCTGCAAATATACAATCACATCCGCAAGTTTGAGACAATCCAATCACACCCGCAAGTTTGATACAATCCAATCACACCCGCTAGTTTGAGACAATCCAATCACACCCGCTAGTTTGAGATTTGGGATCCTGGGGGCCGTTTCACTAAACTTTGTACGAATAAAATGTTTGTAATTTCAAATTTAGGGTCGTCTGGAAATTTCAATTGCTGGAGTTACATTTATTGAGCATAGGCTGCATATGCAGCCTATGCTCAATAAATGTAAATCCAATAATTATTTACAAGAAAACATTGTTAATCTGAAATTTACAGACTATCATAATGTTGCACTTGCGAACATTTTAGTCGTACGAAGTTCAGGCCCCCACCAGTGACTTTGCTGTTAGTACAATGTAATTACATACATGTACATTTTCGTTCAACAGAATGAAATATTTACATTATTCGAGATCACATGAAAACTTCGAACCATTAAAACAGACACAAACTTAACAAGAGGCAAATGTGTGCTCAAACACAACTTGGCATTTTGTGTTTGCGACAAGTGTAGCCCAGATCAGACTGTACATCTGCAAAGTCTGTTCAGGGACTGCACTGTTTGCTATGAAGTTATCCAAACGTTGTTGTGATGCATGTAACTACTGTCTGTTTCACAAAAACCTGCCCAAATTGTACGGCTATATAAACAATGCAAACACAATATATTTTTCTATAAAAGAATGAGCCTTCTTTTTATTTAGTGAAATTTAGTCAAATATTGATTTTTCAAAAAAACAATTTCCCCATGTTAAATCCCCATAGACATATTCACTCTGTGAAGATGTCTATGAGGATTTAACATTGTGAAATTTTTAGAATTTCAGAAATACTGGCCCGATTTTTGAAAATTTAGCTTTTGTTTTCTTAGATCATTTCCAAGCTATCTAGCCTGGTTTCAGAGTTAATTTCTATTTTATTTTCTTCGATTTCTGACTCCTCCCCCAGCTCCTCCTTTTCCCTCATGTTAAATTTCCATAGACAAATCAATTTTTCATAATAAAATCAATATTTGACAAAATATCACGAAATAAAAAGAAGGCTCTTTTTTAAATTTTGATAAAATTAAATATTATTGAAAAAAATATTGTTTTTGCATTGTTTATATGGCCGTAAAATGTGGGCAGGTTTCGTGAAACAGAGAGATATTCATATGAGGCTGCACAAGCAAACAAGAAATCAGGAACACTGATTGGATGTACCCCTCAAAAACTTTAATGCAAATTTCACAAGTAATTGGACCTTGACCTTGAGCACAGGGGCTGCATGGGTGGGCTATAAAATGAAAATATGGATGATGACAAATAAGCATATGAATATCAAGCCAATCATTAACTGAGGTATACTTAGCTAGATAAGTGTGCTTCGCAACTTTGATGAAATCGGCTACTGCCCCTGATCTTCACACTTTTTGCAGCCTGACAATTATGTATTCTGTTTTGTAATAAATGCAATACGTATTGATAATTGATAACAATTGTAATTGATAACAAATGGATTATGAGGAAACTCTCATTTTAACAAATCAGAACTGTCTTAACCCTTAGACCGCTATTTTATTTTGTTGTCGTCTCCTGTTTATTTTCTATTTTCTATTTTTATCATCTGAAGTGCTGTCAAACGATGTTTTTATCGAGAAATAAGGCAAGCTATAAAAGCAACAGCAGACAACAATTGTTGTGTGTAGTGGTCTAAGGGTTAAGAAAGTGCAGTGAAAGTCAGAACAGCAATTTGAGATAATATGTGCAGATGAAGAAATAATAAACTAGAAAATGTGTTCATAGAACACGGATGCCCCACATATCGCTTTGATAATAAATGAAGCCAAATTCCAAGTCAAATTTTTTGTTTACCTGAGCGTTAAAGTTTTTGAAGCACCAAGTATGTGACCTTGACCCTGGGCTTGGCGGGGGCAGAACGAACGTGGATTTGGCACAGGGCAGTAGAGGACCATTAGAGCAATGTGTATATGAAGTATGAAGCTGATCCGTGAAAAGGAACAGAAATTATAAGATATTTACCCGAGCGATAAAGTTTGTGAAGCACCAAGTATGTGACCTTGACCCTGGGCTTGGCGGGGCAGGACGAACGTGGATTTGGCACAGGGCGGTATGTGAGCAATGTGTATATGAAATATGAAGCAGATCGGTCGAAGGATGAAGAAATTATGAGACATTTACACGAGCGTTAAAGTTTTGTAACGGACGGACGGACGGACGGACGGACGGACAAGGGTAACACTAAATGCCCCCTCCACTATCGTGGTGGGGCATAAAAATACACGTATTAACCTTTGGCTTAGGTGAGATAAAATATGAAAGACAATCACTATAAACTGGCCAAGAAATTAATTCATTTTGCTTTTAAACCTTAGACCGCTACTCACAACAATTGTCATCTGCTGTTGCTTTTATGTATTGCCTTATTTCTCAATGAAAACATGGTTTGACAGCACTTCAGAATCATTTCCAATGGAAATGATTCTGAAGTGCTGTCAAAGCATGTTGTAAATTATTCTATAGTGCTGTCAAAGCATGTTTTTGATGATAAAAATGGAAAATAGAAATAAACAGTAGACGACAACAAAAATAAGATCCAAGGGTTAATATGTTTTCATATTTCTCCTCAAATAGTATAATTTATGTTGTGACCAACGTTGTGACGGTTTAAATGAATGGTTACAAAATATACATTCCAGTGACGCAGCTAGTGGGGGTGAAATGGGTGCGAGCATACCCCTTAAATGTTGGTCAGGTGTGTATTTTTACTTCAAATTTTTTTAAGGGAAATAACTACAATATATGTGAAAATTATAACTTTAAAATCTTCACATACTATATATATATTTGAAAATATAGGTCTAACATTTCTATGATTAATCAATTAAATTGAATGTAGGAATCACTTTTTTCTGGTGGAACGCTGCTCCGCCCCGATTTCCGAACTCGATCCACAATTCACACCATTCGGAAAGGACCTAGCTGCGCCACTGCAGTCAAGAATAAATACAAACAAAATAACACAAAAATTGCTACAAATATTTTCTTCATATAATAAAGTCATTAAAATGTACGAATCAAGCAATGTCGTCTGCTGTCTTTTTCTAATTTGTAAAACTGTTTTTCTAATTTGTAAATTGTCTTGACAAAAACATGTTTTGACAGGGCATGATAATCGTCTCATGCCCTGTCAAAACATGTTTTCGTCAAGAATAATAAAATTCAAATAATAAAAAAGCAGCAGATGACAAAATATTCATTTGACCCGTTCACCCCTAACTAACTGGAATGGAGTTTGATACATTAATTTTGCAACCAATCTAATCATCACAAAATGATTTTCAGACTAGTCCATTTATGAAAAGGGGGTATTTTTTTCAAAATATGAAAATTACTTGCAAAAAGTGCAGATCCTGATGAGACGGCTCGTCATGAGCCGGCTCAACTGGATCTACACTGTTTGCCAATACCACTATACAGGCCTGTGGTGTTGAAAGTGAGAATGGGTAATGTTGACCTTAATGGCTTCATGGTGCCCTATATATGTAGCACTATAATACAAGTATCTGACCAGCCATGACAAAATGAACCCCGTTGACGATTTGACCAGTCTAGCTCCTGATTATCTAGTCTATCTATCCTGATTTTAATGCTGTCAACACTTTCACACCTAAGTAGAGATTCTATTACTTCTACGTTAAATTGCTGAAGGTCACAATATATGCCAGTCGACGTATAGCCAGTAAACAAGGAGATAGCTCAGTGGAAACAGTTGAAAATCCATAGGACATTTGCTCTTGCCATGATAAACATGTATACCCAATTTGGTTAAGATCTGATAAGTAGAACTTGAGTTATTGCGGGAGACAAGGATACAGAATAGGAAAATTAAAAATGGCTGCCAATGGGAGATAACTCATCGGAAAGTTGTGAAAATTGAAAGTGTTCTTCCTCTTTCCATGCTGAAGCATGTCCTGAATTTGGTCACTGGTCATACACACATTCGGAGCTTATTATCTCATGGTGAGCCACATGAAGTCACAAGTGAAAGAACTGCGACATTAAAAAAATTCAAATTGAAAAAAAACATTACCCCATGCACTTGATTTTGTAGTGTACTTTACGTTTGTAAAGAAACATAAAATACATTATGACAGCAAGTGGGTGGGGTAATGAGATTGTCTCAATGTGCATTATTTTTATGTCACAGCGTGTTTCACCTGTGCGTGAGGTCTACATCGAGCCGACATCATAACTCCTGGAGATAGGCAAGTGGACATAGTGCCTGTCGGTTGTTCGCTGCTCGTATTGTTATCATTTCGTCCACCTCGTCACCCACTTGCAAAACAATCTGAAGAGAGAATTTGCATAAACTGTGTGCGTGTGTTTGTAAATGCATGTGTGTGTGTGCGTGCACCTGTGGGTGCATGTGTACGTATGTATGTATGCATATAAGACAAACATACATGCATGCAGGCAAGCACACATTGGTGAGAAGCGCGATGGGTGGTTTGAATGAGATTACAGAAATTGTAATATTAACTCTTGCATGGTAGCGGTGAAAATAGCATACAACAAATTATATGTATGTTTCTTATTTCTCTCTGTAAATATATCTTGGAATTTCATTAGAATTGCGTCCAGAGAGGACGCAATTCTAATGAAATTCCAAGACATATATTCATGATATTTATAGGGAGAAATAAAAGAAAATACAATGAATTGTCGTCTGCTATTTTTGAACTATTTATAGCCCACAAATTTCCCAGCATGCACAGAGTTAAGACATATGGAGAAATGGAAGTCTTTTCTGCTCTTTATGCAACTTGAAGATGGTGTCCACAAAAACATATAATATGTAGAATGTGAACATTATTTTGACCAGATTACAGAACAAGGCAATCGCCGGCGATTGTCTCACACACGAAGGTCAAGGTCGCGAAGGTCAATGCCACCAAAATGGCACTGAGTGGTTAGCAATCAATCTAAGGAAGCTATTGATGAAGTTTGGTAACGATCTGACTAACGGATCAGGAGATGTACGTCCAAAATGTTCCCCGCCTACGACAACAGACAACGTCTACGCTGGAATGGCGATCGCTACGTCTCATTTACCACCAAGATGTGTGAGATAATTCTGTAGAAACAATGGAGCCAGCATACTGTACTCACCTGATCTTTATGGAACTTAATGGTGGAGAATCCGTCGGAGAGGTTGAGGGGCTGAAGGACCTGGAATATCCGCTGGTTTTCCTGTACGGGGATCACATACGTCGCGGGGAAGTAGCCCGACTTGCCATGCCGCTTACCCTGTAGGTATAATACACAGGTGAAACACATTGCATGTCTTCTAGTTAGTAGATGGATACTGCGGAGCCCCGCAGGGGACGTAGAATTATAATTTTTATTCATTTTTTAACACAAAATACAATTTGTTCCAACAAATTAACAATTCGTTCCCACGGGAACGAATTGTTAATTTGTAGGAACAAATTGTTATATAGTGGGAACAAATTGTTAATTTGAGGGAAAAAATTGTTAAACTGAGGGAACAAATTGCCCTGTAGGCATAACACACAGGTGAACAGGTGAAACACATTGCATGTCCCGGTCTTCTAGTTAGTTGATGTATATGTACATAAGGAACTGTAGCAGGGGATTGTTTCTGTCACCGATGGCACAATATATAGTGCAGTAAATGGGTTGGATAAAATTCAAACATTTAGTATCTCAACTGTTTTCAAGTCTTTGATATTAGTTTATATTGAAAACAATTTTTTTTTTACCAAAATCTACCTTGAGGAAATACCTGAAACTAGGCCAAATCCAAGATGGCTGCCATTGAAATAAAGCAAAAAAGAAAGCCATAATATCGGAACTATTCACGAAATCAGATGCAGTCATTATATGTGGATGAATATTAACATAAATCCAACCAACGAAGAGTAATATTGTTGGGCATTCAAGGTAACCCAAAATGGCCACCAAGATATATGTAAAAACACACTTTTGACAATTTGTGAAAAGATAATACTAAATTGAATTTATTTGAATGCTGTGTTTTTTACATTTCATAAAAAATATGCCTGTCAAAATACGAATTGGGGAAACTCCCTAAAATAGGCGAAAGATGGCCGCCAATGCAATTTGCTATCATTTATCTGATGAGAATAGGTGTTCATGATTACAAAGCACACATTCATGTCTTAGGATGCTCATATGACTCAATTGGAATTTAATCTCTCTAACCTCCGTGTTGAGAGGTTTCACTGTATGTTGTCATGGTAACCACCTACCTTCCACCAATCCTTTTTGCCACTGTCAGTCACGTGGACACGCCATCCGGCCCTGTGGATATACCAAGAATAAATTGAACCAATTTCATGCGTAAGGTGCACAATTGTCCTCATGGAAAAACATGATAAGTGTTCATATTTCTGAGGCCTGAAAAATAATAGGTGCGTTTCCTGTTACGGGCTGTTAAAATTAGGGTCAGTCAGCCGGCTTTTTATTTATTTTTTATTTTAGTACTGTAATATTTCTGTCAACATGGTGTTAAAATAAAGCATATTGATGATGTTGTTGTTGTTGTTGTACCACAAGAAATGGTGTGTTACAAAGAAAGGACAGGTATAAAGTTGTTCTCGAGCAGAACCAGCATACCAAGGAAATTTCAGGTTACAGTGAGGAGACTTCGTACGACTGAATTGTCGGTAAATTTCAATTGATGGATTTACATTTATTGAGTATAGGCTGCATGCAGCCTATGCTCAATAAATGTAAATCCAATAATCGTTTACAAGAAAACATTTTCAATGTGAAATTTACAGACTATCATACGTAAATTTTAGTCATACAAAGTTTAGTGAAACGACCCCCATGTATCTGAGGCTTTTAAAGGGCGTCAAAATGTACCAATATGTGAAACCTCGGCAATTTAATCATCCTGCCAACCTCCATCAATGTGAGTTCCGGTTTACCTCAAGTCCATGTCGTCTTTTTCCTTGGCTTTGAAGTTGTACAGCACTACATACATGCTGGTCTGCTTCCGAAACAATTTCTGAAATACAGTTAAAAAGTACATACACAGGGGCGGATGCAGAATTTGGTGGGGGGGGGGTGTCTAGTTGCGAAGGTCACTCTTGCAATCTACTCCCGTACCGTCGGTACTGGAGTAATTGCAAGAGTTACCGTTCGCAACTAGGGGGTTGTTCTATTTTTTAGCTCTTCAAAATGCACTTTCCTGTGTTTTACGGCATTTAAATTCAGACTCCAACTGGTGGTAAACTGTGATCTATGTAAACTCTGTGACTGAACAGGGGTGGGGACCCCGGAACCCCCCCAATCTCCCCCCCCCCTCCCTCCAGATCCGCCCCTGATACATGTTGGTCCGCTTTCGTAGCAATTTCTGTACTATAGTTAAACGGCCAGCTATGGCTAGAGAAAGTTAATTTGCAGGTTCTTATCCACACCCACTCCTAAAATAAATTGCCAGAGTATTCATTTATCTGTATATATAACATTTGAAATTTCAAAATATACAGAAATCATTTTCTTCACACTTAACTTTTAACCCTTAGACTGCTATCTTATTTTCTTTTGTCGTCTGCTGTTTATTTTCTATTTTCCATTTTTATCATCAAAAACATGCTTTGAAAGCACTTTAGAATAATTTACAACATGCTTTGACAGCACTTCAGAATCATTTCCATTGGGAAATAAGACAAGATATGAAAGCAACAGCAGACGACAATTGTTGTGAGTAGCGGTCTAAGGGTTAATCCAATGTCGATAAAAATACAAATTATAATCCTCGCACCTGGCTAATTTTATTAAAATGTTTTATATGAGAACTGTCTGTGGCCTACATGTATATCTTCCCTGTAACTAAGCCAAGAAAATCCTAAGGGCATTAACAACATCTACAGGCCCGTAGCCAGACCTGTTTGAAGGGGGGGTCGTTTCGAAGGCCCAAGGGGCCTGAGGTATCTAGGGGGGTCCGTGGGCATGCTTTTTTGCTAAAAAAGTGGACCTCGAGGCTGGACAGGGGGGTCGTCCGACCGCTCCGACCCCCCTGGCTACGCGCCTGATCTAGCCTCAAACTTACGGGCGAATCTTTTGGTGATGGAGTGTAGCTCTGGGTTCGTCGTTCCTCCAATTCTAGAGAGCTTGCCTTTGCAAATCCAAACTTCTTCCGCAAACAGGCAGCAGTAAATACTGTTTTCTCATCTGGACTATCTTTACCTGCAATTACAAATGAAACAATCACCAATGTCATAGATAATAACGGAACAACCCACAAGTCATGGATCCAGCTACCTGCTTGCATTTTGCTGATATTTTTAATTTATAAATCTGTTTAATTTTTAAGTATATGTTGTCACCACTCAAGTGAACGATTTCACCAATGAGGTGTGTATTACACAACTTGATTATGTAGAGTAGCAGTATGTTATACCACTCTTGCTTACCATATATGGAGAAATGACATCAGTCACGTCGCAATGACGCGATTCCTTCGACCAATCAAATCATGTTCTTGGACCCACCCTCTGAATCGCGAGACAGACGCCTTCACAGTGGAAATTAATTTGCACAACTCTTGGCCATATATTCATGATATCACACTTGATTTATCTTTATTTTTTTATAAAGTATCATATGTGAAATGTAAGAAAATGTCTACTTAACTCTTTGCATGCTAGCAGTGAAAATATCCGCCAAACAAATTAGGAGTACATGTATATTTTTTATTTCACTCTGTACATAAATATGTCTTGGAATTTCATTAGAATTGACTCCTCAGGACTCAATTCTAATGAAATTCCAAGACATATTCATGATATTTACAAAGAGAAATAAAAGAAAATATGATGATTTTTGTCCGCTATTTTTGAACTATTTATAGCCCACAAGTTTCCCAGCATGCAAAGAGTTAACCAGGTGTGCTGATTATCTTGAAATAATGCCCTCATGATTGGGTGCTACCATTGAACAAACTTGGTTCGCTATTCTCACTAGGTTGTTCAGCATAAGGACCCAATCAATTGTGCATTATTTCACAATAGTCAGCTCACCAGGTAAAACTAGAAAATATGGTCTGTCGACGCACTTACAGGTGATTTGAGAAACTCGAAAATAAACAGACGGACAGACAGAGCGAAACCCTAATAAACGGTATATTATTCTGCAACTGACTGAGAAATCCGACAAAACATTTGGAGCTGCATGTGCAGTGCATTTTTTGCCAACTTGTGATTTAGTTTAATATTATAGATCTAAAATAGGATTGCTTTTATTAACTCTTTCACCCCTAAGTAACTGGAATGGACTGTGAAGTGTTAATTTTGCAACAAATCCAATGGTCACAAAATGATGTTCAGACTAGTCCATTTATGAAAAGGGTATATGTTTTGGGTTCTCAAAAATATGAAAATTACATGTACTTGCAAAAAGTGCAGACCCTGATGAGACGGCTCATCACAAGCCGGCTCATCTGGATCTACACTGTTTGCCACAGGCCTGTGGTGTTGAAAGGGTTAAGCCTAATAATGTTTCAGAATGAATATTGGCAAAATACAGAGATGAAATGTGGCTGTGACTGGAGAGATGGGGCTTATGGTTTTAGCGACCAGTGTAGATCCAGATCAGGATCTGCACTGTTTGCCATCCCATCAATGAAACACCCGTCATGTTGTTAACAAGCAATAGAGATCGCTACCAGGTTACAGGAGTGTGCTATTTGATCAGGAGCTACACTGGCCACAACTCTCGTAAATTCCATTTCTCCAAGCACAGCAACAAACAAGACAGGAACTTACATACACTGGCCTATATTATCGTACATTTGAGACACACCATGTGATTTTGTACCTTCGGACAACACACGTGATTTCATGAAATACGCTTACAAAATTTAAAATATTTTCCGTACATGCCATCCAAAAGTTGACAAAATGTTCAGAGTACATGCAGAATTATATTCCACATGTACTCTGAACATTTTGTCAACATTTGACTTTATTGATGAAAAATATTGTAATGTACCGTAATAACCCTAAATATTCGGACAGCAATGGCGGAGCAAACAGTGTAGACCCAGATCAGACTGCTCCTAATGGAGCAGTCTGATCAGGGTCTGCACTGTTTATGATTCCACCAGGCTGGTTTTGACACATTACCGGAAACAAAAATCCGTTTGTTCACATTTTAGGACAATGATAGTACATGTAACTGTGTAAGGTGTCCGAATATTTAGGGTTATTACGGTAATTAATGAAATTACGCAGATGTGCGAAGGTACGTACACATCACATGGCGTGTCTCATTTGTACATCATGTAAGGTGAAATGTCGAAACACAACTTACCATTTCAGCACTTTCTTCTTAGCTATTGGTTTGTGTTTCAGTGAATTATAATTTAATTCAAAACACTTTAGATGCTGTTTGTACTACATGTATCAATTTTGGGACAAACTCTATTTTGGATAGCCAAATTTACACTTGTCAAATACCATCAAATAGTCCCATTGATTGCATTCGAAATACAGTTTTCAGGAACCCTGAAAATATTGTGTGAATGTATCGTGTTTGATGGAGTTCTATTGCATCTAACTACTGTAAGCTTGTGCAGCTAGCATGTGCATCTAATTACAGCTTGCTTGAAGGTCAAGGTCACACATGCAGTTAGGTGTAAATAATTGCTATACATAATTGACTATGTACTAGTTACCATATAACTATTAAATGGTGCATGTATATAGCCAGAGAAAAATGGAACAAATCTGTTTGTGACCAGGCAAGTGTCTTTGACATTAAGTTTATCAAGTTCAGCTAGGATACATGTAGGTATTCCGAAGCTCGCCGAGGCTCCTGGGGGCCATTTCACTAAACTTTGTACGACTAACGTGTTCGTAAGTGCAAACTTATGATAGTCTGTAAATTTCACATTAACAATGTTTTCTAGTAAACGAGTATTGGATTTACATTTATTGAGCATAGGCTGCATGCTCAAAAAATGTAAATCCATCAATTTAAACTTCCAGACGATCTTAAATTTGCATTTACGAAGATTTTAGTCGTACAAAGTTTAGTGAAACGGCCCCCAGATCTGATTGTGTATCCCGCTACACTGGTCACAAATGTTCTAAGGCCGTTTTGTGAGCCAGCCACCCAACTATCATTAGTAGACAAGCAAACTCAGCATCATCACATCACTCACAGAAAAGAATCCATGCCAAAAGACGAAATTCTCCAGTTGTGCATGCTTGCCTTAGGCCAAAGAAATGAATTGCAGTTTCTTTTACCGCTCCCAAAATAAATTGTCAGAATACTTAAATTTTGAAACTATACACTGTATTTACAAAATAAATCATCTGTATTTGAAACTTATACTAATTTTTACAAATAAGTGAAATTAACTCTTTGCATGTTGGGAAATTTGTGGGCTATAAATAGTTAAAAAATAAAACATGTGACAATTCATTATATTTTCTTTTATTTCTCCTTATAAATGTCATGAATATGTCTTGGAATTTCATTAGAATCGTGTCCGGAGGACACAATTCTAATGAAATTTCAAGACATATTTGCAGAGAGAAATAAGAAATATACTCCTATAATTTGTTGGATGTTATTTTCACCGCTAGCATGCAAAGAGTTAATGTAAGTATCGCACACGATCCAGTTTTCATGGTATAAGAATCAGTATATAAGAATTTTCCCTGGCTTTAAATTGTGTCGTCTGCTGTTTATCTTATATTTTCCGTTTTTATCATAAAAAACATGATTTAACAGCACTTTAGAATCATTTCCATTGGAAATTATTCTAAAGTGCTGTCAAAACATGTTTTTATTGAGAAAGAGGACAAAATATTAAACACCAGCAGACGGCAATTTACGTTTCCCGCATGCTAAGGGTTAAAGACGCTGGGTATCAGATGTGCCTCGGTCCCGACATGCAAGGTCGTCAAGCCAGTGCCGTCGATAAATCAAAGCATTTATAATATTTACCCTTAGACCACTATCTTAATTTTTTTGTCGTCTGTTGTTTATTTTCTATTAACATTTTTATCATCAAAAACATTCTTTGACAACACTTTAGAATAATTTACAACATGCTTTGACAGCACTTCAGAATCATTTCCATTGGAAATGATTCTGAAGTGCTGTCAAAACATGTTTTTATTGAGAAATAAGGAAAGATATAAAAGCAACAGCAGACGACAATTGTTGTGAGTAGCGGTCTAAGGGTCTAAGCATAAAAAAGCCCCATAACCACATTTGCAAATACTAACTAGAAGCAATATGTTTTCTCATGTCAAATGCCAGTAGCTCAATTAACACTATCAACTTTCTAAGTACCAATCATTAAGACTATCAACTTTCTAAGTACCAATCATTAAGATTATCAAATCCACACATGCTAATCAATTACGTACCCAAATATACCGTCTATATTCTAGACATCAAATTAAATTCCACAAACAACCCACATGCAAATTTGAAATTTACGGAGCCCCGCAGGGGACATGGATTTTTTTTTATTAATTTGTTCCCACGAAATAACAATTTGTTCCCTGAATGTAACAATTTGTTCCCTGAATTTAACAATTCGTTCCCACGAAATAATTCCCTGAATGTAACAATTTGTTCCCTGAATTTAACAATTTGTTCCCTTAATTTAACAATTCGTTCCCACAAATTAACAATTGGTTTCCACAAAATAACAATTTGTTCCCTCAATTTAACAATTCGTTCCCTCAAATTAACAATTTGTTCCCACGATATAACAATTAAGTTCACATGAAATAACAATTGTTCTATTGTGGGAACGAATTGTTATTTCGTGGGAACGATTTGTTAAATTGCGGGAACAAATTGTTATTTTGTGGAAACCAATTGTTAATTCGTGGGAATGAATTGTTAAATTCAGGGAACAAATTGTTAAATTGAAGGAACAAATTGTTATTTCGTGGGAAAGAATTAATAAAAAATAATTCTACATCCCCTGCGTGGCTCCGTAGAAATTGTTGCATCGAGACATACAAAAAAGCTACAACTTGGCACATACATCAACTGTATAGACACGGACCACCATACACAAGTGCATCTCTGATGTCGATGTCCTACTCCATTTAATGCCAGGTACTGATTCACAGGTATACAAAATTACTAACATTGATTTTCTATTTTCGTTATTTCTCGATGAAAGTATATGGTGTTACCACTCATTTGAACCGTCTCGTCGAGACCTTTCAAATGAGTGGTAACAGCATATACTTTTGTTGAGAAACAAAGAAAATGGTTAAAATAATGTAGATACATGTATATGTTTGTCAGCACCTGGGTTCATGAATTCACAGTACCATTGAATAGACACTTTTTAGAAAGATGTAAATGAGATATTTCATGTGGAACAATGATGTGAAACAATTATCTTCAGCGCAAGGGAGATAACTGAAGGTGAAATACCATAAAAGCAACTATTTCAGATTTTCGGCCTTCTTGCAAAAAATAATTTTCTGAAATTGATTTGGGGGATTTACGATAAAAAATTTGTTACGTCAGCGAAAGTTGACAATTTCATTTTGGACAAAATACTATTACTGTGATCAAAGTTGATTATGAATGAATGGGTTTGTGGAATAAGGGGGTTAACTCCAGGAGGTAGTTAGCCTCTTTCTTCCAATGACACATTCAGATGGTAATGAGGAAAGGGAGGTAATTCGAAAAATGCATCAAAACTCAGCATTGGTTATTTCCCTTGTATTGTAGATTATCGCTTCATATAAGAACCATTTTCTGATATCAATGTCCATTTAAACTCGACAAATTAAACTTCCTGATATCGAGCATGAGAAAGTAGTAAATGCTCACACAGTTTTATAATCACCAGTGTACTCGGATCCAGGGGCCCGTCTAAACTTTGTACGACTAAAATGGTTGTAAGTGCAAAATGATGATAGGCTGTAAATTTCACATTAACAGTGTTTTCTTGTAAACAATTATTGGATTTACATTTATTGAGCATAGGCATATACAGCCCATGCTCTGAAATAGAGTCTGAATGCATGTAAATCCATCAATAAATTTTTTCCAGATGATCCCAAATTTGCACTTACGAACATCTCAGTCATACAAAGTTTAGTGAAACAGGCCCCTGAGCGTTATCATTGTGATAATTCAATGCCAAGTTGTGCTTGTTACATGTACAAGTTGTGGTGCTTGTGTACGAGGGTTGTTAAAAAATAACGTACTTTCTTTCTCAGTGATTTATTATTTACAATATGATCATGAAATATAGTTTACTGGAAACAGCTATCCATTTGCAATACTCAGAATGAGTGTTGGTACAATCGTGTTACCAAGTTTAAAATAACGAACGTTTTAATTACCATAGTAACGCATTATAAACAAGAAACTTCGCCAAAGTACATCGTAACATTAATGTGATGTGACTCTAAAATGTGACGTCAATCGAAACGTTCAAATCGGAAATAAACAATGGTTTATCAACGGACGTGCGAAGTAAATTTGTATTAAAAATGGCGGAAACGGTTCGGACAAAAACTTGGGTTGTCATCAGGTTTTGCATAGATCTTGTGAAGACATCAACGGA
This sequence comes from Conchocele bisecta, assembly GCA_029237695.1. Lineage (NCBI taxonomy): Eukaryota > Metazoa > Mollusca > Bivalvia > Lucinida > Thyasiridae > Conchocele > Conchocele bisecta. Next base: position 67,549,051 of record CM055273.1, read on the forward strand.
AACACATAAACTGAAGCAGAAAACACGTACCCTGTATCAGTACTGTTAACCCTTACAATGCTGAATTAATTTGTGTCGTCTGCTGAATATTTTTTATTTTTTCCATTTTTCTCATCAAAAACTTGGTTTTGCAGCACTTTAGAATCATTTCCAATTTTTTTACTGAAAGAAAAGACAAAATATGAATTATCGGTTTTTTATTTTCGGTTCCCATGCTAAGGGTTAAAAGAGCGCTAGATTTTAATGGTACAAGAGGTTTGCAGACGGACGGAAATCACTTGAGGATGTTGAGGGTTGTGGCAGGCAGGCGAAAATAATAAATAAGGTAGTGTGTCTAATAACAAACTGTAATAATCTTTGTTCCTTAGCCATAATATAAAACTGATCTTCTCCAGGAGAAGAATTCACATAAGTGTAAAAGCTTGTTTTCTAATCCTGTATGTAAAAAATCTCACTTGCCATAACTTGAAATAAATATTGTTTAAACTAACAAACCTCTAGAGAAAGTCTACATTATTTTTGAACAACCCTCGTACATGTGCTCGCCCAATTTTCACTATACATTCTCACACCTTACACCAACTTGCTGTCTCATCAGTTGATTGGTCACTCAGCAACATGTGTAAATATATCGATGGTCTAGTAACATAAGGTCGTAACTGCTATGCTACTATGTTATGTTACTGCTATGTTACTAGACCATCGATATGTATTGTTCATTTTCCTAAACCATTTTACGTTGAGGCGATGCCGGCCAGTTCATGACAGAACAAGAACAGTTTAATTATTTTCCCTTTCAACCCTACGTAAATGGAATGGATTTTGATATGTTTATTTTGCAACCAATCCATTCGTCACAAAATGATTTTCAGATCAGTCCATTTATGAAAATGGGGGTGTTTTTGTTCTCAAAAATATCAAAATTACTTTCAGGGTGTGAACCATATTCAACATCACGGCTACATCGTTACTACATCGTACATCCTTTGTCCTAACACTTACAATGCCGAGAACGAATATTGACATCTGTTCTTGTTCGACATTTTCTCTTTCTCATTCAAAACATGGTTTAGAATCATTTCCAAGCATGGTTTTGATGAGGAAAATATGTACTTCACAGGCATAGGGTTAAATTGCACGACTGCTGAGCTGACGATATCTTCTGATCAAACAGCATATTGTACGGTGTAATTTGGACAACAAAACACAACATACCAGGAGTAATGATGGGCTCTTGAATAGGGTCAGTCGCTAATGTATAAAACACAACATGTGGTTTACTCTGTATATAATACTGTTTTCATTTCACCCTTACACAGCTTGTCGTCTACTGTTTATTTTCTATTTTCCATTTTTATCATCAAAAACATGCTTTTACAGCTTTTTAGAATAATGTACAACATGCTTACAGCGCTTCAGAATCATTTCCATTGGAAATGATTCTCAAGTGCTGTCAAATTATGTTTTTATTGAGAAATAAGGCAAGAAATAAAAGCAACAGCAGACGACAATTGTTGTGTGTAGCGGTCTAAGGGTTAATTTTTCTAAGTTAGAACTTCTAAGTCATAACATGAATATGCATTTACACATGAATTCTCAAATGTGTGTAGTTTTATATTTTTAACCCTTAGACCGCTCACTCACAACAATTTTCGTCTGCTGTTGCTTTGATATATTTCCTTATTTCTCAATAAAAACATGATTTGGCAGCACTTTAGAATCATTTCCAATCATTTCCAACTGAAATGATTCTAAAGTGCTGTCAAACCATGTTGTAAATTATTCAAAAGTGCTGTCAAAGCATGTTTTTGATGATAAAAATGGAAAATAGAAAATAAACAGCAGACAAACAATTAAGATAGCGGTGTAAGGTTTAATATTTATTCCTGGGACCATTCATGAAAAAATGCTGTAATGGAATAACAACTTTAATTTGAATTTCAGAACAACTATGGTGGAACCTCTCTAATCTAAACCAGACACTTTTTGAGTTCGCCAGGGTGTCCAGTTTTGAGATGTTCCACTGTATAGGGGCAGGGGAAGCTTTACAGTACATGCCCTATATTACAGTATATCAAGGTCACAATTAGACATACAGGAATACACTATACAGAAGAATCGTTGTAAATTTGATGAGCACGGAAAGCACAAGATCGTTGCCACACAATATCCTCATCCACTGCTAGGTGTATCACACCTGTCGAGGTATTTGGTGCTCCCAGTATGTATGTGGTTGGAGCAATCGGATTGTGCTGATATTGAACAACTTTAACAGAGTTCACAAAAAAACGTTAACCTTGGTCATGGGGGCATGGTGGGCAGCAGAATGAAAATACATGTATAGATAATAAGAGGTATGTAAGATTCCAAATATTAAAGACTGAATTATTTGAACATTGTCTTGTATGTTTGATTGGTAGGCTGGTCTAAAAGGACAAGATAATCGATGACAGGGATCAAACAAAACCAAAATCAAAATACATTTTGCTCTTCTATACACCATAGATGATTGGGGTTTTATGTCCATTAAACAGCAAGGTCATATGTGGCTGTGACTGGAGAAATGGCACTTATAGGTTTTGCGACCAGTGTAGATCCAGATCAGCCTGTGCATCCTCACAGTCTGATCAGGATTTGCAGTGTTCGCCATTCCGTCAATGAAACACCCGTCATGCTTCTAACAGGCTACGCAAGTGTGCTATTTGATCAGGAGCTACACTGGTCACAAATCCCATAAGCCCCATTTCTCTAGTCGCAGCCACATATATAGATGTATGTATGAAGCCTGTAACATTTGAATAATAGTTTTGAGCTATAAGAATTTGTTATCGACAGACAGGTGGGCGGGCCAAACAGACAAGGATAACACTAACTGCCACCTCCACTATCACGGTGGGGCATAATATTCCAACTTGTACCATTTATTCTGCAAGGATTTAGCAATGGAATGTTTAAATGTTTATTATGGTCAACATTCCATCAATTGACAATTATTTGTGCCCCTGAATAAGTTTAAATCAATCTCTGATTGCCAAAACCCACATGTTGATCAGAATCTACACTGGCCATAAGCTCCCTTTTCTCAGCCTGCAGACCATATAAGAAAGCATTCTCTCACCATGAAGGAAATAATTCAGTGAAAACACTCATCAGCCTGAATGTAGCAATTAATCATTCACACCTGTAGACCCGCCATGGAGATGCTATTTTTGTCAATGTTCCCCTATTTGTGGATGTGACAGGAGAAATGGGGTTTACGGGTCTTGCGACCAGTGTAGATCCAGATCAGCCTAGCTGTACATTCGCACCATTTGATATAGTTGTGAACAGTAACTCTTGCAATCTACTCCTGAACTGTCTGTATGATTTACAAGTTACAATTCCACTCATCGGCTTCCTCTGCAGAAGGATAGAATGGTTAGAAAATTAATTTTGTAAATTTTGCGTTTCCAGAAAATGGACCCCATCTTAACTTTTACATGTAGAATTTGGCTGCCAGTCTGACTGGGTCACTTGTTGATACTAGCTTAAATTTACTTTTTATCAGGTAACCTGCCCTGTATTGGCCGAATACGTACCGACTGATAACATATTGTTGTATCAGGCATTGACCTGATACAAACATCCGGGTTACAATGAAGTGTATATTGACATTCCATTGGTCGGATGACGTAACGTGACGTTACCGAATGACGTCAGTGTAATGACGCAATGTAAACAAGTCCGCGTTCTGTCCACAGATAACGACGTCATATGTGGTCATTTTCGAGCATAAAAAGTTACCTGATAAACAGAATACCAGGCTAGTGTCTTTTGATATCAAGTTTATCAGGCTCGGCTCGGAAACGGTAGGAATACCTACGCGTTTCCTAGCCTTGCCTGATAAACTTGATATCAAAAGACAATAATTCCAGCACAAAAATATTTACACAATTCCCTAACATTTGATTGGTCCGTAGCAAGTGTCCGTCCAAAATTTATATCCCAGTAAACTCCATGCCAAACTACTTTCCGTAACCGTCAGGCGCAGTTAAAATAATTCTTAAGAAAACGGAAAATAAACACATTTTCTTGATGAATTTATTTCAAATGCTGGAATTATAAGGAATGAATGGCCTTTTTGTGGAATTTATCGGGGATATAAACTTGGAAAAGTCGCGGGAATACTGGACGAGGCCTTCTGGCCTTCGTCCAGTATTCCCGCGACTTTTCCAAGTTTATACCCCGATAAATTCCACAAAAAGGCCATTCATTCCTATAGTAGCCTGGTATTCAATGATCAGGATATGCAGTGTTCAACATTCCATCAATGAAACACCTGTCATGCTTCTAAGAAGCAATATAGATCGTGATTTGATCAGGGGCTACACTGGTCACAAATCCCATAAGCCACATTCTCCAGTCGCAGCCACATGCAAATAACTTGGTACAAGGGTGGGAACAACATTCTGTCACTCACATTTCTATTATTTTTACTTGTTTTAGTGAATATGTTTTGGCAGGACATTGTCCCTAATGACGCTGCAAAAACACATTGGTAATTGTAACGGTGCTTATGAGGATTATGGGTGTGTGACCAGTGTAGAGCCTGACCAGTCTACTCATTTGCACAGTCACAGACTAGGCATAGGTGGCATAAGCCCCATTTCACCAGACAACAACCACGTTTTAGAGAATTTTAGACAGAAGGATGAATTGACACATGGACAGCAGGGGGCCGTTTCACTAAACTTCTTACGACTAAAATGTTCGTAAGTGCAAAATTATAATAGTCTGTGAATTTCACATTAACAATGTTTTCTTGTAAATAATTATTGGATTTACATTTGTAGATGCTCAATAAATGTAAATCCATAAATTGAAATTTACAGACGATCTTAAATTTGCACTTACGAACATTTTAGTCGTAAGAAGTTTAGTGAAACGGGCCCCCTGGGGCCGTTTCACTAAACTTCGTACGACTAAAATGTTTGTACCGTAAGTGCAAATTTAGGATCGTCTGGAAATTTCAATTATTGGATTTACATTTATTGAGCATTAGGCTGCATATGCTCAATAAATGTAAATCCAATAATTGTTTACAAGAAAACAGTTAATGTGAAATTTACAGACTATCATAATTTTGTACTTACAAACATTTTAGTTGTTGGAAGTTTAGTGAAACGGGCCCCAGGCCCGTACACAAAAAATAATTAAGGGGGTGCGTTATCAACGGTGCAAAGGGCCAAAAAAATGTTTTGCACATCCACAGACAGACCTCGGCAGATTAATACTCTTTCACCCCTAAGTAACTGGAATGGATTTTGATATGTTAATTTTGCAACCAATCCAATCATCACAAAATGATTTTCAGACCAGCTAGTCCATTTATAAACATGGGGTGCTTTTTGTTCTCAAAATTATGAAAATTACTAGCAAAAAGTGCAGATCCTGATGAGACGGCTCATCTGGATCTACACAATACCACTATACAGGCCAGTGGTGTTGAAAGGGGTAAGGAGGGGGCGCGTAACCACCTGTCACACCCCCTCTGCATACGGGCCTGGGCACAGACACTTGGGTCTCAGTGGTATCCCACTTTATACCGGAGTCTACAATACAAATGGGGGAGAACATAAAATAGGAATTTCTGATCAAGAATATCCTATAGTCATGCAACAACAGCAGGAAGGGAGTTTATTGAAAACTTTGACAATTAACTTTGTGCTCTTCCATGTAAAAAAGGGGCTTAATAAATAATGAAGAATATTTCCCCAACTCGACAAAAACGTAGACCCTGATCAGGTGTGTTTATGCGCAGCCTCATTAACCCTCACTACGCTGGAGACAGACGGAAAATGTCGTCTGCTGTTTTTCATGTTTACATTAATTCTTAACAACCTGTTTTGACAGCACATGAGAATCTCATGCGCTGTCAAAAAAACAGGCTTTTGTCGAAAAATATTGAAAATAAAACATTTCAAGCAGACGTCAAAATTTTATTCAGCGTAGTAAGGGTTAAGGCTACTCAAGTAATAAGCCCTTTTTGCAATGGCGAGTCACTTATTACATTCACAGGGAAAAGGTAAGAGTGACTGATCTTGGTTTATAATGATACGTTTGTTCTATGCGTTACATGTATTTTGAGCTGTTCAGAATTATATTTGTGATACACTTGTGATGAACATTACATGTAAATGTGATATGTGAACGAATTACAGCATACATTTAAATTTAAACTGTTCATTTCAAGTAAATTTGAACTGTGTATTTTTTATGTACAAATTTGAGCTGAGAATTACATATAAATTGTAAATATGAACAATTCATTGTAATTTAACCATTAGACCGCTACTCACAACAATTTTCGTCTGCTGCTGCTTTTATATCTTGCCTTATTTCTCAATAAAAACATGCTTTGACAGTACTTCAGAATCATTTCCGATTCTGAAGTGCTGTCAAAGCATGTTGTAAATTATTCTAAAGTGCTGTCAAAGTATGTTTTTGATGATAAAAATGGAAAACAGAAAATAAACAGCAGACGACAAAAAAAATAGCAGTGTAAGAGTTAAGGTGTCTACAATACCATGTACATAACTAATATGAGACAAGCCATGTGATTTTGTACCTTAGAAGATGTGACATTTTTTGTGAAAACATATTTACAGAAACTGTGATATTTTCTGCAAATAACATCAAAAGTTTATGAGAGTTTCATAGTAAATCTATTCCACATTTGTTCTGAATATTTCGTCAAGTTGTAAATACTTTACATCACATATCCCACAAAAAATCACATGTCTTTTCTCACATAACGGCACCAAATATTCATAAATTTGACTCAGCGGCCGACATATGTTAGTAGGTGAATTTATGCATACCTCCAAAACATGTGTTAGTAAATGAACTGCTCTTCTTTTTGGTCGTTTCGTCAATTCCAAGCAGGTGTTTGGGGGCTTCGGGTGTATCTAAGGAGAAGCTTTTCATGCGAGCGTTCAACTTCCGTCTCCGAGTCTTCGGGCTTTGTGTGACTGTAAAAAACAGAACATGGCATTAGTCGGTGCATATTAACCCTTAGGGAAACAAAAATTTTCGTCTGCCAATGTTTTATATTTTGTCTGCTTTCTCACTAAAAACATGGTTTGATAGCACTTTGATAGCAACGGAAATGATTCTAAAGTGCTGTCAAACAATGTTTTTGACGAGAAAAATTGACAAAAAAAACATAAACAGCAGACGACAAAATTTAATTTAGCCGTGTAAGGGTCAACCATTAAGGATCACAGGGAAAAGACTCAGACCTGTAACATAAAAATATGTCCAACTGAAAACAATCCAAATACCCCACCCACATGTGTCATACGAAGATGAATCTGATAATAGTGTACATTTTCTGTAAACGATATTGAATGTTGACGAATATTAAATTAGTAATTATTACGCATTTGCTCTGAAAATGTTATCAACTTTCCGATATATTTGCAGAAAAAAGTCTAATCATTCTCGGCGAAAATCTCAGTTATATAATAAAGTTGATTATCTCATGCACTGGCTCAATTATGACGTAGCGAAACAAGGCCAGTTGTCACGTACACATTTGTGTACATGCGCCGGGGCGTGGGCAGTGCTGTAACAATTTAGTTAATCTGGGTTGAGTTAATCTGCGCGACTGATACGCGATCTCTGATTGATCAGCCTTTACACCTAATTAATATTCCACCAATGGTGAGCGCGAACGCATGCCGGAAAAATGAAATCGAGCACATAACAATTAGCACTGCTTTGTTACTGGGATCAATAATTGATCTTATTCCCAGTTTGCTCGGATTAATTTACGAAATGTGCAAACGTGATCAGCTGCACATTCACATCGGTGAGATAAAAGGAGGCTAAGCGTCCATAAAAAATTATTTTCGTCCATTTTGGGTCTAATTTGGGAAAGAATCGCAAATTTAACACGATTTCTGACAATAGTCGTGTTACAAATTTAACAATATTTTGATATACGGTACAAATAGGAAAAAATATGAAAAAAATTCGGGAGCCCATGTACAACCGTGTACTAACCGAAATCGTGTTATAGTGAAGCGTGTACTAACGGGGTCGCACTGTACCTATGTGTACGCAGTGTCAAAACATCGATCGATAGCCATGCTGGTCCAGGTAAGCTGTGTAATTTGATGGAATATTTTTTATATTTATTCACCAAAAATGGCAAGTTGGGAGTGCTTTAGAATCGTCTTACGATTCTAAAGCACTCCCAACTTGCCATTTTTGGTGAATATATATCAAAATTTCCATCAGTTAAGGTGATTAATTTGAGGGAAATTTTAACTGGAAACTTGATTATCTCATGCACTGAATTGTGACGTAGCGAAACAATGGCACTTGTCACGTACACCATTTTGGGAAGGATTGAACAACGTGTTTGTGGGATTTAAGAATGCAGAATATCAAAAGTGCATGTTCTTCCAAATATGTGTACACACTCCAAATGGATTCACACAATGATGAAAAAGGGTTGTCCCAAAACTTAATATAAAAAATTATGGAATTTTACGCTGATTTGAGGTATGTCCCAAATCTTAATCTCCCAAAATAATTATCTTCGTAAAAAATAGAGGTGTCCCAATACTTCGGTGTCCCAATACATACGGTAAATACGGTATACGCTACAGGTGGGTGGGGTAATTGGATTTTTTCAAGGGCATATTTTTATGTCGCAGCTGCGAGTATATATACTCACAACAATTGTCATCTGATGTTGCTTTTATATATTGCCTGATTTCTGAATAAAAACATATGGTTTGACAGTACTTCAGAATCATTTCCAATAAAAGCAACAGCAGACGACAATTGTTGTGAGTAGCGAGCGATCTAAGGGTTAAATGTAGCACACCCACAAAATATTTTCCAAAATCGGCTGTTAAAACAAATGTTAATGTGAATTTCAATGTTACACTTACAGCCTTCTTAGTCGTACGAAGTTTAGTGAAACGGGCCCCTAAGTTAGTATACATACTGTTTGATAGAAGCAGGACAAGTGACTCAATGGCGAACAGTGCAGATCCTGAATTTCACAAAGCCCAATTTATCCAATGACAGCCACATTTATGTTGGCCATTTCACTTTTTGTTTATTTCAATTCAATTTGTGTGAACCGATGTGATGAAAAGATGTTTTTGCTCTTTGAAATGGAAAGTCTTAATGTAGCAGAGATAATATGCATAAACCAACATTTGAGGTTATTTCTATTCAAACCTATTGTAAACCAATTTTACTGCATGATAGATAGATAAGCCATATTTATAGTAATGTAAGTCGCAGCGGAATATTATGAGATGATTAATTACTTGATGTATAAAAATCACACTAGTGGCGAACAGGGGTCAATTAACACATTCTTGTTCTTTATAAACAAGTTGATAGTTGACGCCTGCCCCATATCTACTGTGGTTATTTCTACATTGTAATAATTTATAGTAGTCTGTTATATTGTACTATGGAACGTCTGGCTTGTCTATCAAGTGCTAAGCTTATTTTTATTCTTTATTTAACATTTCCTTGGAAATATATTTTAAATAGCAATATATTAGAAAAATATATACCCCTCGACACACTTCGTATGCCGGGGAGTAATGACAAAATATATACCCCTCGACACACTTCGTATGCCGGGGAGTAATGACAAAATATATACCCCTCGACACACTTCGTATGCCGGGGAGTAATGACAAAATATATACCCCTCGACACACTTCGATGCCGGTGGAGTAATGACAAAATATATACCCCTGGACACATTGACTCCCCATTGTATGCCGGGGGAGTAATGACAAAATATATACCCCTGGGACACACTTCCGGGGATGCATAACAAAATATATACCCCTGACACACTTCGTATGCCGGGGGAGTAAGACAAAATATATCGACATTGTATGCCGGGGGAGAGTAATGACAAAATATACCCCTGACACACTTGTAGCCGGGGGAGTAATGACAAAATATATACCCTGGACACATTCGTATGCCGGGGGAGTAATGACAAAATATTTACCCTGGACACACTTCGTACGGCGGAGTAAGACATATATTCCCCTCACACACTTCGTATGCGGGGGAGTAATGACAAAATATATACCCCTCGACACACTTCGTATGCCGGGGGAGTAATGACAAAATATATACCCCTGGACACACTTCGTATGCCGGGGGAGTAATGACAAAATATATACCCCTGGACACACTTCGTATGCCGGGGAGTAATGACAAAATATATACCCCTGGACACACTTCGTATGCCGGGGGAGTAATGACAAAATATATACCCTCGACACACTTCGTATGCGGGGAGTAATGACATTATATACTGACCACTCGTATGCCGGGGAGTAATGATCAAAATATATAACCCCTGACACATCGGTATGCGGGGAGTAATGACCCCAAATATATACCCCTGGACACACTTCGTATGCCGGGGATAATGCAAAATATATACCCTGACACACTTGATGCCGGATAATGACCCCAAATATACTGGACACACTTGTATGCCGGGGAGTAATGAAAAATATATACCCCTGACACACTTCGTTATGCCGGGGAGTAATGACAAAATATATACCCCTCGACACACTTCGTATGCCGGGGGAGTAATGACAAAATATATACCCCTCGACACACTTCGTATGCCGGGGAGTAATGACAAAATATATACCCCTCGACACACTTCGTATGCCGGGGAGTAATGACAAAATATATACCCCTCGACACACTTCGTATGCCGGGGGAGTAATGACAAAATATATACCCCTCGACACACTTCGTATGCCGGGGTAAGAAAAATATATACCCCTCCACACACTTGTATGCCTGTATGCAAAATATATACCCCTCGACACACTTCGTATGCGGGGGAGTAATGACAAAAATATATACCCCTCACACACTTCGTATGCAGTAGTAATGACAAAATATATACCCCTCACACACTTCGTATGCCGGGGGAGTAATGACAAAATATATACCCCCACTCGACAGCTGTAATGACAAAATTATACTCGACACTTCGATGCCGGGGGAGTAATGACAAAATATATATCCCCTGGCAAAACTCACACTTGTATGCGGGGGTGTAATGACAAAATATATACCCCTCCACACTTGTATGCCGGGGAGTAATGACAAAATATATACCCCTCCGACACACTTCGTATGCCGGGGGAGTAATGACAAAATATATACCCTCCACACTTCGTTATCGCCGGGGGAAATGACATATACCCCTTCACACACTTCGTATGCCGGGGGAGTAAGTATGACAAAATGATATACCCCAAAATCACACACTTGTTGCGTATGACAAAATATATCCCCTAACACACTTGATGTAGTAATGACAAAATATATACCCCTCGACACACTTCGTATGCCGGGGAGTAATGACAAAATATATACCCCTGGACACTTCGATATGCGGGGAGTAATGACATATACCCTTCGACACTTCGTATGCCGGGGGAGTAATGACAAATATACCCCTCGACTCGTATGCCGGGGGGAGTAATGACATATACCCTGGACTTCGTATGCCGGGGAGTAATGACAAAATATATACCCCTGGACACACTTCGTATGCGGGGAGTAATGACAAAAATATATACCCTCGACACACTTCGTATGCCGGGGGGATTAATGACAAAATATACCCTCGACACATTCGTATGCCGGGGAGTAAGACAAAATATATACCACACTGGACACATTCGTATGCGGGGGAGTAATGACAAAATATATACCCCTCGACACATTCTTATTGCGAGTATGACAAAAATATACCCCTGGACACACTTGTAATGCGGGGAGTAATGACAAAATATATACCCCTCGACACTTCGTATGCCGGAGGAGTAATGACAAAATATATCCCTGGACACATTCGTATGCCGGGGAGTAGTAATGACAAAATATATACCCCTCGACACACTTCGTATGCCAGTAATGACAAAATATATACTCGTACACACTTCGTATGCCGGGGGAGTAATGACAAAATATATACCCTCGACACACTTGTATTGCCGGGGAGTAATGACAAAATATATACCCCTCGACACACTTCGTATGAGAGTAATGACAAAATATACCCCTCCTCACATTCGTATGCGGGGATTATGACAAAATATACCCCTCGACACACTTCGTATGCCGGGGGAGTAATGACAAAATATATACCCCTCCACACACCTTCGTATGCCGGGGGAGTAATGACAAAATAATATTACCCCTCCACACTTCGTATGCGGGGGAGTAATGACAAAATATATACCCCTCGACACACTTCGTATGCCGGGGGAGTAATGACAAAATATATACCCCTCGACACACTTCGTATGCCGGGGGAGTAATGACAAAATATATACCCCGCCACACACTTCGTATGCCCCGGGGATAATGCATATATCTCGACACACTTCGTATGCCGGGGGAGTAATGACAAAATATATACCCCTCCACACACTTCGTATGCCGGGGGAGTAATGACAAAATATATACCCCTCGACACACTTCGTATGCCGGGGGAGTAATGACAAAATATATACCCCTCCACACACTTCGTATGCCGGGGGAGTAATGACAAAATATATACCCCTCCACACACTTCGTATGCCGGGGAGTAATGACAAAATATATACCCCTCGACACACTTCGTATGCCGGGGGAGTAATGACAAAATATACCCCTCCACACTTCGTATGCCGGGGGAGTAATGACAAAATATATACCCCTCCACACACTTCGTATGCCGGGGAGTAATGACAAAATATATACCCCTCCACACACTTCGTATGCCGGGGGAGTAATGACAAAATATATACCCCTCCACACACTTCGTATGCCGGGGGAGTAATGACAAAATATATACCCCTCCACACACTTCGTATGCAGGGGAGTAATGACAAATCCCCTCCACCTTCTAGCCGGGGGGAGTAATGACAAAATATACCCCTCCACACACTTCGATATGCCGGGGGAGTAATGACAAAATATATACCCTCCACACATTCGTATGCCGGGGGAGTAATAACGACAAAATATATACCCCTCGACACACTTCGTATGCGGGGAGTAATGACAAAATATATACCCCACATTCGTACGGGGAGTAATGACATAATACCCCTCCACACACTTCGTATGCCGGGGGAGTAATGACAAAATATACCCACACTTGTTGCCGGGGAGTAATGACTATAACCCCTCCACACACTTCGTATGCGTATGTTAATGACAAAATATATACCCCTCCACACACTTCGTATGCCGGGGGAGTAATGACAAAATATATACCCCTCCACACACTTCGTATGCCGGGGGAGTAATGACAAAATATATACCCCTCCACACACTTCGTATGCCGGGGAGTAATGACAAAATATATACCCCTCCACATTCGTATGCGGGGAGTTAATGACAATTATATCTCCACACCTTCGTATGCCGGGGGAGTAATGACAAAATATATACCCCTCCACACACTTCGTATGCCGGGGAGTAATGACAAATATACCCTCCACATTCGTTATGCGGGGAGTAATCACAAAATATAACTTCACACTTCGTATGCCGGGGGAGTAATGACAAATATACCCCTCCACACTTCGTATGCCGGGGGAGTAATGACAAAATATATACCCCTCCACACACTTCGTATGCCGGGGAGTAATGACAAAATATATACCCCTCCACACACTTCGTATGCGTAATGACAAAATATATACCCCTCCTCACTTCGTGTGCCAGTAAGTAATGCAAAATATATACTCCACACCCTTGTGCCGGGGAGTATACAAAAATAATACCTCCACACACTTCGTATGCCGGGGGAGTAATGACAAAATATATACCCTCCACACACTTGTATGCTTAATGACAAAATATATACCCCTCCACACATTGTATGCCGTGGAGTAATGACAAAATATATACCCCTCCACACTTCGTATGCCGGGGAGTAATGACATATATCCCCTCCACACATTCGTATGCCGGAGTAATGACATATACCCTGGACACACTTCGTATGCCGGGGGAGTAATGACAAAATATATACCCCTCGACACACTTCGTATGCCGGGGGAGTAATGACAAAATATATACCCCTCGACACACTTCGTATGCCGGGGGAGTAATGACAAAATAGTAAATAGCTAAGACCCGTTTTTCGCGAAATCGATTACAAAAAAAAGCCCATGCAGAATTGAAAAGAAAGTGAATGGGTTTAACGTCCCATCAACAGCTAAGGTCCTATACAGACGGGACCACAGTTTAAAGACTCATCCGATAGACCAATGGGATGGTGTTAATATACAAATGCATGAAATGCAAACTTCAATTGAATAATGGGAGTACACAAGTACAGTTATTGGTCACAAGTATGCTTCAGAGAATTTCGAAAATGTGTGAACTTCTAACAGCATGCAAGTTTCATTAGTAGAATCTATCTGGTGATACAAACTAATGTCTGAAACTGCCAATACGCTCCAATGTATTTTAGCTGAAACATAAATGTGGCTGTGACTGGAGAAACGGGGCTTACCGGTATGTGTTTTCCGACCAGTGTAGATCCAGATCAGCCTGTGCATGCGCACAGTCTGATCAGGATCTGCACTGGTCGCATTTCCATCAACAAAACACCTGTCATGCTTCTAACAAGCATTATAGATCATCATCAGCTAGGCTAGAGGAGTGTGCTATTGGATCAGCGGCTACATTGGTCACAAATACCAAAAGCCCAAATTCTCCAGTCACAGCCACAATAATGCATTATAATATACACAACACAAACTACGAAACTGCAAGTTGAGCCACTGGCTATCAAAAGGGACATTACAAAACAACAATTGTAGAACCTGATCACTTGAATTTTCGCTCAATCGGATTCAAAGGATATATTTTAGCCAATCATAGCAAGACTATATACTTCAGTGGTTGAATATTAACCCTTAGACCGCTACACACAACAATTGTCGTCTGCTGTTGCTTTTATATCTTACCTTATTTCTCAAGAAAAACATGGTTTGACAGCACTTCAGAATCATGGAAATGATTTGAAAGTGCTGTCAAACCATGTTGTAAATTATTCTAAAATGCTGTCAAAGCATGTTTTTTATGATACAAATGGAAAATAGACTAGATTGGTCAGTAAGCGAGACTTACGGAATAACCCCCCCCCATCCCCCCTCGTGGGCCCAGGTACCCCTAAATATGTAAAAATTTCCAAGTGTGGGCTTGTGACCTTGACTCTGGGCTTAGCAGAGGCGGCACGAACGTGAATGTGAAGCAGATCCGAGCAAGAAAATAGAAGTTATAATCGATTTCTCTGATGTTAAGTTTTGTAAAGAGACTAAGTATGTGATCTTGACCTTGGGATCAGCGGGGATATGTCACAGCATGATAGTAGAGCCTTAGAGGAATGCATGCATGAAATATTAAGAATTTTAGATGAAGTTATAACATATTTCTCTTATGTTAAATTTTGTAAAGAGACCATGCATTTGACCTTGACCTTGGGATCAGCGGGTGTTGGACGGTCATGGATTTGGCACAGCATGGTAGTAGAGCCTTACAGGAATGCATGGGTGTAATATTAAGCATTTTAGATGAAGGAAATAGAAGTTATAACAATATTTCTCTGATGTTAAGTTTTGTAAAGAGACTAAGTATTTGACCTTGACCGTGGGATCAGCGGGGGTTGGACGGTCGTGGATTTGGCACAGCATGGTAGTAGAGCCTTACAGGAATGCATGTATGAAATATTAAGCATTTTAGATGAAGGAAACCCAACTCCAGTATACCCCCCCACAACTCGTTGCGGGGGGGGGGGGTATAAAAATAAACAGCAAACGACAAACAATTAAGATAGCGGTGTAAGGGTTAAACAGTGTATGCACAGATAGCTAGGGTAATCAGTAATTATTCTGGTCACAAATGTATGTTGGTCCCCTTTGTTAACTGGGAGCCCTTAACCCTTAGACCGCTATCTTATTGTTTTTGTCGTCTGCTGTTTATTTCCTATTTTCCATTTTTATCATCAAAAACATGCTTTCACAGCACTTTAAAATAATTTACAACATGCTTTGACAGCACTTCAGAATCATTTCCATTGAAATGATTCTGAAGTGCTGTCAAACCATGTGTTTTTATTGATAAATAAGGCAAGATATAAAAGCAACAGCAGACGACAATTGTTGTGAGTAGCGGTTCTAAGGGTTAACAGAAAACTGAAAGTTCAGCAATATGTACATGATTCTACGAAGAACATTGATCTACAACAAAGGAAGAACATGTACATTATACTAGTAAAACGTTCAAGAATATTATTCATGCAGCAAAGTCAATCCTATGTAAAATAAAAGCAACAACAAACAACAAATATTAAACATCTAGCACATGAATACAAAATCAAACAGGGCTTTGTAGAACACACATGCTTCAATGATAGACAGTTAGGAACAGTTGCACACACAAATTATAGAACACATCATTCTATTAAATCTACCTGATAGTCACTGGAACACAACCTTTATTGAATTCCATTCTACTATGAACTTCACTGCAACAGCAGCATGCACAATCAAATACAAGGGCCCGTTTCACTATACTTTGTACGACTAAAATGTTCGTAAGTGCAAAGTTAATTTCACATTAACAATGTTGTCTTGTAAACGATGATTGAATTAACATTTATTGAGAATGAGGCTGCATATGCAGCCTATGCTTAATAAATGTAAATCCATCAATTGAAATTTCCAGATGATACCTAAATTTGCACTTACGAACATTTTAGTTGTACAAAGTTTAGTGAAACGGCCCCCAGATCCATAACCCTTTACATTTTCTACACATACTACCATGCTTTGTTTGCTGGGATTGTCCAATTGTTGCACATGGTTAAAAAGAAAAATATTTACATTGAGCAGAAGAGTATATGCTGTGACTACTCATTTGAACAGTTTCATAACAGCATGTAGCTTCAACAAGAAAATTTGAAAACAAAACAAGAACTTTCCTAATAAATTACTTTTTCAATTTTATCCCATCTGTAATCAATTGGCTTAAATAAGCCTCTAAAATAGGTTTTTCCTTTTTTTCTGCAAAAAAACCCCAACATATTCTTGAAACTAATCAGATGGCATTTCCCCCCACCTTTATAGTGTTAGAGACTGCAAACAGCATACCAGTTTAAGTTTGTCTACGTCATGTAAAGGGTTATATACGAGACGAGTCGTGTGATTTTTTACCCAAGAAAATGTGCAATTTTAAATATAGATATAGATATGATAGATATTGTCGGTAAATAATATTGAAAGTTGATGAAATGTTCATAGCAAATGCGGAATTCCATTCCGCATTTGCTTTGAACATTTCGTCAACTTTCGACGAAATTTCCTGAAAATATCGCAAATTTTGTAAATCTTCTTCATGAAATGATCGTACATTTTCTTAGGTACAAAATCACATGGCTCATCTCATATCATGGTGTAGTAACAGCTTCATTGCACCACTGTTACAGTTCCCAGCTTACCTTCAGCTGTTTGTCAGAAATAATTAACCGATATTCCACTGGCGTGAACATAATTAACTATGTCGTCCGCAATTTGCAACAAGTAATTTTTTCTGTTAGATCAATTTGGCAAATAATTATCAGGCACCTCTATGTTACATTTGAGAAACAGAAATGAGAAAAATAATTGCTTAACACTTACAATGCTGAATAAAAAAATGTTGTCGCCTGCTGCTTCCTTTTCTATTTGCCTCATCAAAAACATGCTTTGACAGCACTTGAGAATCATTTCCATTGGAAATGATTCTAAAGTGCTGTCCAAACATATTTTTTTAGAAAGAATACAAAATATAAAACAACAGCAGAGGACAAGTTTCATTTTCTGCATTCATAATTTATAATTATGTATACTACTGTTCTGAAGTCACATACAACTTTAGGAAATTGCAAGTGAAATTCTCCACAAATTTGCAATAAAATCGCCTTAGATTTAGCACCCATTTAATAGCAGTCATACACAGACATGGGTCTGCAGTGAGGAAATGAAGAAAATGAATGCATGGGGTTTAATTAATGTCTCAGCAACAGCTATACGGTACAGGCCCACAATGGAGTCTCATCTGACAGACCAGTGTGATGGAAATACTATGAAAGTATTTTGCTTGCCCTATGGTAGGTTTTGAACTCTCAGTGAAGTCCTGTATTATTCTACCCCGGAGCCACAGCCCATCCTGATGAAATGAAGAAGTAACATGCCTGTTAATTTAGGAAATTACAACTGAAATTCTCCATAAATATATGGTTAACTGTATTGTAATTTTGAAATTTGCGGTGTACATGTATATCAGAAAATGATAGGTCGGAAAATCTGTTTAATGTCGACGAGCTAGCGGAGCCATTAAACATGTTTTGCAACCTATCATTTTCCGATATACAAATGTACGTCGCAAATTTCAAAATTACAATGCGGTTAACCTATTTCTAATGCACTCCTTTACTACTGGCGTAGGAATACATATTGAAATAATTTGCGACCGTTCATCAACAATGATATACCTGTAATGTATGACCATCAGCCAATCAGATTGCGTGATATTTATAGAGTGCATTAGAATTTGCAATAAATGCACATTAGATTTATCGCCCGTTTACTAGCAGTCATACACAGGCACGGGTATGCAGTCTGCAGTGAGGAAACACTGTGGTAGCTCAATCCACAAGATCCTTATCTGGTGCCAGCTGCTCTTCTAGACCAAAAATATCACTTGGCCCAATCCACTTTTAGTTGACAAGCAGGCGATACTTTGTGACCTATTATTGGCACCAGAATCTGCTTGATATACAGACAATACATCCTTGGACACATGGGAGTTACACTGGAAATTCTGCAGTATTTTATTAACATTTAACTAGACATTATGTTTTGTAAAACATGGATATGAACCCTTGCATACTTGACTGTAAACAAATGTTTCACACTTGAGATGTGATGGTTAAAAAGGTCAAGGTCGTGTTAATGATCACGTACGAGTGTGTCGCATTGTCCAAACGTATGACGTGTGTGAATGTTAATGAAATCAATACAACAATATTGAAGTTATGTCATGATGGCGAACCTCTTGCAATCATTTCGATATAAATGACAAACCACAGACGGACGGACTAACGGACGGACTGATCGAACCTCAAGAGCAAAGCTAATACATGTACCTGATTACAATGCAGTGATGCACAGGCAGATATGGGCCAGCACCAAAGCCAAACATGCTGCAATATTAAAATTCTGACTCATTACGGTTGGCATTCGTGAATCCATTTTTTGCCATTTCTTCACCACTGCCAAGGTTGCTGAATCTCCCAATCTGTAGTTTCAGCTACACGGCTGCCTGAGCTAATCTTGCCAATATTTGTCAATGTCTTTATTGCAAAATACTTGAATATTGTTCTTGAAAGAAAGCAGCTTGATTGGCTGTGCCCGAGCTGTGCTACAGCTCATGCACAGCCAATCAAACTGCTTGATTGCGAGTTGATGTTGCTAAATGATGGTAGACACGTCAACATCTTGGCAAGATTAACGCAGGCTACAGGTCAGGCACAGCCAATCAAACTGCTCGATTGCGAGTTGATATTGCCAAAAGATGGTTAGAAGTGTCGACATCCCGGCAAAATTAACGCAGGCTACAGCTCAGGCACAGCCAATCAAACTGCTTGATTGAGAGTTGATATTGCCAAAAGATGGTTAGGAATGTCAACATCCCGGCAAAATTAACGCAGGCTACAGCTCAGGCACAGCCAATCAAACTGCTTGATTGAGTGTTGATATTACCAAAAGATGGTTAGAAACGTCAACATCTTGGCAATATTAACGCAGGCTACAGCTCAGGCACAGCCAATCAAACTGCTTGATTGCGAGTTGATATTGCCAATAGATGGTTAGAAACGTCAACATCTTGGCAAGATTAACGCAGGCTACAGCTCAGGCACAGCCAATCAAACTGCTTGATTGCGAGTTGATATTGCCAATAGATGGCTAGAAACGTCAACATCTTGGCAAAATTAACGCAGGCTACAGCTCAGGCACAGCCAATCAAACTGCTTGATTGCGAGTTGATATAGCCAATAGATGGTTAGAAACGTCAACATCTTGGCAAAATTAACGCAGGCTACAGCTCAGGCACAGCCAATCAAACTGCTTGATTGCGAGTTGATATTGCCAATAGATGGTTAGAAACGTCAACATCTTGGCAATATTTACGCAGGCGGTGGTTGCTTGATTGCGAGTTGATATTGCCAATAGATGGTTAGAAACGTCAACATCTTGGCAATATTACGCAGGCGGTGGTGTTAAGTTCTTCTTACACTGAAATCATTGGATCATAATCTCTAGCTATTTATTTGTTTATCATACCAACGAAAATAAGAATACCTCCGCAACATGAAAATAAACATTCTATAGTGTTTTGCTTTTGTTTTGATCCATCTTTTGGACAGAAATATCTTAGGATTATCAGATTTCTGTTAGGGTACATTATTTCAATTTACTATGGCAACAGACTTTGAACTTTATGAATTTGTCTGCTGTTTATTTTCCATTTTCTCAACAAACATGTTTTGACAGCACTCATGTGCAGTCAAAACATGATTTTTCTCAAAAATAAATAAGTTAAAAGTGAAAAACATATGACAACAACTTGATTCCCTTTTGAGTTTTAAATGTAATTTTTACTGGACAAATTGTGCTGATGCCCTTAACAACGAGCATAGACCCAGATCAGCCTGCACATGGATGATCTGTGCAGTCTGCTCAGGGTCTGCACTGTTCGCACATTAATATTTAAAAAAAGCTGTAATTCTTCCAACAGTATAAACTCTTTCAACACTAGAGACCTCTTTCCTAATATTTGCAAACAGTGTAGATCATGATGAGACGGCTCGGAACGAGCCGTCTCATCAGGATCTGCACCATTTGTGGATATGTTTTTAATTTTTACAAAATGACCCCCTTTTCTGTGTTGTGGAACAGTCTCAAACATAACATAAAATATTCCATATCAGCTATTTAGGGATGAAAGGGTGCTAGGCTGCAGGTCTGTATGGATGGGTGGCACGACTCCAATGTAGCCCCAGCCATTACCCACTGTGGGAGGAGGGGAAATTGGGGCATCAACACATCACCATGTAACTATTTGATATAAAACCACCATGAACATATCAACGTTATCGGCATGGTTTCGTATCCCACCTGGTGCATACATCATTCATTTACACTGGTATGCCTTAGTGATTGCCACAGTGAAGCTTCAGACTATCTCCAAACAGTGTTGTATTTTGATCATGGTCTACAGTACTGGTAGTTGGTCTATAACACAATGTATATACTGTGCTCCAGAGGCTTGCATCTTTTCACTGTTCTATGGTTTTTATCACCCTATGCAACACATGCTAGACACATGAATATTCATGTTCCTACACCCTATGCAAACCTGATGTTGGGCACATGAATATTCATGTCTGTAGTATCATGCACAGGTTGAAGTAACGGACCGAGGTCTATAAATACATTAAATATGCCTAAAAGCATGAATAAATGAAGAAAAAAATAAGCTAAAAACATTTTGTTTACTCCCTCCATATACTCCATCTGTAATAGATGGAGTATATAGAGGAAGTAAACTAAAAATGTTTAGCTTATTTGTTTTCTTCATTTATTCATGCTTTTAGGCATATTTAATGTATTTATAGACCTCGGTCCGTTACTTCAACCTGTGGTATCATGCTGCAAAGACAACCATTATCCTGGTTAACATTTTGCAACCCGATACTAGAAACACAAATAGTCATGTTTCAAGTATCGACCTGCATTGGATGTATATGAATAATTATCCACAGTTTCAAAGGTACATTTACCATTCGTATCTAACGAATGGTAAATGTACCTTTGAAACTGTGGATAATTATTCATTTTCATATATAAAATAAGGAAGAACATATATACAGAAAACAAGAAATAAGTGATCAAAACATTTTATTCATCATACAAACATGAAAGAGAAACAATGTCTAACAATTAACATTTTTTACAGTCAATTAAGACAGAAAACAAAAATACCTCTGCCCTAATTTAATTATAACACCAATTCCATGCCACCACTAAATGATGTCACCAGAAATGTTATTAGAAATAAATATGTGGTTTGAGGATTTCATTTGCTTATTGAAGTTGGTAGTGGTAGAAGAGGTTCAACTCCATGAGAGAGTTATCCCTCTTAATTCCACTAACCCCTTTAATTATGTGACATACATAGAGGCATTGCAAAATGAATGTTTTGAAAATAAATCTTAACTTTAAGAACTGATATGGAGCATGCGTGAATGCCGGCGGTTAGGCTCAGAATAACGCGTGTCTCATCGCCAAAGCCCCACGCTAGAGGCCAGGCGCTGATTGGTCAGAGATCGATAAACAATGTTCACGATTGGTCAAAGTGAAGAACCATAAACCGAGTGCCACCACAAACCCTGCACTTTAAACTCATTGGACAGTCACTGCTAGGGACTCGTGCAGCGATAGGGCGAGATTATTAATATCAGAGCGTACCTGTAGATTATTTCACAAAAATTGCAAAGCATACTTATCTAGAAAAGGGCACTTTGAGGGAGTAATCTATTATTGTTCCCGAAATGCATTATTTCATATAGAACTAATGACTGCATATATTTGATGATTAAAAGTATGCAGAATTATTATACTGAATTTATTACATTATCACAGTCAAAATGGCTGTGATGATGTAATAAATTCAGTATAACAAATAATAATAAATTTATCCTTAAATTGAAAATTTCTCCCTCAAAGTGTACTTAGCAAGATAAGTATACTTTGCAATTTCAGTGAAATTGGCTGCTGATGTTGATTAATCAAGTCTGTCGTGTTCTCGCGAGAGTAATGGGGAATGTGTGACCCGGAAGTTTAAAGATGGTGGCGACTAGGCAACAAATATGAAAACATTTAGGATAATCATCAAAAGGTATGTATGCTTCCATTTAAAACTAGATCAACCTGCAGTTAATCTGTATAAGAGAAACACTATTTACAACTCAATCAATACGAAAACTTTACAAAACTATTTCTAATAGTATTTCTGGTGACATATTCGTTGTTCAGAAAATATCAACATTTTTAATTATGTCTTCCAAATATTAGCTCAGACTCAACCAATCAAGTGAGTGAGTGAGTGAATAGGGTTTAACGTCCGCTTTTCTGACATAGAGGTACAAGCCTCAGGGAGTCTACACGCAGACGGGTCAACGGGGTCGAGTCCCATATCCACCTGTCCAAGGGGGGTAAATCCCAACTTCAGAACTCAATATTTACAATCAAAATATATATTCAGTCCTGAAATTAGAACAACCTGATCTGGTGCCAGGCCCTCGCCACACCAGCATCATTTATCCCATCCCCTAAAAGTAATAGGATTAGCGCTAATCTTACTTTTATATATGGGGCATAGCCCGACTCAACTCTCACATACAAGAAAGCCAAAAATGTACATGAGGGCCAAATCCGGTATAGTGGGTTCCGGAAAGTATGAACCCAATCGTTAAGCCAGTTTAGTCGCCTTTTACGACAAGCAATGGCTACTGCAGCACTATTCTCAGGATCAGTTGATCCCGCCCCGGTGCCTGCACGGGGCTCAACCAATCAAACAGCTTGATTTCATGTATATAATTTAATTTGATCATATGCTCAATGTGTGTGTCAATACAATTGTTCTGAATCTTTAATTGATATAGTGAATGGGGATTATTCATGCACATTCAACAGCATGGTTATATGAGGTTGTGACTGGAGACATGGGGCTTATGGGATTTGTGACCACTGTAGCTCCTGATCAAATAACACATTAGTAGCCTGATACCAATCCACATGTATATTATTTGTTAAAAGCATGATGAGTGTTTCTTTGACGGAATGGCGAACAGTGCAGATCCTGATCAGACTGTGCGGATGCACAGTCTGATCTGGATCTACACTGGTCGCTAAAGCCATAAGCCCCATTTCTCAAGTCACAACTCCTATACATTATACAAGCAATCTCTATGACGCTTAAAATTCGGAGTTTTTTTATTAGATGAGGCTTGCACTTTACTCAAGCTCAGCCAATGAAAATGTCTACTTTCAAGTGCCAGTTTCGAGAATGTGCTCACACCTTTCATAATCATATAGGAATCAAGAAACAAATAAAATGACCTTGACCTTGGGTGGTCGGACATGGGTCATACGCAAAACAAAGCACCATCCATAGACACACACTGTGGACAAATATTATCAAAATCTGGGAAGCGGTTCATAGCTTAAGTTATTGAATAAACACGATGTCAAGGTGGTTCAGTGAGTGGTCACAACATAATTATACGAGGGGGTACAAGAAAGTTTGAGAACTAATTTCTTCTCATGAAAACTACAGTTAAGCCACACATGAAAACTACCGTAGTATATACACACAACAGTTTATTGGTAACACGTTGGATCACCTCGATGGCGTCGTTACGCTTGTGATGTCACAACAGCTATGACGTCACGTATAACACATTTTGTCAGAATGTTGTAAAAATGTTGTTATTCACATTACAAAAATGGATGATATTTCGAAAACTGCCGTATCGCTTTGTAACTACAAGTGGGTCAAAACAGCATGTGCCATCCTTAACATAATTTGCCCAATCAACCGAACCATATCATAGAAAATATATCTTATACACTGATTCTCAAATGTGACCAAACAAAATACATCCATGAAATAGTAATTGTATCGCATGTACAAATTTGTTGTCATTTTTTCTATTAATCACAATAATTTGCAGCTAAAGCTAGCAGAAATTACATGAAATGCTATCAAATTATTAATAACCCATTCAGGGCTGAATATAGTATTTTTATTGTAAATATTCACTTCTGATTTTGAGATTTTCCCCCCATTTGTATATGTACAATGTACGAACATGTACATGTACTTGCACAGGTAATATATGGGATTTAGTACTAAACCCATTGACCCGGCCTTAATTATGACCGTAGCTGTTGATAGGCCATTAAACCCCAATAAACAACCAAACAAATACATTATGAAAAAAATAACTCGAAAATCGTTTTAATAATTAATAGCGATGAAATCAGCAAAATAGTATTTTGTACAAACCGTCCTGAAATGACGTTACATGACTGTGCATAGTAATGACTTTGTGCATAGTAATGACTTTGTGCATAGTAATGACTGTGCATAGTAATACATGTACATGTACTACAACAAACCCCGACACACACAGAGCTGTAGTGAAGATGCGTAATTTGACCAAATATTCGAGGTATTTTTCTCAGTTCTTCACCAAAAATGGCAAGTTGGGAGTTCTTTAGAATCGTCTCAATGAGACGATTCTAAAGCACTCCCAACTTGCCATTTTTGGTGAAGGAATAACAAAATTCCCCCAAAAGTGGTTAAAATTACGCACCTTTACTGGAGCTCAGCACACTGATGCTATTCTATGTATTTGCTGATTTTGATGAGAATGGAAGCAGTCTCAGTTATCTATATATAGACTTATTTCTCCAATTTTCTGGTATCCCCTCGTACTTTCATTCAGAAATAAAGAAAATAGAACAAAAAATATTTTCAAAATTGTAAAACACCTAAAATATATTGCGAATGCGTGTTTTTTCTCTCTAAAATATATGAAAATTACTTGCAAATGTGCAGATCGTGAAGAGACGGCTCATACTCGTTATGAGCCGGCTCATCTGGATCTACACTGTTTGCGAACACTGCTAGAGGTCTGTAGGGTTGAAAAGGTTAAGATCATTGGAAGTACAAACCTGGAACGTGTCAAATAGACAAACATACACCTATGACATGCTTCTGTTTATTATCGTGGTGGGAAATAATCATCCCCATTCAAGTGTAGGCTGACCAGTTTGTTTTTTCAGGCAGTAAGAAAGTGGTTCGGGGCACTGTACTTTAAACATATAATCAATTACGGTGCCATTAATGCTGTTTACATCAACAATCACTTAACCAATTAGTCTGTTACGCATTTACAAAATGTACATTGTGCAATGCTCTCCTGTAAAAAATATGTGCAATGCTCTCACGTAAAAAATTCTAAATATTTAGTTGCATTGTCGCTATGGCTGTACACTGTATCCTACCACAAATATGGGAAAACAGGGACGAACCCTTCCAAGGAATTATATTTAATCAAATGCATCATAGACGTACACATATGATGGTTATAATGTCATACTAATGTACATTGAAATGTAATTGTCATTTATCCACAAAAGGACCATTCATTTTAAATTATTTTCAGTAATTACTGGATGTAAATCACATAATAATATTATATGTGTATTTAAAGCCAATTGTCTTATAGCTCAGCCAATCAAATGCTTAATTTTAGTACACACTTAAAATATGCACAGAACGTTTTATAATCAGTTTACTACACAAAATTATCAAATACTGTATTTCCACAAATTTAAATCTCATTGAGTGAATTGTGATTTAACATCCATTTACGTGTCACAGACGGGTTAAGAAATAGAAGGTGCAATGGTTCAATGTCCCAGCAACAGCCAAGGTCAAATTAGAAATGGGGACATGTGAAGACAGGTCCGTAGCACGAGTGGAAGACTAGGACCTGTGACACACAAAAAATGCCTATTAACCCTTAGCCTGCTGAATGAATTGTTGTCGTCTGCTGTTTATGTTTTATTTTCTCGTCAAAAACATGGTTTGACAGCATTTTAGAATCATTTCCAATGGAAATGATTCTAAAGTGTTATCAAACCATGTTTTTATTGAGAAACAGGGCAAAATATAAAGCAACAGCAGACAACAGTTTTCGCGATCAGCAGGCTAAGGGTTAACCCTTAGACCGCTGTCTTAATTTTTTTGTCGTCTGCTGTTTATTTTCTAATTTCCATTTTTATCATTAAAAACATGCTTCGACAGCACTTAGAATCATTTCCATTGGAAATGATTCTGAAGTGTTGTCAAAACATGTTTTTATTGAGAAATAAGGCAAGTTTAAAAGCAACAGCAGACGACAATTGTTGTGAGTAGCGGTCTAAGGGTTTAAAAAAATCCATTACCCCACCCACTTGGTCTCGTACAGTAATATGTTCTATTGAAGTAGAGCATTTAGATTTGAAAATACAGTGCCGAGTGCAATGATCGACAGATGGAAAACAAATACCTTGCCTACCATTACAGCAGGTGTTAGTAATGGTAATTAAATTACGCTCGCTTAAGTAAGTTTACACATTATTCCAATAACTTAATTACTTGCACGTATTTGACACGCCGTGGTAACAGTGGGACTTATTGAGTTTGAGAAAAGTATAGCCCTGATCAGACTGTGCGGAATCCTGCGGAATCCGCACAGTCTGATTAGGGCTATGCTGTTCACTTTATGTAGAGTACAGGATACATTATTGATATATTTAACAAAAACAGTAGGTCCATATCATTGTATGAGTGTGCTGGTTGATTTAGATTTGCACTGGTTAAACGTGCAATATGCCCCATTTTGTTATACCGAGTCGCATGTTTTGCTTCTTCGGTTGTCGATAAAAGTGGAATTAACAAAAAATTGAAGTCGGGTATTTACTGATTATGAAAGATAAACATTCTATATTGATCAATATCCCGAACATTCCTTCACTGAAACAACAATATCCTGATATGGTGCCAGGTTTCCTTGCCACACAAGAACACTGGCTCCTAGGTCTGAATCGCGGCATAACCCACCAAAATGTTTACTTATTTATAAAAGATGGCTATTAAACTTTGTATGAAAGTGTTGTTGAGCACCAGCAAATATGCAACAAGTTTACATTTGAAAAGATAATTTCTGGTGTTTCTATATACAAGTATTCCAATAGCCCATCGAAGTGTAAGGCTACATTTTTTGTTGATCATTTTGATTATTTCAGCATAAATGTATGTTGTAACCACTGATTTGAACCACCTCTCTCACTCAATCTCCTCTCTCTCTCACTCAATCTCCTCTCTCTCTCACTCAATCTCCTCTCTCTCATCAATCTCTCTCTCTCACTCAATCTCTCTCTCTCACTCAATCTCCTCTCTCTCTCACTCAATCTCCTCTCTCTCTCACTCAATCTCCTCTCTCTCACTCAATCTCCTCTCTCTCTCACTCAATCTCCTCTTCTCTCTCACTCAATCTCCTCTCTCTCTCATTCAATCTCTTCTCTCTCTCACTCAATCTCCTCTTCTCTTTCTCACTCAATCTCCTCTCTCTCTCACTCAATCTCCTCTCTCTCTCACTCAATCTCCTCTCTCTCTCACTCAATCTCTTCTCTCTCTCACTCCATGAAACAAGCATGGTCACAGATGTAACAGACATGACAAATGAAACATACATGATCATATGAACCATGTATGTGATCACGGTTGGTTGTTAATTCTTCCATTACATTGTAAACACCAGGGGCCCGTTTCACTAAACTTTGTACGACTAAAATGTTTGTAAGAGCAAATTTAGTATCGTCTGTAAATTTCAATTGATGGATTTACATTTATTGAGCATAGGCTGCATATGCAGCCTATGCTCAATAAATGTAAATCCAACAATTGTTTACAAGAAAACATTGTTAATGTGCAATTTACAGACGACTATCATAATTTTGTACTTACGAACATTTTAGTCGTACGAAGTTTAGTGAAACGGGCCCCGAGTGTCACAAAATATATTCTCCCACCCCCCAAATATACCACATTCCCTTGGACATATTTGCCAAAGAATCTTCCCTCTGCTAATATTGTTAGTAATATGGATAAACCTGAAGGTTTTGTCCCTTGTGTGGTGGACAGGCTACAATGATTGGCCGGTAAGGGTTACCAGAATAAAACTGGTGGGATAAAATATTCATTCTTTCACATGGGGGCAGAGGGGTGGGTACTGGTGGTAATATATTTTGTGAAACATGTCTGCCATTTACAGAATTTATTCACTTTTTTTCAAAACTATTATCGTCAACTGGATGGCCGCGGCCCTCATGTCGCAGCCCTCATGTCGCCGCCCTCATGTCGCCGCCCGCATGTCTCGCCCACCGAGGCTTTGACAGTATACCGAAAAACATTAACCAAAAACTTTAACCTCGGACGCAAGCGGGCAAGCGGGCGCGACAAAAACAGTAGAAGTAGCAGATCCATGCTAACTCATAACGACCATGAAATTTGATGAAAGAAGTGCAACAAAAGTGCAACAAACATGATCACAAATGACACAAATATGGCACAAACAGAAGACATGTGACAGTAAGAAGAGTGCGTTTCGAATATTATTACTTTTTAGTTACAACTAAAAAATAATAATATTCAAAACCAATTATACTTTTAAAAGTTTATCGAACCACATACCGGACACATATCATACCTCTCTGTGTATTTGGGTTTCAATGTCATCATGCGTGTTTGTGATCACAAAACACAGGAACATGTATTGGAGTGGTCAGTATACCTGAATAGCATTGAAATCTCTCCAAACCGGACACCCATGACATCTCCCAGGCTGTCCGATTTGGAGAGGTTCCATTGTACATAATCATAGTTCTACCCTAGCCATATGAGCCACCAACCACGAGTTAACATATGAAATTTATAAGCAAGAATCAAATGGTAATATATATATACTACATATATATACTACATACCGATATCTGTATTTGCACCATGCCCAACAATGTACACACGTGCGTTGCGGTAACAAATTGTACATCCAAGTAAATTGTATACAATAATCACAGAACACACAAATATCTCCACAAATTCAAAAATATCAGTTTCTGAAATGAATAGCATTTACAGCAACTGCAGTGAAACCTCTCTAAAGTGAACACCAAGATAACGTCAGTGATCTTATTGTTGGTGGGTTTCTTTGTCATATATCTTAGATGATAATGTATATTCATGATTGCAAAGCAACCAAATACATACCAGAATGGTAAAATGCCTGATTTCTGATTTACAGTGGAACATCTCTAAACCGGACACCCTGGGGACCTCCCAGGGTGTCCGGTTTAGAGAGGTTCCACTGTATAACTATCCTTTTTTCACAAGTACTTCTGTATCCAATTCCCCAATAAAACATACAAAGATAAACATAGTGTGGCTGGAAGAAATTTCATTCTTGCCCGATAAATAATGGGCTTTCCAACTTCTTGGATTTGTATTATTGGGGGACGCCACCTCACGTGTCTGATGAATACTGCGATTAGCGCAGTATGCTTGCAGATTTTATATGGTTTAAAATAGTGGCATTCTAGTTTTGGGTAATATTATATTTTTGAATTGAGTGTTTGAACAGACTGCCATATGCACTGTATACATGTAGCACAAAGTACAAACAAAAATACATTGCAACATGCCCACATTATAAGGTTATAACCCTTAGAATGCGGGAACCGCAAATAGTCGTCTGCTGATAATTCATATTTTGTCTTTTCTCTCAGTAAAAACATGGTTTGGCAGCATTTTAGAATCATTTCCATTGGAAATGATTCTAAAGTGCTGCCAAACAAAGTTTTTGATGAGAAAACAGGAAAAATAAAAAATATTCAGCAAACGACACAAATTAATTCAGCATTGTAAGGGTTAATGTAACAAACTCTTAACAGGCAAAATTGTAAGATGATATTGTAAAAGTTTTTTCAGTTAAAATTGAATGCATATAAATACAAGACAAAATATACACATAGAAACAATGCAAGATTAAGCTTTGGCCACCAAATAATGTTGAAATGGAAAATATATGGCAGCGTAGAATTTGGTGACCTGGTAACTGAACCTCATTATGAGGGACCTTCAAAAAGTTCTGATATGGCGACTGTACTTAATTGTCAAATGCTCATAGTCATATATCCATCTTGAATATTTTAGTGTGATGTCCAAATTATAGATTGTGTGTGACTCAGACATACAGATCTCATATACATAATTGGTTATTGAAACAGCTCAGTTGTGACTATGTGGCGCAATTATGATGCGACATCCTCACATCACTGACACACAGTATAATTGACAGAGCAAGCATCTTTACAGGGGTTCCCCAAAACAAAGTGTGTCTGAAAATTAATTGTTATTATGGTAGTTATACACATATTTCACACACGCCCCTCCAGGGCTGTAGCGGCCAACACGGCAGCACGGCGCTGCCGTGGCATTATTTTGGCCTTTTTTTTTTTCCCCGTCAGCTTCATGCGTTGAACATCCAATAACAACGCAATAAGCATGCTACGACATTTGTAAACGGTGGCCAAAATTTAAATGTAAGCATAATCCATGCTCCGACGGTGACTTTAGAATGTAGGAAATGCGATTTTTAGGGTCTAAGTGGAAATTTTCCCGCTAAAAAGGCTGCTGTGGCATTATTTTACACACCACTACGGGCCTGCCCTCGCATCAGAAATAATGAATACAATAATCAGATTAACAGGTCACCAAATCCCACTATAACAACATGACTTATTTACATATGAATCATGATAACAATAATGAAACAAAATGAAATTGACAATACCGTAATAACCATAAATATTTGGACACCGTTTATTTGGGGTAAAACATAAAATATATGGTTTCCCTACAACCATGAGTGTTCCAATAGTTAGGGTTAATATGCCAGTACTGGTTTAATCACAATAACAAGGTATTTGGACGCAATTTGCTTTGTGAAACCCCTATTTAATAGGGGTTTCTCAAAGCAAATTGTGTCCGAATATATAGGGTTATTACGGTAATACCATTTGGTGTTGAAGTGAACAAGCTAAAGCTTAATTAACCCTTACAATGGTGAATTAATTATTGTCGTCTACTGTTTATTTTTCTCATCAAAAACATGATTTAACTGCACTTTAGAATCATTTCCATTGGAAATGATTCTAAAATGCTGCCAAACCATGTTGTTTACTGAGTAAGCAGGTGAAATATGAAAACATCAGCAGCTGACAAAATTCGATTCACGCATTCTAAGGATTAAGACTTAAAAAAGACAATTACTGGCTCGATATCCCATTATGTAAATTGCTGTGGCAGAATATCATGTTATAGTGTGTTAAATATCAGGTTTGTTGAAATAATCCACAATATCACAACATGTTGATGTAACGAGATAACTAAAATGTGACCATAACTTGTTATTACATATATATTATAACATTTTAACAAGTGATAATATGATGAGGGCTGTTAAAAAATTAATGCAATATTGGTTAGCAAGGAAACTGTATTTCATGTTTTCAATCTATCTTACCAGAAGAGAATGTTTGTTTCATTATTTATTTAATGGTATTTAACACTCTGTCAACAGTTAAGGAAATGTTAGGACGGGTTAACAGGGTCGATTCCCATATTTCACCTGTTGTGATGGGGTGGGGGCAAAATCATAAACTGAATATTTACAGAAAAAAGTATATATACAGCTGATATATACCTGCTTATCTTGATATATGTCCGAGGTCCAGCCCGAACTCCATATATAGATCATGTAATTTACTCCCGATAAATCAATAAACGAAACGTAGATATATCTGTTTAGTCGAGGTGGAAATCGAGTCCCGATAGTAGGTTTCCTTCTCATTTGTATTCTGATAAGTCAATGTGAAAAATAAGCGTCCGGCACCATGGCACCAAGTCTGATTCAGCGAGATATCTTAGGTAAATGTTCACACATTTATAGAATATAAACACGCTGCCGCTAAAATGTGCAAAAAGTTGCACAAACATGTTAAAGGATCAATGTGACATTGAATCAACATAAAAAAGAAGAAAACAAAAACGGTGTGGCAATCAAGTCAATTGAAATTGACATTTCTTAATGCTGAATTAACATTTGTGCCAGTTAGATCATGGTTCAACTGCATTTACGACGAGATAATCCACAAGCTTTAGCTTTGACCCCTAGCTGATTCCCCAGGCCCACCCATTTTTAATCGATGGGTCACCATGTTTACAAATCTGAAAGGGCATTAACTGTCGATCCTTTCTGTCAAGTTTGGTTGAAATCTGACTGCCGGTTCACGAGAAAAATACTTTTTAATAATTTGACCTACTTTTCTACGGCGACCATCTTGGATTCAGCAATGACCTCCAAATTTACAAATCTGATATGCCCCACTCATAGATCATCCCTGTAAAGTTTTACCAACATCGGCCAAGCAGTTCACAAGAAGAAGACGTTTGAAATCTCTAATTAAAGGATGACCGCTTGACCTTTCCGCAGCCATCTTGGATCCAATTTCGACAAAACATGCTCCAGAGTGATTGCCTTGTGGACACCTTCGATTTGATATACGACATGACCATATCCGGTCAAATGTGAAATTTGACCCTTACTTGACCCCTCCGGCCCCACCCATTTTTGACCCTGGGACCACCATTTTAACAAATCTGAAACAGCATTGACTATCAATCATCCCTACCAAGTTTCGTTGAAATCGTTCAGGTGGTTCGTGAGAATAATTTTTTTTAAAAATTTGACTTACTTTTTGACGGTGGCCATCTTGGATTATGCGACGACCTCCATTTAACAAATCTGATGTGCCCCCTCACATATATAATCTCTATGAAGTTTGACCAGCATTAGCCCAGTGGTTCGCAAGCTTTACATGATTTGACTGGGGCCAAATTTGTTTGTAGCTGACGAGTTTGGGGACGAAATGCGTATCTTGCATTTTACGATTGAATAATAACATCATCAGAAGAGACGGCAAGCATTGACATTCAGATGTAGTAACTATTATTCATTGATGTGTATTGGGTAGGAATATGTGTTGCAAAACAAAAGTTGCATACTCGTTTTTGCGACCAGTGCAAACCCAGATCAGTCTGTGCAACCATACAGACTGGTCTCCATGGGTCTGCACAGTTCGCCATTCCATCAAACAAATGCCTGTCATGTTTCAAACAAGCAATATATATCATTATCAGGCTACAGGAGTGTGCTAGTTGATCACAAATCCCACATGCCACATTTCTCCAGTCACAGCCACATATAAAGATATTTCACCGAGCAAAAGATCAATTACAAACACACCTCCAACAGAGCTCCAGATAAGCTTCGTGTCTAAAGCGTACTATACCCCCTGATTTCAAAATCATTGTGTATTTTACTTATTGATTTTCTTCATTACTAAATAGGGAACAAATGACAACAAATATAACAAATTTAAACATCCACTTATTTGCAGCTCAACTAAGTGAATTTTCAACTTTATGACAGTATTTTCAATACTCAATTTGAAAATCAATGTGTATTTTCGCATTTTGATAATCAATGCGTATTCAGCTAAAATAACTGCGTAAAATACACCAATACGCACCTTATCTGCAGCTCTGCCTCTAATGCCGACCTCTGACAGATGGCAATGGCAATATTATATATCGACACTAAAGATGGCGATGAAAAATGACATAATGAGCACTATATAATCAAAATATCACAGAATATTCAATAACAACAGAGAGAATTCACACAACAAGTAGCCGTATATATCTACCTCTAGGTTTAAGTTGCAATGCACTCCATCATACACATGCAACCACTCGTGTCAGATTAACCAACCCTTCATCCCCAAGTAACTCATGGATATGTTCATTTCCGGACCAATCCAATCGTCACAAAATCATTTTCAGACTAGTTCATTTATGAAAAGGGGGTGTTTTTGTTCTTAAAAATATGAAAATTACTTACAAAAAGTGCAGATCCTTATGAGACGGCTCGTCATGAGCCGACTCATCTGGATCTACACTATTTGCCATTGATACCAATATACATGCCTGTGGTGTTGACACGATTAACTCAATTTTATGTCGTGAGTATTTGTCAAGGCGATGGGGACGTCACCGACAGAGAAAACAAGAACATTTGACCTGTCCAGGGATTCCGCTGGGGAAAATAAAAAAATCGCCACTTCAAAAAAAATAAAACAATTGGCGATCAAAAATTACAATTTTAGAAAAGAAATAAATATTTTTTTATCGCCAATTGTTTATTTTTATCGCCAATTGCGAAAGTGCCGATCGCCAGCGGAATCCCTGCCTGTTAGCAAACAAATGCCCCTGGTGGCAGATTTAGGAAAACTCCCACAAAGTTCTTAACCGGACCCATGGAACCACGGATGGACGGACAGACAGACACACAGTCCGAACACTATTCTGGAAGTCAGACTTCGTCCATTTCGCACACCTGTAGGTTAAAATTATCTCCCCTGTCGAGGAGCGCGGAGCGCGGGGGGAATCTGACCCGTTTTGCTATAAATTTAATCATTTTTGAATGCCTGAAACAACTA
This sequence comes from Conchocele bisecta, assembly GCA_029237695.1. Taxonomy (NCBI): domain Eukaryota; kingdom Metazoa; phylum Mollusca; class Bivalvia; order Lucinida; family Thyasiridae; genus Conchocele; species Conchocele bisecta. The sequence goes on from CM055273.1 coordinate 67,584,465, forward strand.
AATTCCAATCGCTAAATCAAATTTAAATGCAGATTTATAATGTTAAATGGTCATTAAAAAGTATTCTTATCACCATTTAGTATTTTCGTAGTTCTAAATGTGAAACATTCTGGCATAAAAATGATGTATTTTAGAGCAAAATGTATCGACTAACCCCCATACATATCATGTCACGTGGCTAGTGATATGTCACGACTTCCTCCAGAATATGCCTCACGACTCTACCGAGACCAGTGGTTGCAGGTAACAGGAGTGAGCTATACATTACTGTACCATTGATACATGAAGGACAAAACACACAGTAAATAGTTGGTTCTTATCATGTACTTATCATACCAAAAGACATAACTCCCATTTTAACAAATCCAAAACAACTTCAGTAGATAATCCATATTAATTTGAGCATAGTGTAAAGGTGGAGTGGAGTATTGCAGTGGAGTTTTGGAGTGGAGTCTTGGAGTGGAGTCATGGAGTGAAATATTGGAGTGATCTGAAGCGTGTGAATAGGCGTCAACAATATCAATATCAGAGTTCATGGGTTGAATGGCAGACTTTATCCAAACAATATAGTTATTACTGGCCTAGAAGCAAGAAAAAATTATATCTGTGCACACACAGTTACAGGTCAAAATGTTCACGAGTTCAAAAATTATAATTTTCGAAAAAAAATAACAAAACATTTTTCTTTTTATTTTTTTTTATTTTTTTTTCGAAAATTGTAATTTTTCTGAGTGGATAGACCATAGTGTTTAACACTCAGTGTTAATATGCATTATCCTGTCTAAATGGATAGATGCTACATAATCCAAATACCTTGCAAAGAAACAAATACTTTGATTAAAATATGCATTATATCAATAAAGTTACATTCCTTATGTTTAGTGCTATTGGTGTCTGAATACAACTCTGAAATCGACAGTGATCGAGAAGTATTTACTGACAGATGTCTTAAAGCTAGATGCCTTTGCTCTCTATCATTGTGATTGTGCTTGCTGACTAGCATAGGTATACACACCCTACAGATGTGTTACTACACTTATAATAATTCACAGTCACCCAATACTAGACTTTTAAAATTGACTCCACAAAATCAACACACTTAAAAAACAAGAAACGAGGCAAAGCCACGAAGGCCAGGTTTTTTCCAAGCATGGACACTTGGATAACATAATTATACCCACTTTTTGTAGACTAGATGGCCGTGGCCTGCATGTCGCGCCTTGGGGCGAGGCATGAACACTAAAAAAATAGATATAGTAGATGGAAAAACTTTAACGAAAAAACTTTAACCGGACATACGGACGTACGGACGGACGGACGTATGCCAAAATGCCGACGATATCGCGCTTTCCGCAAGCGGGTGTGACAATGATGATAAACACCCATGTGAAGTATCAAGGTAATGGGTGAAGCAGTTGCAGAGATATAGTACACGAAAAAATCTTAACAAATAAATTCAAAGTAATTTGACCTTGACATTGCGCACAGGGGCCGCACGGTTGGGGGTTAGAGTGAAAATATGGACGATGATAAACACCCATGTGAAGTTTCAAGGTAATGGGCGAAGCAGTTGCAGAGATATAGTATAACAAAAAAGTTTTAACCAAAAAATTTAACCAGACGTACGTTAAAAAGTTAACGTTGAAAATGGCTTAAGTCAATTACGTAGAAATAATAGGTGAAGGTAAAAAAATGGTCACATGTTGGATAGTTGTATGTGGTAGGCACCCCTTGGTTATGAAGCTGTGAAAGTTTGGTGGTCCTAGGTGGTACAGTACCAAAGAAATGGACTTAAACACGAAAACTTAACATTGTAAACGCGAAAAGTTAACATTGAAAATGGCTAAGTCGACTGCGCGGAAAAAATGGGTCAAGTTCAAAAAAAGTAACATGTTGGATAGTGATATGTGGTGGGCACCCCTTGATTATGAAGCTGTGAAAGTTTGGTGGTCCTAGGTCGTACAGTACCAAAGAAATGGACTTAAACACAAAAACTTAACATTGAAAAGGCAAAAACTTAACATTGAAAATGGCTAAGTCGATTGCGCGGAAAAAATGGGTCAAGTTAAAAAAAAAAGTAACATGTTGGATAGTGATATGTGGTGGGTACCCCTTGATTATGAAGCTGTGAAAGTTTGGTGGTCCTAGGTGGTACATTAACAAAGAAATGGACTGAAACACGAAAACTTAACATTGATTGTGGACGCCGCCCACCGGCCCGCCGGCCCACCGGCCCGCCCGCCCGCCCGGCTTTCGCCAATCCAATAGCCTGGATTTTTTTTCAAAAAACCTGGCTAATTAGAGAAAAACTGCAAAACTCCACTCCAAAATTGACTCCAAGACTCCACTCCCTGAATCAACTACAAGACTCCACTCCATTCCAATACTCACTCCACCTTTTACACTATGCCATTAATTTTAGGAGGAGCATCCGAAAAGCATTAATAACCCTTAGACCTATACCTTGTCTGCTGTTGCTTTTATATCTTGCCTAATTTCTTAATAAAAAATGTTTTGACAGCACTTCAGAATCATTTCAAATGGAAATGATTTTCTGAAGTGCTGTCAAATCATGTTTTTCTAAAGTGCTTTTGATGATCAAATGGAAAATAGAAAATAAACAGCAGAGGACAAAAAATTAAGATAGCGGTGTAAGGGTTAATGGATTATGACGGACATACAACAAGAGACAAAAAGCTGTAACAATAGCTTATTTGAGCCCTTGGCTCAGGTGAGCTAGCAACATCAAAGACAAATAATCATTGTCTGCATTGTATGGTTACCTGGGGAATATACTAGAAACAAGCCAGTCCACGAGTGTCTACCTCATCAAACCTAGTAAAGTAGACAACAACTTTGATCATCATGGAGTTTGTATAAATGTCGCTGTGACTAGAGAAATGGGCCTTATGGGATTTATGTTTGTTTGTTTATTGGTGTTTAACGGCCTATCAACAGCTAAGGTCATGTAAGGCCAGGCAAACGGGTTCAATCCCGTTCTAACCTGCTGCATTGGGGGGAATATCCCAAAATCAGAACGGAATATATACATCGAGAAAAAATATATTCAGCCCTGAAATTAGAATAACCTAACCTGGTGCCAGGTCCATACCACACCAAAGTCACTTGGCCCCTTCCCATAAAATAGGATGCATAAGGGGTATAGCCAGATCCAACTGTCACATACAAAATGCCAAAGACGTATGTGAGGCCCAAACCAGGTCTCCAGTCGGAATTCTGGTAAGGATGAATCCCGATCGTTAAATTACCCATCGCATGCTCCCACCTGCCACCCACTTATGGGATTTGTGACCAGTGAGGCTTGTGATCGAATAGCACACTCCTGTAGCCCAAATAACGATCTGTTTCTTGTCAGAAGCAAGAAAGGTATTTTATTGATGGAATGGCAAACAGTGCAGATCCTAATCAGACTGTGTGGATGCATAGGCTGATCTGGATCTACACTAGTAGCAATTACCATAAGCCCCATTTTTCCAGTCACACAAATGACATCAACAAATAGTGAGCAAAACTGTCAACAGCTGCGAAAATCAAGACAGCTTCACATTAATAATTGAAGGGTTTGTGGAATAAGGGGGCTAACTCCATGAGGGAGTTAGCCCCCTGATATCACCTCCGGTACTCCTTCAATTGTTGACCTGTCACAGCGAAAGTATGACTTATTGTGTTTGAAATCAGTGTATCCCCAGATCAGCTTTAGTAGCAGTGCATCTGATCTGGGTCTACACCCGAGTTATTGACTCGTTTCCGATGCTTGTACAAAATAATAATCAAGCAGGTATCTGGGGGCTGTTCTTTGTACAACTAAAATGTTTGTAAGTACAGATTTAGAATAATAGTCGGTAAGTTTCAATTGATGGATTTACATTTATTGAGCATAGGCTGCAATGTGAAATTTACGGACTATCGTAATTTTGCACTTACATTTTAGTCGTACAAAGTTTAGTGAAACGGCCCCCTGGGTCTTTCTGGGCATGTACAGCATTCTCACGATCAAAATCTGACTCGGTCTCGGCCAATCAAATGGCCTGATTTTGAGTATGAATTTAGAGAATGTGATCAGAAAATTTGATCAGCAACGGCACATGCGGCAATCAAGTGCTAGCTGACCATGAACTACAATGGATAAAAACGTAATAATCATCTTTTTGTCGTGACTGGTCAAAATTGTTCAACAAAATCAAAATCATCCTCAGAGGATTGCAGACACTCTAAAAGCCATATTATTCCATGGACCGTCGTCCTCAATGTAAAATATAAGAAATGAAATATTTTCAAAATTTACCGTAAGTTGATTAACAGAAAACAATTCAAAGTTGTTCTTAATCCTTAGACCGCTACACACAACAATTGTCATCTGCTGTTGCTTTTATACCTTGCCATATTTCTCAATAAAAACATGTTTTGACAGCACTTCAGAATCATTTCCAATGGAAATGATTCTGAAGTGCTGTCAAAGCATGTTGTAAATTATTCTAAAGTGCTGTCAAACCATGTTTTTGATGATAAAAATGGAAAATAGAAAATAAACAGCAGACGACAAAAAGCTAAGATAGCGATGTAAGGGTTAAATGTATAGATCCACCTCCTCAAAAGAGAGCAATAATGAAGTATGTATACAATTGGGAAACAGAATCGCTCATCATGGTGATGAAGAAACAAATGTGCAATCAGGGCCGTAACCAGAGGTAAAAACCAGACGAGGCGAACCAAATCCCACTATATATGGGGGTCAGGGAGCATTCTCCCCGCCACCGCCCCGGGGATTTGTTTAATTCTTCGCATAACAAAATTGCCAAAATGACAGATGATCGAGGCAACCACTTCGTCTGCCTTATTCTGGTTAGGGTACTGGCAATGTGTTGAAATTAGCTATGAATTAATCGCAATAAATTCCATCACAAATCATTTGCAAAATCCTTATTTAACCCTTTCAACCCTACATACCATTTAATCCAATTTGTGTAAACATTCCAGATCAGTAGCCTATTTCACCAACATTGCAAAGTATACTTATCTAGCAAAGTATACTTTGAGGGAGACATTTTCAATTTAAGGATAAATTTAGTAATTTGTATTACACTGAATGTATTACATTATCACAGCCATTTTAGCTGTGATAATGTAATACATTCAGTATAATAATTCTGCATACTTTTAATCATCAAATATATGCATTTGTTAGTTCTATATGAACTAATGCATTTCAGGAAAAATAAATGATTACTCCCTCAAAGTATACTTTGCTAGAAAAGTATACTTTGCAATGTTGGTGAAATAGACTAAAAAGATCCAGATGAGTCGGCTCGCAACGAGTCACCTCATCAGGATCTACACTGTCAGTGGTATTCAGTTATAAAATGGAATATTCCAAAATCCGATATTGGATATTTTGGGGTGAAAGTGTTAAGAGAAAGACAGAATTTCAATGCATTTGTAAGTGAGAACAAATAATTAAAGGGTTAATATTTATATATTATTTTCTCAAGTTAATTCAGTTGGAAACCAAATATAAAAATATTAATTGACAATTAGCTCCCTCACCCAGCTCCAAATTACCGACATAACTTAATTTGGTTTCCTAATGAATTAAATTAAATTAAATGCAAAATAACAATTAGATGAAAACAAAAATCAAAATCATGACAACACGCATTCAAAACACCAGAAAAACAGATTATGAGGCACACTTTAATGTATATGAAGCATGCAATGTTTCAGTGTGAAAATCGAACGCGAACAAGATTCTATAAACCATACCATATCCATCGAACGTAATGCTACAAATCACGCTTCAATAAACGTATCCCTTTCACCCTTAAATATACTCTTCCAAGTTAATCTTTCAACAATTCCATTTAACAGAAAAAAAGTATTTTTTTTAATTTAAAAAATATAAATTAGCACTGCAGATACCGATTACCGTAGATGACTTGCGACACATCACCATCTACAGGTTTGAACATGTATATATAGAGAGCTCCTGAAACCATACCTCCGGGAAAAGAATAATTGGACAAATTTCTATAAAGATTTAATTATTTTGAATATACAAGACAATAATTGACACGCCTCGTTTTGAATTTGGGTACTTACAAATAGGATCAATATGGTACATGTAGCATGTATTTCCCACCTTTATATCTAAGCATCAGGTTGTATCATGTGACGTGTGAACCAGCCATGATTAACCCTTACAGTGCTGATTTAAAATTTGTCGTCTGCAGTTTATTTTCCATTTTCCATTTTTCTTATCAGAAACATGGTTTGACAGCACTTTAGAATCATTTCCAATGGAAATGATTCTAAAATGCTGCCAACCCAATTTTTTATTTAGAGAAAATACAAAATCAGTTACAACAGCAGACGACAGTTTTCGTTTCCCGCCTTCTAAGGGTTAAGGAATGCCTTCATTTCTGTTCTCAGCAATGGAATAATTTGACAATCAACATGTAAGAAAGCAGGGCCCGCCCGTCCTTATAAAACATTCCGAATACATACTCTGGCTCATACTCCATATCGGGGAGTGAATGGTCGAGACCAATTAAACACTGATTTTGAGTACGAATTTGGAGAACATTCTCAGACAGTTTTTATAAGCATGAGCCCTAGCCATATACTTAACTCTTTGCATGCTGGGACATTTTTTGAGGGCTATAAATAGTTCAAAAATAGAAGATGACAATTCATTATATTTTTCTATTATTTCCCCCTGTAAATATCATGAATATATGTCTAGGAATTTCATTAGAATTGAGTCCGAAGGACTCAATTCTAATGAAATTCCTAGACATATTTACCGAGAGAAACATGAAAACTAATCATAATTTGTTGGCTGTTATTTTCACCGCCGAGCATGTCAGAGTTAAGGGTGAATGGAAGACCTCTACGGGAATATAAATAATTCAAATTATTCCTCATAGTTTTACTCTTAACGTTTATACATGATTGTTATCACTTCTCATTTGAATCATCTCGGCAACGTGAGTCAAGTGGTGATTGTGATTTGTCACAATATATTATTGTTATTCGATCAATAAAATAATGTATACTGAGCATATTAAAGGTACCGTACATGCCCACTCAATAGGCATACAATGTTCTTCATAGGAATTAAATAAGTGTATAATTGTGTCACTATTCCACCAGTTCTAAAGATTACGAGTGCCCGCTATACAGATATAATCATTTAGTAATATTTATTTTACTGATAGTGACGCGCATTGGTATGAGGTTATTTTTCATATGCAAATGAGGCATGGTATTTTTTAATTATTTATACTAATTAAATGTGTCGCCTGAAAAAAATAATATTTTCGACAGATTATAAAGTATGATAATTGCACATCAAAAAATAAATATAGTGTATAAATAGTAATGTCCATTAACACTTTAAGGAAACACGGTTATCGCCCCTGATATCAGTGTGGAAAGTTATGTCCGATATAAAATGTATAATAATGCCAATTAATACGTGGGGTAATGGTGAATGAATGTTTATTTTGCCAGAAAATGTCTCAGATGATGTCTCTGATATAAAGCACATTTTGTGCCTACTGAGTGGGAATGTACCTTTAAAGGTACATGCCCACTCAATAGGCACAAAATATTCTTTATAGGAATTAAATAAGTGTATAAATGTCTCAGATGATGTCTCTGATATAAAGAAAATGGTGTGCCTACTGAATGGGCATGTACCTTGAATAGGTTATTTTACTGCACTTCAATTGGAGCCTAGAATCACAAATCGACGCTGTAACACTTCTTCCATTTTATCCACAATAACATGTGTGAATTCATTACAGTTACATCTGTCTACCAAATGTACAAATGACAAATGAAAGCCAGTACAATTCATATCTGAAGCAATCCACATTGGCACGAAAACCACACAATTTTCATTCTATGTGTCACTGAAACCGAGACTGTGTCTCAAACACGTTTACTACTTTTATTTGCCCCTTTCTTTGTATTTCCTGAATCTTTGTAGTCCTTTGCTTGGAGTGGCAGACCTAAAACGACACATTTCACATGATGATGACATTACTTCTGAGTAGATCTATTAACAAGTTCTGTAAAAGACCATGGTTAACAGTTTAATAATACTGATCAATAAGCGATTAAGGTGTTAGTGTAAACATCATCATAATGTGTTGTGCTTTTTTTTACAAGAAAACTGATGCCAATAAAGAAAATAAAATAAAAATTAATGACATCTGAAACTGGGCTGATGTAGACCAGAAAGGACAAGCGATGTTTGTAACCTCATATTTACAGATTCTAAAAGCTCAAATAGGTCACTGGCTGACTGTTGGGTCTGTGATTAAAAGACCTTCTGTTCATCTCGTCCACACGCATGCTCGAAGTCAGGAAGTGTGATTGGTTGAGGCTTAGCTCACAGGTGGAAGACTGACCTGTGACACACAAAAAATGCCCATTACCCCACCCACTCGAGACCAAGTGAGTGGGGTAATGGATTTTTTGTAATGGGCATTTCTTTTTTGTGTCACAGGTCAGAGTCTTCCACCTGTGGCTTAGCTCAGTCAATCAAACTGTTTTTATTTTCAGCATCTTTTTAAAGTCCCTATTGTCAGCCAGATAGCCAAACTGCAACAAGGGAAAATCGAGTCTGAAACAGATCTCACCCAAACTGACTAACTACTAAATAAATATCAGAAAGTTGATTTTGTCAGCCAGCAAATGATCCGAGAAACAACCAGCAAGGCAGAGATTTGTTAGTAATAATATAGGAATTAATGGCCTTTTTGTGGAATTTATCGGGGTATAAACTTGAAAAAGTCGCGGGAATATTGGACGAAGGCCGGAAGGCCTCGTCCAGTATTGCCGCGACTTTTCCAAGTTTATATCCCCGATAAATTCAACAAAAAGACCATTCATTCCTTATAATTCCAGCATTTGAAATAAATTCATCAAGAAAATGTGTTTATTTTCCGTTTTCTTAAGAATTATTTTAACTGCGCCTGACGGTTACGGGAAGTAGTTCGGCATGGGAGTTTACTGGGATATAAATTTTGGACAGAGACTTGCTACGGACCAATCAAATGTTAGGGAATTGTGTAAATATTTTTGTGCTGGAATTATTAACCGGTCAAACCTGCAAGTAAAAGAAATCATTCATTAAAATTGATAAGCAAACATAATTCTCTGATATCACCGGAAGTTCAAAAATATAATTAATACAAAATATGTGGAAATTTCAAACACTCATGTGACCAGTGATATAAGTCATTACCAACACTATATTAGCATGTTTGTAGCTGCAAAAGCGTGAGGAAATAACATACGTCAGCCAAGAAGCAATTTGGTAGCTGAATATATGCAGGTTTTAGTATGATGGATTGCTTTGCGACTTAACAACTAACATACATTTATTTGCATGTTAGAATTTGGCATCTACTCGTATATGCACGTCACATCACAGAATTGTGAACTAATTGCAAAACGTGTATACACTGAAAATTTGCAGTGTAAAAAACACAGGTATTAAAATCATAATACATTATTTTAATAAATAAGAAATTGAAACTGCTACAGAAAACATGTTCAGGGAACAGTACATGTTCAATGGCTGATTCTGTGTTTATGCAATGAAAAGAAACTAGTGTTTGTGTTGATTTATTATGATATTGATATAGCCTCGTTTAAATGAAATCATTCACCTTGTTTAACCCTTAGACCGCTACACACAACAATTGTCTGTTGCTTTTATATCTTGCCTTATTTCTCAATAAAAACATGGTTTAACAGCACTTCAGAATAATTTCCAATGGAAATGATTCTGAAGTGCTGTAAAAGCATGTTGTAAATTATTCTAAAGTGCTGTCAAAGCATGTTTTTGATGATATGGAAAATAGAAAATAAACAGCAGAAGACAAATTAAGATAGCGGTTTAAGGGTTAATAATTATTATAATCAAATCATCACTAAGAGAATCAAAATGTGATTTGTCCAGCTATACGAAAGGTAGGGCGAGGCAAATGTAGCGGGCTTGTGTATATGAAATGACTGATACAGGAAAGTTTAATTTGTTGCATGCTGGGAAATTTGTTAGCTATAAATAGTTAAAAAAGATCAGACGAAAATTCATTGTGTTCTTCCTGTAAATATGTCCTCATTAGAATTCCGAGAAATAAGAATTTGTTGGCTATTGTTTCACTGCTAGCATGCAAAGAGCTAATTAACATTTCAAAATCCATCGTATTTGCGTGTTCTTAAAGTTATCCAATTTTACAACAACTAATAAAATGTCAACATAACTGTTTGATTTGGAAAATTGTACATTCAATTTAGTGTTACACGCGATCAAATGAAAAATACAATTATCTTTGTAATATGGTTTTATTATCGTCTAGAAAATAATCAATATATACATAGAACTGGGAATATAGCCTGTTAACACTCAAATGCCTTCACTAGAAGCCAAAGAAAGCGAATGCATTTTGTGTGAAAATGTAGTTAAAAAAATTACTTTTAAGTCCATGAATCGGCTTTCATAAGGTGTCTTCCCCTGGGGGCTGTTTCACTACTTCCTACGACTACAATGTTTGTAAGCGCAAATTTAGGATCGTGTGTAAATTTCAATTGATGGATTTACATTTATTGGGCATATAGGCTGCTATGCTATGCAGCCTATGCTCAATAAATGTACATCCAATAATTGTTTACAAGAAAACATGGTTAATGTGAAATTTACAGACTATCATAATTTTGTACTTATGAACATTTTAGTCGTACAAAGTTTAGTGAAACAGGCCCCAGATTGACTTCAAGCAGGATTGTAAGAATGGTAGACTTCCCTTTCACCCATTAAAGGAAATTTGACGCTGAAATTGACTGTCTAGTTCCTGTAAAGTATCATGACCCATGGTCCCCCATTAGTCGTTATAGTCAAATGAAGGTGATATAAAATGAAATATGTACAGTATATGTTTAATTGTCCGTTGTACACATTGTACAATTAAAAGTGTGCCATTTAAATACACATATAAAAGAAAGCAAATAAAAACTTCATTTTATAGTTTAAATTAATGTTTATAGTTTCAACGGGTAATATACAACCAGAATGAGTAGTTCACCCGTACTATATTACATGCTACCCAGTGATTTACCGTGATTATGGATGGATTCATTTCCTTGAAGGAAATAGTTCCTCCTAGACGTTCGTGTGACGTAATTGACGTCACGTTTTTATGTAATTTCCGGCCCTCAATTCATACGCAAACGTCAACGTTATAAGCTGTCTAAGAAGAAATTTCACATTTTTCGAAGAGCATGTAGTATACAATTTATTCCACAACAATTTTGAAATACCAGATTTATTTAATTGGACATCTGTAAATCCGACAGATTTGTTGGCTACCAAAATGGTGATGGGGGAGGGGTGTTTTACATTGAAAAATTTGTTTATGAAACGGAAACAATCAATGATGTAACAGCATAAATTCCCTCAATAATGTTATGACTTTTGGTAAAAGAATCAAAATGTTAAAGCAAAAGAGACGCTGATGCAAACGCAAATGATATGCATGTAAACTTACAATGCAAGGCAAAGCAGGGGGCCGTATCACTAAACTTTGTACGACTAAAATGTTCGTAAGTGCAACTTAAGGATCGTCTGGAAATTTCAATTGATGGATTTACATTTATTGAGCATAGGCTGCATATGCAGCCTATGCTCAATAAATGTAAATCCAATAATTGTTTACAAGAAAACATTGTTGATGTGAAATTTACAGACTATATATCATAATTTTGCACTTACATACATTTTAGTCGTACAAAGTTTAGTGAAACGGCCCCCAGGAGAGTACAGTTGCAAAAGTAGCGGAATATCGCATTTCATCATTCAATACATTTGTGTTTTTAACCCTTACCATGCTAAATTAAATGTTGTTGTCTAATGTTTATTTTTATTTACCATATTTTCCTCAAAACCATGCTTTGACAACATCTGATAATCAATTCCGTAGGAAACACATTGTGTTTGTTTAGAAAGAAAACACACTATAAAACAACAGCAGATGACCATTTCCGTTTCCCACATTCTGAGGGTTAAATAGGTTGAGTAAAGCGAAATGGATTTGTCTTTTTCGCAGGGCTTGTGCTTTTGTAGACGGTCTTGAAGTCAGAGCCCAGTTGCTGGTCATGTGCATCTAAAATTAAATGGGAGGAAACCGGTAAAACGGGAACCAAACCACCAAAGATGAATCAGTTAACCCTTTCAACCCTAAGTCACTGCAATGGATTTTGATATGTTAATTTTCCGACCAATCCAATCGTCACACAATGATTATCAGACTAGTTCATTTATGAAAAGGGGTGGGTTTTTTCCTTTAAAAAATATGGAAATTACTTGCAAAAAGCGCAGATCCTGACGAGACGGCTCGCGACGAGCCGGCTCATCTGGATCTACACTGTTTGCCAATACCACTATACAGGTCTATAGTGTTGAAAAGGTTAAGTGGAATATGGACGGATAACTGCACGTCAGAATTACCATATGAACTGGGGTACAATTTGTGCTGTTCGGAAAAACCACAGTAAAGTGAATTTTATTTCTTTTTCCAAAGCAGGGGAGCATTAACCCTTAGAATGCGGGAACCGAAAATTGCCGAAAATTGTCGTCTGCTGTTGTTTCATATTTTGTCTTCTTTCTCAATAAAAACATGGTTTGACAGCACTTTAGAATCATTTCCATTGGAAATGATTCTAAAGTGTTGTCAAACCATGTTTTTGATGAGAAAAAAAATGGAAATAAATAATAAACAGCAGACGACAACATTTAATTCAGCATTGCAAGGGTTAAATGGATTATCAGCTGCAACTTGCCATGAGAAAAAGAGACTTGTTGAGGTTTGATTACATAACCTTTTAGAAAGTGGGAACCGAAAATTGTCTGCTGCTGTTGCATATTTTGTTTTCTCTCTCAATACCAGATCTCATGGCCCGCATGTCGAGTCCGCCGAGGCATTTGATGGTGTATTTATTTGAAGTTTGAATTAAGGGTTGTGGAGATATAAGGTATGTACAAGGTTTAACGCAAATTTTAATGTCATTTGACCTTGATCTTGGGCATGTGGGCCGCATGTGTGGGCTATAGAATGAATATATGGATGGTAATAAAGAATTATTTGAAGTTTGAAGTAAATCGAAGTACCGGTAAGTGTTGTGGAGATAAAAGGTAAGTAAAAACTTTAACACAAATTACAAAGTCATTTGATCTTTGGGCATATGGACCCTCTGGGCAGGATATGGAATGAAAATATAGATGATGAAAAGGAAGTATTGGAAGTTGGAAGTAAATTGGAGTAACAATTGTGGAGCTATAAGGTATGTAAAAACTTTAACACAGATTTTATAATAACGCAAACTTCTAAGTCATTTGACCTTGACATTGGGGCACAGGGGCCGCATGAGTGGGACACAGAATGAATATATGGATGATGCCCAATAAGCATTTGAAGTTTCAAGCAAATCTGACTTACGGTTACAGAGATAGTAGGTATGTGAAAACTTGAACGCAAATTTTGACGGAAACAAGAGTCATTTGAGCTTGACCTTGGGGCACACTGGGGCCGCATGAGTGGGACACAGAATGAATATATGGATGGTGGCTAACAAGCATATGAAGTTTCAAGTCAATGTGACTTAGGACTGCAGACATATAAGGTATTTAAAAACTTTAACGCAGATTTCAGACTGACGGACGGACGGACAGACGCACGGACATTCCTACAAATGGATACTTATGTGGCTAACCCTAACCTTTTCCTTTGTTCATCCCTATTGTTCTGTAGCCACATAAACCCATTTTTAGCCACATAAAATCACGGAACAATAGAATATTACATAACCTATTGTTCTCCTAGCCACATATGTATCCATTTGTAAGCTCGGACGGACGGACGGACGGACGGACGGAGGAAACGGACGGAAGTTTCCCGGACGGAGGACGGACGGACGGGACGGACGGAGTCCGGACGGACGGACGGACAACCGGACGTCATTGTGAGCACTATTTCTCGCTTTCCGCAAGTGGGCTCGACAAAAAACATGATTTGACAGCACTTTAGAATCATTTCCATTGGAAATGATTTTAAAGTGTTGTCAAACCATGTTTTTGATGAGAACAAATGGAAATAAAAAATAAACAGACGAAAAAATTTAACTTGGCATTGTAAAAGTTAATCAGCTTGTGTTCTCCAACCTGACATAGATTACTAGTTGATATTACATGATGGATGACGTGATATGGTATTTATTAAATGAGTTCACTTAGTTCATAAGAAACGAGGCTACGCCGAGAGAGCTTAATTAATAGATTTTATTTATTACATAAGCACAGCATCAGACATGGAGGCTGTACTGATCACCGAACACAGTTGCTGTAAATAACTCATTTACATATTCATTGCACAAGTGTATTTTAAAACACAGTATTATTACACTGCGAAGAAACATTTTACGCAAGAAAAACTACATGCAAAGAAATGTGTCCCAAAATTGAACAGTGTAGGATATCCGGAACGCTGGCCAAAAACGCAATAAGCCTCGTTTTAATGACAAGTTACAATTATTATGTTAAAACTTTAATTAATAAAGTTATAAAGGTATGGGAATCAATGGTGTTTATAGAGGGATAACACAAAACAAAACTAATGATGCCCCAATACATATAGCAATTTATGGCAATTCACCATCAACTCTCGGCACAAACACATTAACCCGTTCAACACAACAGACCTGTATAGTGGTATTGGCAAATAGTGTAGATCCAGCTCGTGACGAGCCGTCTCATCAGGATCTGCACTTTTTGCAAGCAATTTTTATATTTGTGCGAACAAAGACAAACCCCCTTTTCATAAATGGACTAGTCTGAAAATCATTTTGTGACGATTGGATTGGTTGCAAAATTAACATATCAAAATCCATTCCAGTTAATTAGGGCTGAAAGGGTTAAAATGGCACAAACATGGATTATTGTTGTGGAGAAAAACAGATCCAGATATATTATTATCGTTACGGCTGGATCAGACTGAAGTATCATGCAGCAAAGAAAACATGAACACAATAATTCCAGCACAAAAATATTTTTACACAATTCCCTAACATTTGATTGGCCCGTAGCAAGTCTCTGTCCAAAATTTATATCCCACGCCAAACTACTTTCCGTAACCGTGAGGCGCAGTTAAAATAATTCTTAAGAAAACGGAAAATAAACACATTTTCTTGATGAATTTATTTCAAATGCTGGAATTATAAGGAATGAATGGTCTTTTTGTTGAATTTATCAGGGATATAAACTTAGAAAAGTCGCGGGAATACTAGACGAGGCCTTCCGGCCTTCGTCCAGTATTCCCGCGACTTTTCCAAGTTTATACCTCGATAAATTCCACAAAAAGGCCATTCATTCCTATATTATATTTTGAAGACAAATCTATCCCATTCATGTGTGTTATATAACAAGGAGCGACCTACAAACCATCAGCGTTGAAAGGTCAGACACATGCAATGGTCAAGGTCAGTCATGGTTGCCAGCAGATGTGCGTATAAGTCAGGGAAAATGTAGTGAAGATCCAACATGTTATTAACCCATCACATTCGTAATTAGGAACAGCATATGAACTGTTTAATATTTATTATCACACTACATTCTGAGGTTACACTATTTTAATAATGGAAAATCTAAATATTTTCTTATTTTTTCTAAAATGTATATGCTGTGACCATCATGACAGTGCAAATGAGAGGTCACAACATATACTTCCATTGAGAAATTTAACAAGAACTAGAAAATGTGTCCATAGAACACGGATGCCCCACATATCGCTTGGATAGTAAACGAGGCAAAATTCCAAGTCCAAAAGTGAAGATAATCCATGACCCGGGTGTCGAATAAAAAATCAAAATGAACTATGTGCATCTACTCATCATAAGGACGCTATACACTAAGTTTCAGGTCAATTATAGCTAGTATGGTTTAAAAGTTTTACGAGTTACAAGCCAAAATTAGAAGATTCCAAGTTGAAAACGGGGAGATAATCCATGACCCGGGGGTCGAATAAAATCAAAATAAACATTTCACATCTACTCATCACAAAGAAGCTACACTGTGACCAAGGTTCAGGTCTGCAACTAGTAAGGTTTAAAAGTTTTACGAGTCCCAAGATAAAATTGGAAAATTTGAAGTCGAAAAGGAGGGAGATAATCCATTACCCAGGGGTCGAATCAAAAATCAAAATAAACT
This sequence comes from Conchocele bisecta, assembly GCA_029237695.1. Lineage (NCBI taxonomy): Eukaryota > Metazoa > Mollusca > Bivalvia > Lucinida > Thyasiridae > Conchocele > Conchocele bisecta. The sequence goes on from CM055273.1 coordinate 67,600,753, forward strand.
CTGCGCATCTACTAAAGAAGCTACATACCAAGTTTCAGGTCTTTAGCTAGTATGGTTTAAAAGTTTTAAGAGTTACAAGGTTGGTGACGGATGGACGGACGGGACGGGACGGACGGACAGACGAACGGGACAGGGCAGATGGACGGGACGGCACGGATGGACGGGACAAGCAGGCTTAATAATAAATACATTCATATTAATTCCTTTCTATCACCAAAAGAAAAGAAAAGTAGGTTAACACATAAGAAATTATAAAAATATTTAGAATAATATTCAATGTGATTTATGATTATCATGATTTTATCATGATTTTATCATGATTATCATGATTTTCATGATTGCAAATCAGACAGTCACAACCTTCAAGTGCTGATATACTGGATTTACAGTAGAATCTCTCCCAGGGTGTCCGACTTAGACAGGTTCTACTGTATAAATTCTTCATCCTGGGAATGTGATGGGTCTGTATGAAACACCATGCATGTTGTCAGGAGTAAAGAGCAATAATGATGTATGTCCTGATAATGGTGTTATATTATAGTAACTCAGCAGTCTGAGGTGTGTCTTCATGCTCACTCATAAACGTCGCTGTGACTAAGAATGGCGCTTATGGGATTTGAGACCAGTGTAGCTCCTGATCAAATAGCACACTCCTGCTATATTGCTTATCAGAACAATAACAGCTGTTTCATTGATGGAATGGAAAACAGTGAAAATCCTGATCAGATTGTGGATGCACATGCTGATCTGGATCTACACTGGTCACATGTCTCCAGTCACAGCCACAAATATGCTCAGTGTCTTTGAATACATGCTAGATTAAGTGAATGAAATTGTATGTCCATTCAACAAAAAGATTATACACGGTGCAAGATCTTGTGGTCTTTTGTTTTGGTTTTGCGTAATATGGTGGCACCCATGAGTTGTGAAGTAAATCTCATCATTCATCAATATGACTGTAGTTTAATTCTTCCTTTAAATGATTACCGTGCCCCAGCCATTGACATTGCGAGTCTGATAATACCAAAGTTAACAGCATTACTTTGGTAGTTATTAATCAGAACGTTCTGTAGAGAAATATCACGGCTTTCAAATACAAAATGTGTTTATTCGAAATTAAATTTCGAATAAACATATTTTGCATTTGAAAGTCGTGACATTTCTCTACAGAATGTTCAGGCTACCTAGAGAAGTAATGCTGCTCCATTAGGTATTGTCGGACTCGTAGACCATGTGATCCCACACCGTGTTATATATAGATGAAAGTAAACCAATAGCGTGTGAACATCAAGTCAACACTCAAGTTACAAAATTCTTGCACAACTGAATATGAAACCATGATATCCTGATGCGGTGCCAAGTGCCCGTACAACACCAAGATCACAAATTTACACAACAGGGGGCCGTTTCACTAAACTGTGTACGACTAAAATGTTCGTAAGTGCAAAATTATGATATTCTATAAGTTTCACATTAACAGTTTTCTTGTAAACAATTATTGGATTTGCATTTATTGAACATAGCAATTAATGTAAATCCATCAATTGAAATTTCCAGACGATCCTAAATTTGCACTTACGAACAATTTAGTTTTACAAAGTTTAGTGAAACGACCTCCCAGAATTCTATGGATGATTTACAGAGGAGCCCACACAATAATATATAAATAATTTCGGTGTTTAGAATAATATTTTGCTCATATTGGAGAACATAATTCTGTCTTCATTTCTTATATTTTGCAAACATCTTCCCCAGGTTTCAACAATGAGAGGTCATTGGAGTAAACCCTCAAACTAGAGTTGCTTCGCCACAAAATTTAAATACCTGCAATACTTTATGTATTGGTGCACACAAAGTGTTCTTGACAGATTTATGCATGTATAATTCCAGCACAAAAATATTTACACAATTCCCTAACATTTGATTGGCCCGTAGCAAGTCTCTGTCAAAAATTTATATCCCAGTAAACTCCCACGCCAAACTACTTTCTACAGGTGCGCTGTCAGCACTGCGCTGTCATTCAATGTAAACAAATGGCTGCCGTCTGTCAACACATTTTCTTGATGAATTTATTTAAAATGCTGGAATTATAAGGAATGAATGGCGTTTTTGTGGAATTTATCGGGGTATAAACTTGGAAAAGACGCGGGAATACTGGACGTCCAGTATTCCCGCGTCTTTTCCAAGTTTATACCCCGATAAATTCCACAAAAATGCCATTCATTCCTATATTGCCTCCTCAGTGTGTTGGCCTGTCTTGGCTGTGACAGATTTATGCCAGTTTGGTCTCTGTGTTTCTCAACCTCTAGCTGTGACACTACATGTTTGCAGGTATCAATATTTTGGAACGTTTGTTTTCTTATTTCAGTACAAGGTAATATGTGTCACCCATTAACACATCGCTTGTGCGACACAAAACCAATGGAGTCCCGATTTGTAATAGAGTTACTACAAAATACCCAGTTTTGATACACAATGTGCACATGGCCATGAATCGATAAGCATATACTGTAATATGTGGATGTGACTGTAGAAATGGGGCTTATGCATCCGCAGTCTGATCAGGATCTGCACTGTTCGCCATTCCATCACTGAAACACCTGTCATTCTTATAACAAGCTATATAGATTGTTATCAAGCGACAGGATTGTGCTATTTTATCAGCAGCTACACTGGTCACACATCCCAGAAGCCTCATTTCTCCAGTCACGACCACAAATATAACAAGGGCATCGTTGTCACGAAGCTAATCCCCTGGCTGGCAGCCTTGATAATAAAAGAACAATTTTTTTTAACATTTTTTGCCTTACAAACAAGGTGAAAATAAGTCCTCAGTGACCTTGGGCAGTCTAATGTGAGTCTTATACAAAACAAAGCACCATCCCTAGACACACATTGTGGCCAAATATCAAAATCGGCGAAGTGGTTCATAAGTTATTGAAAAATAAAAGCTAATACTAACGCACGTACGTACGCACATACATGGACTAACGTTAGGGGATAATAATCACAAACAATTAATGGAGGTTATAATTGGTCAAACAGTCTTAAGCTTCACGACTGAGCCAGCAAAGCATGGTTGGTCAGGATCCTTGCACGGGCTGTGTGGCGACTGAATTTTACTGTACAGCTGCATATTGGTTTTATCCATATGGGCGTGGGGACAGTGTGGGGAGTGGCCACCACTCGCTGTGCTGCTATTGCGTTCTAAAGGGGTGTGGCCAAAGTCATTGTGGGAGGAGCTAACTAAATTCAGGTGGTCTTCGATGCTCTCATTGGTCAGCTGTGAACGTAACTGCTTCGAATTTACTGGGGCTGAAAGGCAACCGTATCATGTTAACTGGAATATTTCTCCAAACAGATGAGCTATATTCTAGTTGTTCTCAAAAAACACAATGGCAATTATGTGCATTAATTATCATTTAGTAGATGTATAATGGGGGTTCTGCGATAAAAAATTGATTTGCTTAGCAAATAAGCAATTTTTAAACCACAGGATAGTAAATTTTAAGCAATTCTAAGCAATTTTTAAAGATACTCTAAAAAATTGCTTCAAATTGCTTCAAATTGACAATTTGCTTTTTATATCGCAGAATCCCCATTATCTATCTACTTATTTTCATCAAAATAACATTAAACTTGTTGGCATACAATGTGTTTCACTATTTAATAATGGCAGAAAAAGAAGGTTCCATAGACCAACTGGGCCCGGTTGCTCAAAACATCCGTTAGCTTAACGGACTGTTAAATCCTTAACTGAATGGTTAAAATCTCTGTTTTAACAGAGATTTTAACCATTCAGTTAAGGATTTAACAGTCCGTTAAGCTAACTGGTTTTTTGAACAACCGGGCCCTGGTGTACTTCTCCAATGTTATAAAGGCATACCTTCTCAAAGACAATAGCTCACCTGTCTTAATTGGTTTAGTAACATGATAATATGCAATTTGGTTAGTACGGAGCCCCGCAGGGGACATCGATTTCTTTTGTATTCATTTGTTCCCATGAAATAACAATTTGTTCCCTCAATTTAACAATTTGTTCCCTCTAATTAACAATTCTTTACCACGATATAACAATTTGTTCCCTCGACTTAACAATTTGTTCAAACGAAATTACAATTTCTACCCTCAATTTAACAATTTTTTCACTCGAATTAACAATTCGTTCCCACGATATAACAATTTGTTCCCTCAATTTAACAAATCGTTCCCTCGAATTAATAATTCATCCCACGATATAACAATTCGTTCCCGTGGGAACGAATAACGAATTGTTATTTCGTGGGAACGAATTGTTAAATTGAGGGAACAAATTGTTATTTCGTGGGAACGAATTAATAAAAAAGAGAATTCTACGTCCCCTGCGGGGCTCTGTAGGTTAGTACCAGAAATTCTCACTCGTCTTATTCCTAACGCTGAATCTGCATCCAGGTCTGACTAGCCCTTAGAATGCTGGGAACGAAAATTATCGTCTGCTGTTGTCTTATATTTTGCCTTCTATCTCAATAAAAACATTGTTTGACAGCACTTTAGAATCATTTCCATTGGAAATTATTCTAAAGTGCTGTCAAACTATGTTTTTGATCAGAAAAATGGAAAATAAATAGCAGACGTCAGAAATTAATTCCACAGTGTAAGAGCTAGTCTCTGGGCACCCTGACAGAACATGTGTACGTGTAACATAAACGACTACACTGACTACACAGGAGAATGCTACAGAAGCACATGGACAACTATGGCTATGATGATTGATTGATTGATTTATTGACTGTGGATGATCGATCGATTGTGATTGATTAGGGATTGATTGCTTGTGATTGGTTGGGGAGTTATTGTGATTGATTTGTGATTGATTGATTGTGATTTGATTGGGGATTAATTGATTGTGATTGATTGTGATTAACTGGATGATTTATTTTGATTGATTGATTTTGATTGGTTGTGGGATTGATTGTGATTTGATTGGGGATTCATTGATTGTGATTGATTGGTGGATTAATTGATTGTGATTAATTGGATGATTGATTGATATATCAGATGATTGATTGGGCAATTGATTAATTGATTGATTTGTATGATTGATTTGGTGATCAACTGATCGATTAATTGACTGTGATAGATTGGTTGATTGATTTGTCAATTAATTGTTAATTGATTGAATGATCAATTGATTGATTGACTGCAGGTACAGACATGCATAGATGTGATGAACAGAAAACACACAGAATGGTTGGATGTATGGCTCAGAAACGACATATTAATGATTTGATGAATTAATGTCACAATGAATGGCTCTGCGATTATACTAATTCACCATACAGTCATATTTAAAATCAAACAGTTTTGTTGAGCCTGCAGAAACAAACAAACTTTTATTTTCGCCAACGGCTGGGAAAGGAGACATTACGACATTTGGTAATGTATCACCCTTACCCAGCTGAATCCATTTGCAGGTGGCAGCAACCATGCCTGAGTGGCTTAAGCCATTAAAGATGGATACAATTATAGTAGTATGAATCTTTTTATGGGAAAAAATACTATTTTATTTATTTCATCTCAAAAGTATATGTTGTTACCAACCGTCTTCAAATGAGTGGTAACAACATATACCTTTATGGAGAAATAAACAAAATAACAAGATTTGTTCAACAAAAAGTATTGTAACCTTAGACTGAAATGGGTTAACAGAAACAACACAGGCCCTGATCAGACTACGTGGATGCGCAGTCTGATCTGGGGCTCTGTTAGTCGCATACGGCATAAGGTACCTTTCTCAGGCAGCACCTCATCTTCAGTTATATATCTATGATACTCATGTGCCCAGTTTGTACTGCTCTTGTTCTACACTGTTCACCATCAGAGACTCCTTTGTTGTATATATATCCACAGCATACATTGTTCAAACATCAGAGAGTGTAGACACTATGTAGGCTCAGTTCAGAGTGATACCAACGTGTTTCACTAAATTTCATGCAACTAAAATGTTTGTAAGTGCAAAATTATGATAGTCTGTAAATATCACATTAACAATGTGTAGTGTTCTTGTAAATAATTACTGGATTTCCATTTATTGAGTACCACCATATTAATTCATGTTGTTACAAGTCATTTGAACCATCTCATCAAGGTGGTCGAATGGAGGTCACAAAATATATATACTTCCATGCATAAATCAAAGTACTGAAAGTACTGAAAGATGTTATCGCCACAAAAACTGATCACTTGCGGAACTAGAGACTGAAAGTTTCATATTTTCTCAATCATCATCCAGAGGCAAATGTACGGTGATGGTGCAAACCCATTCCCATCCGTACGTTTTCTCTAGAATAAATTACTGTTTGAAACTCCCTAGGCTATTAATGTACTATATATGAAAAGGAAATATCTAAATTGTATCACTGGTTCAAATAAGAAGTGCGCCAATGACACTATTTAATTATAATATAGAAGCTGTAACACCGTGGTAGTTGCGGGAAGTAGCTCTACAATACTACAATATACTACAGTACCGTTCATAGCATACTAACATCATGGTAAACATGGTAAAGCTATCAATTGGTAAATTTAGTTTCATACACTAACGTCGCCCATCATAGGTCGTGCCTATTTCATATTAGCTGCTGTATTCATATGCACGAAACGTCTTGATTCGTATTTTGCAGAATTTAACAATTAAAAAAACGGAGCCCAAAACTGTGAAAACTATAGAAAATAGTATTTGTAGAGTGTTATAGATACAAAGCAAGACATACCAAAACGCCATAGGATAAGTTAGCACAGAAAACTATTTTCTTGGTCGTACTCGCCGGTGTAGCACGACAATATGACTGCCCACATAGAAATTTGCGTGACATAAATATGCTATCTCAAGGGAGATAACATATAAAAACAACACTCTTCATATTTTTATATCAGCAAATTTTGTATCATCATTTATAAGATACAGTTAACTTGGTAGCACCAGTGCTGCATATATTGATTGATATGATTAATTGTTGTTTAACAGCCTATCAACAGTAAGGTCGTCTAAGGCCCGGGCCAAAGGGTTCAATCCCGCAAATTAACCGGCTGTATTGGATACATGTCTTGAATCAAAAATAATAAATTCAGCCAACACAACGTAAAAGTACTGGCACTGTTCAGTAATTACATTGACATAAACAGAATAAGCTGTCAGCACCCTGAAATCACAAAGAATTCCTGGCCGCACCTCGGTATTCCTAAACCTTCCGAGCATACCAGCATCCAGACAATAATGAATGGACAATAATTCAACCTCGGCATCCATGTACAAGTCAGTAGCCGATTTCACCAAAATTGCAAAGTATACTTATCTTGTTAAGTACACTTTGATGGAGAAATTCTCAATTTAAGGATAAATTTATTAATTTTTATTATACCGAATTTATTACGTTATCACAGCCACTTTGGCTGTGATAATGTAATAAATTCAGTATAATAATTCTGCATACTTTTAATCATCAAATATATGCAGTCGTTAGTTCTATATGAAATAATGCATTTCGGGAAAAATAAATGATTACTCCCTCAAAGTATACTTTGCTAGATAAGTATATTTCGGAATTTTGATTTTAAGCATGCTTAGCAATTTTGGCGAAATCGGCTACAGGTAGACTTCAAGTGATGGCAACACAATTCATTATACGATACGGTATATTAATGTTAGATATTTATTAATTAAGAAAAGGTGTTACCTAATGTATGCACACACTCAGCATTAGGGAGGCAGTACGTGGTTCAGGTCATGGATTTGTTCCAGAATAATGGAGGACTGCAGTATGAATATTTGTAAGAAGAATGAAATACTGAATGACTTGCCAACAAATATTCACACCAAGGGTGAAGAAAGACTGGAAGTGACTGGTCTATGAATAGTATTAACAATGATAAAAGACTGAAAGATAGCGGTCAATTAATGTTCATAACAGCAATGAAAGAGGAATGAAAATGGCTGGTCAATGAATATTCATATCACAGATAAACAACCAAATCTGACTACATGTATTCAACAAGTTGCACAATACAGACACACTAGCAATATGCATAATATTGGCGAGACTGGCGGGCAAAACGATATTACCATAGAATTACTAAGAATATGTAATGTGTAATATCAAGAAAGGGCTTATTTGATTCAATTTGCAACCAGCTTAGATAAAGATCAGGGCCCATACTGTTGACTATCAAACAATAACTACAGATATGTTTCAGGCTCCGTGAGTGTGATAGTTAATCACCAACTACACTTCTCAAACCTCGACAAGCCCTTTTTTGTTCTTGTAATATACTGGCTCCCAAACAGAACCAGACCAATCATAATTGAGAGTGAACGGTCGACAAATAGGACCATATAACTAATCAGAAGCAACAACCACATAGCAAATATGCAGGAACAAAACAATAACAAACCGTTTTATCTCAAGTGACGTGAATCGGCACCGCTCGCGATAAGCTATGAATCTGTAGCCTATTTCACCAACATTGCAAAGTATACTTACCGTATCTAGTGAAGTATACTTTGAGGGAGACATTTTCAATTTAAGAATAAATTTATTAATTTTTATTATACTGAATTTATTACATTATCACAGCCATTTCAGTATAATAATTCTGCATACTCATCAAATTTCAGCTGTTGTTAGTTCTATATGAAATAATTCATTGCGGGAAAAATAAATGCTTACTCCCTCAAAGTATATTTTGCTAAATAAGTATACTTTGCAATGTTGATGAAATTGGCTACTGATCTTCGATAAACATCAACTCATTTGTTAAGATCTACATATCTTTACTAAAACAAGCAATTTGGGAGTACTTTAGAATCATCTATTCGGATGATTCTAAAGAACTCCCAATTTTCTTGCTTTTGCCGAGCAATAGGAACGATATCATGAAACATATTGTGGTTATCGGGATCCGTCTTGCGTCTGCATAATGCATTATAACCTCCATTTCATCACATTCCGGTACGCTAATGAAAGGTAGATCCAGAATACTAGCAAACCGCACATCAGTAGCCTATTTCATCAACATTGCAAAGTATACTTTCCTAGCAAAGTATACTTTGAGGGAGAAATTTTCAATTTTAGAATAAATTTATTAATTTTTATTATACTGAATTTATTACATTATCACAGCCAATTTGGCTGTGATAATGTAATAAATTAAGTATAATAATTCTGCATACTTTTAATCATGAAATATATGCATTTGTTAGTTCTATATGAAATAATGCATTTCAGGAAAAATAAATGATTACTCCCTCAAAGTATACTTTGCTAGTAAAGTATACTTTGCGATGTTGGTGAAATCGGCTACAGATACCACAAATCTGGGCCGATACAAACAGTTTAGATACAGAATAATAGCTCCAGTGTGCATGGCCACGTTGAATGTATTTTCTACTCCACAGTTTTATTATCAGAAACCAAAGATGTATTATAGACGACATAGACATTAGTCTGATTCATGTCTGAACAACAGACGCTTTCAGATTTCCTCGAAACCCGAATGTGAGCAATGATAAAACCACCCACAATGGTGCATACGTAGCCAAGCTATATTCGTCTATGTGTGAACTGTTTCGCGCAGACCATTTCATTAGCAATTATACATGCTAATTGCTAAATATAACCGCTAATTGAGAGTTATAATAAGCGCAAAGCATTATGCATGTCGGTGCGTTGGGGGATTTTATCATAAACCAGAATTATGCCATTCGTAAATAGGGCATGACAGAAAATAAACCGCCCTAGTTAGTTTAAATGGTACATGTGTTGTATTTCCATTAGAATATACTTTATTTCCATTAGAATATACACATAGGATGTGTTAGGTAAGTATATGGCTAGTGCCTTGCACAGTTTCATTGCATAAATTTGTTGGGAACAAACCCAATATATTCCATATTCAAGGGCAATAATTATAAATGTGGCTGTGACTGGAGAAATGTGTTTTGCGACCAGTGTAGATCCAGATCAGCCTGTGCATCCGCACAGTCTGATCAGGATCTGCACTGTTCGCCATTCCATTATCATGTTCACCATTCCTTTTCTTCTAACAAGCAATATAGATCGTTATGGGTTTTCTATCAATATTTGATATCCAGATCAGTGTGTGCATCTGCACAGTCTGATCATGGTCTGCATTGTTCGCCAATCCATCAATGAAACATCTGTCATGCTTCTAACAAGCAATATAGAATGCTATCATGCTAGAGGAATGTATTATCTGTAGCATATTTCACCAAACGTGCTAAGCATACTTATCTAGCCAAGTACACAATGAGGGAGAAATTTTCAATTTAATGATAAATTTATTAAGTTTTATTAAACTGAATTTATTACATTATCACAGCTATTTTGGCTATGATAATGACTGTAATAAATTCAGTATGATATTTCTGCATACGTTTAATCATCAAATATAATTATGCAGTCGTTAGTTCTCTATATGAAATAATGCATTTTGGGAAAATTAAATGATTACTCCCTCAAAGTATAATTAAGTAAGTAAGTTTAGCGATTTTGATGACATCGGCTACAGATCACTAGCAAAACAGGTCACAAATCTCATAAGCACCATTTCTCCAGTCACAGCCACAATATCGTTTATTATAAATTATACAGCAAATATTTGTTGATGCTGGTCATAACATCAACAAATGAACTTCAAACTTCATCCACAATGGACTTTGATAATTGCAGGTTTTAAACTACATATGTGCCAGTGACTGGAGAAATCGAGCTTGGAATTTGTGACCAGTGTAGCTCCTGATCAAATAACAGACTCCCGCAACCTGATAACGATTTATTTTGCTGTAGAAGCATGATGCATGTTTCATGGATGGAATGTCGACAGTGCAGATCCTGATCAGACTGTGCGGATGCACAGGCTGATCTGGAGCTACACTGGTCGCAAAAACCATAAGCCCCATTTCTCCAGTCACAGCCATATGTGTACTTTTTAAGTAGAAAACTGCTAATGGAAATGTTTTTATTGTCTGTTACTTAACATTTATTGTAAATAATGAACCATATTCCGTTCACAAATCAGTGAAATGGTGATTTTGGATTGAATTTCATCAACATCTTGGTTTTCTTTTTAAAGTTGCACAATCAGATGAATATCTCAATCCAATTATTAACTTTGCAACACATGAAGACCCAGTGCCTACACAGTCTGTTCTGGGTCTTCACTGTCTGCCTGACAGTCAATGGAGCATCTATTATATATGTATGTAATTTGGAGTAACCCATCTTATTGGGGGGAGAAGTAGGCAACTTTTTGCCAATACAAAGGTGTTTTGAAATGTGCCAGAGTGCATCATTTACCTTCTAGTTTTGATTGTTTTTATGTGGGGGCATGCCCCCAGACCCCCCTAGCATACTCGCCCCAACGGTGCTCGAAGTCGTCAACCAGGCCTGCAGATTCAAATTGGCTAGCTACGCCCCTGACCCTGTTCAGACGTGTACAAGTGTGTTTCAGTGTCGAACGGCCAATAAAGTAGTAGTATCGCAAGTCGCAAGCGTGTATTGGCGGGACTTGCATTGAGAAACAGACATGTGTACGTGAAGAGGCAGAGCAAACAATAAGTAAGTTATAGTTCACATATTGATTTTTAATAAATTAATTAATTAAAAATTAAATACGTGAACTATAACTATTACTTAAAATCTACCTTCTCTCCAAGAAACCAACCTCTGTTAAGAGACCACAGGCAAACATACCGTAATACTAAGAATAAGCTGGTTTGACCTTGAATAAGAAAGGGACAACCGGCCTCCAAAGATCAATATTTGAAGCTCCTGTGAGTGTCCTCTATACACAGGTTCAAGCAGATAAAGTTTGGGATACCATGGAGTGGGCGGGCATCAACAGTGACTTTAAAACTTACATATGTATACAGGGATCCTCCATATTATCGGACAAAAATGGCAGTTTTTTAAAGATGTTTTTCTTAAAATAGCAGCTACGGGCATAAACTTTTCACAGAACAATCGTCGGTTCTTGCTTTCACAACGCATGTAAACTATTTATCAAACTGTGCCATCTTTTTCGCTTAAAATCGGGTCAGATGATCAGTCGTAAGATTGCCCCAAAATTAACATCGACAATCAGTTATCCGGACAAACATATACTCGTCTTATAACATGTATTCATAACATGAAATCATAATGTTATCGCTTGTAAACCAGTGTAAACAGCGTTACAAGTGTAGTCCTGCAGAAAAAACAATCATAATTCGTTTCTTGGAAAACAACGTATTTATAGATTTTATTTTATTTATAGAAAAACTCAGAAATGACGTAATGGGCGCATTCGATTACAAGCCCCCCAGAAACTTTTGACGTTGTAAACAACTTGTGGACATAGTTGAGGAATATTTTCAGCAAATATTACTAAACTGTTTACCTTGGCAATATATTCTTCACAATGGCATGGAAACAGCAAGCACCTGCGTGACTTAGATGTATTTGGTGCAAATTCTGATCAAACGAATGCTCTTAATTAACAGGTATTTTCATTTGTCCGATAAACTGATTGTCCGGATAATTGGTATGACCCCTGTACATTATATGCATTCTTGCCACATTCCCATTTACTGATGCTTTACTCAAGGAGAAAAATTCACATAACCTCTGTGAGCTTGTTTTCTAATCCTTATTCACCGTTACTTTATATGTATTTTGATGCATATCTACATGTATATTATTTGAAATAAATATTGTTTAAACTTCAGACTTCAATTTTGATGTCATTCACTGGTATAAATCTCCGATGGTAATAACTGTTCATGATTGCAAAACATGCATACACATCTTGCAATTCACATGTGCTTGAAGTACTGTGATCCCTCTCTAAACCGTACACCCTGGGGACCACACCAGGGTGTCCAGTTTAGAGCGGTTTCACTGTGTCTTACTAAAAGTGAAAAAAAGTCCCAACAACAGTACCGGATTTCACCAACATTGCATCTAGCTACGTATACTTTGAGGGAGAAATCATTTATTTTTCACGAAATGCATTATTTCATATAGAACTAAACACTGAATATATTTGATGATTAAAAGTAGGCAGAATTATTATACTGAATTTATTACATTATCACAGCCAAAATGGGGAATAAATTCAGTATAATTCAGTATAATAACAAGAAACGAGGCAAAGCCACGAAGGCCAGGTTTTTTCCAAGCATAGACACTTGGATAACATAATTATACCCACTTTTTGTAGACTAGATGGCCGTGGCCTGCATGTCGCGCCTTGGGGCGAGGCATGGACACTAAAAAAATAGATATAGTAGATGGAAAAACTTTAACGAAAAAACTTTAACTGGACACACGGACGTACGGACGGACGGACGTATGCCAAAATGCCGACGATATCGCGCTTTCCGCAAGCGGGTGCGACAATGATGATAAACACCCATGTATCAAGGTAATGGGTGAAGCAGTTGCAGAGATATAGTACACGAAAAAACTTTAACAAAAAAAATCAAAGTAATTTGACCTTGACATTGGGCACAGGGGCCGCACGGTTGGGGGTTAGAATGAAAATATGGATGATGATAAACACCCATGTGAAGTTTCAAGGTAATGGATGAAGCAGTTGCAGAGATATAGTATAACGAAAATGTTTTAAGCAAAATATTTAACCAGACGTATGTTAAAAAGTTAACGTTGAAAATGGCCAAGTCAATTACATAGAAATAATAGGTGAAGGTAAAACAATGGTCACATGTTGGATAGTTGTATGTGGTAGGCACCCCTTGGTTATGAAGCTGTGAAAGTTAAACTTAACATTGTAAACGCGAAAACTTAACATTGAAAATGGCTAAGTCGATTGCGCGGAAAAAATGGGTCAAGTTAAAAAAAAAGTAACATGTTAGATAGTGATATGTGGTGGGCACCCCTTGATTATGAAGCTGTGAAAGTTTGGTGGTCCTAGGTGGTACAGTAACAAAGAAATGGACTCAAACACGAAAACTTAACATTGATTGTGGACGCCCGACCGCCCGCCCGACCGCCCCAACCGCCCCCACGCCGCCCAGCACGGCCCACGCCCGCCCGCCCGCCCGCTCCGCCCGCGCCAGCCCCGCCCGGCTTTCGCCAATCCAATAGCCTGGATTTTTTTTCAAAAAACCTGGCTAAAAATTAATAAATTTATCCTTAAATTGAAAATTTCTCTCTCAAAGTATACTTTGCTAGATAAGTATACTTTGCAATGTTGGTGAAATAGGCTACAGTTAAGATCATATTGAGATGTGACATCAGTTTCAAATCTCTTCTGAAGTTCCATTGGCATGGAAATACTATTACATGTGTGTATTTTTTCACACCAAAGGCGGGTATTGAACCAACACCTCCGGTATTGAATTCCAATGCTCTGCCATCAGACGATGAATCCATCCATATCTTGCATACAAAACATATTCTTCAGAGCTAGACAAAAGGCACATATCATATTTATTCTAATAAACACCGCCAGGCCTATGCAATTCGTGGGGATCAAAACATGGAAAACAGAATCAAAATATGTTATTTTCACATACAAAAGGCATTTAAAACAAAATAAGGGAGATGGGCTACTATTAGAGAGGGGGCTACTATTAGAGAGGGAGAGGGGGCTACTATAAGAGAGGGAGAGAGGGCTACTATTAGAGAGGGAGAGGGGCTACTATTAGAATAAATATGGTACTATACACTTCAGACTTTACTGCACTAGATACCATTGGTACACTTCTCCCTGTCTCGCTTACAATCCTCTGTGATTGGCACTAACGTAACATAACAATCGAAACACACGTCCCGATCATCACACCACGAACCTCCATGCCAACTAACTGCACCACTTCTAGGATAAATATTGTAGTACATCCATTAGCACACCTGTCAATGTCTATGGTTAGAACTTGAATGTCTATGGTATAGAACGTGCCAACCTGCAGCAACAGTTTCATATTTCCTTTATTTCTATACATACCCTTAATTGGGTAGTATTTTAAAATTCTCTTTTCCTGAAACAGTATTACTATTGAAAGATTTCTATGGCAACGGTAAGACAACAATATTACAATAGCGAGTGTGAGATTAGTTTTACAGGTTGTTACAATAGTGTCTGTATTGTGATTGCGAGACAACATTGTTGCTATGGAAACAGTGAGACAACAGCAAGAAACAGCATCACCATGGTGACCGCGTAGAAACAGTATCAATATGGTGACAGTGTAGAAACAGTATCAATATGGTGACTGTAGGAAACAGTATCTCCATGGTGACAGTGCAGAAACAGTATCACTATGGAGACAGTGTAGAAATAATATCACATTGGTGATAGTGTAGAACGAAACAGTATCACCATGGTGACAGTGTAGGAAACAGTATCACCATGGTGACAGTGTATGAAACAGTATCACCATGGTGACAGTGTAGACAGTGTAGAAACAGTATCACTATGGTGACAGTGTAAAAACAATATCACTATGGTGACACTGTAGAAAGAAACACTATCACATGGTGACAGTGTAGGAAACAGTATCACCATGGTGACATTGTAGACAGTGTATGAAACAGTATCACTATGATGACAGTGTAAGTTTGGAAACAGTATTACTATGGTGACAGTGTAGAAAAAGTATCAATATGGTGAGAGTGTAGAAACATTATCACTATGGTGACAGTGTAGAAACAGTATCACTATGGTGACAGTGTAAAGGAAACAGTATCACTATGGTGACAGTGTAGAAAGAAACAGTATCACTATGGTGACAGTGCAGAAACAGTATCACTATGGTGACAGTGTAGAAACAATATTACTATAGTGACGGTGTGGACACAGTATCACTGTGGTGACAGTGTGGAAACATTATCACTATGGTGACAGTGTAGAAACAGTACCACTATGGTGATAGTGTAGAAACAGTATCACTATGGCGAGATGTAGAAACAGTATCACTATGGTGACAGTGTAGAAACAGTATCATTATGGTGAGAGTGTAGAAACAGTATCACTATGGTGAGATGTAGAAACAGTAACACTATGGTGACAGTGTAGAAACAGTATCACTATGGTGAGAGTGTAGAAACAGTATCACTATGGTGATAGTGTAAATTTAGAAACAGTATCATTATGGTGAGAGTGTAGAAACAGTATCACTATGGTGACAGTGTAGAAACAGTATCATTATGGTGAGAGTGTAGAAACAGTAACACTATGGTGACAGTGTACAAACAGTAACACTATGGTGACAGTGTAGAAACAGTATCACTATGGCGAGATGTAGAAACAGTATCACTATGGTGACAGTGTAGAAACAGTATCACTATGGAGACAGTGTAGAAACAGTATCGAAAGAAACAGTATCACTATGGTGAGAGTGTAAAGGAAACAGTATCAATATGGTGACAGTGTAGAAAGAAACAGTATCACTATGGTGACAGTATAGAAACAGTATCACTATGATGACAGTGTAATAATAAACAGTATCACTATGGTGACAGTGTAGAAGAAACATTATCACTATGGTGACAGTGTAAACGAATCAGTATCACTATGGAGACATTGTAAAGGAAACATTATCACTATAGTGACAGTGTAGAAACAGGATCACTATGGTGACAGTGTATAAAGAGGATCACTATGGTGACAGTGTAGAAAGAAACAGTATCACTTTGGTGACAGTGTAAAGGAAACAGTATCACTATGGAGACAATGTAGAAACATTATCACTATGGTGACAGTGTAGAAAGAAACATTATCACTATGGTGACAGTGTAGAAACAGGAACAATATGGTGACAGTGTAGAAACAGTATCACTATGGTGACAGTGTAGAAAGAAACAGTATCACTATGGTGACAATGTAGAAAGAGTATCACTATGGTGAAAGTGTAGAAACAGTATCACTATGGTGACAGTGTATAAACAGTATCACTATGGTGTCAGTGTAGAAGAAACAGCATCACTATGGAGACAGTGTAGAAAGAAACAGTATCACTATGGAGACAATGTAGAAACAGTATCACTATGCTATAATGGTGACAGAGTAATAACAGTAATCACTGTGGTGACAGTGTAGAAACTGTATCACTATGGAGACAGTGTAGAAACAGTATCAATATGGGGACAGTGTAATAACAATATCACTATGGTGACAGTGTAGAAACAGTATCACTATGGAGACAATGTAGAAACAGTATCAATATGGTGACAGTGTAGAAAGGAACAGTATCAATATGGTGACAGTGTAGAAACAGTATCAGCATGTTGACAGTGTAGAAACAGTATCACTATGGTGACAGTGTAGAAACAGTATCACTATGGTGACAGTGTAGAAACGGTATCACTATGGTGACAGTGTAGAAACAGTATCAATATGGTGACAGTGTAGAAACAGTATCACTATGGTGACAGTGTAGAAACAGTATCACTATGGAGACCATGTAGAAACAGTATCAATATGGTGACAGTGTAGAAAGAAACAGTATCTCTATGGAGACAATGTAGAAACATTATCAGTATGGTGACATTGTATTGTCATAAATCGTATCAGTAATAGAGTAATAAGGTGACTATGGTGACAGTGAGTGTGAAGCAACATATATATGATGGTGAGATAACAGCATGAATGAGATGACAGTGATACATTACAATATAGCTATGGAGATAGAGAGACATTACAATATCAGTTAAGGATGGTGACACAGCGACAATACAATACAGCTAAAACAACATACAGTGGTACATTACAATATCGCTATGGAAACAGAGAGACATTACAGTATCAGACACAGCGACAATACAATATAACTATGATAACGTACTGAAACATATTACAATGTCATTTTAGGATGGTGACACAGAGACGATACAATGTAACTATAGCAACATACAATGAAACATTACAATATTGAAATGGCAAATTATTGCAATGTCACTACGATAATAATAAGACAATGTAATAGTTTAGGAATCCGAGACAGATGTTGAATAATGATGATGGCGAAGCACCGTTTGTGTTAGTGAGCCAAAGGTGACATTGTGGTGACATTGTGAGAATGACAAAATGGCGCAGTTGAATTGCCATAGTGATAATGTATGCAACCACTGTATGTCCAAGGTGAAATTAAACCAACAGCATGACTACAGTAGTAATATTACCATCGTAACCATATACTTTCAGACACACTTTAATTGGAAACACCTGTATAAAAATATATGGTTTTCCAAAACAGTGTCCAAATATTTATGGTTATCATAGTTGTGCCGAGTTAGTAAAGTAATGATGTATTGGGACACAATTTGTTTTGGGAAACCCCTATTTAATAGCGGTTTCCCCAGACAAAGTGTGTCCAAATATCGAGGGTCACTATCACTATCACCTTGGCAACAGAAAATATGATAAACATACAATTATGTTTACATACTGCTTGGAATATGTACCAACACATGAAGGATTATGGTACTTTATCAGCTAACGAGCTATGTATTGAATACGTACGGACTGATAACATAATGTCATAGCAGTCATTGACCTGATACAAATATCTGGGTTACAACAGATTGAATTGGTCGAACGAATAACATCAGTGTAATGACGCACCATAAACAAGTTCTTTTCAATGAAAAGCATGTTATTTTGCCCATCTTTTAGCATAATACGTCAACTGATAAATAGAATATCATGCTAGCGTCTTTTTATATCAAGTACATCAGACTCAGCCCGGCAAGCCTCAGACTTCCTGCACAATTCGTAGCCTTGCCTGATAAACTTGATATCAAATGAAACTAGCCTGGTATTTTCTATATTTTCTATGCCCCAGGAGGATAAGAATATGCATAGAATTTGTCTGTGTATGTAACTACCATCGATAATATGTGGAACCTACGCAGGTGAGACGTTATGCAAATGTCATAAACATGTCAAACTGCTGAAAGAACAAGTGTTTTATGTATCTTGGTGTAAATATGCTCGCTTCAGATAAGTGTGTATTTTTAGCTTAAAATATACAGATCTTGTTTTATTTGTACATAAAATATGCATATTTTGCAGGCAGTTTTTGTCACATTTAAACACCGATTTATCAGGTCAAAATATCATTGTGAAACACACATTGTGAGGTTTATTTGGGATCTACATATATGCACACATTATGAAAATATGCACACATTATGAAAGTAATGGAATACACATATGTGTAATGGAAAAAACATTATATGGAATGTGTTAATATCTTGTGTAATGAATTTAGTCGACATTGTGCACATTTTACTGTCTGTTTAGCCAAAAATGCAGGCTTTTCACTTTGCAAAAGAAGCATATATCAACCAAGTTAGTGTCAACTGACTATATATGGCAATTAAGTTAATCTTTTCAACCCCACAGACCATAACCACTTGCAAACAAATATACATATGTCAAGCAGTATAAAATATATAAGACAGAAGAATTTTAAAACCAATATAAATATATACATGCATATTTAGAAAATATAAAATTTATCCATAAATACATATTTATTGCGCAATAGCATCTATGAAGGCTAAAGAAAATATATATATTTGCAAACTAGAATGTTCACAGGAGTGGGATAAATTTTATTATCTAAATTCTATGCATATACTTTATTTATACCATATACTATTATCGCTACCAAAGATGCACGATATGATCATATGACAACCAGCAATCACACCTCGAAATGGAAGAGTTCCTGAAACAACAATAACAATAACAACAACAGAAGGATGGTGAGAATGGACTACACATAATGACGACCTCTATACTGGAAGACTTCCACAACAACATCAACAACAACAGAAGGATGACAACTTAGCACTAACCCGGGGGCAGTTTCACTGAACTTTGCACGACTAAAATGTTTGTAAGTGCAACATTATGATAGTCTGTAAATTTCACATTAACACTGTTTTCTTGTAAACAATTATTGGATTTACATGTATTGAGCATAGGCTGCATATGCAGCCTATGCTCAATACATGTAAATCCATCAATTGAAATTTCCAGATGATCCTAAATTTGCACCTTTTAGTCGTACAAAGTTTAGTGAAACGGGCCCCAGATCTCCACAATGTAAGAGTTGCTATAGCAACAATGGGCGGGAGATCAGCGTTGACTACACCACCTACCTGATGAGGAAGGGCTGGATGTTTTTGATGTGCTACCGCTGCTGTCACCGCCGCTGGGGTAGCGTGTGTACGCCGCTGCCGCGCCCGATCCCGAGCCCGACCCCCCAGGGTGCTGCCCACTACAGTGGGGGTGTATTGAACAAGGCGACTTGACGCCCGACCGGGGCAGGTCGGCGGCACATTTGAGTAGACTGTATACAGGATCCACAGGGCCAGCTATAAATAGATGCAGAGGTCGGAGGTCACTTGGCAGTTGGCCTAAAGGAAGGTGAGTTTCTCACTGACAGGTCATCGACTAATATGGTTTTACATCCATTCAACAGCAATGTGACAGGGAACATTGCTGCAGTGGGTGAATGTGTATTGTCTAGTGAGTTTGGTAGGCGAGTTCTGTAGCCTATTTCACCAACATTGCAAAGTATACTTTTCTAGCAAAGTATACTTTGAGGGAGAAATTTTCAATTTTAGGATAAATTTATTAATTTTTATTATACTGAATTACATTATCACAGCCATTATGGCTGTGATAATGTAATAAATTCAGTATAATAATTCTGCATACTTTTAATCATCAAATATATGCAGTCGTTAGTTCTATATGAAATAATGCTTTTCGGGAAAAATAAATGATTTCTCCCTCAAAGTATACTTTGCTAGATAAGTATACTTTGCAATGTTGGTGAAATAGGCTACAGGGGCCTTTCCCCCAGAAGAAATGGTATCTAAATTTGATTTACTGCATTCCGTTGATTTTAAAGCTATGATTTTCATTTATTTAAATGGTTGCATAGGCATTTTCAAAAGTGAAAGTGAATGGGTTTAACGTCCCAGCAACAGCCAAGGTCATATAGAGATGGGGACAGCAGTTTAAAGTCTCATCCGAGAGACCAGTGGGAAGGAAATACTATGAAAATATTGTTGATGGTGAGGTTTGAGCCCATAACCTCCAGATTGGAAGTCCGGTATTATAACAATTTCAAATGCATATACCGGTAGTTTCAAGGTGCATGATCACGTGGTTACAACAACGTCGCCAATTCCAAAGTAAGTATTATTTGATATTTTCATTAATATGCAACAGATTTCGATGAAATATGGCGCAGCAAACACGTCTTCATGAGCTGCATTTGGTGGTCCATGGAGTTTGGCACAGACTTATGTTGTTTTTGCGAAGAATCGATTTCCGTGTCGATTTCAAAAGAGTTAACAATTTCAACTACAGACCCAAAGGTTTGCATGTAACAAAACTTACAAATCCATACTGTTTAAAAATAAATTTTATACAATTTTTGTCCTTAAAATATGAGAAACAAAAAATGTCTGCTGTTGTTTTATATTTTTTCTTTTGTTTCTGTATCATTTTAAAGAAACATGGTTATCGCCCCTGATCTCAAAAGTGACAATTCACATTTGACATAAAAGCATAATAATGCCAACAAACACGCCGATAATAGTAAATGAATGTTACATTGCTGAAAAATGGAAAAATGCCTTATCTAAAGAATGGATGAAAAAATATGGCTCCCTATATAACATAGAATGTGGAGTGCAAGTTTAATTCAGCATAATGTAGGGGTTAGATTTAACCCTTAGCCTGCTGAATGAAATGTTGTCGTCTGCTGTTTATGTTTTATTTTCGATTTTTCTCATCAAACACATGGTTTGACAGCATTTTCGAATCATTTCCATTGGAAATGATTCTAAAGTGCTGTCAAACCATGTTTTTATTGAGAAACAGGGCAAAAAATAAAGCAACAGCAGACAACAGTTTCGAGATCAGCAGGCTAAGGGTTAACCCTTTCAACCTGAAATATCTGGAATGGACTGTGATGTCCAATTGTCACAAAATATTTTAAGAGCAGTCCATTTATAAAAAGAGTGTCTTTTTACATGAAAATTATTTGCAAAAAGTGCAGATCCAGATGAGCAGGCTTATAACAAGCTGGATCTACACTGTTTGCAAACACTGCTAACAAGGTCTGTAGTCTTAACTCTTAGAACGCTACACACAACAATTGTCATCTGCTGACGCTTTTATATCTTGCCTTACTTCTCAATAAAAACATGGTTGGACAGCACTTCAGAATCATTTCCAATGGAAAAGATTCTAAAGTGCTGTCAAAGCATGCTGTAAATAATTCTAAAGTGCTGTCAAAGAATGTTTTTGATAATAAAAATGGAAAATAGAAAATAAAAAGCCGACGACAAAAAATTAAGGGTTAATATTTTTTTTTATTATCTTTTTTTTTTGAAGAATATACTTACAGGTGGACGATACGGGGTCTTCTTCTTCCTTGGAATTCTGTTTCTTTTTATGCAGGCTGCTTTTCTTGAACTGCAAATATAGACAAGTCTTATATATAGAACTTAGAAAATCAAGAGTATTTTCCCTTAGAACAATTCTCGGGGGCATCAATGATGTTAGATTGGCGGAATTTGGGGTGTGCTTAGCATTAACCCTTAGACCGCTACACACAACAATTGTCGTCTGCTGTTGCTTTTATATCTTGCCTTATTTCTCAATAAAAACATGGCTTGACAGCACTTCAGAATCATTTCCATTGGAAATGATTCTGAAGTGCTGTCAAAGCATGTTGTAAATTATTCTAAAGTGCTGGCAAAGCATGATTTTGATGATAAAAATGGAAAATAAACAGCAGACGACAAAAAATTAAGATAGCGGTGTAAGGGTTAACTAAGCAATGTGACGTCAAACCAACAAGCTTTATTAACCCTTAGAATGCTGGAACTGAAAATTGCTGTTTGCTGTTGTTTCATATTGTGACTTCTTCCTCAATAAAAACATGGCTTCACAGCACTTTAGAATAATTTCCTATGGAAATGATTCTAAAGTGCTGTCAAACCATGTTTTTATTGAGAAATAAGGCAAGATATAAAAGTTGTGAGTAGCGGTCTAAGGGTTAAAGTTGGGTTAACTATCATATCCACATGCCGAGACGGACTACCTACATTTCGGCTAAAGTTGAGGTCTAAATATCGCATCCAGTCATCCATTTTCTTGTCCATTTTATTAAGAAGCATGAGTTTGTATCGTTTATGGTTCACATCCTCTGTCATACCTCGCTGTATCAGATCTGGCCTTTCTTCACGAGAATGTTTGTCTTCGCGTGAAAATCTGTTCTTCCGTTTAATATTAGGAGACACATTGTTCCCCGCTGCTGCCGGTATACCATATACTGTTTCACCGTCTTTTGGAGGCTCGTAGTCAGAAACATGATGGCGGTATTTTCTGTTCACACTTTGCAGCTCCTTGTATTCAATCTGTCTCGAATTTTGCTCGATAGTCGGAAGAGTTGGAATTTTATCGACGTGCGCATCTTTCACATGGCGAACGTGCATCGACTTACTCCGTTTATATGCTTTGACTTTGGCATGCTTTTCCATTTTCTTATTTGTAACATCCATTTTGTTTGGTTTGAGAAAACCCAATCACCACATGTATTTATATTGCAACAAATTCCATTCCGTAACCATAGACTACAGCAGTAAATACTGGCAATAAAGCCCAACTGAACAATTGCTTCGATATATATTCCTCCATGGTACAATAATCCTTTGCATGTCCATTAATTTGTTACATAATACTGACGTCAAATATTCTTGGAAACGGATAATATTCCTCCACAAGGCTACTGTAAGTTCACAGTAAAATTAAGGCAACCATCAATGTCTCCCAAGCCAGGGGACCACTTCACTAACCTTTGTACGACTAAAATGTTTGTAAGTAAAATTATGATAGTCTGTAAATTTAACAGTAACCCTTAGACCGCTACACACAATTGTCGTCTGCTGTTGCTTTTATATCTTGCCTTATTTCTCAATAGAAACATGTTTTGACAGCACTTCAAAATGATTTCCAATGGAAATCATTCTGAGGTGCTGTCAAAGCATGTTGTAAATTATTATAAAATGCTGTCAAAGCATGTTTTTGATGACAAAAATTGAAAATAGAAAATAAACAGCAGACGACAAAAAATTAAGATAGCGTGTAAGGGTTAACAATGTTGTAAACATTTATTGTATTTAAATTTATTGAGCATAGGCTGCATATGATATGCAGCCTATGCTCAATAAATGTAAATCCATCAATTGAAATTTCCAGACGATCCTAAATTTGCATTTACAAACATTTTAGTTGTACAAAGTTTAGTGAAATGGGTCCCTGGTGCTGATGGGGGTAGCTTAGAAGATCGGAATTCTGACAATTGGACTGCATGTTGTAACTTATTCTAAAGTTCTGTCAAAGCATGTTTTTGAGGATAAAAATGGAAAATAGAAAATAACAGCAGACGACAAAAAAGATAGCGGTGTAAGGGTTACGCTAATTCATGCCCCTGGGGCATTTCTTGTATAATGATTCAGCGCCAGTGCCCAGATGAGGAAGACATGGATAGGTGCATAATTCAATATTCAACCCTTACACTGCTATCTTAATTTTTTGTCGTCTGCTGTTTATTTTCTATTTGCCAGTTTTATCATCAAAAATATGCTTTATTGACAACACTTTAAAATAATTTACAACATACTTTGACAGCATTTCAGAATCATTTCCTTGGGAAATGATTCTGAAGTGCTGTCAAACCATGTTTTTATTGAGAAATAAGTCAAGATATAAAAGAAACAGCAGACGACAATTGTTGTGTGTAGCGGTCTAAGGGTTAATTATGTGTTTGCTCAGAAATATCACATCACTGTATTTCATAGATTATGATTTTGATAATCAGTCTTGTTTTCCGTAAATGACCTTGAATCTGCAGGAGCTCGGAATTTTGTGCCAAATCCCACCATCAAATATGGAATATTGCAATTTTTTTTAAATCAATATCTAAAATAATGGCAATAAGAGAGGTAATAGAGAACTGGAGAAATGGGGCTTATGTGATTTGAGACCAGTGTAGCTCCTGATAAAATAACACACTCCTGTAGCCTGATAACGATCTAATTATTGCTTGTTAGAAGCATGACGAGTGTTTCATTGATGGAATGTCAAACAGTGCTGATTCTGATCAGACTGTGCCGATGCACAGGTTGATCTGGATCTACACTGGTCGCAAAACCCATAAGTCCTATTTCTCCAGTCACAGCCACATACGCCGGCTCTAAAGTTAAAAATAATACAATGATGGCTTCGATTGCAAACATTTTTTGTTATAAACATATATATCCGAGCAAGCACACATTTACAGTCACATATTTTCATAATTCCAATGGCAGGCTCCTCTTTGTTTCAATCCCAATTATAATTCCAGTCACAAAAACTCAATATAAACAAATATACACGTGTAAAATTCTGCTGTCATGATGACGATGCCTCGGTTACCACGATTCCCGACCACTATAATACATTGTTCACCTCCCTACTCCCTTGACGGATATTAGCAAACACAATGCCACGAATGATTAATACATTAACGGCCCTATTTATAGTTTAGGCAGTCTACCTTGACTATAGATTCAGGAAACACAAATCTACATCTGTAAGCGGAATCTACCGACATTTGTTTCCACGTCCGTGATATTCACTAAGTTCTGCAAGGTTCACCTGCAATCATCGCATGTCTACATCCAAAATTCTTAATCTAGCAAAGAGTGTTGATTCTGTTCAGACTGTGCCGTGTAGTAATATCAGAGACTACGCTGGCAATGATCACCGATGTGCAATGTTTTCGACGCCTCTCCACTCTTGCTCACTCTGTGGCAAACAGCTGTTGGTATTATTCAAAACGTGTCAATTGCAGGTTTATAGGCTAGGAGGCTCGACACCATTCCAGCTTTGAGTGCCATGCACGTGTACATCACACAGGCAATTGTCTATCATGCATAAATGTTAATGTTCCTAGCATCTTCTCAAAAGAAAAATAATCTGAAAATATGCATAAATAGTGCAGATCCTGATGAGATGGCTCTTTATGAGCCTTATCATCAGGATCTACACTGATTGCAAACATTGGGATTGACTCTTGATATGAGCCATCTCCTCTGGATCTACACTGATTGCAAACATTGTGATTGGCTCTTTATCGGCCATCTCCTCTGGATCTACACTGATCGCAAACATTGGGATTGACTCTTTATGAGCCATCTCCTCTGGATCTACACTGATTGTAAACATTGTGATTGGCTCCTCTGGATCTACACCGATTGTAAACATTCGGATTGGCTCTTTATATGAGCCATCTCCTCTGGATCTACACTGATTGTAAACATTGTGATTGGCTCTTTATATGAGCCATCTCCTCTGGATCTACACTGATTGTAAACATTTGGATTGGCTCTTTATATGAGCCATCTCATCTGGATCTACACTGATTGAAAACATTGGGATTGGCTCTTTATGAGCCATCTCATCAGGATCTACACTGATTGCAAACATTGGGCTGGACTCTTTATATGAGCCATCTCATCAGGATCTACACTGATTGCAAACATTGGGATTGACTCTTTATATGAGCCATCTCATCTGGGGATCTACACTGATTGTAAACATTGTGATTGGCTCATTTTTATGGACCATCTCCACTGGATCTACATTGATTGTAAAAAACATTGTGATTGACTCTTTATGAGCCATCTCCTCTGGATTCTACACTGATTGGTAAACATTTGGATGGCTCTTTAGCTGAGCCATCTCATCTGGATCTACACTGATTGAAAACATTGGGATTGGCTCTTTATGAGCCATCTCATCAGGATCTACACTGATTGCAAACATTGGGCTGGACTCTTTATATGAGCCATCTCATCAGGATCTACACTGATTGCAAACATTGGGATTGACTCTTTATATGAGCCATCTCATCTGGATCTACACTGATTGTAAACATTGTGATTGGCTCTTTATGAGCCATCTCCACTGGATCTACATTGATTGTAAACATTGTGATTGACTCTTTATGAGCCATCTCCTCTGGATCTACACTGATTGTAAACATTTGGATTGGCTCTTTATATGAGCCATCTCATCTGGATCTACACTGATTGAAAACATTGGGATTGGCTCTTTATGAGCCATCTCATCAGGATCTACACTGATTGCAAACATTGGGCTGGACTCTTTATATGAGCCATCTCATCAGGATCTACACTGATTGCAAACATTGGGATTGACTCTTTTATATGAGCCATCTCATCTGGATCTACACTGATTGTAAACATTGTGATTGGCTCTTTATGAGCCATCTCCACTGGATCTACATTGATTGTAAACATTGTGATTGGCTCTTTATGAGCCATCTCCTCTGGATCTACACTGATTGTAAACATTTGGAATTGGTCTCTTTGGATATGAGCCATCTCATCTGGATCTACACTGATTGAAAACATTGGGATTGGACTCTTTATGAGCCATTCTCATCAGGATCTACACTGATTGCAAACATTGGGATTGACTCTTTATATGAGCCATCTCATCTGGATCTACACTGATTGCAAACATTGGGATTGACTCTTTTATATGCCATTCCTTCTCTCATCCTACACTGATTCAAACATTGGGATTGGCTACCCTATGAAGCCATCTCATCTGGATCTACACTGATTGTAAACATTGGGATTGACTCTTTATTTATATGAGCCATCTCATCATGGACTATCACTGATTGCAAAATTAAACATTGATTGGACTCTTTGGCTCCTTTATATGAGCCATCTCATCTAGGATCTACACTGATTGTAAATCATGGATTGGACTCTTTATTATGGAGCCATCCTCATCTGGATCTACACTGATTGAAACTTTTGTCATTGATTGGATCTCTGTTATATGAGCCATCTCATCTGGATCTACATAATTGACAGGGTTGGGTACATCTATATTGAGCCATCTCCCTCTGGAATCTACACTGATTGTAAACATTCGGATTGGCTATTTATATGAGCCATCTCATATGGATCTACACTATTGAAACATTGGGATGACTCTATATGATTCACTCTGATCTACTACTGATTGTAAACATTGATTGGCTATTTATATGAGCCATCTCATCTGGATCTACACTGATTGTAAACATTGGGATTGACTCTTTATATGAGCCATCTCATCTGGATCTACACTGATTGAAAACATTGGGATTGACTCTTTATATGAGCCATCTCATCATCTGATTGTAAACACTGATTGACCATTGTTATTGACTCTTTATATGATCATCTCATCAGGATCTACATATGATTGTAAACATTCTGATTGGCTCCTCTGGATCTACACTGATTGTAAACATTCGGATTGGCTCTTTATATGAGCCATCTCATCTGGATCTACACTTAATGTAAACATTGGGATGGACTCTATATGAGCCATCTCCTCTGGATCTACACTGATTGTAAACATTCGGATTGGCTATTTATATGAGCCATCTCATCTGGATCTACACTTGGGATTGTACATTGGGATTGACTCTTTATATGAGCCATCTCCTCTGGATCTACACTGATTGTAAACATTCTGATTGGCTCTTTATGAGCCATCTACTCTGGATCTACACTGATTGTAAACATTTGGATTGGCTCTTTATATGAGCCATCTCATCTGGATCTACACTGATTGAAAACATTGGGATTGGCTCTTTATGAGCCATCTCATCAGGCTCTTCACTGATTGCAAACATTGGGCTCGACTCTTTATATGAGCCATCTCATCAAGATCTACACTGATTGCAAACATTGGGATTGACTTTATATGAGCCATCTCATCTAGATCTACACTGATTGCAAACATTGGGATTGACTCTTTATATGAGCCATCTTATCAGGATCTACACTGATTGCAAACATTGGGATTGACTCTTTATATGAGCCATCTCATCAGGAACTACACTGATTGCAAACATTGGGATTGACTCTTTATATGAGCCATCTCATCTGGATCTACACTGATTGTAAACATTGTGATTGACTCTTTATATGAGCCATCTCATCAGGATCTACACTGATTGCAAACATTGGGATTGACTTTATATGAGCCATCTCATCAGGATCTACACTGATTGCAAACATTGGGATTGACTCTTTATATGAGCCATCTCATCTGGATCTACACTGATTGCAAACATTGGGATTGACTCTTTATATGAGCCATCTCATCAGGATCTACACTGATTGCAAACATTGGGATTGACTCTTTATATGAGCCATCTCATCATCCACTACACTGATTCCAAACATTGGGATTGACTCTTTATATGAGCCATCTCATCTGGATCTACACTGATTGTAAACATTGGGATTGACTCTTTATATGAGCCATCTCATCATCCACTACACTGATTGCAAACATTGGGATTGACTCTTTATAGGAGCCATCTCATCTGGATCTACACTGATTGCAAACATTGGGATTGACTCTTTATATGAGCCATCTCATCTGGATCTACACTGATTGCAAACATTGGGATTGACTCTTTATATGAGCCATCTCCTCTGGATCTACACTGATTGCAAACATTGGGATTGACTCTTTATGGGCAATTTCATCTGGATCTACACTGATTGCAAACATTGGGATTGACTCTTTATATGAGCCATCTCATCATCCACTACACTGATTGCAAACATTGGGATTGACTCTTTATATGAGCCATCTCATCATCCACTACACTGATTGCAAACATTGGGATTGGCTCTTTATATGAGCCATCTCATCTGGATCTACATTGATTGTAAACATTGGGATTGACTCTTTATATGAGCCATCTCCTCTGGATCTACACTGATTGCAAACATTGGGATTGACTC
Source organism: Conchocele bisecta (assembly GCA_029237695.1). Classification (NCBI taxonomy): domain Eukaryota; kingdom Metazoa; phylum Mollusca; class Bivalvia; order Lucinida; family Thyasiridae; genus Conchocele; species Conchocele bisecta. The sequence goes on from CM055273.1 coordinate 67,630,680, forward strand.
TTTATATGAGCCATCTCATCTGGATCTACATTGATTGTAAACATTGGGATTGACTCTTTATATGAGCCATCTCATCTGGATCTACACTGATTGCAAACATTGAGATTGACTCTTTATATGAGCCATCTCCTCTGGATCTACACTGATTGCAAACATTGGGATTGACTCTTTATATGAGCCATCTCATCATCCACTACACTGATTGCAAATATTGGGATTGGCTCTTTATATGAGCCATCTCATCTGGATCTACACTGATTGTAAACATTGGGATTGGCTCTTTATATGAGCCATCTCATCTGGATCTACATTGATTGTAAACATTGGGATTGACTCTTTATATGAGCCATCTCATCTGGATCTACACTGATTGCAAACATTGGGATTGGCTCTTTATACGAGCCATCTCATCTGGATCTACACTGATTGCAAACATTGGGATTGGCACTTTATATGAGCCATCTCATCTGGATCTACACTGATTGTAAACATTGAGATTGAATCTTTATGAGCCATCTCATCTGGATCTACACTGATTGCAAACATTGGGATTGGCTCTTCATATGAGCCATCTCCTCTGGATCTGCACTGATTGTAAACATTGGGATTGACTTTTCATATGAGCCATCTCCTCTGGATCTACACTGATTGTAAACATTGGGATTGACTTTTCATATGAGCCATCTCCTCTGGATCTACACTGATTGTAAACATTGGGATTGACTTTTCATATGAGCCATCTCATCTGGATCTACACTGATTGCAAACATTGGGATTGGCTCTTTATATGAGCCATCTCATCTGGATCTACACTGATTGCAAACATTGGGATTGGCTCTTTATACGAGCCATCTCCTCTGGATCTACACTGATTGTAAACATTGTGATCGACTCTTTATGAGCCATCTCCTCTGGATCTACCCTGATTGCAAACATTGCGATTGGCCCTTTATAGGGGCCATCTCCTCTGGATCTACACTGATTGTAAACATTGTGATTGGCTCTTTATATGAGCCATCTCCTCTGGATCTACACTGATTCTAAACATTGAGATTGGCTCTTTATATGAGCCATCTCATCTGGATCTACCCTGATTCCAAACATTGAGATTGACTCTTTATATGAGCCATCTCATCTGGATCTACCCTGATTGCAAACATTGGGATTGACTCTTTATGGGCCATCTCCTCTGGATCTACACTGATTGTAAACATTGTGATTGGCTCTTTATGAGCCATCTCCTCTGGATCTACCCTGATTGCAAACATTGGGATTGGCTCTTTATATGAGCCATCTCATCTGGATCTACCCTGATTGCAAACATTGTGATTGGCTCTTTATGGGCCATCTCCTCTGGATCTACACTGATTGTAAACATTGTGATTGGCTCTTTTATAATGAGCCATCTCCTCTGGATCTACCCTGATTGCAAACATTGGGATTGGCTCTTTATATGAGCCATCTCCTCTGGAACTACACTGATTTAAAACATTGGGATTGGCTCTTTATGGGCCATCTCCTCTGGATCTATACTGATTACAAACATTGGGATTGGCTCATTATGGGCCATCTCCTCTGGATCTACCCTGATTGCAAACATTGGGATTGGCTCTTTATATGAGCCATCTCATCTGGATCTACCCTGATTGCAAACATTGTGATTGGCTCTTTATGGGCCATCTCCTCTGGATCTACACTGATTGTAAACATTGTGATTGGCTCTTTTATAATGAGCCATCTCCTCTGGATCTACCCTGATTGCAAACATTGGGATTGGCTCTTTATATGAGCCATCTCCTCTGGAACTACACTGATTTAAAACATTGGGATTGGCTCTTTATGGGCCATCTCCTCTGGATCTATACTGATTACAAACATTGGGATTGGCTCATTATGGGCCATCTCCTCTGGATCTACCCTGATTGCAAACATTGGGATTGGCTCTTTATATGAGCCATCTCCTCTGGAACTACACTGATTGAAAACATTGGGATTGGCTCTTTATGGGCCATCTCCTCTGGATATATACTGATTGCAAACATTGGGATTGGCTCATTATGGGCCATCTCCTCTGGATCTACCCTGATTGCAAACATTGGGATTGGCTCTTTATATGAGCCATCTCCTCTGGATCTACACTGATTGAAAACACTGTGATTGACTCTATATGGGCCATCTCCTCTGGATCTACACTGATTGTAGACATTGTGATTGGCCCTTTATGAGCCATCTCCTCAGCAGAATAACCTACCTGATTGCAACATTGGGATTGGCTCTTTATATGAGCCATCTCCTCTGGATCTACCCTGATTGCAAACATTGTGATTGGCTCTTTATGGGCCATCTCCTCTGGATCTACACTGATTGCAAACATTGGGATTGACTCTTTATTAACTCTTTATATGAGCCATCTCATCTGGATCTACACTGATTACAAACATTGGGATTGGACCTTTATAGGAGCCATTTTATCTGGATCTACACTGCTTGCAATCATTGGGAATGTGACCTGCCATGTTGCAGGATTAATCAACCTGTTTGATAGTTTAGCCTGAGCCATGTGTGATCATGCTTGGCTAACAAAATGCACAAAATGATAACATTCTGACAACACCATGTTTATTTCATTCTACACTAGTGTCGATAGTGATCATCTGTTATACTGTGATACACCTTTTTTGATATCGTAGGACAAATAATGTTATAGTAATGCAGTTGAACTGAACAGCTAAGAGTGGGCAATTTGTCTCTGTGGAGTCGTCAGGAACGTACATGGAGTTTTAATGGCATTTAACCCGTACACCGCTATCTTAATGTTGTTGTCTGCTGTTTATTTTATATTTTCCATTTTTATCATCAAAAACATGCTTTGACAGCACTTTAGAATAATTTGCAACATGCTTTGGCAGTTCTGAAGTGCTGTCAAACCATGTTTTTATTGAGAAAAAAGGCAAGATATAGAAGGAACAGCAGACGACAATTGTTGTGTGTAGCGGTCTAAGGGTTAACACGATTTTACAGAAGCCAGCACGGTTTCATCACCAATGAAACACATTTCTGGAGATGGGATATAGAGAATAGTAGGTTAGTGCCGTGAATGGGAAGAAATATCCGGCAAGGCTCAATAATTTCTTTATTTCTCATCAGAAGTATATGTTGTGACCACTCATTTAAACCGTCTCGCCGAGACGGTTCAAATGAGTGGTCACAACATATACTTTGGTTCAGAAATAAGGAAAATAGATAGAGAATAGTAGGTTAGTGCCGTGAATGGGAAAAAATATCTGGCAAGGCTCAGGAAACGGGATGGGCGAGGCACTAACCTACTATTCTATTTATCCTGTCAACACCTACAAATGGCTGTAAAATGCAAAAATATTATTGACTGGCTATCAAAAATGTTTCACGGCACCGTGTTTCACGGCACAATTACGCACTGTGTTGGCGGGATAATATCGCATAATCTGTGGGAGATTTGCTGCTCTATTGGTAGTTGACAGCTGTGCTGATTGTACACGTTCACACAGTGTTTATGAGCTTTCAAATGGAATTAACCCTTTCCCTGTTTTGCGATATTTCGACTCTTCCAAATCGAAAACATCTGAATAAAAGAACCAAATGCTGGGTCAAATGATGGTTAAATTATCTGATAGAGTAGAAAACATTGTGGGAAAAGGAGAAATTGCTTGTTACAAGCAATTTCTCCTTTTCCCACAATGTTTTCAAAAGACATCTTTTGCAGAGGCGTGAAAAGTCGTTTCTATCAGGGAAAGGGTTAAGAAAGCTCCCATGACAATTTTCCAATAATATAATAGATGTATAAGCCGAAAGTAAGTGCTAACTGTAATATGCTATGATAAAATGGTCGTTATTTTACCTATTGTTTCATCTAGTATATCTACCACTGAGAAGGCGGCCGATTTTCAGTTAGCACTTAGGTATCTGTGTGCACTCAATTACATCAATATCGGGCAATTGATTACAATATGCTAGATTGATGCATTAACTCTTTGCATGCTAGCGGTGAAAATATCCGCCAAACGAATTAGGAGTATATGTTTTATTTCTCTCTGTAAATATGTCTTGAAATTTCATTAGAATTGAGTCCTCAGGACACAATTCTAATGAAATTCCAAGACATATTCATGATATTTACGGGGAGAAATACAAGAAAATACATGTATGATGAATTTTTGTCCGCTTGTTTTGAACTATTTATAGCCCACAAGTTTCCCAGCATGCAAAGAGTTAATTAGATAAGCTGTAACACATTTATCAATTGTATATGTCTTTAAACAGGGCTTAACCCTTAGACCGCTACTCACAACAATTGTCGTCTGCTGTTGCTTTTATATATTGCCTTATTTCTCAATAAAAACATGGTTTGACAGCACTTCAGAATCATGATTCTGAAGTGCTGTCAAAGCATGTTGTAAATTATTCTAAAGTGCCGTCAAAGCATGTTGTAAATTATTCTAAAGTGCTGTAAAAAGCATGTTTGTGATGATAAAAATGGAAAATAGAAAATAAACAGCAGACGACAAAAAAATTAAGATAGTGGTTTAAGGGTTAAGGGGGAAATTAAATCTAATAGACAGTATTCGGAGCTCTAGTTCTGTTACCGGTACTCCATATTTTCACAATCAGTTGGGTGTTTCCTGTGTTCAATTTGGTTCAATGTTTTGCAAAACATTACCCCAGTATTTTTTTTTTTCAATTTTGTAACTAAATGTTTGCGTGAAAATGCATAGAAATGTACTATTATATCCAGTGGCAATGATCGCATACGAATATCCACATAGGGTCAAGAAATAAAGCTAGGAGAGGCAGACTCATATTGATGTCACAGAATGCCACTTGACGACATTTTCTGTGTTTCTGGTACACCAGTATATGCTAGATCATAGTAAGGAGACATTACATACCCACTATAACCCTTACACCGCAATCATAATTGTTTTGTCGTCTGCTGTTCATTTTCTATTTTCCATTTTTATCATCAAAAACATGCTTTGACAGCACTTTAGAATAATTTACAACATGCTTTGACAGCACTTCAGAATCATTTCCATTGGAAATGATTCTGAAGTGCTGTCAAATCATGTTTTTATTGAGAAATAATGCAAGATATAAAAGCAACAGCAGACGACAATCGTTGTGTGTAGTGGTCTAAGGGTTAATGACTTTTTAGTGTGCATTTGCTGCTGATATAGCCCTAAACATTGCGACACCATTTGCTTTGGGAAACCCTATAAAATATGATATCCCAATATCACAGTCTCTCAGCACAATCATACTACCCCTACTATTGGGACACCATATATATGTTTCCTAGAATTTGTTATCCCCGATATTTAGTATAAGTTATTGTTCACATATTGGATTTTTAAGGAATTAAATGCAAGGATGCGCTATCGACCGTAGTATTTCGTTCCTGAAAAATCGAATTTGTGAACAATAACATACTTATAGTTCAGCCAAGTGTAGAATGCAATGTCCAATGTGAGTGTTTATTTTCCATTTCCTGGTGAACAGATAATCATTAAATCTGGTAATATATAACTTGCGTGGGTTTAACGTTTGAATATGTGACATAAGTGGAACACAATATATGCTTCCCAGCGATTGGCTTACAAAGTAGGACGAACTATAAGGGCTGTTATGGAAAATACATTTTTATTGCGTATTATATATCTAGCAAGCCCTTGTCACTTTGAAAAGTGAAACAAAAAAAATTGAAAGTAAATGGGTTTAACGTCCCACCAACAGCTAGGGTCATATATAGACGGGACCACAGTTTAAAGTCTCATCCGACAGACCAGTGGGATGGAAATACTATGAAAGTATTTTTGATGCCTAAGACGAGGTCTAAACCCACAACCTCCGGATTGGCAGTCAGGTGTTCTAACCACTGGGCCAGTCCATCCCTGAAAAGGGAAAACACGGTATGCTACTGCCTAGTGGCAAACAGCTAAAGGTATTGTTCGACATAAGCCGATTCATTTCTCCGGAGCAAATTGAAAATTAGTCACGTCTATGATGTTTGACATTCCATGTGGATGACATGTTCGTGACCCGATGTGTCAAGTCCAGAGCCTGACCAGCGGATAATAGACTGGTGACATGGTTCACAGATATTTGCTGTGTGAACGTTGACCCGGAAATATGTAGACTTTGCTATAGCTGAAAATGCCGAGTACAGTATTCTGCTGAAGTTGATAAGTAATATGTGTCTGTGACTGGAGAAATGGGGCTTACGATTTTGCGACCCGTGTAGATCCAGATCAGCCTGTGCATCCGCACAGTCTGATAAGGATCTGCACTGTTCACATTGCAAAGTATACTTATCTAGCAAAGTATACTTTGAGGGAGAAATTTTCAATTTTAGGATAAATTTATTAATTTTTATTATACTGAATTATTACATTATCACAGCCATTTTGGCTGTGATAATGTAATAAATTTAGTATAATAATTCTGCATACTTTTAATCATCACATATATGCAGTCGTTAGTTCTATATGACATAATGCATTTCAGGAAAAATAAATGATTACTCCCTCAAAGTATACTTTGCTAGATAAGTATACTTTGCAATTTTGATGAAATCGGCTACAGGTTATTTAAGGCCGGGCCAACATGTTCGGTCCTGCATTTAAAGGTACATGCCCACGCAGTAGGCACAAAATGTTCTTTATAGGAATTAAATAAGTGTATAATTATGTCACTATTCCACCAGTTCTAAAAATTACGAGTGCCCGCTATACAAATATAATCATTTATTAATTATCAATTTACTGTTAGCGACACGCGGCGGTAACAGTCTATTTTGATAATGTGCGGGGACGACGACTTTCACATCACGGCTTGCGGTGCGCATGCGCAGTATACTACGTGCGCCAGTAGGCTTCTCAATATGTAAACAAGAATATCAACATGTCGAAACGTCCAGGACGGAAATTATATGAAACGGCGTCGGCCAAAAAAAAGGCGAAATGTCTGAGGGACAGGCAATACAGAGAGAGAGTGGTTATAATATTGGCGACCAGATCACCAAATGGAAAGAGTTACGTGGAGATTTAGATTTGGACTCGAACAGAGATTTTTCTTCTCAACTTCCGATACTTCACTGCGCATGTCAAAGATGTGATATGATTGACCGTGTCACGTGACGCGTGTTGGTAAAAATAGCACGAGGTCGGAAAATACCCTTTCTGGTCGCGGCATATAAAATGCGATTTAACACCAATTTAACACGTGCCGTAATTAAAAATAACTCGTTAGTGCCGGGGTAGAAAAATGGCTCATATAAGGCATGACAGAAAATGATAAGTAGTAGTACAGTATAACCTGCTGCGTGGGCATGTACCTTTAACCTGCTGCATTGTTACATCGAAAAAAAAAAAAAATTATATTCAGCCCTGAAATTTGAACAACCTGACATGGTGCCAGGTCCATATCACACAACAGTCACTTGGCCTCTTCCCCTAAAAGTAATAGGATTAGGAATAAAAAGGGTATAACCAGATTCAACTGTCACATACAAGAATGCCAAAAACGTACCTGAGGGCCAAACCAGGTGTCCGATCGGGATGAATCCCAATCGTTAAATTACACATCGCATAGAAGCTAACAGAATGTTTCCCTATCAAAACAGTGTGCAGTGAGAACCCAGGCGGTCTGAGACTATCGGTACATCAATGACTGATTGCTTGTGTTTTTAACCATTACACCCTAAGTAACTGGAATGGACTTTGATATGTTAATTTTCCGACCAATTCAATTGCCGGCTCATCTGGATCTACAGTTTGCAAACGCCGCTGTAGTGTTGAACGTGTTAACAAGTGGAAACCATAACAAAATGTACCATCAATTCACCAATATTACACATTATTGGCAAGTCAAAATAACCAAGGGAACAAACTCTGTTCAGTAGCAGGAATGAGAATTGTTGAGTTATCTCCCTTCAACACACTGCCATTTTGAACAGATAAGTAACACCAGCTCTCGATCCATACTGCTTGCGAATAATATAAATCAGCCCCACGATTAATTTCAATATTCCTTTTTACTTTAATTCTACTGGTGGAGTAATGGTACCTTATAGCATTTGCGACCAATGTAGCCCCAGATCAGCCTGTGCATTCGTGCAGTCTGATCAGGGTCTACACTGTTTGGCATTCAACCACTGAAGTACCGTTATTGCCATCAGTAAGGCAACAAGAATTGGCATTGTTAACTATTAGCATGCTTAAAGTAACTAATACTTGTTATTGCCATCTGCCACTATGTAATTATTGGTAATTTATGCTAATTATATGTTAATGTATTCTATGTTGGAAATAAAGCATATAACTCATTTCAGATGACTTTATTTTATGTTTTCCTATTCAGGAATGATGAGAAATGCTGTAAGTATTGAAAAAACTGTAAATTTTTCAAAAATGTGGAAATTTTTGGGTCATCATCATCAAAGTTTTTAGGCCTACTTTCGTTCTCAAAATGTTTCAGCCAAGCCGATTCATAAGCATCAAAAAATGCGTCCCGACCTCTTTCGATTTCATTTCGTATTTCCTGAAGTTCTTGTTCATTCAATTCAATGTCATTTAGATCTAGGTCATCGATTTGAACAGTTTCACCACCATTTACCAGCTCAAACCTCTCAAATTCGTCGTCACTATCGCTGGCATATGTGTCCTGAAAATCGCCATCCGCCATTTTTATTATTTCCCATCAAAATAGCCGAAAAAACAAATAAAATTGGCGAATTTCTCGCTGTTTTTTGTAAACAATTTACATTTTGATCTTTGCGGAAGCGGTATAATTGCAATTGCGCGCGCACGTACCTGGGCAACCAATTGACTCGCAATTGACTTAAATTGAAGACACGCCTCTACGGCGAAATGGGACTAAGAGTTAAACAAAGCAAGCAGGCAGCCATAAAAAAATCAAGTCCTCAGTGACCTTGACCTTGGGCGGTCGGACGTGGGTCGTATGCAAACCAAAACACCATCCCTAGACAAACATTGTCACCAAATATTATCAAAATGGGTGAAGCGGTTCATGAATTATTGAAAAATGTTACTAACGTAAGTACGCACGTAAGTGCATGGACTAACGCTATAATTCCCCTCTTGCCTATCGGTGAGGGGATAATAAAACAATCCTGCTGAGTGAATGTGCAAGACTGATCTACAATTTTTGCAAATGTCCTACGGATTAAACCATTTCATGCTGAAGAATCACCATTTTCTGACATTTTCATGTACATTTTCATAAATTCTGCTATACGTTGTTACCACTCATTTGAACCATCTCAACGAGATGGTTCAAATGAGTGGAAACAACATATCCTTTCATGAAGAGATAAAAAGAGATAGGTAACAGGCACGTACGTAGGAATATATATAGGGGGGTGTGGCGGCAGATTAACTCTTTGCATGCTGGGAAACTTGTGGGCTATAAATAGTTCAAAAATAGCTGACAAAAATTCATCATATTTTCTTGTATTTTTCCCCGTAAATATCATGAGTCTTGGAATTTCATTAGAATTGAGTCCTGAGGACTCAATTCTAATGAAATTTCAAGACATATTTACAGAGAGAAGTAAAACATATACTCCTAATTCGTTTGGCGGACACTCTAAGCATGCAAAGAGTTAAGGAGGGTGCATACGCACCTGTCACAAATCATTTGTTAATTTCTCATCAGAAGTAAATGTTGTGACCACTCATTTGAACCGTCTTGTCAAGACGGTTCAAATGAGTGGTCACAACATTTACTTTCCTTGAGAGATAACAAATACTGAAAACAAAAGTTTTCATATACTTGAAAGTGTACCTCATTGCAATGGGTCAATGGACTTCTCCAAAGAATAGATCATCCGCACATATCCAACTTACCAATTTGGGTTCCGATGCCGAACCTTTCATACTTTTGAACGCCTTTTTCCACATACCACGTATCGTCGACGGATTTTTCTTGTCTTGGTCATCGTCAATGGAGCCATTATGCTTCGGAGTCAACAGCTCAATCTGGAAATAATCAATTTGGATTGATTTATTGATTGATTGGTTGACTGAAAAATAAAACTTAAATACCGATATACTGCGGTAGGTAATGTATGTCAAGTCAAGAGGACTGCTATTTTGAATATTTGTTTATTTTAGACTCTAGCTTGAAAGTACCGTATTTATTCGAATAAATGCCCCCCGGGGCTATGCAATTCATGGGGATCACATATGGGAGGGGAGGGCTACTATTAGAGATGGGGCTACTATTAGAATAAATACGGTACTTCAGCAAGGACTGATGTAATATGGAAGCAATAAAGGGAGATAACCTGGAAATAGCATTACCACCACTGCCAGAATATTGTAACTGAAATAGTCAACTCGCGTTCAGCTGCTGTACATGATGCACATTCATACAAACAATAGCAAACAATTGTCATCAATAATATACAATGTATAACATGACTGTGTGTGTTTTGTGTGCATATCCGTAAACAAATACATCAATAAGCCCTCTTTTTGCTGAGGTTGGACACTATATAATGGCTAGGATTGGGTTGATTGATTTGGGGTTTCATGTCTGTTCAACAGCAAGGTCATATGAGACATGCCATGCAATTTTGTACCTAAGAACATGTGCGATAATTCTCATGAAAAATATTTACAAAATTTACGATATGAAACGTAAATGACGTCAAAAGATGACGAAATTTCCATAGAATTCCGCATTTGCTATGGAAATTTCGTCATCTTTCTACAAAAATATTGCATTTTCTGTAAATATATTTCATGAAAAATAGCACATGTTCTAAGGTACAAAATTGCATGGCGTGCAGAGCTGCCTACCCCATGTCGGTCACATGAGGAACATGGAGAGAAAAAGGGGCTATTTTCAGGAACACCACATATGTTTTCCGGAACACAAATTAGTACTCACATAAAGTAGTAAATTTTTTAGAGCTTTTTCTCGGCTACCATGATGACCAACCGAAAAATCACAATTACACTGCTTGCAAGACGCAAATTCATCACCGCGCTTTGACAGGACCAAATGGGGCCATGTCTCGCTGTAATCAGTGATGAACATATGTGTTCTCCTAACTTCTTTCGATAAAAAATACCCAAATTCATTGGCTGCACGCTTTGGAGCAGACATTTTATGAATTTACGTGATGAATAAATCAATATCGCTGAGCGCTTGAAACTACTATTACTACACAAGAATCGAAATGGTAAGCGCCTAGGCGAGTATGATTACGGGTAAATAACAAAATAGGATTTATTGGCAGAATTGTGAAACAAAATTATTATTTCCAGATATTCCCGTGCTGATTTTTTTAGAAATCGTAATTTTTAATTGTTGTCAGTACTTCCGTATTTCTAAAGTATTTTCCGGAACAAATACGGAAAAATCGGAACAGTTGGCAGCCCTGGGCGTGTCTCATATGTGGCCGTGACTGGAGAAATGTGATTTGTGACCAGTTTAGCTCGTGATCAACATTACGCAAACACGTCTTATTTGGAATTAATAAATCACTGAACTACTTTCGGCAAGGGAGATAATCAATATCACGCGAACTATTTTCATACGAGCCAAGCGGATTGTTCTGTTTATGATTAGGATATTTAGTTTTAAGCTATCTCCTGTGATATATAATGATACATTACTTTGTTATGTTATGGGTACTAATACATGTTGTTTCAATAGCGTATCTCTGTAACGGTATTGTTGTAGATGGAGTTGCAAATAATTTAATAATTATTACGTTCAAATGGTGGCGTAATACTGATAGCACTTCTGTATAACTGTGATTATCATAAATGGCGCAACAGTCGTGAGGTTAAGGTCGCCGACTTCAATGATTTAATTATCGATTCCCGAAATGGTCGGGGGTTCAAACCTCGACGTGGTATAAAAAAAAATTCTCCATATATATTATTTTTGTGATTTTAATATTTTTTAATATTTTCACAATTTTACGATTTTAATAAAAATACCTATAAATCGATAGAAACTTACCAACAATTAAAGTGTCTGTCTTTAAGTAATATATACACAGACAGTTTGTTACTGATGTTTTAAGTTTAAGTAATATATACACAGACAGTTTGTTACTGTTTTTTTAAGTTTGAGGTACTTTCTATACTGTCTATACCATATAATGTTTTACTGTCCCAAAATCTTTTTTTTTTGGCTGTCACAATTAATTAATTTTCGGACAGCAAACATTTTTTTATGAATTTGAAATAATTATTGTCCTCCATCTGCTCACAACACTGTTCGAACTGCGCCTGTGGCTACCACGACCAGAATTCACTGGCCGCAAACACAGTAGCCATCGGCGTCTATTTATTAAATTATTATTTTGTATTCTATTTGAATTCCGCGTGAACGCTGCATTTTGTGTCAACACCATTTACAGAAAATATTGGTGATTTTCTAAACGAATATCGGAGAAATGCGGCTATATATTTTGTCAATTTTCAACACCATTTACGGAAAAAAAATTAAAAAAAATTTAAAACAATATCGGCACAACTAAATACGGTGATAGAATTTTTGTCAACTTTTCAACACCATTTACGGAAAATATTACTGATTTTCTAAAAACAATATCGGCGAAGGTGTACTGAACTACTCTTTATTTTAAATAACCAGCCGTCTAATAGATCTGTGTATAATCGAGAGTATATCGTTAATTGTCATGTTGTCTCCGACAGTGAGGTGTTGCGGCACACATCAAAACGACACTTCAATTTCAAAACATTGCCTAAGGGTCACAGCTGTGTGGTGTCATCAGATCAACACCTCGTCACACATAACTACGCATTATCGATTTTTTCCCCACACAAAGCGACGTGTATTTACAACTAGATCTGTGTAATGTGTCGGGTGTAGCCAAAGACCATACATAAATTCGTAATTAGTCACAGATGTAGCCTTAAAATATAATCGATTTCCTTAAATTACGTCCGCATGTTGACAGATATTTCAGAGCAGACGTCATCGTAATTTGCCGTTATTTATTTCCAAAATTAACCATATATTCTGTAAATGGCGTTGAAAGTTGACAATAAATTAAGACCAGATCAGTACGTTAAATCGCTATCGACGACAACTGACGATCCGATGAGAGAGTAATACCGTTTAAGCGTATCCAATGTTAAATATACATCGTTAATTTTTTATGACTTTCGTAGTTTTTACCGAGAAATTCAAACCGTTTCCAATTATTGGGGAACATAATATCATGATTAGCACATCGTTTCACTAAGCGGAGGCTACTCAGGAAATGGGATCACAAGGTCTATTGTTTACACTGGATTAATGGCGGCCTCCATGAGGTCTCGGGTAAATCTTATTTTTCAATAATACGACTGTGGTTTCTTCCTTTTAGTGATAACCATGTTCCAGCCGTTAACACTTATTTAGCAACATTACTTAATATGTAGTTAGTCTGAACATTCTGCAGAGAAATCTGAATTGGACGGAATCGAGCGTTGTTTAAACTTAGTCCGGTTCATATGCACAGGTCAAAATATGAACTGAAAATGGCGCTTTGTGTGACAGAAATCCGTACGCGGACGAATAAAAAAAATATTTTGTTATAAATATCACATACAGCGAAACAGCGGTAGCATCTACTGTTTTAATAATATGCATACATATTGTAATTAATGTTTAATAGTGATATACTTATGAATAATATACGATACTATGGTTTATACTCCAGCACTATGTTTTTAGGCTGTGTGATTTGCCTCAATATAAACTGGATTAATTAATACTTATATTCATGCGCTTCATGACAACATCATTACATTTAAAATATACAAATATTACTTAAAGGGGTACCGATATGATACATTTTATTAATATAAATATTGAAAATACACATTACAATCGCTTATAAGTTATTGATTGAAAATAGTCACTGCATCGTGACCTATTTGACCGCATTACCTATTGCGCGGCAACCTCACCAAACCCGCTGTTTACATAGGTAACCATGGGTTTGGTGAGGTAGGCTCGCTAATACAATGTTTGCGTAATGAAATCGATGGTCTAGTAACATAAGGTCGTAACTGCTATGCTAAAGCATAGCAGTTACGACCTTGTGTTACTAGACCATCGAAATAGCACAGTACTGTAGCCCAATAAAGATCTATAAGTGAGTGTTAGAAGCATGACAGGTGTTTCATTGATGGACTGGCAAACTGTGCAGATCCTGATCAGACTGCGGATGCACAGGCTGATCTGGATCTACACAGGGTACAAAACCCACAAGCCCCGGCATTCTGAAGTCACAGTCACGAAGTAGTAGGGAGCAGCATACATTCAGCACGGAAAATACAATACAAACTTACAACACAGAAAGACAGTGTTCTTAGCTGGTGCCAAGCACCCTTACTACACCAGACACTTAACCCCATAACAATTAGGCCATACCATATCTTTTCTACATTAAGCGTCCACCCAGTTAACCAAAACCTATCTACGTAACCTGTAAAAACAAACAAGGCCTTGAATGTATGTTAAAAACTTCCTCAAACCTTTGCAGTTTAGAGTAAGTTTTTAGCATAAATTTAAATTTCCACCAGCAAACTTTAGACAAAATAAGAAGAAAATACTCTTATATAACTTATTAAGTGAACATTCATGAACGGATTTATACTTGGACAAGTCCCCCAATCGGTTTTCATATTTCTTCACCAGTATATAGTGTAAAATAACATGCACAGTGTGTGTGACTAACTCTTTGCATGCTAGCGGCGAAAATATCCGCCAAACAAATTAGGACTACTTTTTTTGTATGTTTTATTTCTCTCTGTAAATATGTCTTGGAATTTCATTAGAATTGAGTCCTGATATTTACAACGAGAAATAAAAGAAAATATGATGAATTTTTGTCCGCTAGTTTTGAACTATTTATAGCCCACAAGTTTCCCAGCATGCAAAGAGTTAAAAACCTACCCGCACGCGGATGCTCAACAGAGAATGAGAACTTGCTATGGCTTTACTGGATTCATCATTAACCCTTAGACCACTATCTTAATTTCTTTGTTGTCTGCTGTTTATTTTCTATTTTCCATTTTTATCATCAAAAACATGCTTTGACAGCACTTTAGAATAATTTAACATGGTTTGACAGCACTTCAGAATCATTTCCATTGGAAATGATTCTGAAGTGCTGTCAAAACATGTTTTTATTGAGAAATAAGGCAAGATATAAAAGCAATAGCAGATGACAGTTGTTGTGAGTAGCGGTCTAAGGGTTTAGATATGAAAACGCTTCAATGATACATATCATTTTGATAACCAATCATAGAATGCTAATATTACTTGCAATTTTAGAATGAAACGAGTATAAACTTTCTATTATATTGCAAAGCATTTATGTTGTAATGACTGCAGAATAAATAAATATGATATAAATACATTTTTTCATGCCAAGCAAAGTATACCTGCAGCAATTAAAAGTTCTTATAGGATTATTACGAGATGTTGAATGTGATTTCATTGCCTGGTTTATGTCACTATCTGATTCAGACATCAAATGGAACTAAAACTGCTTTCTGTGAAAACAATATGTGGCTGTGTCTGCTGGAAAAAAAATGTCTTTATGACATGTGTGTCCAGTCAAGCTCGTGATATGCGGATCCTAGAGCCGAATAATAATCTGTATTGCATGTGTAAGCATCATAGGTGTTTTGTTTCATTTACCCTTAAAATGCGGGAACCGAAAATAGTCGTCTGCTGTTAATTCATATTTTGTCTTTTTTCTCAGTAAAAACATGGTTTGGCAACATTTTAGAATCATTTCCATTGGAAATGATTCTAAAGTGCTGCCAAACCAAGTTTTTGATGAGAAAAATGGAAAATAAAAAATATTCAGCAGACGACACAATTTAATTCAGCATTGTAAGGTTGAACTGAGTAGCGAACTGTGCTGACCCTGACCAGACCCTGCAGATGCACAGTAGTAATTTAGGATTTATTGCTCATTTAAAAAATGCAATATAAATTCATGCCAGCTATTTCAGACCACTATTCATTGATACCAGCTAGCTGTGATCACACCTTGAATGAATTTTACATCCATTCAATAACGGCATCATATAGCTATGGGGAGAATATTACGGCACATTCAGCACAGGAATTACAATAGTTTTCCAGCACTGAAATCAAAATGCCGGTGTCACAGAATACTCTCTGTTAGCCCTACCCAAATATCCCCTGCCCCGAAGAGAATATTTGACAAATATTCTGCCCTCCTCTTCTATTATTAGTAATGTGGATTGACCTAGGTTTTGGCACTCATGTGGGGGTCTGGCACTCCCGGCAGTGGAAATGAAAATGACCAAGAGGCGAACAGCTAGCTATTGTAGGTCCTGTGCGACCAGTGTGGCTCAAGATCAGACTGCGCTGATGCGCAGTCTGATCTTGAGCCACACTGGTCGCAAACGATGTAAGTAAACATCCCTTTTGTCAATCTATCCTGTTCGCAAAGAACTCCGGCCACAATAACCTGTTTACAAAATAGTGCACCAAATTCTCACCATGGAATTCACTCCACCTATTGTGTCTATAGTTTCCGAGAACTGGGTCGATTACTCACGCTCACTTTTCATCCAGGTAGCCAATTACCTGTCACAGAAAACAACAAAACATTCGAGAAAGTACATCCTTGCAATCGTTTCTCGTCTGTTGCCAATTTATACAACGGAGCAATCTGCAACCAAATGTGTGTATGCACATTGACGTCATGTTTGAAACCCAACACTAGTTTGTCAGGTAGATGTTCGGTTGCATTCAGGACAGCCTTTCAAGGTGCAAGGTAATTATTATTTCTGTCAATTCTTTTGCATGGGCATCTGTTAGTAAAACGAGTCTTATGTGTGTGGGGCAAGAGTTGCACCTGGGATCAGTCTGCATGCACAAGAAATACATTATGGAGAAATAATAAATTAATCACATTTTTAATTGCTCAATTTCAAGTTTGCTTTCCTGTTGAAAAAATGCAAGCAGCTCTATAACATAATAGCAGAGCTCCAGATCATGTTGGCATATTCTACACACTTATTGCAGCTGAATATATACACATTGATTATCAACTGGGAGCAATGTGAAAATATGCATTGATTTTCAAATTGAGTAGTGGAATACTGTAATAAAGTTGAAAATTTAATTGACAGTTTGCTTTTTGCAGCTGAACTAAGTAAATATTCAACTTTATTACAGTATGAATAAGTGAATAAGTAATAATACACTCAAATAAATGAATGTTTAAATTTGTTTTATGTTTTGATCATTTGTTCCCTATTTAATAATGAAGAAAATCAACAAACCATTTGTAAAAATAAAATATGCATTGAAGTTGAAATCAGGTGGTATAATAGTCTTTAGAAACAAAGCTTATCTGGAGCACTTAATAGTAGTGCAATATCTCAAGCATTATCAAGTAAGTTTCATCGCTATTTACAATCTTTCAACTTTTCAAAGTGTTTCTGTCAATCATGGCAGGAATGGCAAAATGTCTGTGTCTGGCTGAAAGAAGCAGATCTACAGGGAAGATTATATCGGGCAATGGGAGATAACTCTTACCACATGCTTGATCAGAATGTGCAGAATGACATGCTGGTATTGTGAGCACTTAGTAGATCTGGACCAGCCTGTCATTCTGCACAAAGTGCTCACAATGCAGTTCTCCAGATAAGCGGCGTATTTGCTTAAATATCCAATTAAAATTGCCGAAAACCCAATTGAAATCAGAAGTAGCTATCAAAATGCGAAGTTATGTTTTCATTTTGAAGCAAACTATTCAATAATTGCTGTCTGTTGATGTGTAAACAGTAGTGTGATTTTATTTTACCCAATTAAAATTTTGAAATACCCAATTGCTTCAGAAATGTTTTGCTGCCGACGATCTTTTGGCCATTAAACACATTAAATCTTTAAAAATATATTTAAATGTAAGTACTTTTTCATCAATAACAAAAAGTGACCCTCCCCAATGTTTTTTTATTTGATGAAATTCCGTCAAATATTGATTTTATTGCGAAAAAACTATTTTCATTTTTTGTTATTGGTGAAAAAGTGAACATGTAATTCCTCAGTGACCTTGACCTTGAGAGATCTGTTTTCTAATATTTGCAAACAGCATAGCTAGATCATGATGACCCAGCTCATAACGAGCTGTCTCCATCAACATCTGCACCATTTGTTGAAATTTTTATTTTTTACGAAAATTATCCCTTGTGTGCATAAGACAACAGTCTCAAACTTAGCATGAAATATTCTATGTCGGTTACCTAGGTGTGACAGAGATAACCGACATCTAGGAGGTGGACAGTCTGACAAAAACGTTAATAAATACGGCTACGTCAATTTTCTACATTTTTTTCCCAAACCACTCCAACAAAAAAAGATAAGACACAATATGCACCTGCCTTGATGCCAAAACAGCAAAGTTACGTGTACCGACGACATAAATAATAGATCCATAGATACACCGAGTCTGGCCGATTGACGTACTACGCATTCTCTGCACGCAGCATGATTTTTTTCTTCCCAGCTTTTGCTCATTAAGTGAAATCCTACCCTGGTTATATAACTGATCAGTGAGCACGATAGTCCTGCCAAATGCTCTGCAGGTATATTTCTGGTCGCACCAATGAGATCTCCAGGTATAACAACACTAATAATAGTGTTTAACCCGCTACAGGTGCAATACAATTAGTGTACAGCGGAACCTCACTAAACCGGACACCCTGGCAAGTTGTCAGAGTGTCCGGTTTAGAGAAGTTACACTGTAAGGTGAATGAATAGTCCAGTAGCCGATTTCATCAAAATTGCAAATTATACTTATCTAGCAAAGTATACTTTGAGGGAGTAATCATTTATTTTTCCCGAAATGCATTATGTTATATAGAACTAACGACTGCTTATATTTGATGATTAAATGCAGCATTATTATACTGAATTTATTTGTTATATAGAACTAACGACTGCTTATATTTGATGATTAAATGCAGCATTATTATACTGAATTTATATGTTATATAGAACTAACGACTGCTTATATTTGATGATTAAATGCAGCATTATTATACTGAATGTATTTGTTATATAGAACTAACGACTGCTTATATTTGATGATTAAATGCAGCATTATTATACTGAATGTATTTGTTATATAGAACTAACGACTGCTTATATTTGATGATTAAATGCAGCATTATTATACTGAATGTATTTGTTATATAGAACTAACGACTGCTTATATTTGATGATTAAATGCAGCATTATTATACTGAATGTATTTGTTATATAGAACTTAACGACTGCTTATTTTTTGATGATTAAATGCAGCTTATTCATATTTGTTATGACTGAATGTTATTTGTTATATAGAACTAACGACTGCTTATATTTGATGATTAAATGCAGCATTATTATACTGAATTTACTACATTATCACAGCCTAAAGTAATAAATGCAGTATAATAAAAATTTATTAAATTTATCCTAAAATTTACAATTACTGGACAAGTGTATGTGTTTTGTAATCACGAAAACACATTACCAATGAAGATAAGTAACAGAAACGGGCTGGTATTATATAAATACACTAAATAAATTAAACGATGTTTTCTTTGTGTCCAGTTGAGATAAGTTCCACTGTAACTCTGGTGTATGAACCACTCCAACATCGTGTGTGAGATTTGCAATCATGAACAAACAAACACTATAAACAGAGATAAAATACAGTGAAACATATCAAAATTAAATGCATACTGCTGTTTTCTTTGTGTGTGTTGGGTTTAGGGAAGTTCCATTGTAATTCTGGTGCATGAACGCGCCAGGACACGTATGTTTGATTTGCAATCATGAACATACATTACAAATGGATATCAATTATAGTGGCACATCAAAAGTGAATACACCGATGTTGTTTTACAACGATGTAGTATGAAAATAGGACTTGAAGACTTTTACAAAGATCTCTTTGAGGGGAGATAACTGGGTGATAAAAATGTGCACCAGGCCCATTTACTACAATAACCTGTATCCTGTGTACATAAACCCATAAAATGAAATCAATAATATTAAATTTTAGAAAAATCTACGAATGAGCTTTCTTCTTATTTCGTCAAATTTGGTCAAATATTGATTTTTTATTACGAAAAATAAATTCTGTATGGGAATTAATTAACATGGCGGAAAAGGAGGTGGGGGAGCTGGGGAAGGAGTAAAACAAAATAAAATGGAAATTGACTCTGAAACCTGGCACAATAGCTTGGAAGTGATCTAACTAGAAGAATACACCCCCCCCCCCCCCCCCCCGGGGTTGGTTATCACATGGGAATGAAATCTGGACCGATGGACGATGCTATGCCAGTATATATCCTGTTTTATCAGGCAAATGAAAGGTGACTTAATGAGTTGGCCACCAGTGCGTAGCCAACTCAGTTGCATATAACGCTTCATTTATACAATGTAAATTATTCTTCAAAATATTCGGCTTTGTTTTGTTGCCGTTTGAACTAATGCCAGTATACCGTAATGACCTTAAATAGTCTACCACATTTTGTTCAATGAAATCTGTATGAATATTATGGTCTACTAAATAGTGTCCCAATATTTAGTGATAGTATATATGGCTGTGTTGAGTTAGCAAAATGATGATGATTTGTGATACAATTTGTATATATTTCTTATATTCAAGGGTGGGAAATGGCTCGAAGACCTTCCGTACCTGGGTTACAAGTTGCTTTGGAAACCCCTATTTAACCCTTAACAATTGTTGTCTGCTGTTGCTTTATATCTTGCATTATTTCTCAATAAAAACATGTTTTGACAGCACTTCAGAATCATTTCATGGAAATGATTCTGAAGTTGTCAAAGCATGTTGTCAATTATTCTCAAGTACTGTCAGAGCATGTTTTTGATGATACAATTGGAAAATAGAAAATAAACAGCAGATGACAAAAAATTAAGATAGTGGTGTAAGGGTTAATAGAGGTTTACCAAAACAAAGTGTGTCCATACATTGAGGGTTATTAAGGTAATACTTAGCAGTAGAGTGGAAAAGAATTCAAAGGAATTTTCTGTTTCTGAAAGGCAACAAATCCCATCAGAAGGAATTAAACGGTTCATTTCTCTGATATCTTTATAATTTTAAAATAATGGCTTCTTAACACACATACCAAGGAAATATTTGTATAATTTGGGATGTGTTGTCAATTCATCAAAATTCATATCATAAATAAAATAATACTCAATTTCATTTCTAACCAGCATAGAGCCTGATCAGAATGTACTATCAGGGATTCCGCTGGCGATCGCCACTTTCACAATTGGCGATAAAAATAAACAATTGGCGATAAAAAATTACAATTTTCGAGAAAAAAAAATCAACAAAAAAAAAGAGGATTTTTTTTATTATTTTTTTTATTTTTTTCTGAAGTGGCGATTTTTTTATTTTCCCCAGCGGAATCCCTGCATATGAATGTATAACCAACCCACAGTGCTTGCTGGTTGTATCATAACCATTTTACTGATCTAATAATAGACAGTGAAGACCCAGATAAGACTGTGCGAAAGCGATGGCTGGTCAGAGTCTTCACTGATCGAAAAATCTATTAACCCTTTCACCCCTCAGTAACTGGAATGGATTTTGATATGTTGATCTTTTGCAACTAATCTAATCGTCACAAAATGATTTTCAGACTAGTCCATTTATGAAAAGGAGGTGTTTTTGTTCTCAAAAAATATGAAAATTACTTACAAAAAGTGCAGATCCTGATTTGATCTTAATTTACACTTTTTGCCAATAACATTATACAGGTCTGTATTGTTGAAAGGGTTAAGCATTGCTTTGTCAGATTGTGGTTCAGGTAACAAGTTTAACTTTCCTCATGCGCACAAAATGAAAATATAGGTACATGTATATCTAAATAATACAAAGATTATAAACCGGTTGTGGGCTGATATGATTACATTAACTAAACAAGCTGATAGTGTCTGCTATAACAGATCTGAAATATGAAGTTATTCCGAATTCCAAATCTACCACAAAATAATGTGTGGGTTCACATCAAACAAATTGTGTGAGAGCTTAGTATATACCGGTACATGCAACACAGTACTAGAAACATAAATATTCATGTTTCTAGTAATTATCAGGTAAACCAGGACAGTGGTCGTTATTCACACTGCAGAAAATAGAGGAAATTTCTTATTTCTCCATCAAAAATGGCAAGTTGGGAGTGCTTTAGAATCGTCTCAATGAGACAATTCAAAAGGACTCCCAACTTGACATTTTTGGTGGAGAAATAAACAAAATTTCCCACAAAGTTGAACAAATTATGCAGCTTAACAAGAGCTGTGACACTGGTTATTTTAACCACAGAAAATGCGTAATTTGGGAATAAATTTCTCAATGAGACGATTCTAAAGCACTCCCAACTTGCCATTTTTGGTGGAGAAATAACAAAATTTCCCACAAAGTTGAACAAATTTAAAGTAGCTTAACTAGAGCTGTGACACTGGTTGTTTTAACCACAATCTTAAATGCACCCGTATGAGAGAAAAAGTAGCATAAGTTCAACACCGAAATTACAATACAAAACCTTTCAGCACTGAATGACAATGTCCAGATCTGGTGTCAGGCACCCTTACTATATGGGATCACTTAAACAGGTGTGAAACCTAGAAAAATTCACCATTAACACATTACATGCGGAATACACCTTTATGGGTATGAATTGTTTTAAATATTTTATTTTTTTTATTTCTGAATGGAAGTATATGTTGTGACCACTCATTTGAACCGTCTCGATGAGATGGTTCAAATGGTGCTCACAACATATACTTCTAAGCTCTAAGCACATTTAAAGAAAATATTTATGACTTTCCCCAATCAAAATGTCATATCCTATAGGCATGAAATGGGTTAAGGTATGAATCAATTCGGAAAGATTAATCATTAACCCTTTCAATACCATTGACCTCTATCAGTGTAAACAGTGTAGATCCAGATGATCCAGCTCCTAATTATGAGCCACCTCATCCGGATCTGCACTATATGTGGATACTTTCTAACCTTTTATAAAGTTCCCCCATTTCTGATTAATCAAACAGTCTGACAATGAAGATGAAATATTCTATCCGGTTACTTAGGGATGAAATTAAGATAGATGTACATACAACCAACTCTACAGGAAATGTCATAGGATCAGGAACCCGTTTCACTAAACTTCGTACAACTAATATGTTCCTAAGTGCAAATTTATGATCGTCTGGAAATTTCAATTGATGGATTTACATTTATTGAGCATAGGCTATATGCAGCCTATGCTCAATAAACGTAAATCCATCAAATGTTTACAAGAAAACATTATTAACCCTTACTACGCTGAATTAAATTTTGTCGTATGCCGGAAATGTTTTATTTTCAATATTTCTTGACAAAAACCTGTTTTGACAGCGCATGAGAATCGTCTCAACTGGAGGCGATTCTCATGTGCTGTCAAAACAGGGTTTTTTTTGTTAAGAATTAAGGGAAAATTAAAAAATAGCAGAAGACAATTTCGGTATCCACTGTAGTGAGGGTTAATGTGAAATTTTACACTTATGAACATTTTAGTCCTACTAAGTTTAGTGAAACGGCCCCCTTATGGTTCCACCTGGGACTTGCAAAGGAACAATAACCTGACTGATGGGAAGAATTAATAGGCAATAAATGCCATTTAGCCCTCAAAGTGGCACTCGCCCTAGAACCCACTGAGATAATGAGAATCACAGGATGTTGTGTAATGGAGCACGCTAATCAGTCACACTGTGAACAGAGGGTGGTGCTGAATGCTAAGACAGTTTTATGGGGTAATGAGTGCACAAAGGCAGTGACATATATGCTGGATATAGGTCAGGGAATACGGTAAAGGTGGTTTTATATACTTTCAAGATGTTAGCTCTTGCCACACACAAAATATCTCTTATTTAGCCCAGCTATAGCTAGTTGAAGACTGTAACATGCTCATACTCCCGTATTTCCCGAACAGAGTTACTAGCAAGTCCAATATTAGCCTTTCCCTACAGAGTAGTATAATAAGATCGGCAACTATTTCATTCTTTTCAACAGAACAAGGGCATTGGTATCTCAAAGCTAAACTGGTGTCAGGTTCCCACCACACCGGAATCACTTAGACCCACTCCCTAAAAGTAATAGTAAAACTAATACTAATCTACTACTTTTTTATATTTTATATAATCTTATACTTACAATCTTACTCTTTTATGATTAGTTATCTAATCTTACTACTTTTATGATTAGTACTAATCTTACTACTTTTATGATTTGTATAATCTACTCTTTTATGATTAGTACTAATCTTACTACTTTTATGATTAGTACTAGTCTTACTACTTTTATGATTAGTACTAATCTTACTACTTTTATGATTAATACTAATCTTACTATTTTTATGATTAGTACTAGTCATTACTACTTTTATGATTAGTACTAGTATTACTATTTTTATGATTAGTACTAATCTTACTACTTTTATTATGGGTATAACTGGATTCAACTGCAAGTATGTTAACAGGAAAGCCATAAATAAAATGTTCCTGAGGGCCAAACCTGGTGAGGGATATCGGGATTCAGGTAAGGATGAATACTATCGTTAACTTTACCCTTCGTACGCTCTGGACCAGGGGACCATTTCACTAAACTTTGTAAGATTAAACTTTTTTCTTCAAAATTTAAGTTTAGAATAACATTTATACTGTCAACCGATGTCAGGAAGATCTTTAGTGGATGTGTTCACATGCAATGATGTGCGCATGTAGGTGCAAAATGGTAACGTTAGTTAACCAAGTTAATGTGAGATGTAAATTAGTAAAAACTTTCGTACAGACATTCTTATTGTAAGTTTATCCCTTACAATGCTGAATTAAATGTCGTTCTGACAGCACTTTAGAATCATTTCCAATGGAAATGATTCTGAAGTGCTGTCAGACCATGTTTTTATTGAGAAAGAAGACTAACGTACTACAAAGCAACAGCAGACGACAATTTTCATTTCCCGCATTCTAAGTATTAGTGAAATGGGCCCCATACCAGCTGCCCACACATCTACTGAATGGTCTGTGGTGTTGCCTCAGATCAGCCTGCACAGATGTACACAGATGTGCAGACTGACTTGGGGCTGCACTCTCATTGCAAATGTAATAAACATCCGCCCCTATCAGAGACAGATATATCAGTCTGAGTATTCACCGATCGAAAAGCTATTAACCCTTTCACCACTAAGTAACTGTAATGGATTTGGATATGTTGATTTTGAAACCAATCCAATCGTCACAAAAAGATTTTCAGACTAGTCCATTTATGAAAACGGGGTGTTTTTGTTCTCAAAAAATATGAAAATTACTTGCAAAAAGTGCAGATCCTGATGAGACGGCTCGTGACATCTGGATCTACACTTTTTGCCAATACCACTATACAGGTCTGTGGTGTTGAAAGGGTTAAGCATTGCTTTGACAGATTGTGGTTGAGATAACAAGTTTAACTTTCCTCATGCACACAAACTGTACAAACATTTTTATTGTAAGTTTATCCCTTACAATGCTAAATTAAATGTTGTCTGCTTTTTATTTTATATTTTAATTTTTTTTCAGAAAAAAAGCTTGTTCTGACAGCGCTTTACAATCATTTCCAATGTTATACCCATTATAAAAGATTAGTACTAATCATAAAAGTAGCAAGATTAGTATTACTTCTATTACTTTTAGGGAGTGGGTCTAAGTAATTCCGGTGTGGTGAGAACCCCCCCACCCACCCCCCCCCGGCCTAAAATGACTTTAGCTGCTAAACAACATGAAATAAATCAAATTTACTGCAAGTACTGAAATATGTTATCTCTACAAAAACGTGCGGAATGACAGACTGAAAGTTGAATATTTTTTCAATCATGATCCAGAGGCAAATGTACTGTGATGGTGCAAACCCATTCCCCCCATCCATACGTTTTCTCTAGAATAAATTACTGTTTGAAACTCCCAGAAAAAATTGTATGAAACTGGCAGCTAACTGGTCACTGCTACCCAACTATGAGAACTAAAGTTAATAGCTGCTGTATTCATACGCACAAAATGTCTTGATTTGTATTTTCCAGAACTTAACTGATAATTAACTGAGCCAAAAACTGTGAAAACTGTAGTGAATAGTATATGTATAGTTTTAGATACAAAGCAAGACAGACCAAAACACCAAAGGATAAGGGCACAGGGCACTATTTTCTTGGTTGTACTCGCCGTTTAGCTAGGCGTAGCACGACAATATGGCTGCCCCCATAGAAATTTGCTTGACATAATATGCTATCTCAAGGGAGATAACATAATAAATAATTCTGTACTTCCATTCCACTTGCCATTTCAACAGAAAGTTCAGAAAACTCCACTCAGGTCTGAAGAGGCCAATTGTTTTGTCTATTGGCCATAGCCTGCTGGTGAAGACATTAAGATTGAATGATGGTTACCCAACATGACAGCGCTGGCAATGAAATGAACACATGGCATTGTGTAGACTGTCACACTGACATTTTCCAGCTTTGATTTTAACCCTTAGAATTCAGGGAAAGGAAAATAGCAGTCTGTGTTACTGATTACTGCCCATCTTGTAGTATAAAATGTACAGAGTGAAATTGACTTGCTTCTGATTTCAGGTTCTTTGATTGTCATTGCACTGGGTTTCGGAGTTCTGTGGAGGAACGTGCATGATGAAACATATTTGTAGATTGTGCACTCACGGTCAATATCACTGAGGTTCATTTAATGATCAAGGCTGTCAGCAAGGGGATTAGCTTTGAGATATCAATGCCCTTGTTCTGTTGAAAAGAATGAAATATGTGATAGTTGCTGATCTTATTATACTACTCTGTAGGGGAAGGCTATGGACTTGCTAGTACCTAACTCTGTTAGGGAAATACGGGAGTATGAGCATGTTACAGTTCTTCAACTAGCTATAGCTGTGCTAAATACAAGTTATTTTGTGTGTGGCTCAAGCTAACATCTTGAATGTATATAAAACCACCTTTACAGTATTCCATAACCTTTATCCAGCAGTATGTCACTGTCTTTGTGCACTCATTACCCCATAAAACTGTCTTAGCATTCACCACCACTTAACCTTTTCAACATTCATTGTATATAGGGGACACTATCAGCTTGTTTAGTTAATGTAATCATATCAGCCCACAACAGGTTTATAATCTTTGTATTATTTAGATATATATATATTTTCATTTTGTGGGCATGAGGAAAGTTAAACTTGTTATCTGAACCACAATCTGTCACAAAGCAATGCTTAACCCTTTCAACACCACAGACCTGTGTCTAAAGTACTGTCTAAAGTACTGTCAGACAATGTTTTTATTGAGAGAGAAGACTAGCTATAAAGCAACAGCAGACAACCATTTTCGTTTTCCCGCATTCTAAGGCCTTTTTTTTTTTTAATGACTTGGTTTACTGATCCGCCGCACCTAATTTTGCCGATTTAGAAAAAAATTAAAATTGGCATCTCAATTTTATTTTTTTTTTAATTTCCGCCGCCGACCACAAAGTCCGTAAAAGGAAATAAAAAATTATTGACTTCGTCAAATTTTTCGTCTCGCGTTCGCGCCGATCCACCGCCGACCACTAAATCTGAAGAAAAAGCATCGACATCTCCATATTTTCGTCTCCGGGTCCGCGACGTTTCGTCTTACGTGATCGGTATGAAGTTAGTGCTCGCATTTTATTAATTAAAGCGTTTATTGATACGGATCAACCTC
Source organism: Conchocele bisecta (assembly GCA_029237695.1). Taxonomy (NCBI): domain Eukaryota; kingdom Metazoa; phylum Mollusca; class Bivalvia; order Lucinida; family Thyasiridae; genus Conchocele; species Conchocele bisecta. The sequence continues at coordinate 67,658,534 of CM055273.1, forward strand.
GCTCGCTCCTGCCTACAGCACTTAATATCTTTAGTTAAGTTTCATTAATAAATAGTCATGCTTTAGAAATCGTATCGGTCCCGTTATTATTCGTTGATTATATGATCAGCCAACTCAAAATAATACACAATAGCGACATGTTCAATGTTCATCGGCCGATAGTCGACAGGTTACGACAGGTCCATAAGTAGCGGGGGGGGGGGGGGTGTTATATATTTCTCAACAACAAAACATGAGAATTGTCTCGCGTTTTCGCGATCTCGCCTTCCGCTATTGACAATAAGTTTGGCTCCAACTCTATTCTGTCTGAAAATTCGGGTTTGTTTTGCTCATACATGTGTCAAAAGCATGCATGTTGAAATTGCGCATGCGTTTGTGTAGACCATAGTTCCAACAGTCGTGCGAGATTGAGAATCAAAAACGCGCTAGCGCATCCATATCCATGCTAGTTATTCCACATCAGCCCAATGGAGAGCGGCGCATTGCCAAATGAGGCGTATGTATACACGCTTGCCCCACTGTCATGCAGTGGAATTGGTATCAACGTATTAGTTCGTTCCACCGTTTGATCGAGTAGCAAATTCTGAGGTACGCAGTTTTTAATAATCTATCACCATATGGTAGTATTGTACATGTAATATCGTGATATCGTAGTATGTACTCGATAGCGATATTACGATGGCCTAAATGGAACACCGTAGTGGAGGGTAAAACATTGGGTGTGTCAATGCCTACGATGTGATACAGTTATAATAAAAAATTAATAATAAAAAATTATATCTAAAATCAATTGTCGGTTCGCCCCTCCCAACTTGAACCCCAGACAATGTCGCTGCCCTTGGCATGCAATGGGCCTCACTATCGTCGGAACAAGCTGTGGCCGAGAGTCGTCCACCGCACATACAGCGTGGATACATAAATAATACTCCCGTTTTAAACGGGCGTATAAAACATATGCCGCCGTACACCCACCCCACCCCCCACAACTAGCACACTTGCGACATATCATTTTCGGTCTAGGTGCACACCTGATGGTGTTTACAATCATCTGTTGGTAATCCAGTTTCACGTGCAAAGTGTGACTGTAGAATTCGGCAGGAACAAACATATCTCAACCACGCTATGTAGTCGCTCACGTCATCGCATCGCCAATAAATTGATATTTACCATTAATAGCTTGACATAGTGCATTTTCATATGTGTTTGATCTCTTGATAAAGCAAGATTTGGCAGCACATGATAATCATCTCCAAAGACGATTCTCCTATTTTGTCAAAATATGGTTTTGAAAAGAAATACCAATGTATTCAAATTTTCTTTTCACATTTGTTCATTTCTTAATACAATAGGTTTGGAGACACCCGAGAATCGTCTCCTTCGACGATTCTAATGTTTTGTAAAAAAAAAAAAAAAACATACATGTATTGATAATGTTTGTCACATATTTGATTGCTTTCTTAATAATAACACATGTTTTGACAGCACATGAGATTTATATTTTGTACGAATAATAGCATTATTTTCGAGCCCACTTGCGGAATGCGATACATATATAGTGATCACAATGACGTCCGGGTGTCCATGCGTATTTTTAATTGTTGACAGTATTATCAGCGAAAACCGGCGATGTGACATGGAATGAAATGTCGAACCTAGCCCATAGTCATTCAATGGGGAAACTGCTGGACCGGGCAAACGTTTGACATATTCAGAAATAAACGATTTAATTTGTGTTTCTTGAGTCGGGTGGAGAGGAAATACGATCGATTACACATCGTGAAAATCTTGTTTGGAACGTAAATGTCAAATGTCACGTACACCATTTCAGTTTACCGCCGTTACATCAGCTGTTATTCTAAGTATGTATGGTCGCTTGTTATGGGCATTTCTTTCCTTCATTTATAAGGGATGGGTTGTGGCCTAGGGTTAGAACATCTGACTTCCAATCTGGAGGTTGTGGGTTCAAACATCGCCCTATGCATCAAAAATATACTTTAATAGTATATTCATCCCACTGGTCTGTCAGATGAGACCGTGTTCCCGTCTCTATATGACATTAGCTGGGACGTTAAACCCATTCACTTTCACTTTTTTTCCTTCGTTTATACGCGTAGAAACGATAATTAAAAACTTTAAAGTTCTTTTCCACCCCGTGAAGGAACGTGAATTTATTCCTCTAAATATTCGTTTCTTGACATGTCCACGCGATAAGACGAAAACGTTAATTTACATAAAAAATAAATCAATTACCATCGATTGCAAAACGTGATTATAATACCGTATTATACACATTTTTTACACAACGACTTCAAGTGTTTTTTGTCTTGAAGCCGTAGACAAGCCGTAGTCATTTTTGTGACCGTTGCCCCTAGAGGTTTGTAGTGGTGGACCGATAGTATCTATGCATCGTTTGGCTTGTGCGCAGTATATGGCAGTTGATGGCATTTTTTTTAGTAACCTCATATCAAACCGGAAGTGCGGAATACGAGCCGTGTCATGGGTTTTCGCGACCATTACTTTTTCACTTGCACATCGAAAAAGGCAGCGTTACAGTAGAGCTGGCCATTTTTGGTGTAAAATTAAAGTGCAAAATTGTTGTTTAATGATGCCTCTGTGTGTTTGTGGGTCCTTGTTGATTCATTTTGAATATATGTTCAACAATTCAATACAAATAATAATTCAACTCCAAATCACAATGTTATTATCAATCAAATTGAGCTGCATCATCACCCGTACAACGAGAAAACTGGCATCTACTGTTGTTGCAGAATGTTCAGTAGTTTCTTCAATATGCCATAGCTTGCCGTATGATCTGTATAGTATTTGGTGTTGCAACCAACGTAGGCCCTGATTAGACATCATTGCAGCCTCACAATGCACATTCATACATTCCGATCGTTGCTAATTAGCCCTAGACTAAAAGTGGCAACCAGCGTATGCTCAGATCACATTGTGGCACACCAGATTCACTTAGCTGACCCCAAAAGTAATATGATTAGCTCTAATGTTATTACTTTTTTAATGGGGCATAACAGGATTTAGCTTTCTCAAGTAGCAGGGGGCCGAAAAATGTACAGGAGGGCCAAGCCATGTAAAGTCGGCATTCCGGTAAGGATGAAAGCCGATCATTAAATTACTCATCGCTTGCTCCCAACCAACCACCCACCATGGACGTGAGATGAACGCCGTACTTAACCAGAATATGAATAAAGATACCAGAAGTAGACATTATCACATTGTTTAATTGATATTTATGTCACAATGTTAGCATGCATTCCTACATTTTAAGTACATTTTGTTATACCGTATGTCCTAAATTTCCTATGTTGTGCAGAACGTGAATTTTATTTTTTGCTAATCTCCTACCCTAATTTTTCCTCGATTTTTATTTTTATTTTTTTTCGCCCGTCCGCACCAAATTTAAAAAAAAAAAATCAGTAAACCAAGTCATTAAAAAAAAAAGGCCTAAGTATTAGTGAAATGGGCCCCATACCAGCTGCCTTAATCTACTAAATGGTCTGGGGTGTAGACCCAGATCAGCCTGCACAGATGTACACAGATGTGCAGACTGACTTGGGGCTGCACTCTCATTGCAAATGTAATAAACATCAGCCCCTATCAGAGACAGATATATCAGAAATTGATTCATGAGAAGAGCACAACATACTGCACACACTGACCAGATAAGTGATAATAAATGTCACATCAGATTGATGCCTCAGGCGTGACCTTAACCCTTAGACCACTACTCATAACAATTGTCGTCTGCTGTTGTTTTTATATCTTGCCTTATTTCTCAATAACAACATGCTTTGACAGCACTTCAGAATCATTTCCAATGGAAATGATTCTGAAGTGCTGTCGATGCATGTTTTAAATTACTCTAAAGTGATGTTCAAAGCATGATTTTGATGATAAAAATGGAAAATAGAAAATAAACAGCAGACTAAAAAAAATAAGATAGTGGTGTAGGGGTTAAAGTAGGCAGCGGAGAAGTTGTAGATATATGTAAGGTATTCAATGTTCTCTTATATCCGTATATGGTAGGGTTTTAAGCCAATCCCTACCCTTAAATATAAGCAAGGTATCTTATAATCAGAGTTGTGCCAATAGACATGACCCTACATATGCGACCTTGAACATGGCCAAATTTAATTGGACAGTCAATTTCCTTGAACATGGCTAAATTTAATTGAACAACATATGAACTTGAGCATGGCATGACCCTTAAATAGCGCTAAATTTACCCTTACAATTTATACTAGGAGCATGACTTAATGTGATCTGACAACCCCATAACCTTGAACATGGTTCAAGGACATTTGTTTCACTATCAGGGATATATATATATATATATAGATTTTAAATTTGACCTGAAAACCTGACCTTCGGCATGGTAAATTTGATCACTCAATCCTGACCTCATATACCAGTATATGAACATTTATTTGATGTTAATATTAAAGCATTAACATATTTCTGTAACGACATTACAGGCTTATTGCAAAAGTTATTACACCGGCAATTTCAGTCATAATTATAATCACACTAATTGTTTCATATAAGTATGAAAATATTATGATTTCCGGTCGAAATCACTAAAACGCTTGCGGTCAGTGATTCCTGAAGGTTTAGTAGTTTGAAGAGAATTGAACCTATGTCCCAGTATGAGCATGAAATTGCCAGCATTTGCCTCTACAACAGGCCTGCATATTATAAATACATATATTAAAATCAAGACCTATAAAGTTTGACTGATGTCGTCAATTGAAAACCAAGAACTGGTAATTCAATGGGGGGAGGGGAGCCTGATAGCATTGTCAAGTTAAAATCAAGACCTATAAAGTTTGACTGATGTCGTCAATTGAAAATCAAGAACTGGTAATTCAAGGGAGGGGGGGGGGAGGGGAGGGGGAGCCTGATAGCATTGTCAATTTAAAATCAAGACCTTAAAGTTAGCAGCCTTTCTGTGACTGATAACATGGTCAACTGAAAATCAAGAACTTGCAAATTGAAGTGATTAGTTACCGGTAGTACCCTTTTTGTGACTGAAACAAAAAAATCAACAAGGGCATCGTTATCACTAAGCTAATCCCCTCACTGGCAGGCAGCCTAGACAATAATAAAAAAATATTTTAAACATTTTTGCCTAACAAACAAGGTGAACATAAGTCCTCAGTGACCTTGACCTTGGGCGGTCAAACGTGGGTCGTATGCAAAACAAAGCATCATCCCTAGACACACATTGTGGCCAAATATTAGCAACATCGGTGAAGCAATTCATAAGTTGAAAAATGAAAGGTGTTACTAACGCACGCACATACGCACACCTACATACGTACACATGAACGTAATGGACTAACTCTATATCCACTCTTGCCTATCAGTGAGGGGATAATTAACCATCTGCCTGTCGAACTAACGGTACAAGGGTTTTCAGTGTGAATCATAAGCCACTTGTTGGGAGGAAGATATGCAGCAGGATCTAGGGGGGGTAGCGGGGCGATTATTTATCCAATTACCACATACAAAGTTCTGGGGAGTGGAACATTGCTCGCAACTAATTGCCAGAGGAGACAACTGACCTGAGGAAATATATAATATATTTTGCATATGTGCTTATAACATTGTGTGATATTACAGTGCAACATCTCTACAACAGCCACCAATGGGAAGACATAAAACAGCCTGTTGTAGAGAGGTGCCTGTTGTAGGAAGGTTAACTATAGCGCCAATTGTCCATTTGTTTGAGATATAAAATATTGACTGCTACAGTGATGGGGTTCTTACAGAGGTGGCGTGGTTCAGGAAGGCTCGACTCTGTATATACTCGAATGTAATGCAGACTTTTTGGGATTTGATCAAACAAAATGGTGTGATTGATTAATATATATGATTTGCCGTGCATGAAGTGAAAAACCCATATTATATATTATCATGATTTACGACAAATATGTTCACTGGTCAGACAGGTAACAATATAAGCTGGGTTTTGTTACATCATGGCCCAACGTATCATTTTGTAAAGAAATGACAACCATATGGAAATGTTTTCAGAATAAACAGATTGGTATCCGACAGCGAACAGAATAAGATTGGGGCTCAATATTCCATTTGGATCGTCCTGGACTACTGTTGTGATAACATTATCCTCCGATAAGATTTACATATAGATAGGCTTATACGCTGTCTTGTTACATAGCCATGCATTTTCGACAGAGCTATGAATATGCAGAAGCTGAGTACAGTCTGATACACTGTGATTTGAATTGCATAGTATATTTACATGTAGACAAGCCAGCAGGTCGAGTGAATCAACCAATCCAATGCAACCAATCCAATTGTCACAAAATGATTTTCAGACTAGTCCATTTATGAAATGGGGGTGTTTTTGTTCTCAAAACAATGAAAAATACTTGCAAAAAGTGCAGATCCTGATGAGACGGCTCGTCACGAGCCGACTCATCTGGATCTACATTTTTTGCCAATACCACTATACAGGCCTGTGGTGTTGAAAGTGTTAAAGGAAAATGTACATGCCCACTCAGTAGGCACAAAATGTTCTTTATAGGAAGGAAATAAGGGTATAATTGTGTTACTATTCCACCAGTTCTACAAATTACGAGTGCCCGCTATACAGATATAATCATTTTAATAACATTTCTTTTACTGATAGTGACTCGCGGTGGTATCAGGCTATTTTCATATGCAAATGAGGCATGGTGTTTTTTAATTATTTATACTAATGAAATGCGTTACCTGAATCAGAAAGGATAAACCATCACGATATGCGTCTCCCATCCACCTATCCATGCTTTATATACTTTTAACCCATTCCTTTCGGAATAAACCTTTACGAGAATGAAATTTATTAAATATTTTATTTTTATTTTTGTTATTTGTCAATGAAAGTACATGTTGTGACCACTCATTTGAACCGCCTCGACAAGAAGGTTCAAATGGTGGTCGCAACATGTACTTCTGAGCGCATACACGGAAACTATTTAGGATTTTCCGCAAACATAATGGCGTATCCTCAGCATGCAAAGGCTTAATGATATATATGATAAATAGAACTTTCATACCAACAAGAATTCCGCGGAATCAAATGTCTCGCCTTGTTCCGCATTGACCTTGACCCTGGGGCCTTGACCTTGACCCTGGGGCCCCGAGAATAGTCCTATATGCATCTACATATCATAGTAAAGGTATGTATAAAGTTTGATGACTGTAGCTGATAAGGTGTTGAAGTAATGACCGTAACACGAAAACTTATATTGGAGAGAATGGAACATGGAGGACACCAGGGAGACAGTATCAGGTGGGTGTTAGGCTGTGGTGCAATTGCTGTTGTTATGACGCCAATCACTTGTGGGACGTATTGTGACAAAATGGTGCTTAATGCATCTGTAATCCAGCTCAGCAAACTCCGCAGCTGTAACCTGTAACCCAACTAACTCATCGGTAGGTATGCACTGTGATATATTTAGCCAATTAACCCTTAACGAGTGGGGAACAGAAATTTTGTGGTCTGCTCTTATTAATTTTTTACTTATTTCTTAACAGAAAAAATCTTTTGACAGCACATGAGAATCGTCTCATGTGCTGTCAAAAGATTTTTTATAAAAAAAAAATGAAAATAAAAATTTAATTCAGTGTAATAAAGATTATTACCCACTTGCTGTCAGTAAGAAAAACAAACAAGCCACATTTTGAGACAAATCGTCCACAAAGTACATCAGCTGTTTTCTCCCCGATAATAACAATAGGACGCAGGCAGTGCAAGCTTTCTGGAATTGTTACCAGTGTCTACAAGTAAATAAGAAACAGATGTGGATGTAAACATGGAATGCTAACATGCGCAATACAAAACACAGATACCGTAATATACCGTATTACCGTGATATATTGGGACTCCAATTGTGTGGAGTCGACCCTGTGATATTGTGGTGGCTCAAACAGAGGCTGAGCGATATACTTGGAATAACTAATTCTTACACAGCTTAAGGACCCGTTCTATACCTGATCATCCTTTGATTCAAATATAATTGCTTCGTAAATGTGAACACTGCCTCGTTACTGTATCCTATATAGCACATAGAGAGGCCAAGTTGGCCATCTTTGTGGGTTCGAGCCATCAGCCAGTTTCACCTTTTCTGGGGTTTGACAAAGAACTGACAATGCGTTTTTCTGGCCAAATAAACATTCATTAACCATTATCGACCATGTTCATTGGCTGCTTATTATAATTTTTATATCCTGCCTCATTTGCATATCAAAATAGCCCGATACAACTGCACGTCTATCAGTTATTTACAAATTAATAAATTATGTTATCTGCATAGCGGACACTCATAATGTTTAAAACTGGTTGAATAGTTACACAATTATCCACTTATTTAATTCATAAAAAGAACATTTTGTTTTAGGACAAAACACCACCTTTTCATAAATGGACTAGTCTGAAAATCATTTTGTGACAATTGGATTGGTTGCAAAATTAACATCAAAATCCATTCCAGTTACGTAAGGGTTAAGGGCTAGTCAAGAGATGAACTCTATAAGATAGCAAGCATTCGTTACAACAGTCTTATACTGCATGCATGCCAAAGACTGACGCAAATTAGATTTTAATAAATTCTGTTTATACCCAGGTCTAGACAAATGGCTTTTATTACTTTTTGATTGTCCCTCGTAAGCCACTTTTTGTGGTACATTACTTTGATGTTCCACTAAATCGTGTCCTAATAAATAGGTTCATTAAGGTATTACCTCTAGAGAATTCACAACTGGATTTGGCACATTACTACACATGTAAATGATCAAATTGATAGCAAATATGAATTAACCTTTTCAACACCACAGGCCTGTATAGTGGTATTGGCAAAAAGTGTAGATCCAGATGAGCCGGCTCGTGACAAGTCGTCTCATCAGGATCTGCACTTTTTGCAAGTAATTTTCATATTTTTAATAAAAACACCCCTTTTTCATAAATGGACCAGTCTGAAAATAATGTTGTGACAATTGGATTGGTTGCATAATTAATGTATCAAAATCCATTCCAGGTTTTATTTAACTTAGGTGTTAATACATTGGAATGGACAGTGGGAGAAAGTATGGAGGTTATGTACAGAAACAAAAGTAGAAATATATGTCCACAGAACATGGATCCCCCTACTGGCAGCATATATTGATGAAAACTGTGCAACTAGTAGGCCATACGAACAGACAACAATACAATATCACCAGGAGCCGCCCATTTCACTAAACTTCATAGGATAAAAAGGTTTGCACAAAGATTTTTATGAATTTGCTTCTCACAATAACGTGGTTAACTAATACTACCACTATCCACCTACCGTGTTTATTCTAATAGTTACTAGCGCCCCTCCCATATTTCAGTAAAAATATGTTATGTTCACATTACATAGTCATTTCAAACATCAAAGCCTCAATCGGCGGCATTAATTAGAATAAATATTGGTACATGAACATGAACAAGTCAATAAATATAATTATATGAACACCTCCACTAAACATTTGCCAACGAAATTTGCGGATGCGCAGGTTGTCTGGTGATATGCTGGTCGCCAACTCATTAATCCTCATTTTCTGAGGACAAGTCAGAATAATATAATCCACATCTGTAATCCATAGCGTTCCTGATGATATTTTGTAGTTGCTATTTTGGATCTAGAACAAACTTAATGAAACAAAAACATATAAACATGTTGTTTTTTCGTTTCCATAAGGTATATGTATCGTCATGTTAATTGCTTGTATTATCAGTAACTCATTATTATCAAGAACCTGTTCACTTTGCGTGTGTTTTATATCGGCTGAAAGGAAATCTCATTGATATTGTTAACTGTTTGTATGGTACTGATGAAAACAACAGCCAACAAAGTATGACTATTTTTTATTTCTCTCTGTAAATATGTGTTGGAATTTCATTAGAATTGCGTCCTGCAGGACGCAATTCTAATGAAATTCCAAGACATATTCATGATATTTAATTACAGGAAGAAGTAAAACAAAATATAATGAATTTTCGTCCACTATTTTTGAACAATTTATAGACCACAGATTCTCAGCAAGGAGGAAAATTTCTTATTTCTCCATCAAAAATGGCAAGTTGGGAGTGCTTTAGAATCGTCTCAATGAGACGATTCTAAAGGACTCCCAACTTGCCATTTTTGATGAAGAAATAACAAAATTTCACCTCAAGTTTGTCAAATTACGCAGCTTAACTGGAGCTCTCTTTATTGCATAAGCATACCATAACTCATTGAAGCTGTAGTTCACATAACTTGTTTTGTGTAGCGGTCTCACGTACATATGTATTACATTTTTAATACACTGCATTATTACGCTGCAAATCATCGAGCAATAATGTTGCTTTTCTCAGCCGGCATCGCAAATATATTCATCACAAAAAAATGAAAAATTCAGTTAATTGGGCAGGATTCCAGTGTGTGATTATACATGAATAATGGCCGGAATGGTCCACAATGGCAGCCATATTACTACATATATCCCTGCCAAACCAGTGTTTTTTATCGTGTGATACGTTCATTAGCTACCAATTGGCTTCTGCCAGAATATATAAAATACCATAGTAACCAGTATTACAATTTTTTTCCTGGTTGAGGCTTCAAATCAATTAAACCCTTAGACCGCTACACACAACAATTGTCGTCTGCTGTTGCTTTTATATCTTGCCTTATTTCTCAATAAATAGAGAATACCAGGCTAGTGTCTTTTGATATCAAGTTTATCAGGCTCGGCTAGGAAATGCATAGGAATTCCGAGGCTTGCCGATGAATTCCTACCGTTTCCGAGCCGAGCCTGATAAACTTGATATCAAAAGACACTAGCCTGGTATTCTATTTATCAGGTAACGTTTTATGCTCAAAAATGACATTAGATGACGTCGTATTCTATAGACAGAACGCGGACTTGTTTACGTTGTGTCATTACACTGACGTCATTCGGTAACGTCAAGTGACGTCATCCGACCAATGGAACGTCAGTTGTCACTTTGTTGTAACTCGGATGTTTATATCAGGGCAATGCCTGATATAACAATATGTTATCAGTCAGTACGTATTCGGTCAATACAGGGCAGGTTACCTGATAAAAACATGGTTTGACAGCACTTCAGAATCATTTCAGTGCTGTGAAAGCATGTTTTTGATAATAAAAATGGAAAACAGAAAATAAACAGCAGATGACAAAAAAATTAAGATAGCGGTCTGAGGGTTAATATTTTTTTCCTGGTTGAGGCTTCGATTCAATTTAACCCTTAGACCGCTACACACAACAATTGTCGTCTCCTGTTGCTTTTATATCTTGCCTTATTTCTCAATAAAAACATGGTTTGACAGAAATTCAGAATCATTTCCAATGGAAATGATTCTGAAGTGCTGTCAAACCATGTTTTTATTGAGAAATAATAGGAATTTAACATGGGGAAAACCGAGGTGGAAAACCTGAACTTGTCTACTGTCTGTTTCACGAAACCTGCCCAAATTTTGTCAAATATTGATTTTATTACGAAAAATGAGTTCTCTATAGGAATTTAACATGGGGAAAACAGAGGTGGGGAACCTGGAGGAGGAATCGAAAAACAAAAAATTTGGAACTTGATACTGAAACCTAGCTAGATAGCTTTAATTGGAAATGATCGAACTAACAAAAGTTACATTTTGTGAATATCGGTTCACCAGGTTAAATCCCCATAGACATCTTCACTCTGTGAATTTAATATGTGGAAATTGTTTTTCCGCAATAAAATCAATATTGGACAAAATTTCACAAAGTAAAAAGTAGGCTCATTCTTAAATTTTGCTGTAATTTAATATCATCGAAAAAAAAATTAGTTTTTTTTTGCATTGGTTATATGGCCGTAAAATTTGGGCAGGTTTCGTGAAACAGACAGTAGAACTATATTTCCTGATAAATGTCTGTGAAGCAATATAGCTGCATTCGTCATGATGTCATTTGAATGTCATGCCCTTTCTGCCAGACTTATATTCACATCATAATACATGCCCTTTCCGCCAGACATATATTCACATCGTAATACACTAAGATGAATTAATATAATGCCAATTTCTGCAATGATTGACAGCCATAAGCTGCAGGCTGCCAATTCTGGATGCATGGACTATTATTAACACAGTGCTCCAGAAAAGTTTAATTTGTATCTAAAGAGTATTATACCCACATATTTCAAAATCAATGCGTATTTTACTTTTACAAATGTATTATTGATTTTCTTCCTTATTAAATAGGGAACAAATGATAAAAAATAAAACAAATTTAAAACTAAGTAAATTTTCAACATTATTACATTATTCTCGCAACTCAATTTGAAAATCAATGCATATTATCACATTGCTGTGAGAATGTTGTACTCTCACTTTAGATAATCGATGCGTATTCTGCTAAAATAAGTGCGTAAAATACGCCAATACGCACCTTATCTGGAGCTCTGCATGTTAACCCCTAGAAAGCGGGAACGAAAATAGTCGTCTGCTGTTAATTCATATTTTGTCTTTTCTCTCAGTCAGTAAAAACATGGTTTGGCAGCATTTTAGAATCATTTCCATTGGAAATGATTCTAAAGTGCTGCCAAACCAAGTTTTTGATGAGAAAAATGGAAAATAAAAAATATTCAGCAGACGACACAAATTAATTCAGCATTGTAAGGGTTAAGATCATTGAACTACAAATGGTTTGCAGATTGATAATAGGACATTCATGGCATTTATAACCAGCCTAGTATCCATATGATCAGGGTATATACATTATCTTCCATTCTGTCCCAGATGTCAAATGATTCGGTCATTAATCTATCCTTATGGATGTGCCAAGATCAGGGTATGTAATAGTTACACATACATGGCTGCGACTGGAGAAATTGGTCCAGTGACCAGTGTAGCTCCTTATCAAATAGCACACTCCAGCACTCTATATTGCTTGTTAGAAGCATGACAGGTGTTTCATTGATGGAACGGTGAACACAGCAGATCCTGAGCAGATTGTGCGGATGCACAGGCTGATCTGGATCTATACACTGGCTGCCTAATTTCTCCAGCCACAGCCACATTCAATAAAGCTCCTGTTGTAAGCTGGCATTGCATACATATTGTATCTCACATGACTGTTTAATCCATTACATTTGGAATTTACCACTGTGCAATATTTCAAATATTTCATTTTTATTTTACTTATTTCTCAATGAAAGTATATGTTGTGACCACTCATTTGGACCGTCTCAACGAGACGGTTCAAATGGTGGTCACGACATATACTTCTCAGCACATATAAAGAAAATAATTAGAATTTTTCACAAACAAAATTACATATACTCAGTGTATAATGGGTTTAATATTCAAGATGATATTTATGAAATAGAGGATCTTACATGAGTGATGACTTAATACGATACCTATTAATCAAGTTCACTGAATTCAATCAATGAGTTTATTAACTCTCATATTAAATAAATGCTCATGATACATTGCATTTATTGCATAACACCAGACACTGAAGCTGTGATAGTCGTATAACATGTTTCAGTAACTGTCTCATTTTTGAAGTTATTACACTTGTGTATTTATATAATGTTTAATACACTGTGTTATACAGGGATTCCGCTGGTGAAAATAAAAAAATCGCCACTTCAAAAAATTTGCGATAAAAATTTAAACAAATGGGCCTGTATCGCTCACCTAAAAGCCTCCATAGTGGTCATCTTGATTTCACAAAGTCTCTTCACATACAACTTCAAATGTTCCACAAAATTTGTTGGTACCTTCTGATCTAACATATATTGCGAATGTGCATGTGATTTACTGCTATAAATTCGATTTGATATATAAAATGACCATATTCGGCCAAAAATAAAATTTGACCCCTATTTGACCCCTCGGGCCATGACCATTTTTGACCCAGAGGCCACCATATGAACAAATCTGAATCAGCGTTAACTATCGATCATTCATACAAAGTTTCGTCGAAATCGGCCTCGCGGTTTGTGAGAAGAAGATTTTTTGACAATTTGACCTACTTTTCAACGGCGGACATCTTGGATTTGGTGATGACCTCCATTTTAACAAAAATGGACAGGCTTCACCCACAGACCATTACAGTCAAGTTTGGCCAATATCGGCCAAGCAGTTCACAAGAAGAATACGTTTGAAATCTTTAGTAAAAGAACAACTTTTTTACCTTTTGGTGGCCATCTTGGATGAAAAAATCATCTGATTTAGACAAAACATGCTGTAGAGTGATCGTCTCGTCGATACATTCGATCCGATATACTATATATATTCGATCCGATATACTATATGGCCATATTCTGTCAAAAATAAAATTTGACCCCCATTTGACCCCTCGGGCCACACCCATTTTTGACCCAGGGGCCACCATATGAACAAATCTGAACAAAACTATCAATCATTCTTACCAAGTTTCGTCGATATCGGCCTGAAGGTTTGTGAGAAGAAGATTTTTTGACAATTTGACCTACTTCTCAAGGGCGGCCATCTTGGATTTGGTGATGACCTCCATTTTAACAAAAATGAACAGGCTTCACCCACAGACCATTACAGTTAAGTTTGGCCAATATATGCCAAGCAGTTCACAAGAAAAAGACGTTTGAAATCTTTAGTAAAAGAATGACCTTTTGAACTATCAGTGGCCATCTTGGATGACGTAATCATCTGATTTAGACAAAAAATTCTCCAGAGTGATCGTCTCGTCAATACCTTCGATTTGATATATTATATGACTATATTCGGTTAAAAATTAAATTTACCCCTATTTGACCCCTCGGGCCACGCCCATTTTTGACCCAGGGGCCACCATATGAACAAATCTGAAACAGCGCTAACTATCGATCATTCATACCCAGTATCGTCGAAATCGGCCTGGTGGTTCGTGAGAAGAAGATTTTTTTAAGAATTTGACCTACTTCTCAACGGCGGCCATCTTGGATTTGGTGATGACCTCCATTTTAACAAAAATGAACAGGCTTCAACCACAGACCATTACAGTTAAGTTTGGCCAATATCGGCCAAGAAGTTTACAAGAAAAAGACGTTTGAAATCTTTAGTAAAAGAATGACCATTTGAACTATCGGTGGCCATCTTGGATGACGTAATCATATGATTTAGACAAAAAATGTTCCAGAGTGATTGTCTCGTCGATACCTTCGATTTGATATATTACATGACTATATTCGGTTAAAAATAAAATTTAACCCCTATTTGACCCCTCGGGCGACGCCCATTTTTGACCCACGGGCCACCACATGAACAAATCTGAAACAGCGCTAACTATCAATCATTCATACCAAGTATCGTCGAAATCGGCCTGGCGGTTCGTGAGAAGATTTTTTAAGAATTTGACCTACTTTTCCATGGCGGCCATCTTGGATTGTCGATGACCTCCACTTTAACAAATCTGAAATGGCATCACCCATATATCATCCCTGTGAAGTTTAACCAATATCGGCTCAGCAGTTCGGGAGAAGAAGATGATTGACGACGGACACTTTGCCATAACAATAGCTCACATGAGCTTTGCTCAGGTGAGCTAAAAATTGTAATTTTTTATCGCCAATTGTTTATTTTTATCTCCAATTGCGAAAGTGGCGATCGCCAGCGGAATCCCTTGTTATATCATGAACATCACTTGTTTTATGACTTGGTAAATGAATCTAATTACTGCAGACACTTGGGAAAGAAAACACAAACAACACCTTTAACCCATTTCAGTCTACGGATACTATGATTTTTGTTGAAAAAATCTCATTATTTTGTTCATTCATCGATAAAGGTATATGTTGTTACCACTCATTCAAATGAGTGGTTACAACATATATTTTTGAAAAGAAATAAAAAAAATAGGGATTTTTTTCTCTCAAAAGGTTCATACTACTAAAAGTGTATCCCGGCTGTAATGGGTTAATGTATATCTAACATTATCTACAAACACTTAGCAGAGCACGTGATTTTTATGACACCAGAGGAATGAACAAGAAATTACCAGATGATAAAAACATGCAAAGTTCTGTCAGAAATGCAATCTTTGTGCCACCAGTTGTATAATATCGCAAACCCAGGTGCTGGATAGTAAGCTTGTGCAAGATTTTGTAAACTTCATATACAGCCTGTCGGTAGACAAATGCCCCTCATTGGCAGATTGGAGAAACTCCGGCTAACTTCTTAACTGGACACACACATGGAAACATACATGGACACATACGGACGCACAGACACATACGGACACACAGACCAAACCAAACAGTATATGCCTCCCGGCTCCACAGAGCCGATTTCATCAAAATTGCAAAGTATATATACTTATCTAGCAAAGTATACTTTGAGGGAGTAATCATTTATTTTTCCCGAAATTCATTATTTCATATAGAACTAACGAGTGCATATATTTGATGATTAAAAGTATGCAGAATTATTATACTGAATTTATTACATTATCACAGCCAAAATGGCTGTGATAATGTAATAAATTCAGTACAATAAAAAGTAATAAATTTATCCTTAAATTGAAGATTTCTCCCTCAAAGTGTACTTAGCAAGATACTTTGCAATTTTGATGAAATAGGCCACAGGGACATACAAATAGAGAATACCTGGCTAAGATATTTCAATATAAAGTTTATCAGACAAGGCTAGGAAACGTGTAGGAATTCCAAGGCTTGCCAAGGAATTCCTGCTGTTTCCGAGACAAACTGTGAAATACGAAGTCCAATACTCTACCGTTAGACTATTGAGCCATCCATATAATCCATTTGACAGATTAATTAACCTTTAATGTCTGCAGAAAATCCTAAATATATTTCTTCTATGCGCTCAGAAGTGTATATCGCGACCACCATTTGAAAAATCTCGTCGATACGGTTCAAATGAGTGGTCACAACATTTACTTTCATTTAGAAATAAAAAACAAAATAAAAATGTATTCCGAATGTAATGGGTTAACTGACAGATTGTGGCTGTGACATGAGAAATGGGGCCTATGGGTTGTGCGACCAGTTTAGATCCAGATCAGCCTGTGCATCCGCACAGTCTGATCAGGATCTGCACTGCTCGCAATTCCATCAATGAAACACCTGTCATACTTCTAACAAGCAATTTACATCAGTATCAGGCTAAAGGAGTTTGCTATTTAATCAGGATATACACTTGTCACAAATCTCATAAGCCCCATTTCTCCAGTCACAGATGATCAAATGTTAATATTCTTGGTCAGATTCATAGAAATGCGACAAGTCCGCCGCTGTGGCAGTTTACATAACGGAACTGTTTGCTGCTCACACTGCACTAGTCTATGTAGTGATACAGAGCCACACAGGGGACAGGGATTTCTTTTATTAACCCTTTCCCTGTTTTGCGATATTTCGACTCTTCCAATTCGAAAACATCTGAATAAAAGAATCAAATGCTGGGTCAAATGATGGTTAAATTATCTGATAGAGTAGAAAACATTGTGGGAAAAGGAGAAATTGCTTGTTACAAGCAATTTCTCCTTTTCCCACAATGTTTTCTAAAGACATCTTCTGCAGAGGCGTGAAAAGTTGTTTCTATCAGGGAAAGGGTTAATTCGTTCCCACAATATAACAATTCGTCCCCACGAATTAACAATTCGTTCCCGTGGGAACAAATTGTTATTTAGTGGGAACGAATTGTTAAATTGAGGGAATGAATTGTTATTTCGTGGGAACGAATTAATAGAAAATAATTTGTTCCCTCAATTTAACAATTCGTTCCCTCAAATTAACAATTTGTTCCCTAAAATTAACAATTGTTAACGAATTGTTATTTTGTGGGAACAAATTGTTAAATTGAGGGAATGAATTGTTATTTCATTGAAACAAATTAATAAAAAAAAATTTCTACGTCCCCTGCGGGGCTCCGTATAAGGAAGCCGTAACTGAGCACAACTAAACTTGTGTTACCAAAACTGAAAGTGATATGATCAACGAGGGGATAACAATCTGGGTGGATCCATATTCTGTAGCAAACGTACGTGGCTATGATTTCTGCTTTTCTGCTGTTGGAAAGTATTAACCCTTATCCCGCTAACCGCGACTACAGGTCGTGCTGCACTTTACATGTTAGCAGTGCTTTGCGCGACTACCGGTCGTGATTTGGGGAAGCCTTATTTGAACCTCGTTTTCGTCATTTTGCTGTTCATAGATACAACAGGGTTTACATTTAGCTTTCCAAGGGTCGATTGACGTATTTTATTGGAAAATTAACCAATTAAAGATGAAAGATCATTCACATCACAGCGTTGAAAACGGAAATAGAATCGGAAATACCGGGGAAATACCATCCAAAAATGGCGGCTCGCACAGGCCAACATAGGCTTGATACAAACAAAGTTTTAGAGCGGATATTTGATGATAGCGACTATTCAGACAGTGACAGCGACTTAGAAGACAACATTGAAGCTGTTATTCGACATGCCAATCTTGTCAGAGAAGTTGACATAGAACAATCGACGCGTGACATCAATGTCGAAGCCGATGAACAGAGTGGGTGGGGTAAAGTTGACAGCTCCCTGTTGTTGCCATTTATCGGCAATCCTGGCCTGAAATGCCCATTACCAGCAGACCCAACGCCTATAGACTGCTTCAATGTATTATTTGATGACAATATGTGGACAGTTCTAGTTGGAGAAACGAACAAATATGCAGCAAACAAGATTGCCACAGAGCAGCTGAAACCACACACCACACAGTCGATTACACAAATGGAAGGAGGTGACAGTCGATGAGATGAAAGTATTTTTCTCCCTAGTCATTGCCATGGGAATCATACGGAAAACTGAAATCGATTTGTATTGGTCGACAAAGGAGTGCCTATCGACACCGTTTTTCGGCAAGCGCATGTCGAAGGACAGGTTTTTGTTGTTGATGTCAAATCTGCATATTGCCGATAACACTGCAGCTGCAAATGAAGGCGAACCCAGTTACGACCGACTGCACAAACTTCGACCTTTCATACAGATGCTCCAGACTAACTTTTTGAAATATGAACCGGAACAGAATCTCAGCTTCGATGAAGCCACGTGTCCATTTAAAGGTCGTGTTCGATTTAGGGTTTATAACCCCATGAAACCAAACAAATTTGGTATGAAACTGTACCAGGTGTGCGAGGCTTCGTCTGGGTATTGTGTCGGTTTTGACATTTACCATGGAACTACAGATTGTATCCAGCTTGTCGAGGCACTGGAGTATCCAGCTGATGATGGTTTCTCATCGAATAACTACATGGACTTAACGACCACGTCAAAGATTGTTATCGGTATGCTCGTACAAACGGGTTTGTTGTCCAAGGGCCATCACGTATTCATGGACAACTACTACAATTCCCCTGAACTTTTCACTGAACTTGAACTCTTGGATACCTATGTGTGTGGAACATTACGGGTTAACAGAAAAGGTGTGCCGAAAGCCCTTTCTTTGGTAAAAAAACTGAAACAGGGCGAAGCAATTTTCCGCCGGAAAGGAAATATGTTGGCCATGAAATATCATGACAAACGCGACGTGAACATTCTTACCACTATCCATGAGGCGAAATTCGGTGTGACTGATCGCGTTGACCGGCATACAAATGAGGCAATCATGAAACCTGTGGCCATTATTGACTACATCAAATGGATGGGAGGTGTGGATCTGAGTGACCAGATCATACAGTACTACGACGTACTGCGGAAAACCCTGAAATGGTGGAAATATTTTCCTCCACCTCTTCAATCTTCTGCTAGTAAACGCGTATGCGCTGTACAGAAAATTTGGTGCCAATCTGAAGAAACGTACTCATCGCGAGTTCCGGACCGCAATAGTGGAGTCCTTGATCGATTCGTCTCCAGATGCGCCTACACCATCACGAAGAGGACGAAAGGCTGACAACGTCGACCGTCTCACAGCCAGACATTTCGCGGCACACATCCCACCACAAGAGGGTGTAAAACGGAAAAATCCTATCCGAGACTGTGTTGTATGCAATGTACCTACAAAAAATTGGGTTGGTTTCAAGCGAAAAGGGACCACCATGGAATGTCGCGAGTGTAAGAAGGCCATGTGCATGCCAGTGTGCTTCACAAGGTATCACACAATGAAAAAGTACACGCCTTCTGTTCATGCTGTAAATGGTGACGGTCCTGACAACAGTGGTAGCTCGGACAGTGATTAACTTTACCCTAATTGTATGTTGCTGAAATACAATGCACCATATGAAAAATGGCCAGATTAAGGTTTGTGAAAAGTGTAGCCCCAGATCAGCCTGCGCAGATCAGTCTGATCAGGACCTTCACTGATCAAAATTTGCTAATGAAACACTCCTGATGCTTCTAATGAACAATTTAGATCATTATCATGCACCAGGAGTGTGGTAGATGATTGGTGGCACTTTTTCTCATGGTGTGTAACAAATCTCAAATTTAGACCCATGGATAAGTATCGGTTAATGCTGATTCTATGCTAAACATCAAACAATCCACATCGTAGGCATGGCAGGGACTTGGATTGATATTTGTTAAATGTTTTATAACATGGCCATGGATTTATAAATTGCATACTGTTGCCAGATTCCCTTGTTATTTCGATGTTGTTTATTTACCTCAATAGTGTCCCAGATAAACTGAGTATATTAGCTCCCGGTTTATTTTTTTTTCTTATTTCTCCACAAAACAAAACACAAAACAATAATATTTTGTTCTTTAAAATGAATGGTGAGATAAATTTTAGCAGTAAGTAGTCAGTATTTCATTTTACAAATTAGCTGTCCAGATGCATCTTTCTTTACTGTAGAAACAATACGCAGGGTTGACATGGATTGAAATAATAATAAAAAAGATACAGCCGTTCAAAGTAGGATACCCTTATTCCAACAGCTGATTAGCATTTCCAGGTACACTTTCACAGCAGTGGCTGTGCTGATAAGCCATTTCCTTCACAGCGGGATAAGGGCTAATAGATGACATCAAGTATTGCAAATTGAGCATGGTTCTTTTTTCTTTTTTTTATTAATGACAATGAATATTGACACAAATTTGGAGCTCATGCGGAAATAATTTGTCAATATTCCATGCCATATAAAGACCAGAAATGTGGCCTATCGTCACACGGATGCCCCCGCTGAACGCCTATTAGTATTTTTAGGACTTTACATTGTATAGTAGTTGAGTTATAGTGCGGAAACAATCTATTTCAGTGCATGCAGTTCACCTGAAGTTGGTGCCACAAATTAACGCATGGAAACAAGTTTGTACATAAATACGGAAGAACAAGCCTAACGTTATATACCTTATTTATTCTAATAGTAGCCCCCTCTCTGATAGTAGCCCCCTCTCTGAATTGGACGTGAAAATACCATATTTTGGATGCAACTATGGGAGGGGGCTACGCCTGTGGGGGGGGAGGGGGCTACCGCTATGGTAGCCCCCTCCCATAGTTGCATCCAAAATATGGTATTTTCACGTACAAAAGCCATTTAAAACATAAAACATTGTTTTAAATGGCTATTGTACGTGAAAATAACATATTTCCACGTTTTGATCCCCTTGAATTCCATAGCCCCGGGGTAGTTTATTAGAATAAATACGGTATGCTCCCTGGCATCATTTGTTCCCGGGGTGGGTGGGGGGGGGGGGGGGGAATTGGAGAATTGGAGAAATGGGGCTTATGGTGACCAGTGTATACCACACTCCTGTAGCCTGATAGCGATCTATATTGGACAGGCGTTGTTTCATTGATGGAATTGGAATGGTGAATGCACAGGCTGATCTGGATCTACAGTTGTCGTAAAACCCATAAGCCCCATTTCTCCAGTCACAGTCACATATAACTGCAACCTGATGCTGCAAATATGTTACAGACATTCTATACAGTGTATGTGCATATATGCTGACAGGATATGCATATTTATTAAACAAATATGGAAATACCGTATTAGCCCTATGGGTTTCCCAAAACAAATTATATCCAAATACATTGTTATTATGATCACAATTGGACGATCTTTGTATGGTTGGAGTTTCTAATGTATATGGTCAGCCATGGTGCACGACATTTAAGTTTGAGCTGGCGATCAGCTATCGGCCAAATATGACCGATAATCCATGCCCGACGCAGAATACGAATAACTGAATAAATGCTGGAAACAGCGATTTGAAGGGAGTATATTCACACACCTAAATGCCTTTTTCGATTGCCAAAGACAGAAGTCATACATTTAATCGATGTTTATTGTGTTTGTGCGAGTCGGAAAAGGAGGGCTCTTTCTATAATAGCCATATTGTTTATCACCTTTCTATAATAGAAGATGTTACTGTACGAGACCAAGTGGGTGGGGTAATGGGATTTTTTTAATAGGTATTTTTTTTGGTGTCATAGGTCCGAGTCTTCCACCTGTGCGATTGGTTGCAATAATTTATGCAACCAATGAAAATGTATTTCCTTCCTACCACGAATCCGCGATCATAAATCTTCCAAATGCTAATTGGATTATCTGGTGAATTGGAGTTGTTAAGTATTGCAATTAATACAGGGATTATTTTTCCAATAATAAGGTAACACATTTGTATTATACTGATCATTTAATTGCCCCGTTTACATAAAGCATCAGAGAACATTGCATTCTGGTGGTCGGCGACCCTAAATTTTCGGACAGCAATTTCGATAATTATTTTTTTGAACCTATATATTCATTCGGTCAGTAAAAATAATTATTTTACCCGTCCGAAAACATAGTGTTATTACGGTACATGTCTTTCAGTGATAATTTATTTAACCCTTTCACACCCAAATAACTGGAATGGGTTTTGATATGTTCATTTTGCAACCAATCCAATGGTCCCAAAATGATTTTCAGACTAGTCAATTTATGAAAACTTTCTTTCATGAATATCTGTTTTATCTGTAAGCATATTTTCCAATCAGAATGTTAAATACCGATTGCACTTGACTGAAGCATCATGGTTAACGTTCCCATAAGACTCCGGCTAACGGTGTGGAATTAACCCTTTCACCCCTAAGTAACTGGAATGGATTTTGATATGTTAATTTGCCGACCAATCCAATCATCATAAAATGATTTTCAGACTAGTTCATTTATGATAAGGGGATGTTTGGATCTACACTTTTTGACAATACCAATGTACAGGCCTGTGGGGTTGAAAGGGTTAATTGCAAAGTGTCTCCATACCCAGATAACAATGTGCCCAGCAAACTGCTGACCTAATCCATTGCAATTACAAGATATTTTAACGCTATTTCTGACTGAAAATTCAGAATATTTGTCTCATTTCTCTGAGAATTTTCTTTTGGGATGACAGGCTAGATATACGGGCCCTTTGCTGAAAAGGGATGACAGGCTAGATATACGGGCCCTTTGCTGAAAAAAGGAAACGAGACATCACTAACACTTTAACGCAAATTTCTAAATAATTTGACCTTGACCTTGGGCACAGGGGCTGCATGGGTGAGCTATATAGAATGGAAAAATGGATAATGACAAATAAGATTAAGCCGTTTCAAGCCAATCCAACTGACGGTACAGAGATGGCAAGTATTCAAAGAAAACTTTAACACCTTTCACACCCCAGTAACTGGAATGGAATTTGATATGTTCATTTTGCAACCAATCCAATCGTCACAAAATGATTTTCAGATTAGTCCATTTATGAAAAGGGGATGTTTTTGCTTTCAAAAATAAGAAAATTACTTGCAAAAAGTGCAGATCCTGATGAGACGAGCCGGCTCATCTGGATCTACAATGTTTGCCAATACCACTATATAGGCCTGCATGTGGTGTTGAATGGGTTAATGCAAACTTCTTTATCATTTGACCTTTATGGGTGGGCTAGAGAATGATATGGATGATGACAAATAAGTATAATGAGGTTTCAAGCAAATCAGACTTACATTAACAAGAGATTATAAGTAGGTAGCCGAAAACGCAAATCTTGGACAGAGCAAGAGAAACAGACGGACAGGGTGGCAACAATATCTACCTCAAGAAGTGGGTAGGGTACATGAACATGGTTCCTGGCACTGTGTCGCAGATGATGTCTTTTTAGTGGAACTTTTTATTTGATCAAATTCCAAAATGAAGAAAATTAAAGAATTCATTCAAGCTATAAGGGGTGGATGGATAGTGAAATAATTACTGTGATTTTTGTACCTACCCCAGCTTCTGAAACCTCTGCTCCATCCGTCATACTGGGACGAATATCACTCTTGCAGCCTATCCAACAGTCACAATAACTCCCGGCAACACTGTCCCTATCTCCCACAGTTAAACAGCCGGAAAATAAATCACGGTGGGTGTCTTGTAAATGTTATAAACACTCTCCTTTACTCTCTGGATCCTCTATCTTGTCCATCAACTCATCATGAAATGTCCATTGTTAAGGCCATTGTTGTTTGTATGCAGAAAGTGTCCATCTGTTGCAGGTTTTTATAACGAAAACAATACACTGATATTATGCACAATTATCGGTGTGTGTTTTAATCAACGCCATCAGAAATTGATTCAAGCACGAGATGTATATCTGTGTGAATTATAGATTTTGTTTCGTCCATTACAATCTACCCAGTATAATTCTATCCAAGTGAATATCAAGTTTGCAAGTGGACATTCAAAAAGAATAGTTTTCATATTAATTGACAAACGTGGCATTGTTGACAAATACCTGTATTTTCAGCAAAAAGATTTGTTTTGATAAAATATTTGAAAATAATGTAATCTGCTAAATTCACAAATTGATTTACTACCAACAAAGGTGTTGGTACAACCAATTATGTCATATAAAATACCACTCTTAACCCTGATAATGCAGAAACGTAAATAGTTGTCTATGGTTGTTTTATATATTGTCTTCTTTCTCAGTACAAACATGGTTTGACAACACTTTAGAATCATTTCCTTTGGAAATGATTCTAAACTGTTGTCAAACCATGTTTTTAATGAGACAAATAGAAAATAAAAAATGTATTTTGATGCATATATATACATGTATATTATTTGAAAAAAATATTGTTTAAACTAAAATAAAAAATAAACAGCGGATGACAATTTTTTTCTTCATCATGTATCAGGATGATAATTTCAAGATCACGAGGCTTTTTATTTGACATTTCAGCACCTATTTCAACTTTAATGTTCCTCAAATCTAAACTCTCAGTCCAAACTATCTATCAGTGTACATATACAAGTGGTGTCCAGCAAAATGTGGGTCAAACATCAAATAAAACAGGAAATAAATATGTGAAAATGCACCTTACACTGCAGGATGAAGACAATTAACCAAATTATTTATTTCAATATATTAGATGCCAACAAGTGAGAATTTCAATGAAATTGTCAAATACAAGTTGATTTAAACTATTGATTATGCCACATATTTATGTAATCGATATCATTTGTACTGGCTCCATGTAAAAAACATACAATAATGTGCATTTCTCTTATAAAACCATGTGGTCACTAAGTGTACTTGACCACCAGATAAAAAGGACCTTAGAACAGTAATGACCAATGAAATGACCAGTGAACATAATGAATTATCATGCACTTTTATACAGTCAAACTGATATATAAGACAGAGCTCCAGATAAGGTGCGTATTTGCGTAAATACCCAATTAAAATGGCCAAAAACCCAATTGAAATCAGAAGTAGTGAGTATCAAAAAGTAAAAGCTACAGAAAACAATAAACAGACAACAAATATAGCATATTTTCTTATTTTTCCACAAAAACACATCTTGGTATTTCATTAGAATTGTCTTCAAGAGACAATTCTAATGAAATACCAAGATGTGTTTTCGTGGAAAAATAAGAAAATATGCTATATTTGTTGTCAGTTTACCAAGATGTGTTTCCATTTAGAAGCAAACTATTCAATGAGTGCGGTCTGCTGATGTGTAAACAGTTGTGTGATCTATTTTACATAATTAAAATTTTGAAATTGCTTCAGAAATGATGGAGTGACAATACTCAATTACTAATTCCTTATCTGGAGCCCTGCAAGATATGTATCAGTATTTTCCCAAATATTTCTGATCAGATTGAATGTATAGTAGTCCTAATACTATGCTGGCCACAAATGTCACAGTATACCTGTACACCTTTTCTATCAGTGGCCAGAATGGTGTGGTCAAGTCATTTGTACCTCTTTAACAGGAGATAAAATGAGTTCAAACCAGTGCAGATTACACAATCTGTCTGGGCAGTTAGGCTACCAGCAAACTTGTGTAATAAACTAGTCAAGCATAACAATACATACAGTCACCCTGCTGTTTATTTTAAATTATCCCATTTAATACATTCCTTACAACTGGAGATATGGGGTGTACATGATTTGTGACCAGTGTAAATCCTGATCAAATAGCACACTCCTGTAGGCCGATAACGATCTATAGTGCTTGTTAGAAGCATGCCAGGTGTTTCATTGACGGAATGGAGAACAGTGTAGATCCTAATCAGACTGTGTGGATGCACAGGCTGATCTGGATCTACACTGGTCACAAAACCCATAAGCCCCATTTCTCTAAGAGCCAAGAATATAAAAAGCTCTTATCATGTCCTCACATCAAACATCTGCTAATAGGCCATTCATAATCAATGGGCAGGTAATTAGCAATTATGCTTGAAGACTTGATCAACACACATACCTTTCAAGATATTAGAAATCATATCACAGACAAAATCCACTGGGAATGTTGACCTGTATTATGTGTGACCTTTGCCCCCATTTCCTACATATCCTCTATCAATCAAATCACAGAAAATATACCACAATGAATGTATATGCTATGGTATGTATCACAGAAGCAAAATGCTGTGGAAGTACGAGTCTCTTAGCATCAAGTACTGCGTGTGACCTATATTTTGTGAAAATGAGGTCAAGGTCACATAACTGACATAACATGGTCAAATGAGGTGGATGGCATCATGTATGGCAAATGAAAAAGTTACAAACAATAAAACTATTTTTGCAAGAGGAAAACATCTCCAACATCAAATTTTACTGGTTGTGACCTATGGTACAACAAAAAGTATGTCAAGGTCACGTCACCACAATGTTGCATCATTGTTAGCCCATACATATATTGTTGTAAGGAATGTATTAAATGGGATGACCCTTTTTAAAACAACAAACCACTTTGATGTAGATCCTGATGAGACGGATCATTACGACAAATGATGTAGATCCTGATGAGACGTGTCACCAGTATCTACACAGTGGATTTCTTTTTCTCAGAATTTTCACAAGATTACACCTTTTCTAATGGAATAGCTTAAAGATTAATATGGAAGAGTCCATTCCAGTTACTCAGGGGTGAATGTCTTAATCACTTTCGGGACACGTCAGGACCATAAAAGAAACCGTAGCCTATATATGCAACATAAATAATTAACTGGAAATTGGCGAGCACAAATAAAAAGTGACTACAGAACGTACAACGAGCAGATAACCTTCCAAAATAGAGTCAATTTCATCAGTGTCCATCCTGTTTGTAGCCATAGCATTACCATGAATAGTAAAGATAGGGTCACTGGCCGACCTTAGTTTGCAACAATTGTAGGGCCTAATTCTGAAGCATGTGTAGCTAGCTCACTATGGGGAAGAAGTGTGTATCTGTGTCAGGTTAGCTCAGTTGGTACAGCGAAGGTAGGGTAAACCAGGTTTTGCGTTCGAGTTCCCCGCCCGGGTGAATTTTTCTTGCCCTGTGACATTTGGCGCCCAATGAGGGGCTGTGACTGATAATATGGGAGTGAGAGACATCATGTCCCATGGGAGTATGGCTACATCAATGACAGAATGGCAAATAGTGCAAGCAAGCCCAAATGAAAATATGCAGATGTATCGGTTAACTTTGGGCTTCACTGATCATAATTGTTAAAAGGTTTGTTGGTGGGCCGGCCGGCCATGCCGGCCAGTCAGTATGTATCCATCAAATATTGATTGATTAATAGGTTGATTCATTGATTTCATTTGGGTTTTTTACGTCCGTTCAACAGCAAAGTCATATATACACACAAGATTGATCAAACCGGCTAGGTCCAAATCGGACAGCGTACCATGGTGTGAATTTACACTGGTCATAGTCGGACAGTGGTATATTTTCCCAGGCCTCCTCAAAGGTCCTGAAGCTGCACATCCCCATAATTATAGGATGGATAATTAAACACCTTTCTGGGGCTTAGAGATTACACGAAGGTTAGAGATTAAAATGAGCTGGCTGTGTCCATAGCAGTGGACTTGACAGGCCACCATGGTTGTCTGCAAGTGGCATTTACTGGCATACGTAAAAGGAAAAGAAGTTTGCTTATAAACCTTTCTCCATTCCTATAGTAACTAGATGGACGCGGCCCGCATGTCGCACCCGCCGCCAATGTGCCGACTATATCGTGCTGTCCGTAAGCAGCCTGACAAAAATCAGGAAATTTGATTGGTCGAGACTGAGCATGCTGCCTGAATTAGACTGGATAACTTTGGAGAACATGCTCTGTAAGTTTTCTAAGCATAGATATAAGTTTTTTTATTGGAATTTACAAGTTTTCATTCTTTTTATTATTCCACATTCCATTTAAATGATATTACACACTTACAGACTGAAGAAGCCTGGCTATCATCATGGCACTCAGGCGCGGTTGCATGCCAAGAAAAATGAGCATGCTAATTGTTTCTGGAAGAACAGCAAAAATAAATTAGCTTCAGTATTTGCCTACTACGGCATTTGATATTATTTTTTCAAGACGGATATCCAGAACTTATTTATTTCATATAAATTGGGAATTGTGAAGAGCATGTGCATTCATAGGGTTCCGCAATTGTCATTCCCGTGCATCGGATTAGTTGTATATCGGCCACAGTATCAACACCAGTGATGGGTATTATGTGTAAAATAGAATACCGAATTTTAATACGTATTATTTGTAGAAATTGTAAACAAATGATTTCAAACTGAAACATGATGTTGCCAGTACAAATAAAAATTCAATAAAATACCTTTCAACAAATACCATTGGTGTGGATCAAAGTGATTCATATTATTTGAATATTTGTATTTATTACATAAAATGGGCACTCACAGTTTAACACAGTGTAATAAAAATCATATTACACTACTGTCTGTTTCACGAAAGCTGCCCAAATTTTACGGCTATATAGACAATTCAAAAACAATATTTTTTTCGATAATATTAAATTAAAGGAAAATTTAAGAATGAGCCTTCTTTTTATTTCGTGAAATTTGGTCAAATATTGATTTTATTGCGAAAACAAAATTTCCCCATGTTAAATCCGCATAGACATCTTCACGGTCCACACGGAGTGAAGATGTCTATGGGGATTTAACATGGGAAATTTTTTTGAATTTTAGAAATACTGGACCGATTTTTAAAATTTAACTTTTGTTTTCTTAGTTAGATCATATCCAAGCTATCTACTCAGGTTTCAGAGTCAATTTCCAAATTTTTTCGTTTTTTGACTCCTCCCACATTTCCTTACCACTTTTTCCCCCATGTTAAATTCCCATAGACAAATCAATTTTTCGTAATAAAACCAATATTTGACCGAATTTCACGAAATAAAAAGAAGGCTCATTCTTAAATTTTCCTTTAATTTAATACTATCGAAAAAAGTATTGTTTTTGAATTGTTTATATGGCCGTAAAATTTGGGCAGCTTTCGTGAAACAGACTATAGTGTAATAAATATGCAAATTAGCTCATTACAGAAAACAGGTTTGGTGACCAGTACAGCTACTTATGCAATGATGTGCTTATGCAATAAATAGAATCTAACATTTGTGATAATTTAATATGGTATTTATTAAACTTGTTGACTGATTTAATAAGAAACGAGGCATAGCCTCGTTTCTTATGAACTCAGTAAACTCGTTTAATAAAAATCATATTAAATCATCACTTATGTAACATCCTCTATATTCAAAATATCAGACACCATAATCAGGTCAGCCACATGTGACGCCATTTTAGACACTCCCACATCAGAGCCAAAAGATACTCCCACAGTTCTACCACAGTGGGAGTTTGGAAGCCATGAATTAACACCATCTAGATGACGTACAACATGACAAATGGAGGACCGTGGTGAATACTTGGTGAAAATGGAACACAATGGTGAAAATGGAAGACAATATAAGGCTGTGTCTTGAGTAATGGGTATTATGGGATTATGGTGTGGCTCTGGACCATATATAGCACTCACCTGCAGCCCGATAGCGATCTTTATTGCTTGTTACAAACATGATGGGTGTTTCATTGAGGGAATGGCGAACAGTGAAGATCCTGATCAGACTGTGCTGATGCACAGGCTGATCTGGATCTACACTGGTCGCAAAACCCATATCTCCAGTCACAGCCACATATTTCTTTTACAAAATTTGCATAGATGATTGATGTTTCTAGACGTTTCCTCAGGATTGCATAAGACAATTATTGTGCCACAAACCACTACACTTTGCTGGACAGCAAATGTTTTATTAGCACAGGTTGGTTTTTATTAAAACACCACAAATAAGAACAGCAGATTTTAGATCCGAATTGTTTATTCTAGTATCAATTTTCAGAGTTCATATACATTCTGATGCGCCAACAGTTTATAAATAAGATTACATCAGCTATTAAATTCCACTTGTATTTACCCATTTTCAGAGCCATTAACTTTTGTCTGATTTTGTTAAAGGTACATGCCCACACAGTATATAGGCACAAAATGTTCTAAGTCAAGGATTTTAAGTTAGATATGACATTTTCTGGCAAAAATAAACATTCATTTCACCATTACCCCACGTATTGATTGATATTATTATATATTTTATATCAGACGTAAATTTCCACACTCATATCAAGGGCGATAACCATGTTTCCTTAAAACGTTAACAAACATTACTATTTATTCTCTGTATTTATCATGCCTCATTTGTATATGAAAACAGCCCCCCCCCCCCCCCCACGAGTCACTATCAGTAAACAATTTTTACTAACTGATTATATCTGTATAGCGGACACTTGTAATTTTTAAAACTGGTGGAATAGTGAAATAATTATACACTTATTTAATTCCTATAAAGAACAGTTTGTGCCTACTGAGTGGCCATGTACCTTTAATTAAATATTATAAATTTTAAAGTAATATATTTCCATTCTATGAAAGAAACACACATTTTACACCCAAACTTTTATAATATCCATTTTCAGTGTTATAATATGCATACAAATGGTCTGAACACAGTTTATATATAACACAAAATACCAGCTACAAAAGAACTATATTTAAAATCCCAGTTGTTTTTCTGTTACAAAAACATAAGTTTAACCAATTTCATGCTGAATATACCAATGTATGAACAAATTGATATAATTTTCACTATTTTTCTTACTTATTCTCCAAAGTATATGTTGTCACCACTCATTGGAACCGTCTCGTCAAGACAGTTCCAATGAGTGGTAACAACATATACTTCTGTGCATAATTAAGAGAATTATTTTTATTTTTAATGCAAAAAATTGTGTATTCTTGGCATGTAATGGGCTAAAGTTGCATATTATATTCCCAGTCATATATCCATCATGTTGAGAGAATTGCCGCGACATACGCAACGACAAGACAATATCATAATAAATCTCATATTGGTAAATCTGAGATTAATGAAGAGCTCACAGATTATTACATCATAACTGTGTCGTGTCACGTGAAACTACGTCTGGAGTATACATTGACAATGCAACCAGCAATGTTGCAGTATAGTGATTTATCACAATCACAGAGAATTAAGATGAATTATGAAATAAATTGTCTAAATATTAACTCACGGAACTAACTCTTGGCATGCTAGCTATAACAAGAGGGCCATGATGGCCCTATATCGCTGACCTGTGCAATGTCACAAAAATCAAGCAAATACTGGTATGTAAAGTTGTCACTACATATACATCAAAATAAGCCCATGACAGGCACAAAATGTCAATGCGACAAACTTGAGAAGTCACCAGGGTAGGAGTTGTCTTGCGATATGTACAGATATATCTTACACAACTTTGAGCGGTTTGGAGACCACAACAGGATGCTTCCAGCCTACTTTTTATTGCAATCCTTAGATTTTATGTATTATATAACCATATTCCGTAAAAAAGTTGACCCCTATTTGACCTCCTGGGCAATGCCCATTTTTGACCCAGAGGTCACCATTTTAACAGCTTTGAAGAAGCATTGTACATCAATCATTCCTGTCAAGTTTCGTCAAAATTGGTCGGGTGGTTCGCGAGAAGATTTTTTAAGAATTTATGCTATTTTTAGACGGCAGACATCTTGGATTAACGACGACCGCCATTTTAACAAAACAGAAAAGGCTTTACCAATGAATCACAACTGCAAAGTTTGGCCACCAATGGCCAAGCGGTTTGTACGAAGAAGACATTTGAAATCTCTAATAAAAGAACGACCTTTTGACCTTTTGGCGGCCATCTTGGATGATGTAATCATCCAATGAAAACAGCACCACAGTGATCGCCTCATCAATAGCTTTGATTTGATATATTATAAGACCATATTCCGTCAAAAATGAAATTTGACCCATTTTTGACCCAGGGGTCACCATTTTAACAAATTTGAAAAAGCATTGTACATCGATCATTTCTGCCAAGTTTCGTAGAAATCGGTTTGGTGGTTCGTGAGAAGAACGATTTTTTAAAAAATTTGTGCTATTTTTAGACGGCCGCCATCTTGGATTAACGAAGACCGCCATTTTAACAAAACAGAAAAGGCTTTACCAATGAATCACAACTGCAAAGTTTGGCCACCAATGGCCAAGCGGTTTGTACGAAGAAGACATTTGAAATCTCTAATAAAAGAACGACCTTTTGACCTTTTGGCGGCCATCTTGGATGATGTAATCATCCAATGAAAACAGCACCACAGTGATCGCCTCATCAATAGCTTTGATTTGATATATTATAAGACCATATTCCGTCAAAAATGAAATTTGACCCATTTTTGACCCAGGGGTCACCATTTTAACAAATTTGAAAAAGCATTGTACATCGATCATTTCTGCCAAGTTTCGTAGAAATCGGTCTGGTGGTTCGTGAGAAGAACGATTTTTTAAAAAATTTGTGCTATTTTTAGACGGCCGCCATCTTGGATTAACGAAGACCGCCATTTTAACAAAACTGAAAAGGCTTTACCAATGGACCATAACTGCTACCAATGGCCAAGCGGTTTGTATGAAGAAGACGTTTGAAATCTCTAATAAAAGAACGACATTTTGACCTTTTGGCGGCCATCTTATCTGATTTCAACAAAAAATGCTCCTACGTGATCGTTTCGTCCAAACCTTCGAATTGATATATGACATGACCATATTCAGTAAAATGTGAAATTTGACCCTTACTTGAGCCCTCCTGCCCCGCCCATTTTTGACCCGGGGGTCACCATTTGAAGGAATCTGAAACATCGTTAACTATCGATTATTCATATAAAATCGGCGAAATCGGCCTGGCAGTTCGTGAGAAGATTTTTTGAGAATTTGACCTACTTTTCAACGGCGTCCATCTTCAATTTCGCGATGACCATCATTTTAACAAAAATGAAAAGGCTTGACCCACTGACCATTACTGTGAAGTTTGGCCAATATTGGCCAAGTGGTTCACGAGAAGAAGACGTTGTAATCTATATTGAAAGAACGACCTTTTGATCTTTTGGCGGCCATCTCGGATGACGTAATTACCTGATTTTGACACAAAAAAGCTCCAGAGTGACCGTCTCGTCGATACCTTCGATTTGATATATGACATGACCATATTCGGTCAAATGTGACATTTGACACCTACTTGACCCCTCCTGCCCGGCCCATTTTTGACCCGGGGTCCACCATTTGAAGGAATCTGAACCAGCATTAACTATCGATCATTCATATCAAGTTTCGTAAAAATCGGCCTGGCAATTTGCGACAAGATTTTTTAAGAATTTGACCTACTTTTCAACAGCGGCCATCTTTGATTTCGCGATGACCACCAGTTAAAAACAAAACTGAAAAGGCTTGACCCAATAACCATTACCGTGAAGTTTTGCCAATATCGGCCAAGCGGTTCACGAGAACGAGACATTTGAAATCTTTATTAAAAGAACCTTTTGACATTTTGGCGGCCATCTTGGATGACATGACCATCCAATTTCGACAAAAAATGTACCAGAGCAATCGCCTCTTTCATACCTTCGATTTGTTATAGACATGACCATATTCTGTCAAAAATAAAATTTGACCCCAATTTGACCCCACAGGCCACGCCCATTTTTGACTCTGGAGTCACCATTTTAACAACTTTGAAAGAGCATTGTACATCGATCATTCCTACCAAGTTTCATCGAAATCCGGCTAGCGGTTCATGAGAAGAAGATTTTTTAATAATTTATGCTAGACGGCGGCCATCTTGGATTAGCGATGACTCCATTTTAACAAATCTGAAAAGGCTTCACCCATGAACCATAACTTTTAAGTTTGGCTACCATGGGCCAAGCGGTTCATGTGAAGAAGAATTTTTAAATATCTAATAAAAGAACGACCTTTTGACCTTTTGGCGGCCATCTTGGATGACATAACAATCCGATTTCGACAAAAAATGCACCAAAGAGTGATCGCCTCGTTGATACTGTTGATACTTTCGATTTGATATATGACATGACCATATTCGGTCAAAAATAAAATTTGACAATAGCTCACATGAGCTTCGCTCACTTCGCTCACTTCGCTCACTTCGCTCAGGTGAGCTAAAAATAGCATCCATGAGTATAGTTCTTATTTCTCTATGATAGTGAGAAATAAAGGAAAATGCAGTGAATTGTCGCCTGCTATTTTTTAACTATTTATAGCCCAAAGATTCCCCCCCCCCCCCCCTCCCCCCCCCCCCCCCCCCCCCCCCCACCCCCCCCCCCCCCCCCCCCCCCCGGCATGCAAAAAGTTAAATTTCTAAAAAGGTGGGAGTAGTATTTTCCCATAAAGATGGTAGTATGGGTAGTTGTGTATCTATTTATTTATCTATTTATTTATTTAATGGTGTTTAATGGCTTGTCAACAGCTAAGGTCATTTTAGGTCGGGGTTAACGAGGTTGTCATGACACCAGAGTCCCTCCCTGAAGGTAATAGGATTAAAATACTAATACCTGTAGGAATACTTTTATAATGGGTAGAAACTGGATACCCAGATGCAACTCTCAAGTAACATCAACAAAGCCACTTGAGGGCCAAACCTGGGGGCCGTTTCACTAAACTTTGTAAGACTAAAATGTTTGTACATGTAAGTGCAAACTTATGACAGTCTGTACATTTCACATTAACAATGTTTTCTTGTAAACAATTATTGAATTTACCATTATTGAGCTGCATATGCAGCCTATGCTCAATAAATGTAAATCAATCAATTGAAATTACCAGACGATTATAAATTTGCACTTACGAACATTTTAGTCGTATGAAGTTTAGTGAAACGGCCCTCAGGGATATTGGGATTCTGGTATTAGGATCAAACCAAACCCATCATTAAATTCACCCTTCACAATTGCTCCCAACCAACCACCTAGCTATATATAATTATAGTGTTGTCAATATGTAATATCACCTTACAAGGAATTATTTGCCAGTCAATGTATTTAATTGTCGGTCTTTGTAAATTTTGATTGCCATCTAAATTCCCTGTGTTTTCCCCACCCATCCCCGCTTCACTCACAGATGCAATATCGTCCCAATGGAACAGTGTTCATGTTAATGTAAGCTTTCCGCAATAATACGATATGTTCAACAATTCTGCAAAAACCAGGAACCCAATTTTCCGATGTTTTGGCACAAGGCCTTTATCCAAGAATTAGTTTCTACTGAACGCTAAGTGCCATCCATTTTAGATTTCACAATGTTTGAAAAACATTGTGAAATCTAAAATGGATGGCACTTAGCGTTTAGTAGAAAAAATTCCTTGATAAAGGCCTTGTGCCGAAACGTCGGAAAAGTGGGCTCCTGGTTTTTGCCGACATGTAAATGTTGTCCCTGATTGTTAAGACTATGATACAGTGGCTAGTCTGGGGCTGCAGAATTTACCCACTAGGCAAATATTGACCCTTATAGCCCTTACACAGCAGAATGAAAGTATAAGTTTGTTTAAATCTAAATTTTGCCATTTTCTTGATGAAAACATCTTTTGAGATATTTTGGAAATTATTTGTTAACCCTTATAACAGTGTATAACATTTTATTGTCTGCTGTTTATTTCTATTTCGCTATAAAGTAACGTTTAAATGAAAACTAGAAGCTGACGATATTTGATTCCAGCACCCTTTCAGCCCTAAGTAACTGGAATGGATTTTGATGCGTTAATTTTGCAACCATTCCAATCATCACAAAATGATTTTCAGACAAGTACATTTATGAAATGTGTTTTTTTTGTTATCAAAAATATGAAAATTACTTGCAAAAAGTGCAGATCCTGATGAGACGGCTCGTCACGAGCCGACTCATCTGGATCTACACTGTTTGCCAATACCACTATACAGGTATGTAGTGTTGAAAGGGTTAAGAGTAAAATATCTGGGTTTCTCCTCCTTTTTAGGTCATTTTTTTCACTGAAAAAACCTGGGACGAAGATGAATGCATGTATGGTCCCTGATAATATAATAAAATTTTTAGAACTTCATACATTTCGTACAAAATATAGCAAGTTGAGCAAAGTTACATAATCACATATTCACACAACACATCATGGAACCATGGTCTCGAAAATCAATCAAGAAGTGTATAAATCAATTGTCTTCCTTTTACTATAAAATAAAATATTAATAAACCTTGTATAACTTCATATTTTCTTATAATACATGTATATCGAATTAAGTAAAGTTACATTATTTCCGTATCACGTATTCACAAAATACACCGCGGAACCATGATCTCCAAAATCAATCACAACTTGTAATTTCCATTGTCTACACGCAAACTCGAGTATATCGCCGAACACCGAACTAAATCTGTCCAGAAATTAGCTACCGATGCTTTATTATTGTACGTCTATGTACAGAAATAGTCAGCACATCGCAAGGATAATAGTCAAGCATACAGAATGATATAGCACGACTCATAAGACAATGGCAAAAAGTCGGGGTACATGTATAGCGCTTGGTAACTTTCCTTGTCAATGGTGATGTGCCAAGATGTCCCATGCTCCTGATAAGCTTGCCATTTTCTTGTCCTGCAGGTACAAATTATGTTACTCAATTCACAAAGGAGAGTACTTCCAAGTTATTTTGGCATTTAACACTTTCACCCCTAAATAACTGGAATGGATTTTGATATGTTAATTTGAGGACCAATCCAATTGTCACTAAATGTGTTTGGTAATCGTGTATATAGTGAAATAAAACATAAATTAGATAAAATGGTGTGTTTGCTTGATATAGGTCATGTGCGCAGTAAAGTGAAAAAATACATATTGAATGTTAGACATCATCTACGACACACTGCCTCTAACACTTTTTTATCATCAAAAACATGCTTTGACAGCACTTTAGAATAGTTTACAACATGCATTGACAGCACTTCAGAATCATTTCCATTGGAAATGATTCTGAAGTGCTGTCAAACCATGTTTTTCTTGAGAAATAAGGCAAGATATAAAAGCAACAGCAAACGACAATTGTTGTGTGTAGCGGTCTAAGGGTTAAGAACAACTTTGAATTGTTTTCTGTTAATCAACTAACGGTAAATTTTGAAAATATTTCATTTCGAGAAATAAGGCAAGATAATTAAAAGCAACAGCAGACAATAGTAGTGGTCTAAGGGTTAAGCATTGCCAATCTTCTGCAGTTATCTGGGTCCAGGACTATATTTACATCATCAGTCCAAGAAGGCCATTCATTACTGGACAATGAATGGCAGTGTTTCAAGAATGCAGATTAACAGAAGCCACTAGCCAGTTACATTATGATGGTCTGGGCATGAAAACACAACTGTCTATGTAATACAGTATACACTCTCCAAACCGGACACCCAGCCTACATGGAACACCTTGGTCTCTTTAATTTAGATGGATTTCACTGTAATTTATCACTTAACAACAATGCATGTTCATGATTGCAAAACACACACACGTGTCTTGTAGGAGTGTCAATATGCCTGCTTTACATTAACCCTTCGAATGCGGGAAAAAAGAATTGTCGTCTGCTCAGTTTTATATATTGTCTTCTTTCTCAGTAAAACACGGTTTGTCAGCACTTCAGAATCATTTTCATTGGAAATGATTCTAAAGTGCTGCCAAACCATGTTTTTGATGAGAAAAATGGAAAATAAACAAAAATTAATTGAGTATTGTAAGAGTTAAAAGCTCTATAAATCACAATTTAACATCACATAGTTTTGACATACCTACAACAGATGTACAACCGAATAGTACCAGAACAATGTGCCACATGTTTAGATCAAAATGGTCATGGATTTTATACTGTACTACAAAATCAGTATGAAAATTATTATGCATTTTCTACCACCAAAACCAATGTACTGCATTCATGGGACAACGACTATTTCCAACGCCAGCCTTAGTTACTATTATTACGACCATACCCGACTAATAGCAACTATTACGCTGATTGTAAACATACACACGTGCATATCCAAAGCATTCAGACACATGTGCTCTTACTACAACAGATATGTTTTTCCCAGATAATTTTCTCGATGGTTGACAAAACCCACAGTACAGACATTTTCACCAGTGTTACTTTCAGTAAGTAGCATATTTCACCAACATTGCAAAGTATACTTATCTAGCAAAGTATACTTTGAGGGAGATATTTTCAATTTAAGGATAAATTTATTAATTTTTATTATAATGAATTTATCACAGCCATTTTTTCCCATTCACGGCACTAACCTACTATTCTCTATGTCTGCCTGCAGCACATGTGTATATGGACTGTTACCGGTATATTTTTCTGAGAATTGTTGTTCTGAGAATCTTGAGTGGTTGCACCAGATTCTGTCCAGATTCTGCCGCTGGTAAACAAAACCATCTGTTTGACAGTTTTAGGCACGTTCTGTCACATCATGACTGATTGAATAGGGTTTGAATTAAATGTTCATTTAAGGCCATACTTCATAGAAATTACTATTTATTTCTAAGGTTAAGGCTTCGTAAATGTGTTAAAGGTACATGCCCACGCAGTAGGCACAACATGTTCTTTATATTAGAGACATCATTTAAGACATTTTCTGGCAAAATATATTTTCTTTCACCATTACCCTACGTATTGAATGGCATTATTACGCATTTTATAATTATATCGGACGTAAATTTCCTCACTGATATCGGGGGCGATAACCGTGTTTCCTTAAAATGTTAATGGACATTACTATTTATTCTCTGTATTTAGTTTTTGATGTGCAATGACCATACTTTATAATCTGTCGAAAATATTATTTTTTCAGGTGACGCATTTAATTACCGGTAGTGTAAATAATTAAAAAGTATCATGCCTCATGTATATGATAATAGCCTGATACCAGCTGGAGTCAAACTAGAAATGGACGCTTGTCAACATTGCAAAGTATACTTTAGTAGCAAAGTATACTTTGAGGGAGAAATTTTCAATTTTATGATAAATTTATTAATTTTTATTATACTGAATTTATTACATTATCACAGCCAATTTGGCTGTGATAATGTAATAAATTCAGTATAATAATTCTGCATACTTTTAATCATCAAATATATGCATTTGTTAGTTCTATATGAAATAATGCATTTCAGGAAAAACAAATGATTACTCCCTCAAAGTATACTTTGCTAGTAAAGTATACTTTGCAATGTTGGTGAAATAGGCTAAAGGAGTCACTATCAGTCAAACTAGAAATGGACGCTTGTCGACAAGCGCATGTGTATCCCCCTCCCCAGATACACAAGTATTTTGAAAAAAGGGTGTTCGAGTTATGCTCCGGAGACAAAATCAGTGACGGAAAAAACAAAGGGAGATAACTAAAAAATTAGTGATGCAAGAGTTGTCATTCTTGCGCGACACACCTTTAGGGTTGTGGTCTATGCATGTGTGAAGTTTCATGAAAATATTCAAAAGGGTGTTCGAGTTATGCTCCAGACACGAAATCAGTGCACGAAACAACAAAGGGAGATAACTAAGAAATTAACGACGCAAGAGTTGTCATTCTTACGTGCGACACACCTTTGGGTCGTCTTCTATGCATGTGTGAAGTTTAATAAACTAGAAAATGTGTTCATAGAACACGGATGTCCCACATATCGCTTTGATAATAAATGAGGCCAAATTCCAAGTTAAAATTTTCTTTTACCTGAGAGTTAAAGTTTTTGAAGCACCAAGTATGTGACCTTGACACTGGGCTTGGCAGGGGCAGGACAAACGTGGATTTGGCACACGGCGGGAGAGGACCATTAGAGCAATGCGTATATGAAATATGAAGCTGATCCGTGAAAGAAAACAGAAATTATAAGATATTTACCCGAGCGTTAAAGTTTTTGAAGCACCAAGTATGTAACCTTGACCCTGGGCTTGGCGGGGGAGGACGAATGTGGATTTGGCACAGGGTGGTAGAGGACCATTAGAGCAATGTGTATATGAAATATGAAGCTGATACGTGAAAGAAAACAGAAAAATTAAATAAGATATTAACCCGAGACGTTAAAGTTTTTGAATCACCAAGTATGTGACCTTGACCCTGGGCTTGCCGGGGGCAGGACGATGTGGATTTTGGCACAGTGGTAGAGGACCATTTAGGAGCAATGTGTAAAAATTAAACTGAATAACGGAAAAAAACAGAAATTATAAGATATTAACCCGAGCGTTAAAGTTTTTGAAGCACCAAGTATGTGACCTTGACCCTGGGCTTGCCGGGGGCAGGACGAGCGTGGATTTGGCACAGGGCGGTAGTGAACCATCAGAGCAATGTGTATATGAAATATGAAGCAGATCGGTCGAAGGATGAAGAAATTATGAGACATTTACCCGAGTGTTAAAGTTTTGTGACGGACGGTCCACGGACGGACGGACGGGAGGACGGGACGCACGTTCCTACGAATGAATACTTGTTGGGTTTTTACTGTATAAAAATAGTACCCAACACTATCCTAACCCTACCCAATAAGATCCCCGTACGCTTACAACAAGTACCCATTCGTGTGTGCGGACGGACGGACGGACGTTCTTACATTACTATACTTATGTGGCTTATCACATGTTAAATATTAGCCACATAAAACGATTTTTAGCCACATAAAACGATTTTTTAGGTGGCTAATTGTAACCAACCCTATCCTTTACCAAGTCCATAACCCTGTGGGGCTAGCCACATAAGTACCCTAATGTGTGCACGACCGGACGGACGGACGGACGGACGGACGGACGGACGGACGGACGGACGGACGGATGGACGGACGGACGGACGGACGGACGAGGGTAACACTAAATGCCCCCTCCACTATCGTGGTGGGGCATAAAAATATTCCAAAGGGTGTTCGAGTTATGCTCTGGATACAAAATCAGAGCACGAAACAACAAAGGGAGATAAGTAAACATGAATTCCGCGGAATCAGATGCCTCGCCTTGTCCCGCCTTGACCTCGAGCCTGGGCCCGAAAGCAATTTTCACTGGCCCGAATATATTATACAATTATTGACTAGTGAGCCATAGAATATCAGATTATATTCTATGGCTCACTAGTCAATAATTGTTTTATTATATGATAATAGTCTGTATATAGCACTTACGACCTTATGCTGCTAGACAAAAATTGAAAAAGAATTTGAAAAAAAAAAATTAATTTTTTTTTTTTTTTTTTTTTTTTTTAAAAATTAAAAATAATAATGCTTGCTACTGGAGCCCAGAATTTTTTTTAATAGTCCTATATTTATCTACATATATCTGCACAGGTCCACATAATGCCACAATATTTTCAACACAGTTAACGGAAATGTAATATACAAAAAAAAATAAAATAATAATGCTCGCTACTGGAGCCCAGAATTTTTGTTAATAGTTACGGAAATGTAATAATGTACCTGTATAAATTACCTGTAATAAGTTAGTGGTCAGGTAAAAAATTGAAAAAGAATGTAAAAAAAAAAATGTAAAAAAAAAATTAAATTTAAAAAAATTAAAAGAATAATCCTCCCTACTGGAGCCCAGAATGTTTTTTAATAGTCCTATATTTATCTACATATCATATATATACAGGTCCACATATTGCCACAATATTTTCAACACAGTTTACGGAAATGTAATATAATCATTTACCTGTATAAATTACCTGTAAGTGGTCAGTGGTCAGTGGTCAGTGGTCAGTTGCACATGCTAGCACATGCACAGGTGAATAGTCTGTATATAGCACTTACGACCTTATGCTACTAGACAAAAATTGAAAAATAATTTGAAAAAAAAAAATGAAAAAAAAAAAATGGAAAAAAAAAGAATGAAAAAAAAAAATGGAAAAAAAAAGTTTAAAAAAAATAATGCTTGCTATTGGAGCCCAGATTTTTGTTTAATAGTCCTATATTTATCTACATATATCTGCACAGGTCCACATAATGCCACAATATTTTCAACACAGTACCCAATGTAGTAATTTACCTGTATAAATTACCTGTGGTCAGCAGTGGTCAAGCACTGGACATTTGCACATGCAAGCCCATGCTAGCACATGGTTCTCCCAGTCTCTATTGTTCTCTCTACAGGTAAGGTGTACAGAGCACACGAGAAAAGGTGTACAGAGCAGACGAGAAAAGAAAACGGGTCTTCATGCATTATTGTCCAGTTTGTAGAGTGCGCAAAACAAAAAAGGGAGATAACTCAAAAATTAGCTACGCAAGAGTTGTCATTCTTGTGCGCGACACACCTCCGGGTCGTGGTCTATGCATGTGTGAAGTTTCATGAAAATATTCCAAAGGGTGGTGGAGTTATGCTCCGGACAGGAAATCAGTGCGCGAAAACAAAAAAGGGAGATAACTAAAAAAATTAGCTATGCAAGAGTTGTCATTCTTGTGCGCGACACACCATTCGGGTCGTGGTCTATGCATGTGTGAAATTTCATGAAAATA
Organism: Conchocele bisecta; assembly: GCA_029237695.1. Classification (NCBI taxonomy): domain Eukaryota; kingdom Metazoa; phylum Mollusca; class Bivalvia; order Lucinida; family Thyasiridae; genus Conchocele; species Conchocele bisecta. The sequence continues at coordinate 67,701,708 of CM055273.1, forward strand.
TTCCAAAGGGTGGTGGAGTTATGCTCCGGACACGAAATCAGTGTGAGAAACAAAAAAGGGAGATAACTAAAAAATTAGCTATGCAAGAGTTGTCATTCTTGTGCGCGACACACCTTCGGGTCGTGGTCTATGCATGTGTGAAGTTTCATGAAAATATTCCAAAGGGTGTTCGAGTTATGCTCCGGACAAGAAGTGTCTGCGGCGCGCTGTCAAATCCATAGTATCCCCCGACGGAGTCCGGGGGATACAATAAATATTACTAAACAATTATATCTGTATAGTGTGCACTCGTAATGTTTAGAACTGGTAGAATAGTGACACAATTACATACTTTTTTAATTCCTGCTTTTGTTAACTGTTAAAATGCTGGAGAAATTGTTGTCTGCTGTTGGTTTAGATTTTTCTTCTTTCTCAATAAAAACATGGTTTGACAGCACTTTAGAATCATTTCCATTGGAAATGATTCTGAAGTGCTGTCAAACCATGTTTTTTATGAGAAAAATGGAAAACTAGAACAAAAACAGCCGGCAAAAAATAATAATTGAAAGGGTAACTTTTATATAAATATTACACTGCATTACGCAAACACGTCTTATTTGGAATTAATAAATCACTGAACTACTTTCGGCAAGGGAGATAATCAATATCACGCGAACTATTTTCATACGAGCCAAGCGGATTGTTCTGTTTATGATTAGGATATTTAGTTTTAAGCTATCTCCTGTGATATATAATGATACATTACTTTGTTATGTTATGGGTACTAATACATGTTGTTTCAATAGCGTATCTCTGTAACGGTATTGTTGTAGATGGAGTTGCAAATAATTTAATAATTATTACGTTCAAATGGTGGCGTAATACTGATAGCACTTCTGTATAACTGTGATTGTCATAAATGGCGCAACAGTCGTGAGGTTAAGGTCGCCGACTTCAATGATTTAATTACCGATTCCCGAAAGGGTCGGGGGTTCAAACCTCGACGTGGTATAAAAAAAATATCTCCATATATATTATTTTTGTGATTTTTAATATTTTTTAATATTTTCACAATTTTATGATTTTAATAAAAATACCTATAAATTGATAGAAACTTACCAACAATTAAAGTGTCTGTCTTTAAGTAATATATACACAGACAGTTTGTTACTGTTTTTTTAAGTTTGAGGTACTGTCTATACTGTCTATACCATATAATGTTATACTGTCCCAAAATCTTTTTTTTTTGGCTGTCACAATTAATTAATTTTCGGACAGCAAACATTTTTTTATGAATTTGAAATAATTATTGTCCTCCATCTGCTCACAACACTGTTCGAACTGCGCCTGTGGCTACCACGACCAAAATTCACTGGCCGCAAACACAGTAGCCATCGGCGTCTATTTATTAAATTATTATTTTGTATTTTATTTGAATTCCGCGTGAACGCTGCATTTTGTGTCAACACCATTTACAGAAAATATTGGTGATTTTCTAAACGAATATCGGAGAAATGCGGCTATATATTTTGTCAATTTTCAACACCATTTATGGAAAAAAATTACTGATTTTTTAAAACAATATCGGCACAACTAAATACGGTGATAGAATTTTTGTCAACTTTTCAACACCATTTACGGAAAATATTACTGATTTTCTAAAAACAATATCGGCGAAGGTGTACTACTGAACTACTCTTTATTTTAAATAACCAGCCGTCTAATAGATCTGTGTATAATCGAGAGTATATCGTTAATTGTCATGTTGTCTCCGACAGTGAGGTGTTGCGGCACACATCAAAACGACACGTCAATTTCAAAACATTGCCTAAGGGTCACAGCTGTGTGGTGTCATCAGATCAACACCTCGTCACACACAACTACGCATTATCGATTTTTTCCCCACACAAAGCGACGTGTATTTACAACTAGATCTGTGTAATGTGTCGGGTGTAGCCAAAGACCATACATAAATTCGTAATTAGTCACAGATGTAGCCTTAAAATATAATCGATTTCCTTAAATTACGTCCGCATGTTGACAGATATTTCAGAGCAGACGTTATCGTAATTTGCCGTTATTTATTTCCAAAATTAACCATATATTCTGTAAATGGCGTTGAAAGTTGACAATAAATTAAGACCAGATCAGTACGTTAAATCGCTATCGACGACAACTGACGATCCGATGAGAGAGTAATACCGTTTAAGCGTATCCAATGTTAAATATACATCGTTATTTTTTTATGACTTTCGTAGTTTTTACCGAGAAATTCAAACCGTTTCCAATTATTGGGGAACATAATATCATGATTAGCACATCGTTTCACTAAGCGGGGGCTACTCAGGAAATGGGATCACACGGTCTATTGTTTACACTGGATTAATGGCGACCTCCATGAGGTCAGGTAAATCTTATTTTTCAATAATACGACTGTGGTTTCTTCCTTTTAGTGATAACCATGTTCCAGCCGTTAACACTTATTTAGCAACAATACTTAATATGTAGTTAGTCTGAACATTCTGCAGAGAAATCTGAATTGGACGGAATCGAGCGTTGTTTAAACTTAGTCCGGTTCATATGCACAGGTCAAAATATGAACTGAAAATGGAGCTTTGTGTGACAGAAATCCGTTACGCGGACGAATAAAAAAAATATTTTGTTATAAATATCACATAAGCGAAACAGCGTAGCATCTACTGTTTTAATAATATGCATACATATTGTAATTAATGTTTAATAGTGATATACTTATGAATAATATACGATACTATGGTTTATACTCCAGCACTATGTTTTTAGGCTGTGTGATTTGCCTCAATATAAACTGGATTAATTAATACTTATATTCATGCGCTTCATGACAACATCATTACATTTAAAATATACAAATATTACTTAAAGGGGTACCGATATGATACATTTTAATAATATAAATATTGAAAATACACATTACAATCGCTTAAAACATAAGTTATTGATTGAAAATAGTCACTGCATCGTGACCTATTTGACCGCATTACCTATTGCGCGGCAACCTCACCAAACCCGCTGTTTACATAGGTAACCGGGGGTTTGGTGAGGTAGGCTCGCTAATACAATGTTTGCGTAATGTGTGAATTGCATTGCCGTCTCAAACCTCATAGTATGTATCGGATGGTTCCAATGATCTACTTCAGGGACAGAATGGTGATCAAACAGTGTAGACCCTATTCAGACTGTGTGGATGTGCAGGCTGATCTGGGGTTATGCTGGTCGCAAACGTCATAAGGTACCTATTCTCAGCTGGCAGAGAAAATTAATATTCTAGCTACCCTATCATTTGTGGAACAATTTCATCCCTAGCCAACAGCAAGTGTGAGCTCATTGACAAGAAAGAAACTAAACTGAACACAAACAAGAGGGCCATGATGGCTCTAATTCGCTCACCTGACTCCATGAACACCAGTGGAGAATGTGACATTGAGTTCATATATGTGTTTAAAAGAAATTGTGCTATTTTTAGATGGCGATCATCTTGGATTAAGCGATGACTCTCATTTTACCAAATCTGAAAATGCTTCACCCAAGGATCTTAGCTTACTATGAAGTTTAGCCAGATCGGTCATGTGGTTCCTGAGAAAAAGACGTTAAAAATCTCGAATAAATGGACCTTTTGGCGGCCATCATGGATGACATAATCATCTGATTCCGACAAATATTGCACCAGAGCAATCGTCTCATCGATACCTTCAATTTGATATATGACATGAGCATATTCGGTCAAAAATAAAATTTTACCCCAATTTGACCCATCGGGCCACGCCCATTTTTGACCCCGGGGGTCACCATTTTAACACCTTTGAAAGAGCATTCTACATCGATAATTCCTACCAAGTTTCATCGAATTCCGGCTAGCGATCATGAGAAGAAGATTTTTTAAGAATTTATGCTATTTTTCGACAAAAAATGTACCAGAGCGATCGCCTCTTCGATACCTTCGATTTGATATAGACATGACCATATTCGGTCAAAAATAAAATTTGACCCCAATTTGACCCCACGGGCCACGTCCATTTTTGACCCCGGGGTCACCATTTTAACAACTTTGAAAGAGCATTGTACATCGATCATTCCTACCAAATTTCGTCGAAATCCGGCCAGCGGTTCATGAGAAGAAGATTTTTTAATAATTTATGCTATTTTTAGATGGCGACCATCTTGGATTAGCGATGACCTCCATTTTAACAAATCTGAAAAGGCTTCACCCATGGACCAAAACTTTTAAGTTTGGCTACCATGGGCCAAGCGGTTCATGTGAAGAAGAATTTTGAAATCTCTAATAAAAGAACGACCTTTTGACCTTTCGGCAGCCATCTTAGGATGACATAACCATCCGATTTCGACAAAAAATGCACCAAAATTTGACCCCAAGGGCCACGCCCATTTTTGACCCCGGGGTCACCATTTTAACAACTTTGAAATAGCAGTGTACATCGATCATTCCTACCAAGTTTTGTCGAAATCCGGTTGGCGGTTCTTGAGAAGAAGATTTTTGAAGAATTTGTGCTATTTTTATACGGCGGCCATCTTGGATTACGTAATGACGTCATTTTAACAATTTTGTAATCCCCTTACCTAAGGACCAGCCATAAAGTTTGGTACTAGGCCCATGGGGAGAAGCGTTTGAAAAGTTACGACGGACGACGGACGGACGGACACATGGCGGTAACAATAGCTCACATGAGCTTCGTTCAGGAGAGCTAAAAAAAAAAACAACAACAAATAGTCATAAATAGTAATAAGCTGGCGTACAATGATTGAATGGCCAACAGTGTTAACCCTGATCTGACCATGTATGAAGAGCCTGGTTGGAAATGTCTCTAGTAGCTATCTTTATTTATTCAGCTCGTGATAGATTGTTTGAGAATGACCGTGGTTGCAGGTGAAATTTGGTTCACAGCCAGACAATATGCGCCTTAGGAAATTGTCGACAAGTGGGCATCATGTTTGTTCTGGGGGCCGCTGTTTTCTTGCAAACAATTATTGGATTTACATTTATTGAGCATAGGCTGCATATGCAGCCTATGCTCAATAAATGTAAATCCATCAATTGAAATTTCTGGACGATCCTAAATTTGCACTTACATTTTAGTCATACAAAGTTTAGTGAAACGTGCCCCAAGACTGTCAGTGTCTACATTGGTCACCAATATGTCATGGAGATGTTCTTAATACCTCTTACATAAATATTGAAAAAAGATTTTTGCCTCTTACATAAATATTGGGTAGATTATGATCGAAATTTATGCAAGAGCCAAAAGCTAGAATGTCTCGGTGACTGAATCACAACCAATATTTACACTGACAAGTAGCCGATTTCATCAAAATTGCAAAGTATACTTTGAGGGAGAAATTTTCAATTTAAGGATAAATTTATTAATTTTTATTATACTGAATTTATTACATTATCACAGCCATTTTGGCTGTGATAATGTAATAAAATCAGTATAATAATTCTGCATACTTTTAATCATCAAATTATGCAGTCGTTAGTTCTATATGAAATAATGCATTTTGGGAAAAATAAATGATTACTCCCTCAAAGTATACTTTGCTAGAAAAGTATACTTTGCAATGTTGGTGAAATAGGCTACTCAGATTGTGATAACAATTTCGGAGCATCTCATACATTCATTCTCATACTCAAAATCAGGAAGTCTGATTGGCCAAGACTCAGCTGTGCTCAGGCTCGGCCAATTAAGCTGCATGATTTTGAGTATGAATTTAGAGAACAAGCTATTCAGTACCGGCCATGGAGTTATGTGTTATGCTGGGCCAACACCATCAAGTGGTTTTCTGGCACAACACTCGCAGCAATGGCAATGCGTTTCTTTCCAAAGACTGCGTTGTATTAAGTTGGGCAGATATTCATGGTATTGTGTCATAAAACAAACTGGGAGAGATGGTTACTGCGAATGCACATGCAAGAAATCTGCCACTTTACTGACCTATATAATGGTACACATGCATATTGACCCAGTGTGGTCATGGTCAACCCCGTTTGCCAGATGTACGTCTACACTAATGCTGTGATTCATTAAGAGTTAAAAAAAAAATTAGTCAAAGAAAAAAAAAAAAAATTTATATCTTGGAGTGATACCAACATATACTTTCAATGAGACATAAAGAAAACAGAAAGAAAGAATGTTGTAAATCTGGTGCAGAGAAGCAACAGTTTTTACACTCAATTCTAGAATAATAATTAGCAGAATAAAACAAAAACTCCTTCACATATGATCAAATAAAATGGTGTGTTTGCTTGTTATAGGTCATTTGCAGCTCACAAATCATAAAAGCACAGATTGAACATCTTAAACATCAGACACGGTGTATTTAACCCTTACACCGTTATCTTAATTTTTTTGTCGTCTGCTGTTTATTGTTTATTTTCCATTTTTCATCAAAAACATGCTTCGACAGCACTTTAGAATAATTTACAAATTTAAAAACATGATTTGACAGCACTTCAGCATCATTTCCAATGGAAATGATTCTGAAGTGCAGTCAAATCATGTTTTTATTGAGAAATAAGGCAAGATATAAAAGCGACAGCAGACGACAATTGTTGTGTGTAGCGGTCTAAGAGTTAATTGTTATTCTTACAATGATTTTACTTTTAGAATGTGGAATGTGTATATATAATATCCATTGCCACAAATATGATACAGAAATATTTTGACACTGTTGTATTATGTCTAGATGGAAACATAAAGGAGAAAAATAACAAGAACGTAGGCGCATTCTATGGTTTCCGTTCGATTATTTACACTCATAGCAACATAATTATAGCAACATTCTACGGTATATCGTACGTTTATTTACACACATACAACATAATTACAACAACATTTCATCCTTACAGCATACAAGTTTACCAGATTTGAGGCACATGTGGCTGTGCTTGGAGAACTGCATGGGATTTAGGAAGTTGTGACTTGTATAGCATCTGTAGCCTATTCACCAACATTGCAAAGTATACTTTCCTAGCAAAGTATACTTTGAGGGAGAAATTTTCAATTTTAGGATAAATTTATTAATTTTTATTATACTGAATTTATTACATTATCACAGCCATTATGGCTGTGATAATGTAATAAATTCAGTATAATAATTCTGCATACTTTTAATCATCAAATATATGCAGTCGTTAGTTCTATGTGAAATAATGCATTTCGGGAAAAATAAATGATTACTCCCTCAAAGTATACATTGCTAGATAAGTATACTTTGCAATGTTGGTGAAATCAGCTACTGATCAATTAGCTGTAGCACACTCCTGTAGCCTGATTATCAATGATCTAGATTGTTAGTTAGAAGCACGAGCGGGGTTTCATTGATGGAATGGCGAACAGTGCAGATCTGATCAGACATTACGGATGCACAGTTTAATCTGGATCGACTATAAATACTATAAAGCAGTAATTTTCATATTTTCTTGGAAAAAAACCTGTAAAGCATAAATGGACCAGTGTGCAAATCAATTAGTGACTGGATTGGCAGTAAAATTATTTAGGTGTGAAAGAGTTAACCCTTAGACCGCTACACACAACAATTGCCGTCTGCTGTTGCTTTTATATATTGCCTTATTTCTCAATAAAAACATGGTTTGACAGCTCTTCAGAATCATTTCCAATGGAAATGATTGTGTGAAGTGCTGCATGTTGTAAATTATTGCAAAGTGCTGTCAAAGCATGTTATTGATGATTAAATTTGAAAATAGAAAATAAACAGCAGACGACAATAAATTAAGATAGCTGCTTAAGGGTTAATAATCGTATCACAAAACAAAATCCTGTATCCATTCCAAGCAATTTTGTTTAACTTAAACGCACTTATTGCGATAATTACATCTATAAATAAACCAATTGTCATAAATGTTTGTTGTTGATTAAACAGTTAATTGCAGTTAATTTCACGGTGTGTTAATTTGGCAATCAGATAGGGGTAATCTTGCCAAAATTTGAATATTTGCCCAATTCCCATGGACCTAATCTATATACCTGGGCCTCACATACTCTTCGTAACTGTCAAAATCTCAGACAAACGGGTAGATGTATCAATCTGACACAAAACTGCAAATGATTAAACTGTGGTCTAAAAATCAAGGAGACAAAATCATGTTAATTAATTCACCCATTTCATGGTGAGGATAATTATATGCCATTTTGATTGGGGAAAATCATAAATATTTTGTTTTGATGTATATGTCGCGACCACCATTTGAACCGTCTCATCAAGACGGTTCAAATGAGTGGTCACAACATATATTTTCATTTTGCTCACCTGACTCCATGAACACAAATTTGACCATGCCCATTTTTGACCCCGGGGTCACCATTTTAACAACTTTGAAAGAGCATTGTACATCGATCATTCTTACCAAGTTTCGTCGAAATCCTGCTGGCGGTTCATGAGAAAAATATTTTTTAAGAATTTGTGCTATTTTTAGATGGCGGCCATGTTGGATTTCAGGCCAACTTAATTTCAACAACTTTGGAAAGGCTTCACCTAAGGAACATACAGGTAGAGTTCGCTGACAATTGGCCAATCGGCTCATGAGACGACGATGTTTAAAATCTCTCATAAAAGGATGACCTTTTGACCTTTCGTCTGCCATCGTGGATGACATAATCATCCGATTCCGACAAATAGTGCACCAGAGCAATCGCCTCATCGATACCTTCAATTTGATATATGACATGAACATATTTGGTAAAAAAAAGAATAATTGACCCCAATTTGACCCCACTGGCCACGCCCATTTTTTACCCAGGGGTCACCACTTTAACACCTTTGAAAGAGCATTGTACATCGATCATTCCTACCAAGTTTCGTCGAAATCCGGCTGGCAGTTCATGAGATTTATTTTAAGAATTTATGCTATTTTTAGACGGCGGCCTTCTTGGATTAGCGATGACCTCCATTTGAACAAAGCAGATCTGAAAAGGCTTCACCCATGGACAATAACTTTTAAGTTTGGCTACCATGGGCCAAGCGGTTCATGTGAAGAATTTTTTTGAAATCTCTAATAAAACACTTAATGCACCAGAGCGATCGTCTCGTTGATACCTTCAATTTGATATAATTTTATGACATGACCATATTCGGTCAAAAATTGGTGACTATAGGCCCAATGGTTACCGAGGAGAAGACGTTTGAAAATGTTCACGGACAGATGACGGACGACGGACGGATGGTAAGACACATTGAAGCTCAGGTGAGCTAAAAATCATACCCGTAATAAAGGTGTATTCCGCATTTAATGGGTTAAAGGAACTGTGTCTCATACATTCAACATGTGGTTTTTCACTTTATGACCTACACAAATCAAAGTACCGGTACTGATAGTACTGAAATGTGTTATCTTAACAAACACTGATCGGTGTGTGGGGTAAGTTAACTTTGTAAAACACACTGGTGTAACTTGCAGGGTCAGTGCTTTAGAAAATAGTCCACCACCTTTTACTGCTAGCTCCTACTGTCCTGTGAGACCTAAAGATAATAGCTTCTGTATTCATATGCAGGAAATGTCTTGATTAGTATCTCAGGCGCAGATACAGAAATAATTGCAGGGGGGGGGTCTGTAATTAAAATTTGGCGTACCCGACCTCCGCGCACGCGAAATCGTAAAGTCGGGGGGTGCTCCCCCAGGAAATTTTTAAATGCCAGATCGCCGTAGATGCGATTTCCTGACACCTAGGCCACGAAAAAGTGAAGCACAAAACTGTGAAAACAATAGAGAATAGTATATGTATTTTAGATACAATTATGCAAGACAGACAAAAACGCCATAGGACAAGTTGGCATAGAGCACTATTTTCTTGGTCGTTCTCGCCGTTTAGGCGTAGCATGATCAATGGCTGCACCCATAGAAATTTGTGCGACACAATATTCTATCTCAAGGGAGATAACATATAGAAAGTTATGATCCAAATTACTACTTCTGGTGTGTAGTGATGTTTAAGAATTGGTGTATTGTGATTTTACGTCATATTGCTTAGTTTATACTCCGGTAATAACCATAAATATCATTTATTTGGGTAAAGACATAAGTAATTGTGATTCTACACAGGCTATATGGTGTAATTATTAAATGCCCGTCTGGAGGTATGTTCACCCTCGTGTAATATTGCCCGTCTGGAGGTATGTTCACCCTCGGCTATAGCCGAGGGTGAACATACCTCCAGACGGGCAATATTACACCATATATAGCCTGTGTAGAATCACAATAACGTATTTGTCATACCGCAGATCCGTTATTTGGCCGTATAAACATATCTCTTCTTTTGATCTTTCAGGAAGAAAAATAATCAGAGATTCGATTTTCTACCGTCAGTCTTAATATAATGGCGTAAATGAACATTTCGGTTTTTTATTAAACGAAAACAAACTAAATATGGAGTAAGAAATCCATCGAAAACGACTTTATGACAGTTTTTTTATATCGTGTAATTTAATTTATATTCCACTGCTCTATCGATCTACTTTCCCTTTGGCGCCTCTAGAAGAATGCGACTGGTTCCCAAATATTCGCTGTCATTGCTATGCCGCGTTTCGTGCGTGGAACCCATAGTTTATGACCTAAATATAGCCGTGTCACGAAGCTAATTGTGTTGAGATTTGAAAACACTAAACAGGACAGTTTGTGGCATTTTTCGCTCATCATTTATGAAAAAATAAACAATAAAGACTGGTTTTGAGTGTACAATTTGTTACTTTTATTGATCAATTCGGGGTTTTATTGTGTTTAGTGAGGAATACAATTCGCAATCGGTAGACGCTTGCAAAATGTGTCTTCATTGGATGCGAGGCGCCGGAGGGAATCGCAATTCCTGTATGTCCGACGGCCTTGGCAGGTCATATAATATATATGACCAGGCAAGCTAGCCAATCAAAAGCCGAGAAACTTATCTGCGGTATGATAACAAAATATATGGTTTTCCTACAACAATGAGTGTACCGATATTTAGGGTTATTATGGCAGTACTGGTTTAATCACAATAACAATGTATTTGGATACAATCTGTTTTGGGATATCCCGATTTAGAAGCAAATTGTGTCCAAATATTTAGGGTTATTACGGTAGTCTGGAACTGGTTGGTCCAAGGGAAGTTACTCATGATTTCCAAGCTCTGTAAACTATGTACAAGTCTTGTTTATTGACGAACCAAGGTTTAACCCTTAGAATGTGGAAAACATAAATTGTTGTCTGCTATTGCTATTTTGTCTTCTTTGTCAATGAAAACATGGTTTGATTGCACTTTACAATCTAAATTGCTGTCAAAGTATGTTTTTGCTGATACAAATGGAAAATAAACAAGGCAATCGCCAGCGAGTGTCTCGCCCACAAAGATCAGGAATGAAACTGGGTGGATAATTATCAATATGAGTAAGGTACTAATGAAGTTGTGTCAAGATCTGACTCACAATGAGATGTACCAAATTTGGACGAACATCTAAAATGGTTGATGATGGCAAAGCCGACACCTCTGCCTACACCAGAATTGTGACTCACTATGTCTCACTTTCCACTTAGCTAAGACAACCATATTTATTTGAAGTTTGAATGCATGGTTGTGGCGATACAAGGTACCAGGTATGTAAAAGCTTTAACGCAAATTTTAAAGTCAGTTGACCTTGATCCTGGGCATGTGGGCCAAATGGGTGGGCTATAGAATGAAAATAGGATGATAATAAAGAATTATTTGAAGTTCGAAGTAAATCGGAGTAAGTGTTGTGGAGATATAAAGTATGCAAAAACTTTAACACAAATTTCAAAGTCATTTGACCTTGACCTTGGGCATGTGGACCACATGGACAGGCTATAGAATGAAAATATGTATGATGAAAAGGAAGTATTGGAAGTTTGAAGTAAATTGGAGTAACAATTATGGAGATATAATGTATGTAAAAAAACTTTTAACGCAGATTTTATAATAACACAAAACTCATTTGACCTTGACCTTGAGGCACAGGGGGTTCTAAAGTGCTGTCAAACCATATTTTTATGGAAGAAGAAGACAAAATATGAAACAACAGCAGACAACAGTTTTCGGTTCCCACCTTTTAAGGGCTAAATTAAAGGTATATTCCCACTCGATCAGCAGGCACAACATATTGTTTACATCAGAGACATCCTATAACAGTGTGTGCCTACTGAGCGGGCATGTACCTTTAACTCTTTGCATATATTTCATGATTAAGAGTATGCAGAATTATTATACTGAATTTATTACATTATCACAGCCAAATTGGCTGTGATAATGTAAAAAATTCAGTATAATAAAAATTAATAAATTTATCATAAAATTGAAAATTTCTCCCTCAAAGTATACTTTGCTACTAAAGTATACTTTGCAATGTTGATGAAATAGGCTACAGAGACATCCTATAACAGTTTGTGCCTACTGAGCGGGCATGTACCTTTAACTCTTTGCATGCTAGCGGTAATAACATCCAACAAGTTACGAGTATGTTTTTTATTTCACTTTCTAAATATGTCCTGGAATTTCATTAGAATTGCGTCCTCTAATGAAATTTCAAGACATATTCATGATATTGATAGTGAGAAATAAAACAAAATATATTGAATTGTCGTCTGCTGTATTTGAACTATTTAAATCCCACAAATTTCCCAGCATGCAAAGAGTTAAGAGATCATGCCCGTATGCAGAGGGGGTGCGACGGGTGCGTATGCACCCCCCTTAACCCGTTCAACACCACAGGCCTGTATAGTGGTATTGACAAAAAGTGTAGATCCAGATGAGCCGTCTCGTGACGAGCCGTCTCATCAGGATCTGCACTTTTTGCAAGTAATGTTCATAATTTTGAGAACAAAAACACCTCATGTTCATAAATGGACTGGTCTGAAAATCATTTTGTGATGATTGGAATGGGTTGCAAAATTAACATATCAAAATCCATTCCAGTTATTTAGGGGTGAAATATGGTTAATCTGCCGAGGTCTGTCTGTGAATGTGCAAAACAACAATGTTTAGCCCTTCGCGCCGTCGATAACGCACCCCCCTAAATTAATTCCTGAGTACAGGCCTGGAGATAGACTATAAAGACTCTTCTCCTAGGGAGATATATGTATAAGAGAACGCCAATTAAGGAGAAATTGCTGTGTACTTTTCTCTTGACCAACTCAGACATCTGAAATCAGTATCTGAACCAGTTTCATTATGCATGACAGAACGTCTGGCAATAAAGGTAGTTCCAGCACATAAACTGCTAGCACACCTACTCCTTTGAAGTGGATGTAATTAAAGAAATGTAGTGCAAAAACAATAGCAAATTGTTAGCCAGGGAAACAGACCATTCAGCCATCCATCTCTTTACTCAGGAAATAAATCATTCTAAAGGCCAGTTGCTTTTGCTAATAATCTTTCATTTACAGAAACATCATCTTTAGTTAAAGTTGGGGGGCATCATCTCGTACGCACAGAATGTTATATATATATAGGAATTAAGGAAATGCATAATTGTGTAACTATTCCACCAGTTTTAAAAATTATTTTTAATCATTTATTAATCTTTAAATTACTGATAGAGACACACAATTGTATCAGGCTATTTTGATATGCAGGACATTTTCAAATTATTTATATAAATTAAATGTGTCACATTAATAAATATTTTTATCAACATATTATAAAGTATGATCATTGCACATCAAAACAAAAATAGAGAGAATAAATATAGTTGTTTCTGTTGACTTTTTAAGGAAACACAGTTAACGTCCCTGATACCAAGCATGGCAATTAAATTTGCCATAAAAAATATAGTAATGCCATTTAACATGTCCAGTAATGATAAATTAATGTTTCTTTTGTCCAAACAATGGATAAAAAAATATGTCTCCTTATAATACAACCTGGGATATGGAAGCACATGTTTAAATTGATGGTACCTCTAACATAATGTTGGAGAAAAACACAAGCATTCTTCATATAAACAGTGCATGATATACTGTAATAATGCCTAAATATTTGGACACAATTTGTTTTGGGAAACCCCTATAAATAGGGGTTTCCCAAAACAAATTGTATCCAAATACAGTCAAACTTGCATGAAACGACCACCCAAGGGAGACACCAAACATGGTCGCTTAGAAAAATGGTCTCTTAACACCAAAAAAAATAATTGGAAATCTGTGTACTGGTATGTCCGGTAATATGGTTAATTGTCATACCGCAGATAAGTTTCTCGGCTTTTGATTGGCCAGCTTGCCTGGTCATATATATTATATGACCTGCCAAGACCGTCGGACATACAGGAATTGCGATTCCCCTCCGGCGCCTCGCGTCCAATGAAGAACATTTTGCAAGCGTCTACCGATTGCGAATTGTATTCCTCACTAAACACAATAAAACCCCGAATTTATCAATACAAGTAACAAATTGTACACTCAAAACCAGTCTATATTGCTTATTTTTCCATAAATATTCTTCGCACATCAAAATATGAGCGAAAAATTAGCCAAAATAACGAAAATTGCTTTTCAAATCTAAACGTGCTTGCCTTCGTGACACGGCTATATTTAGGTCACAAACTATGGGTTCCACGCACGAAACCGCGGCGTAGCAATGACAGCGAATGTTTGGGAAACAGTCGCATTATTCTAGAGGCGCCAAAGGGAGAGCAGATCGATAGAGCAGTGGAATATACATTAAATTACACGATATAAAAAAACTGTCATAAAGTCGTTTTCGATGGATTTCTTACTCCATATTTGGTTTGTTTTCGTTTAATAAACAAACAAAATGTTCATTTACGCCTTTATATTAAGACTGACGGTAGAAAATCGAATCTCGGATTATTTTTCTTCCTGAAAAAACGCAAAGATCAAAATAAGAGATATGTTTATACGGCCAAATACAGGATCTGCGGTATGACAAATACGTTATTGTGATTCTACACAGGCTATATGGTGTAATATTGCCCGTCTGACTGGCAGACTGGCAATATTACACCATATAGCCTGTGTAGAATCACAATAACTTATAATATTCAGAATCAGGAAATCGCAAATATTAAACATTAACATAGAAAATAGAAATAAATACATTAGAATACTACCGGTAATGTAGTACTGGTACCGTACCGGTAATTGTCTGGTCTGGACCAGACGTGTTTTGCCCTGGTAATTTTTACCAGTCGTTGACTGACAACCAAACCAGCTGATAGAATAATAATTTATTACCGCAGCGTTCGGAAAAACCAGTATCGCTACGCGTCAAGAAAATTGGAATTGGGTGAAATAAAAATGCTGTCGTATTCTGTACACAACGAAAAACGAGTGAAATACGGAGATGTTTTCCCATGTGCTAAGCGACCAGTCCTGTTGCTTCCATGTGCTAAGCGACGATAAATTGTCGTTTAGTACAAACGACCATTTCTGTTTTTTTACAAAATAAATGGCCAGTGATTGCGTTAAGGGAAAGTCGTTTAATAATTCATTATATAGGCCAAATGGTTGGGGGGAATTGAAAGTGGTCGCATAAGACAAAAGTCGGTTAATGTATGTGGTCGCTTGTGCAAGTTTGACTGTATATTGTTATTAAGATAAACCAGTTTCAACCCTACGAACACTAAACATTTGGGACACTCTTTGTTATGGGAAATCAGATATTTATATCTGTTTCCTATAATGAATTGTGTCTGAATATTAAGGGGTATTATGGTACCTTCTATAAATCACCTATAACCCATTGCATGCACGATTTATGTATAAATTCACAGGTATCAAAAAATGTTTCCTATTTTTCATTATTTTGGCATGGCAATATATTATGTGGTCACACATATACGTACAGTAGAACTTCGATAACTAGAACAGGTCTGGCTCGAACACCATGGAAAACTCGAACTGGTTCGACAATCCCGGCAAATTTCCTATATAATTCATGTAATAAAACACCTTAAACTCGAACTATGAATTACTCGAACAGTCGAACCTGTGGATTAGTCCCGTGGACGGTCAAACAGTGGTAATTACCGCTAATAACTCGAACAGGTAAGTCTGTGATCCGCTGTTTGTCTAACGAGGTGCGAATTCCACCATTGCGGGCGGTCGCGTTGAGTAGTTTCCCTTGACGCGGGATGACATTAAATCACGAATCGCAAACAATAGCGGCGTGAATTACGGGCGTTATGATGTCCACGCTAATTAAGTGATTTGAACAAAATTCATTTTATGTAATGTTTAATTGGCTGTTGAGCGACTATTGACAAATTTAACATTGACAGAAGAGGGCGTTAATTTTTTGCGTTTATAATTGTATACTGACATTGTTTCGTTTATATTTTCCGTTTGTATATTTATTCCAACCACTGTGCTATGTGCTATTTTTAGACACTGGGAATACCAGTATTATGTATAGACGCAAAGTGGAACATAGCGGTTTATTTGACACTGGGAATACCAGTATTATGTATAGACGCAAAGCAGAACATAGCGGTTTATTTGACGTATTTACATGTAAATATTGAATAAAACAGCAACTTTACAATTGTATTTGTTATTTTTCATTTCTCCCTCCAAATGTAATGCATATACAATGGCATGTCACATCGGTCATCTCATATATTCACATAAGTGATTTTATTGACTGAATGTGACAGTACATTTTTGAAACTTCATTCCCTCGAACTATGCATCGCTCGAACTCAAACTCGATTCCGTTGCCGGTTCGAGCGATCGAAGTTCTACTGTATATACAGAAATGACAAAACAAATGTTTTTAACCCTTTCAACACCAAGTAACTTAATAGGATGTTCCATGCCAATGTTTCACGCTATTTCATTAATTTTGTTCATTTAAATTATCCCATTCTTCTAAAAGGGTAATCTGTACGACGTTTAAAATTATTAACAAACAGTGGAGATCCTGATGAGACGGCTCGTTACGAGCCGTCTCATCTGGATCTGTACTGTTTGCAAACATTGTCTCTATGGAGGTCTGTGAGTGTTGAAAGGGTTAATATAAACTTTATTTATTTTCAGTTATTTTCAAACGAACAAAGAACCCTTATATAAATGGCTGTAGTGGTACATGTGGAGGCATAAGGGTGATCATTAATGTGGGAGAGGAAACCAAAGCACCCCACTTGTCCGGTCTGTAGACCACCATACATGATGATCCCGGGTACGATCCTGGTTGAATATCGAAGCCAAGTTGCATTTGTTCGAAACATGCTCATTACCAATTGTGTGAATTGGAACCGAAACATATCCTCAACATTAATGGGTTATCGCTGAGTTGTACACATTTCTACGACTTTGGTGTGAGTGAGCCCATTTAAAGTTGCACACACTTCCACATATTATTTCCCTAAATTCATTTTAACCCTTAGACCGCTACTCACAACAATTGTCGTCTGCTGTTTGCTTGTATATCTTGCCTTATTTCTCAATAAAAACATGGTTTGACAGCACTTCAGAATCATTTCCAATGGAAATGATTCTGAAGTGCTGTCAAAGCATGTTGTAAATTGTTCTAAAGTGCTGTCAAAGCATGTTTTTGATGATAAAAATGGAAAATAGAAAATAAACAACAGACAACAAAAAATTAAGATAGCGTTGTAAGGGTTAAAACACTATTATTGAAAAACAAATAACAAGAAACAAATGGAGACTAAGGCAGATTAAATATTTTGAACCGTGTAACAATACAGCATCCCATATTGGTCTGCATACACACTTCTGTCCAAATTTCCAATATAATACCAAAGAATCCACCGACAGTTAGAACTGTTTTTGATGGCTCAAGACTCGTGTTTTTAGAAGGTTCAACCTGCAAAATATTGGCTGCGACCGGCATTAGCTCATTTGCATAAAAGCTGTAAGACCTCAAATTTGGATGTTGGTTGTATAATTCTTCGATAGCGCTCGAATAATAATACCAAAGAATCCACCGATAATAACTTCATGAATAACTGAAGACAGTTTACATAATGATTCTACATTCAAGTAACCTGGAACGCATGTTGACCTATCTTTTCAACAAGAAGATGTATTATGACAGCACGACACTCTATATTCACTGTCATGGAGGTTGTTCACTATTCCTCCACCCCCACCTCCACCCTCCACCTCCACCCCACCCCCAATACTGCTGTTCCCCATGCCCTTTGATACAAGAGGCAAAATAATGAAGGATCGTAGCTAGTTATCTCCCATTAAATTTATTTATAGAAATCCGGTCCAAATTGTGTAGTTTAACCCTTTCCCTGATAGAAACGACTTTTCACGCCTCTGCAGAAGATGTCTTTTGAAAACATTGTGGGAAAAGGAGAAATTGCTTGTAACAAGCAATTTCTCCTTTTCCCACAATGTTTTCTACTCTATCAGTTAATTTAACCATCATTTGACCCAGCATTTGGTTCTTTTATTCAGATGTTTTCGATTTGGAAGAGTCGAAATATCGCAAAACAGGGAAAGGGTTAAGGCCTTATTGCTTGTAAAAATGGCGATTGTACATAGCATGCTTTGTTATGAAAAGGAGCAATTAAGAGTGATTCCAATTAATGTTGATCCAGATCATCCGACATATCTGAGAAATCTGATCCTTGACCGTATCATTTACCAGATTCATATTTTCACACTTACTAATGTTATTGCAATCAGTGTAGAATTGGATCAGACTGCACAGATGTGCAGTCTGATCTGGGTCTACTCTGTTTGCAAAACTCAAGAAAAAGCACTGAGATACAGCATTGGACTGGATATCTATTAATAGATTTGCAAAGGGAAATAACTAGCTACAATCCATTATTATCTGTTCACATGTGGTATATGACTCAACTCTGGGGTCTTTAGTGTCAATCTACTCTACCACAGTACAACATTGTCAGAGCTCCACATAAGCTGCGCATTTGCTTAAATACCCAATTAAAATTGCCAAAAACCCAATTGAAATCAGAAGCAGTGAGTATCAAAAAGCAATAATTCTAATGAAATGCCAAGACATCTTTTCATTTCGCAGTAAACTATTCAATAATAGCTGTCTGTTGATGTGTAAACAGTAGTGTGATTTTATTTTACCCAATTAAAATTTTGAAATACCCAATTGCTTCAGAAATGATGGAGTGACACTACTCAATTACTATAGTCTGTTTCACGAAACCTGCCCAAATTTTTCGGCCATATAAACAATTCAAAAACCATATTTTTTTCGATAATATTAAATTCAAGGAAAATTTAAGAATGAGCCTTCTTTTTATTTCGTGAAATTTGGTCAAATATTGATTTTATTGCGAAAACAAAATTTCCCCATGTTAAATCCCCATAGACATCTTCACTCCGTGAAGATGTCTATGGGGATTTAACATGGGGAAATTTTTTAGAATTTCAGAAATACTGGACCGATTTTTAAAATTTAACTTTTGTTTTCTTAGTTAGATCATTTCCAAGCTATCTAGCTAGGTTTCGGAGTCAATTTCCCAAAAAAAATGTTTTTTGACTCCTCCCACAAGTCCTCTACCACTTTTCCCCCCATGTTAAATTCCCATAGAGAAATCAATTTTTCGTAATAAAACCAATATTTGACAAAATTTCACGAAATAAAAAGAAGGCTCATTTTTAAATTTTGCTTTAATTTAATATTATCGAAACAAATATTGTTTTTGCATTGTTTATATAGCCGTAAAATTTGGGCAGGTTTCGTGAAACAGACTATAATTCCTTATCTGCAGCCTGCATTGTCATCTTTATCGCGTGTGTATGTTATGATGAGCTGATGCATTGTCATCTTTATCGCGTGTGTTTGTTATGATGAGCTGATTTGGCCTCATCTCAACCACTTGGAAATTCCAATTATGGCTGGACCTTATTGCACAGTGGCCAGGTCAGATTACCCAGACATTGCTGGATTTTTATTCAATTTCCATTTCCTCACTCAGCGGCATACAGACATTCTGTTCTGACATTTTACAGCTCCATTTGCATTGTAATAACGTAATATCAGGTGCGTTTGAGGTATCCGTGGGGGTACCGGAAAGATCCAGAACTAATTTTACAAGGTGATCGCCGGCTTGTGTCACACCCACGAAGGTTCAGCTCACCAAGGTGAAGGACACAATGTGAGGAAGACCAAAATGATTGATATGAAGGTCAAGGTTACCAAGGTCACACAAATGACACTCGGTGGATAGCCATCAATGTGAGGAAGCTATTGATGAAGTTTGGTAATGATCCGACTAACAGATCAGGAGATATTCAACATTTGAATGCATGTCCAAAATTATTGACATGAAGGTCACAGTCACAATGTCAAGGTCATACGAATGACACTGGGTGGATAGCCATCAATTTGAGGAAGCTATTGAGGAAGTTTGGTAATGATCCGACTAACGGATCAAGAGATATGCGAAAATAGTTGACAACTGTGGCTACGGTGGTGGCCAACTGGGGCCCGTTTCACTAAACTTCGTACGGGCAAATTTAGAATCGTCTGGGAATTTCAATTGATGGATTTACATTTATTGAGCATAGGCTGCATATGCAGCCTATGCTCAATAAATGTAAATCCAATCACTCTTTACAAGAACACATTATTAATGTGACATTTACTATCGTAATTTTGCACTTACAAACATTTTAGTCGTAGGAAGTTTAGTGAAACGGCCAACTGCATTTCATTAAATAGAGGATATTTGTTGTTTTCATCGAGTGAACACCAACTGTAGTATTATAACATTTGGGGTTCACGAGATGAAAAATAGTTTGATCTTACACTGAAAACAAAAGAAAATCTGTTTATTTTATGACCATATAACAGCATTTACGCTCTTTGCCAATTTACTATTTACATTATACACGCATCGTACCTCTATGAAACCTGGGGAGGGGGGGGGGGGGGAGGGGGCGGGGGGGGGGGGGAAAGGGGGGGGGGGGGGGGGGGGGGGGGTGGGGGGGGGAGGGGGGGGGGTGGGGAGGGGGGGGGGGGTGGGAGGGGGTGGAGGGGGGGTGGGGGGGGGGGGGGGGGGGGGTGCCTCACTCATTCCTCAGCATGACCAATTTACTAAAATCACTTGTTGCATAAAAAATAATTCTACATTATATAATTTAGTATGCTTATATTCGTCTCATAATATTATAAAATATAATAGATAAAATACATTTTACACAAATAATTAAACAATAAAATAATATGATTAAGGCTACAAAAAATTAATGTTTAGATTCTCATCCAAATTTTGGGGAAAAATGGGGCGGGTGGGACACTTTTATTTTTTATTTTCAGGCAATACTAAAACGAAGTTGCAAGCGCATTGCGTGCAATAGTGTTTTGTAATAACATGTTCATATTGAAGTATTGCTAATCTATTGCTACGTAAAGCACTCAGAATTAAAAGCTGTGGGAGCGGTATAATACGCGGGCCGCATCATTCTCGTAAATTTTACCAAATGTTGGGTGGGCCGTTTTATTAGGGGCGGGCAGGGATGAGAATCTAAACATTAATTTTTTGTAACCTAACAATAATACACATTTTATTAATAGATTTGACATTTAACAGAGCACAGAAAAAAAATGGCCGCCACTGTGATTCATTCCATGTCAATCTGGATTTAAAATAATTGACGAGAGAGTAACACGATTTATCAACAGGAATCTACTCACTATCACTGTACTGCACCGTTTGTTTGTAAGGCAAATCAAGGAGCTGACCAGAATACCACTGTCACTAGGGCTGAAATAACAGATTGTGATTGTCTGATTTTCCGGCAAATGTTTTCTTACAATAGTTAACAGTTGTTGTAAGATTAGGTAATTCACCTGGTATGTCATGTTGCAGTGCAAGAACAGAACATTTATTAATAATGGACAGAGCAAAATATATATTATAACTGGTAAATATTTTAAATGCGATCCCAACTCTGGAATTGCCTCTTGTCGCTATCACGTGGTCGCTATGCCATAAAATTTCATGGATTTTTTAAAAGTAGTTCGTCTTGAAATGATATGTTCACAGTTCAAAACCGTATTAATATCAAGTGATATATAACTATTAAATCTCGGTAATTCACCGTTAGTCATAAATAAAACTTAATATTTGAAATGCACTCAATCACAAGATCTGATATGGAATTAAAGTGTGATTAATGCACACCCAGTAGCTCCTGTGAAGATGTCTATGAAGCTGGCGGCCTTTTTGAGAGGGTAATTAAATCTTCAACATAGTCCCCTACAGACACCAGCTTGATCCTTTATTAATGAACCGCGCGCTGTGTGAGTAAAGAGACCTTACAACATTTGGAATAATTGTAGTTCCTGATGGTCTTGCAAGGTCAGATCCAGATCTAGTCAAGCTATGGATATTTTGGTGATGGACTAGAGAACAGCATAGCTCCTGATCAGACTGCGCATTTGCGAAGTCTGATCAGGAGCTACGCTGGTCGCAAACATTGTAAAGAACCTCATCTCCATTTTTTGTTTAAAATATTCAGAGAAAATGATTCCAACTTCAAAGCACCTAGCAGTGCATCATAAACAATCCTCAGGTACTAGCCAGGTGTTTCATCCTGAAAATCCTGTTTTGATTAGCTGCAGTGAAAGTTCTTCATTTACGTAGGTAAACTGAGAAGTTTATAAACAAATAGAACACTTAATGCCGACGTGAAAATGTGATACGATTCTGGTGGCAATATTGTGTTGCATTTGTGGCATACTAACCTAGTTTATTGCATATAATCAGAGCTCCAGATAAGCTTTGTGTCTAAAGCGTACCATACCCCCTGATTTCAAAATCATTGCGTATTTTACTTTTAAAAATGGGTTATTGATTTTCATTCATTACTAAATACATTGTCACTAGTAAATAGGGAACAAGTGATAAAACATATAACAAATTTAAACATTCACTTATTTGAGCTGCAAAAAGTTGCTTTTTGCAGCTCAACTAAGTGAATTTCCAACTTTATGACAGTATTTTCACATTGCTGTGCGTATTTTGTACTCTCACTTTTGATAATCAATGCGTATTCAGCTAAAATAATTGCGCAAAATACGCCAGTACGCACCTTATCTGGAGCTCTGTATAATAACCTTTTGCAGTGTAATAATGCAGTGAATAAAATTAGTATATACTAGTGTAGTAAATATGTAGATGAGACGGCTGTAGACAACAAGTCCGATGATCAGTGCAGCTTCAAGCTTCACTTTATGCTGTGGTTATGCAATAAATCTAACACTGGATTGGTTGGTAGTTTGGTTGGTTGATGTGTTGGTTAAGACTGGCTGACCAATGTTAATCAAAGAACTGAACGTCCTGAAATTCTTCGCAGTATGTGTTTGTGGATGACACATAGACTAATAATTAATCTAGAGTGGAAAGCGTTTCGCGAAAAATAAGCGCAGGAATTTCACGGCAGCAACAACAACAATAACGAGTTCAAAACATTTATCACACTAAAAAGGCGATCAAGCTAAGTTGTTGGAACTATTTTTTTATGGCGTAAGACCCTTGTATTGAAAAAGTTCAACCCGCAAAATACGTGGTGTGACCGACATATTAAGATAATTTGCATAAAAGCTGGAAGACCTCAAATTTGGATGTTGGTTGAATAATTCTTCACTGGCGCTCGAATAAAAACATCATACTTATTAAGGTTTGTTTATGAAATGTGTTGCCCCAGATCAGTTTGTTTTTGTATTTAGCCCTTATACTGCTACTCACAACAATTGTCGTCTGCTGTTGCTTTTATATCTTGCCTTATATATTTCTCAATAAAAACATGTTTTGACAGCACCAATGGAAACGATTCTGAAGTGCTGTCAAAGTATGTTGTACATTATTCTAAAGTGCTGTTAAAGTATGTTTTTGAAGATAAAAATGGAAAATAGAAAATAAAAAGAGACGACAAAAAAAATAAGATAGCGGTCTAAGGGTTAAAAGCACAATACAAGCACATCTGCAGCTACCTTGTTCATAAAGGCAATATCCTCATTCAGGGGCGGATCCAGCATTTGGGAAACGGGGGTGGGGGGGGGGGTGGGGGGGGTGGGTTGTCTAGTTGCAAAGGTAACTCTTGCAATCTACTCCAGTACCGGTTGCAACCCCGGAACCCCCCCCCCTCCAGATCCGCCCCTGTCCTGTATTTTATTTCCAGATCATATGTGGCTGCGACTGGCAAAATGGGGCTTATGGGATTTGTGACAAGTAGCTTCTGATCAAGTAGCACACTCCTGTAGCCTGATAACCAACTTTATACCGCAACCATTGCTCTGTGTAGCATAATAAAGGGGTTGAATAATTGCTGCTTATATCTGAAGTAACCTATAATATACCTGAAGTAGCCTAATATACATGAAGTGCCGTTTTTGCCTTTATTTGTTCACCTTTGACCCCTAATTGTGGCCTCTGATTTTTCAGTCTCAACAGCAAATTCAAGATGGCGGCAAAGTTTAAAAGTGAAATCGCTGTCGGTTCAGCTGAATTTTGTCCATTTTTACAGTATATACCGGTATGTGATGTAACCAACAACATGGATATGTCCATTATATGATTACAATGCTTATTATGACAACTGTGTAGTCAAAATCCAGCCAATATTGAAGCATATCGTAAATAAATTTTATCAGATTTAATCAGATACAATACCGAATCTACCTAGCGTGGATGCCGTCATTTTGCTTTGAATGACGTCGCTAGATTTGTGACGTATGGCGAGGGAATGCCGTCAAAACATGACGTCACGCACATTCAAACAATTAATTTTAGTATGGGGTATAAATTAAATACCCGACTAAACCGGACACCAAAAAAATATCTGTGATCATATTTTTGATGAGTTTCTTGCTCATTTATCTCAGGTAAATTTGTTTGTTTGTTTGTTTGCTGGGGTTTAACGGCCAATCAACAGCTAAGGTAATTTAAGGCTGGGTCAATGGGTTTAGTACTAAATCCCATATATTACCTGTACAAATGGGGGGGGGGGGGAATCCCAAAATCAGATCTGAACAATAAAAATAAAATGTATATTCAGCCTTGAAATCTGAATAATCCTGATCTGATGCCAGTAGCCGATTTCACCAACATTGCAAAGTATTATCTAGCAAAGTATACTTTGAGGGAGTAATCATTTATTTTTCCTGAAATGCATTATTTCATATCGAACTAACGACTGCATATATTTGATGATTAAAACTATGCAGAATTATTATACTGAATGTATTACATTATCACAGCCAAATTGGCTGTGATAATGTAATAAATTTAGTATAACAAAAATTAATAAATTTATCCTAAAATTGAAAATTTCTCCCTCAAAGTATACTTTACTAGATAAGTATACTTTGCAATTTTGATGAAATCGGCTACTGGTCCTCGCCACACCATCTCAGGCGATAATATCAGCTATGGCTCAGAATGATCAAAGGCCTGATTTACAGTGAAACCTCTCTAAACCGGACATGCTGGGGACCTCCCAGGGTGTCCGGTTTAGAGAGGTTACACTGTTGCTTGTTAGAAGCATGACAGGTGTTTCATTGATGGAAAAGCGAACAGTGCAGATCCTGATCAGACTGTGCGGATCTACACAGGTCGCCAAACGCATAAGCCTCATTTCTCCAGTCACAGCCACATATGTGACCATAGACGGAGTTGACAGCTTACAGGCCACCCTGCATACAGACTTCATTAATTAGGCGCCATCATAATCAGGAATTACTGCCACAAGTTATACCCATACATAGGAAACCATATAGCCTGGCGTTTACAACCAATATACAAGGCTCCTGTGATTCACCATCACAAACAAGGTGAACAGAATTTGCAATTAGCATAGTCAAATAGTCTCGTACGTTTTGCAATTTCATTTGGTAAATATATATTCTTGATGCTTGGACAACAATTACCTTTCTATATATATATGGCTGTGACTGGAGAAATGGGGTTTCGGCAGTTGTGACCAGTACAGCTCCTGATCAAATAACATACTCATGTAGTCTGATAACAATCTATATGGCTTGTTGGAAGCATGACGGGTGTTTCATTAACGGAATGGGGAACAGTGCAGATCCTGATCAGATTGTGCGGATACACAGGCTGATCTGGATCTACACTGGTCGCAAAACCCATAAGGCCCATTTCTCCAGTCACAGCCACATATCAGGCTGCATGAATGTGATAGCTGATCAGGAGCTACATTGGTCTAAATGTCAATAAGGCCCTTTTTGTATGTGGGACACACAGAATCATAGTGACGTATGCATCCATATCGTCATACAGATGTGTGTATTATATTATCTGGATTACCTTAACCCATTAAAGACGGGATGGGATACACTTATAGTAGTAGTATGAAACTTTTTAGGGGGGGAAATCCTATTTTCTTCATTTCATCTCGAAAGTATATGTTGTTAACACTCATTTGAACCGTCTCAACGAGACGGTTCAAATGAGTGGTAACAACATATACCTTTATGGAGAAATAAACAAAAGAATGAGATTTTTCCAATAAAAATTATTGTATCCTTAGACTGAAATGGGTTAAACTACCTTGTTTGCATGCTTGCTTGCTTCGTGGTGGCAATAAATAGATGGCAAACAGTGTAGGCCAAAATGAGGCTTCTCAAAAGACAATTCATGGTCTATACTGGATGTCACATGACTACCGGTTTGGTTGGTAGGGTTTATCCACACCAGTAAACATCCAACACAATATGCAGTGGACCCAGGGATCTCACTGTAATTTATCACCAGTGATAATGTATGTTCATGATTACAAAGCATACAAAAACATCAATGAGTGTTCATGTGCATGAATTTAAGTGGAACCACTCTAAACTAGACACCCTGTGATCTACCCAGAGTGTCTGACGGTTCCACTTAAATTCATGGACATACGGACGTACTGGGCGTACGGATGCCAGTAACAATATAATTGCCCCCATAAAAAGCACTAAAAACAGCCCTAGGCCTAAGCGTAAACTATACACCAGTTTGCTAAAGTATAGTGAAACCCATAAAATGCACTGGGGTTTTCTGGATGGCGAGTTTAGAGAGATTCAACTGTAGAGCCAAAATCAAACAACATAAATAACCAGTGCTTATCGCAAAAAAACAACCATCGAGCATTCCATGCACGAGACTAATTTCGTGAGGATTGTTGTAATCAAGCGCCACCTGCTTTCAATACCGTAGCATCCTTCGCCTAACCACGATTGACGTCATACGCCAGATTCTGTAACAACCTTGTGTATGCATGCCAAATACTGATTGTTCACACAACACTCAAAACATTACACATCAAAAAACATTGGAATTGCAGGAAAATTAATTGGAACTTGGAACAGGGCTGCTTGAAATTATACCTTAAGCCGTAGCTTACGTCATAGTGTGTGCTTCGCTATGACAAGATGGGGTTTATTGACCAGTGTAGCCTGATCAGGATCTACACTATTGAACCGATGCCTCTGACTGACCCGCAAGTTCCGTATCTAGTTTCAATAACCAATTCTACGTTATACTGATGCACATGTAGAAAAAAAATCAAAACATTTTTTTATATTTTCTTCATTTCTCCAGGAAACTATATGCTGTCACCACTCATTTGAACCGTCTTGGTGAGACGGTTCAAATGAGTGGTGACAACATATACTTCTATGTGAAAAAAGTTATTTAAACTTATTGTTTGTGTATCTTCAGAACAAAATGGGTCAATATAGTCAACGGATCAAGTATTTCACTGGTCAAATTTTGTTTACCGGTAATAAGACCCCTTTTCTCGCAGTGGGACATGTATAAATCTTTATGGTAATTGTAAATGCCTAGTCCCACTGCTCCGTTTCTCCTTCCGGTTGACATCTGGAAGGTACTAGCAGATACTGGCAGGAAACGCAATGATGCGGACCAAGTTTGGAATGGATACTTTTAATTCGGCTCTGTTTCGAGTGAAACGAAACGTCATCCATAGGGAGATTTGAAAATTAAGAAATGTTAAAATAATCGCCAGAACGTCTCCGTTCGCTCGTTCGGAAGCAGGTCGGATGGGATACTTATAGGATACGATCAGATCGTATGCCATGCGGACGAGGTTTGGAACAGTCGGAACACACACGTTTCATACGGTTTGGTCGGACTGCCGCTTGGTTTGGTTCGATCCCAGCCAGCATCTTACCAGTACAAAACGTTTATCTCCCTAGCATCGCACCAGTATCCCATCCGCTGTAATCGTTCTCGGATGGCATTTCGTGAGCGTTCAGTCCAAATCCTGCTAGTACTAAACGACACCTGTCCGCACTCTACCAGTATCCCACCCGGTCTATCCTCATCTATCCACACCCTGTCCAATCAAAACTATAACTGGACGAAGAGCACGGAAGGGAACTTTTTGGTCGGATGGACAACGGATGGAACTTCAAATTTTGCTAAATACTGACCGCTTCGCCACTGACCACTGATCTAGGTCCGATAGAGAAACGGAGCAGTGGGACTAGGCTATTACAAGCAAAGACCTGGCTATGCCTACACATCTGTACAGTTTGAGTAAGTTGGCTTGTTCACACAATTAGTCTATATTTCTATTAAAATATAATTGGTTGCTTGAAGTTTTACATCCATTGTTCAACCACAAGGTCATTCAGATGGGAATGCACCTGTATGGGGGTTGGAGCGTACCATGTGCTCAGCACTGAAATTACAATAAAGATTTTAAGCAATGCAAGTCCTGATTTGGTGCCAGGCACTGTTACTACACACAAATCACTTTGCCGAATTAGATGAGAATCTCAGTAAGTCAACTCTTAAGGTATGAATTCTGAAGGTACCTGTATACATAAACTACCATGGTCAAGATAAAAGTACTAAATGCATAGACTATGCTGGTTGTAAATATACAGATGTAATTATAGTTTACTTACAGGTCTGTGCATAATTGTGGCTGTGACTGGAGAAATGGGACTTATGGGTTTTGCGACCAGTGTAGATCCAGATCAGCTTGTGCATCCGCACAGTCTGATCAGGATCTGCACTGTTCGCCATTCAATCAAACAACTGTCATGCTTCTAACAAGCAAAGATCGTTTATCAGGTTACAGGAGTGTGCCATTTAACCAGGAGCTAGACTGGTCACAAATCCCGTAAGCCCCATTTCTCCAGTCACAGCCACAATTATGTAAGTGTTAATCAGAATCTACCCTTGGCTGCCAACTGGAATGAAAGATTTGTAGCACTGGATGTCAACTTAGGCCAACGTGAACATATGTTTGTTCCACAAACCTCTGATCATTACAGATTATGACATCATAGCCTTTGCATCAGTGTAGACCCAGATTACTCAGTTAAAGATAGTCATTATTCAGTGGAAATAAACTTGGAACGGTCATCTATCTACGCACACATCTCCATAACAGCCACTATTTTATTGCAGTCAAAGTATATATTTTTTTAGCTGAAAAAATCTGATAGTTTTTATATATTAATATCTATAAAAGTTAGTGCTGAGAACATAACTATAATTATATTTCATTACACTGCATTGCATAAGAATTATGGCGGAGTAGTCTTTCCTAATGTGCGTTTGAAGCGTTCTTTGTTTACTTTGTACTTCATGGAGAGTGACCTAAGAATTTTGCTAATACACACTTTATTAGGTAAGTTTATGGCAATATTTTTGTGTCATATTGCAGAATTGTCTCTCAATAACAATATAGCAGGATTTTTCTATTGAAGGTGGTGTAGCGATATAGTGCAACCTATTGCCTACAAAGTGGACAACGTGCAGCTATATAGTATATGTTGTTTACTCGATGAGACGGTTCAAATGGATGGTAACAACATATACTTTCGAGCAGAAATAAAGAAATTAGAATTTTATTCTCTCAAATATCTCGCACTACTATCATTGTATCCAGCATGCTGTGAGTTGAAAACCCCTATGAAAATATGGAGGCAACATCAGTAGCCTATTTCACCAACATTGCACTGTATACTTATCTAGCAAAGTATACTTTGAGGGAGAAATTTTCAATTTATTATATAAAAGATAAATTTATTAGTAATTATAATACTGAATTTATTACATTATCACAGCCAGTTTGGCTGTGATAATGTAATAAATTCAGTATAAGTCTGCATACTTTTATTCATCAAATATATGCAGTGGTTAGTTCTATATGAAATAATGAATTTTGGAAAAAATAAATGATTACTCCCTCAAAATATACTTCGCTAGATAAGTATACTTTGCAATTTTGATGAAATCGGCTACAGACCCGGCCTGGTTGATACAGATGTAAGAGCAAGTGAGCAGAGGCTCACGGATACCCCTGGCGGACGCCAGGACCGACAATTGAAATTAATGAGTTTAACGTTCCAGCAACCGCTAAGGTCATATAGAGACGGGCAGGACCGACAAATCAGAAACTCACATAAAATAAACAATAAAATGTGGCCTGTTGGCACACGAATGCCGCGCGCTGGTGGCAGATTGGAGAAACTGTGGCAAAGTTAATTAACCAAAAGTGATAAGTATTCATAAGCACAGTTCAAATGGTCAAACGGTGAAGTCATATTAAGGGCATCATGATTGTGTGCACAAGTATGATGTATTGACATATTAGAAGATATGACAGAATTTAGAAACTCCGGCAAACGTCTTAATGTGTGAAAAAGTTCAAAGTTGTGAAGGTCAAATGGTCATGGTGATATTAAGGGCAACATGGATGTGTGGCATTTGTCCACAAGTATGCTGTGTTGAAATATTTAAGTAATCCTTCAAAGAATTAGAAGTTATCACAGAATTGAGAAACTCGGCGAGCTT
Organism: Conchocele bisecta; assembly: GCA_029237695.1. Classification (NCBI taxonomy): domain Eukaryota; kingdom Metazoa; phylum Mollusca; class Bivalvia; order Lucinida; family Thyasiridae; genus Conchocele; species Conchocele bisecta. Next base: position 67,732,497 of record CM055273.1, read on the forward strand.
CTTAATGTGGGAAAAAGTTCAAAGTTGTGAAGGTCAAGGACATAATTGAGAAACTCTGGCTTCTTTATGTGCCGGACACACGGATGGACGGACACACAGTCCAAACACTATATGCCTCCGGCTCTACCGAGACCGGGGGCATAAAAATATTAAGTTTTTGCTACGGATGGACAGACGACCAGATGGAAAAACGAAAACTACATACCAATCTTTATACGAATGGTTTGTACGTAACTGATCCACTAATTATCCGTAAATTGGAGTCCACGATGCCAAGCATTACAGATGTATTATGGGAATATCTAGCGTTACCCAACACCAGGCAGGGTGTAAAAGCCATCACCACATTACACTGGAGAATCTACCTGACCGGTCGTGGTACAAATTGCTGGGAAAATTAATTAACATGTGAAATACATGTGTGGGGAAAATAATTCTAAATATTTTTTCACAATTTTCTCAAATGAGTGGTGACATCATATTCTTCACTACATGAATAAAAGTTTTATTTTTCTGAAGAAGAAAATTCTCCACAGCATATAGAATGGGTTAATTATCTAGTCAGTCTACTGGCAGAAAAAAAACACCCGTTCAGTAGCCGATTTCATCAAAATTGCAACGTATACTTATCTTGCTAAGTACACTTTGAGGGAGAAATTTTCAATTTAAAGATAAATTTATTAATTTTTATTATACTGAATTTATTGCATTATCACAGTATTATTCAGTATAATAATTCTGCATACCTTTAATCATCAAATATATGTAGTCGTTAGTTCTATATGAAATACCGGTAATGCATTTCGGGAAAAATAAATGATTACACCCTCAAAGTATATTTAGCAAGATAAGTGTATGCTTAGCAATTTTGGTGAAATCGACTACTGGAGTACGACAATGTACTTTATTCTATCTAACTATATTTTATTCTAACAGAATTTATTTTTCAGAAAATCACATTGCCCCTAGCTAGGGGCAATGTGATTTTCTGAAAAATAAATTCTCTCAAATTGCTGAATGCTCGATTACATTGCCATTTGAAATGTTCATTGAATTAATCTTTTAGGATACATAATTCTTTTAATTTAGCATTGCATATATGGTCTGATGACATACACAAATGTGGAAAACAATCATGGGCAATTTGAAATTGTTACTGGGTAAGTAAACAAATCATAAAACCCCCACAGTTACAATTTTAAAGGTACTGTGTAAAATATACAGACCCATTTAAGACACATGTATAATAATACCAGCCTGACATGGCGTTGTTTATATGCTTTGCTTGGTGTATCAATAAACATGGAATTCCTGTAGGTATTTCCCTGTTTATTATTGCGAGTCGCTATAGTCATGATCGATATATTGCGATTGAGAAAACAGTTTCTCATACTAGAACAGTGGGTAAACTGGCGGCCAACAGTGGTACTAGATTTTAATTTTGCACTGCAAGCGTTCAATCCTCACTTTGGCCATTATATATATATATTTTTTTTTTTTAATATTATTTTTGCGTTTTTTCTTTTCTTTTTAATGCATCTTTATTACCTGTAACAACAATTGACATGGATATTATGAACCACAGGCTGACAAATTTAACCTATGTTTGTGAACTGAATAGCCCCAGATCAGCCTGTGCATTCGCGCAGTTTGATCAGGATCGACGTTGTTCACCATTCCATCAATGTATCTGCTGTTGTAAGATAACATATTTATTACTTTGACATGGCTATGGTAATAAATTGCATCATATTCATAAGGTAATTTTTAACAGTTTCCTCTGGCGCCAAAATAATAAAAGCAAGATAAAACAAGAAATGCGTCTGTCGAACGCGGATGCCACCTGCAGCATATTTGAGAAACTGTGACAAAGTGGTTAACCGAAAAGTGTGACGGACGAAAAGTGTGACGGACGGACAGACAGACAGACAGACACGGACGGACGGACAGACGGACGGTCCAAAAACAATATGCCACCCGGCTCTTCGAGACTGGTGGCATAAAAATATGCCCTTAGGTGGTCGCGAACTCACGACCGACCGATCATCAAACAGCAGATCTACCCACTAGAGCACTAAACGATGTTACTGTTATTAGCAATTATATCGTATATTAATGCTTTTGTACTGGTATACAAATACCATGTCTACAGCATATGACATAAACTATTTACAAATAGCATGTGTTTACAATAATATTTACAACAATAAAGCGCCAGCTCAAAGTGCTACACCTCTAAGTAGTTTGAAAGGAAAATTGATTTCTGATTATAGGAAGTTTAAATCTATTTTCATTACCATTACCATGACTATTTCAAAAAGTATATATTGTGACCACTCATTTGAATCATCTCACTGAGATAGTTCAAATGGTGATCAAGACATATACATCCGATATGAAACAATAAAACTATTAAAGTGGTGTGTCCTCAGCTTGTAAAGGGTTAAAAAAAGAGTTGAACATCAGCCGTAGACAAGATCCCCTATATAGACCACAAAGCCATCCAGTGGCTTGGAGATGTCTATAACAGTTGAAACTGAATGCCAGATTGCGAAATAAAATACGAACAGAGACGGGGAGATAAGTTGACATTCATAAAGGTCGGGGCACCAGGGAATGCTCGGCTACGTTTTAATACAATAAACGTTACATCAACTGTCGTTATAGGAATGAATGGCCTTTTTGTGGAATTTATCGGGGTGTAAACTTGGAAAAGTCGCGGGAATACTGGACGAAGGCCGGAAGGCCTCGTCCAGTATTCCCGCGACTTTTCCAAGTTTATATCCCTGATAAATTCCACAAAAAGGCCATTCATTCCTTATAATTCCAGCATTTGAAATAAATTCATCAAGAAAATGTGTTTATTTTCCGTTTTCTTAAGAATTATTTTAACTGCGCCTCACGTTTACGGGAAGTAGTTCGGCGTGGGAGTTTACTGGGATATACATTTTGGACAGAGACTTGCTACGGGCCAATCAAATGTTAGGGAATTGTGTAAATATTTTTGTGCTGGAATTATCTGTCGTTGTGTAATAACTTATAACATGCAAACATGTGAACGCAATGTCGTCTGCTGTTTATTTTCTATTTTCCATTTTTATCATCAAAAACATGCTTTGACAGCACTTTAGAATAATTTACAACATGGTTTGACAGCACTTCAGAATCATTTCCATTGGAAATGATTCTGAAGTGCTGTCAAACCATGTTTTTATTGAGAAATAAGGCAAGATATAAAAGCAACAGCAGACGAAAATTGTTGTGTGTAGCGATCCAAGGGTTAAGGGTTAAAAGAAGCATAGATGAAGAAGGCAATTGTTATTGACGGATGCATGTGATTTAAATAAGTGCAGTCACACAAGCAAACAAGTCAGGTTTACGAGACAGTATTATGTGTTCGTGCTACATGGTCTCATTAGCAACAGCAGCAAAATATGTAATACAGCAGGTTTTTTTTAAATAAAAAACCTTTGCTTGCCAAGTTTTCACTGCATGATAAGTTGATTTAATTACACGAAATTGGTATGGAAATAGAGTGGGTCGTTTTCTCTACACACTCCTGCTATTTAGGTCCAAATCAAGCTACATTTTCCTAAATATCTCGGCAACCACTGGACTGATATTGATGTGCTATGATGTGTATACCCTAGGAAATTGTGAAACATCCGCGAGTAATGACACCAAAATAACATAACGGCGGTAGCTGTTCAGAAGTTATTTCCAGAAAATTTATAATTTTAAAGTTTTCTTAAAGGCACTAGGTCTCGGATATGCACAGAAAGTTATGAAACAGATCAGTAAATACTATTTTAACCCTTAGACCGCTATCTTAATTTTTTGTCGTCTGCTGTTTATTTTTCTATTTTCCATTTTTATCATCAAAAACATGCTTTGACAGCACTTTAGAATAATTTACAACATTTAATGTTACTGTGTCAGCATTATCTGGTTTCAGCTAGCAACAGCCAGCATTATTTATCAATACGTCTGTTACACCGACATGAACATTGAGCAACAGGCCATATTGTTACACATTAGTAAATAACCCTTAAACCGCTACTGACAACAATTGTCATCTGCTGTTGCTTTTATATCTTGCCTTATTTCTCAATAAAAACATGGTTTGACAGTACTTCAGAATCATTTCCAATGGAAATGATTCTAAAGTGCTATCAAACCATGTTGTAAATTATTCTAAAGTGCTGTCAAAGCATGTTTTTGATGATAAAAATGGAAAATAGTAAATAAACAGCAGACAACAAAAAATGTAAGATAGTGGTCTAAGGGTTAATATTACTGAAAAATAACTAAGATTGCAAACGCTAGTTTTGTTCTGCAATCGACGGCTATTAATGTAATTGTACAGTCGAACCGGCAAAGGGAAGTGGCCAAAGTGGCTGTAACATGTTGACAGGTGGTCGTTGTTCCAAGGGTCAAACATTTTTCCGGTTTCACAACAAAGTCGGCCATGTATTTAGCATTCTATTGTAATCTATATGCATGCATAGAAAACGTCTTGGCTGTATACACTTCCACCTGACGATTCGCTATTTCACGATCATGAAGTGTATCTGCTTTTTATCAATTAAAAATTGCATGAAAATGGCAAAAATAGTCAATTAAATTTATTTTGTTATGTCATCTTGTTATTGTTCTGAACCCAGCCTCGCTTTGGAAATTATATACAAAAGGGGAGTAGTTATCTTCATGATAAGTATATCCCGCGGCTTGCTTTGGTGCACCATTTAATAGCATGTCGTCATTACATGTAAGCGGTTGAATTAGCATGACCATTAGTATTTTGTTTTCTTATTCTCAATTTCACACCATTAGTTGAAATTAATAACGGTCATATAGTCTTTATTAAAACGATAGCCTAATTGTGGCGCGGCCTGTGAAAACCACGATTTATTTTTGAAACAAAATATTTCATTGAATGTGTCAACCCACGCGAGATAGGTGTCCAAATCGGCAGAGAACACGTACCAGGCTTATTTGCTTTCTGTCCAATGTATAATACCCTGATCCAGCCCGAATATTTGAGCAGCCTATGATGAATTGGCAATGTCCGCTGACGTAATTACTGATGTTTTAATTAGAGATTGGCAAGCATTGTAAACCATGGGCAGACTACGCGAATCCTCTGCCTGTTCTGGCCGCTAATGCTGCCGGGATTTGTCGGAGATCGAGACCCAATTCACATAAACACGTTTGTCGTGTCACTTTAGACCAGGTTACCGGTAGTATTGTTTCGCTAGACTGAGCATCCGACAGGGTACCAGTCTAGTGTAGACTACGTGACTGACGTCAGCAACCGCATGTATTGATCTTTGATATGGCCTTGTGCCCCGCGGTGTGAAACTTACACGTAGTAATACACAATGTACTTGACAAGCGCGGTGTGTTTGAAGTCTTAGTCTTGTCACTGTAGACGAATCAGCATCGTGTAAACACAATTTGCCAACTAATGATGGACTTTTATGACTTACGCGGACATTCATTATGCATATTGGAATACACGACACTGAATACTTATCGGGAATTACCGTTAATGGCATTATGCAATATTTTTCATGGAAAATGTTTAATGTCGCCAAAATGACACCGACCATATATCGGGCAAGGTAAATATTTTCAAAATAGCGTAGGCCTATGCAAATGTAATCGATGACTAATTGGATACGACCAGTTACAATTCAAATGATAGCGGCCAGATTGTGATGAAAGGAAAATAGCGATTGTGGTGCTATTTTGTTTTGCTGACAAAAACTTGACATGGCCTCTGTTCACATACAAAAATGCCGTGTGGTAATGAAAATAGCTGGCCGCTGGTCGCATTTCGGGGGTGGTCGTTATTCCAAGGTCTTATAAAGAACAAAATTGGACCGGGGGGGGGGGATTTTTAACTGGCCGTTGTGGACAGGTGGTTGCTATTCCCAGGTGGTCGTTAGCACAGGTTTGTCTGTATTTATATTATTGAAGCGAGTGCCTTTAATGGAAGCCTCTTTCTAAATGTGGTATATAGAGAATAGTAGGTTAGTGCCGTGAATGGGAAAAAATATCTGGCAAGGCTCAGGAAACGCGATGAGCGAGGCTCTGCCGAGCACATCCCGTTTCCGTGCCACGCCAGATATTTTTTCCCATTCACGGCACTAACCTACTATTCTATTTATCCCGTCAACACCTACAAATGGCATTAAAATGCAAAAATTGTATTGACTGGATATCAAAAATGTTTCACGGCACCGTGTTTCACGGCAAATACGCACTGTGTTGACGGGATAAAATCCTTTCACAACAAGACACTATTGTTTTATAAATGTTCCTTACTGGTATTTGTATAAAGAAAATGCCAAATCATGCATTACCAAAAAGTGAAAGTGAATGAGTCTAACGTCCCACCAACAGCTGGGGTCATACAGAAACGGAACCACAGTTTAAAGTCTCATTCGACAGACCAGTGGGATGGAAATACTATGAAAGTAAATTTTAGATGCCCTAGGCGAGGTTTGAACCCATAACCTCCGGATTGGAAGTCAGGTGTTCTAACCCCTAGGCCACATTCCATCCCTCATGCATTGCCAAATTATCTCCAACAATTGTCGTCTTTTCTTGCTTTTATATTGTGCCTTATTTCTCAATAAAATCATGGTTTGACAGCACTTCAGAATCATTTCCATTGGAAATGATTCTGAAGTGCTGTCAAAGCATGTTGTAAATTATTCTAAAGTGCTGTCAAAACATGTTTTTGATGATGAAAATGGAAAATAGAAAATAAACACCAGACGACAAAAAAAAAAATGATAGCGGTCTAAGGGTTAAAATCACTTAAAAACATATTCGGTAACCCTTAGAAGGCGGGAACCGAAAATTGTCGTCTGCTGTTAATTGTTTCTTATTTTGTATTTTCTCTAAATAAATACATGGTTTGGCAGCATTTTAGAATCATTTCCATTGGAAATGATTCTAAAGTGCTGTCAAAGCATGTTTTTGATAAGAAAAATGAAAAATAAACAAGAAATGCGTCTGTGAAACGCGGATGCCACCTGCAGCATATTTGAGAAACTGTGACAAAGTGGTTAACCGAAAAGTGTGACGGACGGACATACGAACGTGCCACCAATAGTGAACAAGGGGCCATTTCCATTGTTCTAGATCAAAGTGATGGCCCCTTGTATAACAATAGAATAAGGGGCCATACGGAATAAATCAAAGGAATCTTTTGTGTTAGGCTCCGCCCCATGGCCCCTTGTACACCCTTGGTTGCTCGGACAGATGGATGGACGTTCTTACAAATGGATACTTATGTGGCTTATCACATGTTAAATATTAGCCACATAAAACGATTTTTAGCCACATAAAAGGATTTTTTAGGTGGCTAATTGTAACCAACCCTATCCTTTACTAAGTCCATAACCCTGTGGGGCTAGCCACATAAGTACCCTAATGTGTGCCCGGACGGACAGACGGACGGACGGACGGTCCAAACACTATATGCCACCCGTTTCTTCGAAACCCGGTGGCATAAAAATAAACAGCAGACGACAAATTTGTATTCAGCACTGTAAGCATTTGATTTATGATGTCTGTTCATGATTGCCAATCACACCGAATATGACACAGAAGCTGATATACCTGAATTATTGCTGCAGAACATCTCTAAATCAGACACCATGGGACCACCCAGCTCCGCTTCAGAGAGGCGCCACGGTGTAAAAGAAACCCTCAACAGTTTCCATCATTAACCGGTATACATGGTAGTAGTTATGAAGTAATGAATTATTTTCAACGCTTGCCAACTAGTTTATCTAAAGTGTTATTTACCAAGTGATGTATCCCAGCAGATTAGTGTTGCGTAATGTTACGTAGCGGAATCATCAAGTAAATTACCCATCACATCTCTGTGGGATATGTGTGGCTGACAAAGACATAGATCCCCAATCAAAACATATAAGGTTTTGTGTACAGCTGCTAGGAGACAAAAGAGATCTTAAGATCAAAGTTAACCAGTAGCCTATTTCACCAACATTGCAAAGTATACTTTTCTAGCAAAGTATACTTTGAGTAATAATTTATTTTTCCTGAAATGCATTATGTCATATAGAACTAACGACTGCATATATTTGATGATTAAAAGCATGCAGAATTATTATACTGAATTTATTACATTATCACAGCCAAAATGGCTGTGATAATGTAATAAATTCAGTATAATAAAAATTAATAAATTTATCCTAAAATTGAAAATTTCTCCCTCAAAGTATACTTTACTAGATAAGTATACTTTGCAATTTTGATGAAATCGGCTACAGATCATGTGAATCTGCAAAATGTTTCGTTTCAAAATAGGTCTAATTACTACGGTAGGTGGTATATTGCCGCTCCGGTATGAAGACATTAATATGTGAATTAGACGTAGTAGTTATAGTTAATTTTTGAGTGAGCACTAGCGAGAGAACTTTATTTATTAAAGATTCTATATGTGAACTATAACTATTATATTATTTGACCAGCCCCTTTGCGTGCACATATTTGTTTGAATACTAGCCCCACCCCTAAATGTGATTTCTAATCGTGATACAACATGGTAATAGGGTGCACGTCTCGTGAATTTCCAACAACAACAACGTGTGACGTCTGGTTTTAAATATAGCATTGCACTTATTGCAAACATTCGATTCGGCTTATATTTAAGGGTGGAAATGGGCTTGAACACCTTCCATACCCGGTTATTGCAAACAATTACTTATTGATTTAATAAATATTGGTGAAAGAGTCTCAATATGTGGTTGAGACAAATTGGTGTGCTTTCATTGGTAGAGAAACTAGGTGAAACAAAAAAGTGCATTTTGGTACCGGTATGTATCAAATGTCCCTAAGAGTTATTAGGCGACAAAAAATTAATGTTTAGATTCTCATCCAAATTTTGGGGAAAAATGGGGCGGGTGAGACACTTTTATTTTTTATTTTCAGGCAATACTAAAACGAGGTGTTGAACGGCAAGGCGCAGTTGCGTGCAATAGTGTTTTGTAATAACATTGTTCATATTGAAGTATTGCTAATCTGGAATGGGCGGGTTCCGTGGTTGCTGTATTGCGCTACGTAAAGCACTCAGTGAGTGAGTGAGTGAATAGGGTTTAACGTCCGCTTTTCTGACATAGAGGTACAAGCCTCAGGGAGTCTACACGCAGACGGGTCAACGGGGTCGTGTCCCGTGTCCACCTGTCCAAGGGGGGTAAATCCCAACTTCAGAACTCAATATTTACAATCAAAATATATATTCAGTCCTGAAATTAGAACAACCTGATCTGGTGCCAAGCCCTCGCCACACCAGCATCATTTATCCCATCCCCTAAAAGTAATAGGATTAGCGCTAATCTTACTTTTATATATGGGGCATAGCCCGACTCAACTCTCACATACAAGAAAGCCAAAAATGTACATGAGGGCCAAAAAAATCCGGTATAGTGGGTTCCGGAAAGTATGAACCCAATCGTTAAGCCAGTTTAGTCGCCTTTTACGACAAGCAATGGCTACTGCAGCACTATTCTCAGGATCAGTTGATCCCGCCCCGGTGCCTGCACGGGGCACACGTAAAGCACTCAGATAAAAAGCTGTGGGAGCGGTATAATACGCGGGCCGCATCATTCTCGTAAATGTTACCAAATGTTTTTTAATTTTTTTTTTAATAAAAAACCCTTGGGCGGGCCGTTTTATTAGGGGCGGGCGGGGATGAGAATCTAAACATTAATTTTGTGTAGCCTTACCACTCATACGCACAGAGAAGACCATGTTAGGTAAGGTGTACAAGACACAAGGGACAAAATTAATGTATAGCATCCAGGCCCGTACGCAGGGGGGTTGCGACAGGTGCATACGCACACCCCTAAATTCGCCAAGGTCCGTTATTTTTCAAACAGTAATCTCAACAAATCTTGAAATGCATTAATATACAGGTAATTTGCATGAACATGTCACAATTTACCACCGTTGAAATCCGAATTTAAATGATTTAAAATGCAGGAGTGCATTTCAGGCCATCTAGGTTTAACAAAATTCAGGGGGGGCATGCCCCCAGACCCCCCTAGCGTACTCGCTCCACTACGTGGCGCTCGGCCCTGACGCACCCCCCCACCCCCCCCCCCCCCCCCCCCCCCCCACCCCCCCCCCAATATATGCTGCATACAGGCCTGGCATCGTGAGAAATAAATGCATATTGCATTCAATGGAATATGCATATATTTCTCATGATGCTGTACATGACTAACACATTCAAACAAATCATATTGCCAAGATTTAATTTATTCCGCCAACAGCTTTGGTTTAGTGCAACTGATTGAACTTAGCAACCTGCAAAAGCCTTTAAGCATGTGTATTTCAAAAGTTAATTTATTACTTTCAATGAAAACAAGCTGAGAAAATCATAATACTTATAGTTTTATGATAATATTTCTAAATATACAACACAGCACCTGCATTTACTAGCAAGGTGTTAATTGTGTGATTAGAGAAATAGTTTAATGTGTCTAGACAAATAGATCTGTAGTCTTGCCAGTTCAACCAAAATGTTTGGATAGTCGCGATCAGGTACCCATTTCACTAAACTTCTTACTATTAAAATGTTCATGTGACGGCCATGTCACATTAAAGGTACATGCCCACTCAGTAGGCACAAACTGTTCTTTATAGGAATTAAATAATTGTATAATTGTGTCACTATTCCACCAGTTCTAAAAATTATAAGTGCCCGCTATACAGATATAATCATTTAGTAATATTTATTTTACTGATAGACGCGCGGTGATATCAGGCCTTTTTCATATGCAAATGGGGCATGATCTTTTTTAATTATTTATAATAATTAAATGAGTCACCTGAAAAAAATAATATTTTCGACATATATATTATAAAGTATGATCATTGCCCATCAAAAAATAAATACAGAGAATAAATAGAAATGTCCGTTAACATTGTAAGGAAACACGGTTATTGCCCCTGATATCGGTGTGGAATTTACGTCTGATATAAAATGTATAATAATGTCAATCAATACTTGGGATAATGGTGTATAGCTGGCACTCATACTGTTTAGAACTGATGGAATAGTGACACAAGTATACACTTATTTAATTCCTATAAAGAACATTTGTGCCTACTGAGTGGGCATGTACATTTAACATGGTTAACCCTTTCCCTGTTTTGCGATATTTCGACTCTTCCAAATCAAAAACATCTGAATAAAAGAATCAAATGCTGGGTCAAATAATGGTTAAATTATCTGATAGAGTAGAAAACATTGTGGGAAAAGGAGAAATTGCTTGTTACAAGCAATTTCTCCTTTTCCCACAATGTTTTCAAAAGACATCTTCTGCAGAGGCGTGAAAAGTCGTCTCTATCAGGGAAAGGGTTAATTAACATCACCATTTTGCACCTACATGCACACATCATTACATGTTAACACATTTATTATACATTTTCTGGCATCGGCTGTCGGTCTACAATAAAATGTTATACTTACAAACTTCTTAAGTCTTACGACCAAGAAGAATTCACATAAGTGTAAACGCTTGTTTTCTAACCGTGTTTCAAATTGCATGCATCATATGTGTATCTATCTGTCATGAAATCAATCAATCAACATACACAATTTTTCTAACTGAAAATTTTAAATATTTTTTCTCTCTATAGAGGTATATGTTGTGACCACGCAATTGAACCTTCTGTATATGTTGTGACCACGCAATTGAACCTTCTGTATATGTTGTGACCACGCAATTGAACCTTCTGTATATGTTGTGACCACGCAATTGAACCTTCCTAGGGCTCTAGGATTTATCCATCGAGTATTTTTACTCCATGATATTTTTTTCAATTGGGTATTTTCAATTATCAATTGGGTACCTTACAACCATTACCCCATTGTGTAAAATTGAATAGGGTATTTTCCAATTCTGGTATCAAAATGTGCAATAAACGTGGCTACACAATACATTGAATGAGTACATGTACTGTAACCATGTGCAACATCTTTTTTATGTTAATTAAAAATAATTAGAAATTACATTGTATGTTTAATTGGAGCTTTTGCTGCGTATTTTTTCTCCACGTTTTGTCGAAGACATATTTACCGCGGTCTGTAAAATCTTAAACAATAACATCCGAACAATATCCGAATGAAAAGAATATTAGTCTATTTGCACGAACTCGGACCAGGGTCGAGTCGACCATATCCTTATTTTTTTCGGTCACATCTCAAAACAATTACTTACGCGTCGTCACCCGCGAACACTGTGCGTATTAAATGGCAAATTACAAAAAAAATCGCCATTACCAATCGTAATCGACCGACCGGAAATCCATATGAAGTGCTTTTCAGTTTTCACCGATACCGTCACCTTGTAATCTGCTAAAAAATTGTGACCGTGCATATCCTATTTATAAAACATCCATAGACGCTTATTATATGTATAATTGCATCATCGATATAGACGCTTATTGTAACCAAATACGACAGATAGGCTAGCGGTGATTTTGTAGCCGATTTTGCTATCGACGTCTGGCATTTTTCAACAATTTTATTGAAAACTGTCCATGTGCAATTATAAGTACGCATGTATTGTCAAGCCAATTGATTACTCGATGTTTTAATTGGGTTTTGGTACGCAGTGCTTTCAATTTTAATTGGGTTTTTAGATTTGTTGATTGCGTATTTACGCAAATACGCAGCTTTAAATCAAGGCCTCTGCCTTCCTATGTATCAGTGCATTTTTTAGCAAACCCATGTTTTTATTTTTCAAGGTACAATTGAGTTCAGGAAAACAATACAAATCTACTATAGGTATTAACCCTTACTACGCTGAATTAAATTTTGTCGTCTGCTGGAAATATTTAATTATCAATATTTTCCGATAAAAACATGTTTTGGCAGCGCATGAGAATCGTCTCCACTGCTGTCAAAACAGGGTTTTTGTTCAGAATTAAGGCACAAATGAAAAACAGCAGACGACAATTTTCGTCTCCCGCGTAAGTGAGGGTTACATATCTGCTTCATCACTTTCTGTGCATATCGGAGACCGTGAGTTCCTTTACAATTTTCACCACTTTACATATCACTCTCTATTTTCATCATAGATTACAGTAACCCTTTTCATTGACCAAAACATACATTTTATATTACTAAAAATTGAGCAGTTTCAGGTAAATGTGACCTTTACTTAACAACACGTGGTTACCATGACGATAGTGATAGTGACCTAGTGATCATATCTACATGATCTGACCTTGCCAATGTCATGTTCCATACATGTCTACATTGGATAGCTGCATGCCGTCCGTGTTATGTTATAGGCAGCAGGTTGTACTATATATCGCTATACCACAGTCAACAGTAAACATTTGCGTAATTATAATAGCATTTACATTTTGTGCACTAAAATATAAAACAAGAGCTCCGCAGAGCAAAATGTCCCGCCTGGCGCAGTTTGATAGTACATAAGGAGCTTGTAACAACCTTGGGGTTAGTGAGCACCATGGGCTTTTTGTAGAATGATGTGAGATGTTGTTAAAAATACACCTATGAAATATTAAAGCATTCCATCGAGGGAAAGAGAAGTTATAATGAAGTGTAAAGTTTCGAAACAAAACAGTTTCTACGTCCTTGACCTTGGGGTTAGCGGGCACCATACGCTTTCTGTAGAATGATGTTACAAATGAAATATTAAAGCTTTCCATCAATGATTAATTGCAGATTAACCCCAATTTTAATTTTTGTGATGCACAGCTAAACACAAACAAGAATGCCGCAAACGACATGTATCTCCAGGCACCGATATACTAGACATTTTTGAAGTCTGTGACCGTGACCTCGGGGTTACCGGACACCATGAACTTTCTACAGATGATGCAGAATGTTCTTACAAATGCATGTATGAAATATTAAAACATTCCATCAAGGGAAACAGAAGTTACAATAAATTAAACCTAGCGTTAAGTTTTCAAAACGGAGCATTTTCTAAGTCTGTGACCTTGACCTTGTACTGTTGATGCAGAATGTTCTTACAAATGCATGTATGAAATATTAAAACATTCCATCAAGGGAAACAGAAGTTACAATAAATTAAACCTAGCGTTAAGTTTTCAAAACGGAGCATTTTCTAAGTCTGTGACCTTGACCTTGGGGTTAGCGGGCACCATGGACTTTCTGTAGAATCATGCCGGATGTTGCTATAGTTTACACCTAAGAAGTATTAAAGGATTCCATCAAGGGAAACTGTAGTTGTAATAAATTAAACCGAGCGTTAAGTTTTCCAAACCCGGAATTTTCTAAGCCCGTGACCTTGACGTTTGGGGTTAGCAGGCACCATGGGCTTTCTGTAGAATGATGCGGGATATTGTAACAACTGCATGTATGGAAGTTACAATGAATTAACCTGAGCGTCAAGTTTTAGAAACATAGCCAAATGCAAAAACTTAACGTTGAATGCATGTGAAAAGTAGGTCAATGAACTATGAAAACTAGGCCAAGGTCACATGGGCTCCCTCTGTGTGAGATGGTTACACCACAGTGTTGATGTATACCGAAACATTCCATCAAGGGAAACAGAAGTTGTAATAAATTAAACCGAGCGTTCAGTTTTCCAAACCCGGAAATTTGTAAGTCAGTGACCTTCACCTTTGGGGTTGCAGGGCACCATGGGCTTTCAGTAGAATGATGCGGGATGTTGTTACAAATGCATGTATGGAATATTAAAGCAAAGCATTCCATTGAGGGAAACAGACGTTACAATGAATTGACCTGAGCGTTAAGTTTTAGAAATAGAGCTAAACGCAAAAACTTAACGTTGAATGCATGTGAAAAGTAAGTTGATGAACCATGAAAACTAGGTCAAGGTCACATTGGCTCCCTCTGTGTGAGATGGTTATACCACAGTGTTGATGTATACCAAGTATGGATGTCGTAGGACTTGTAGTTTTCTGGAAACTGAGCTAAACTAAAAAACTTAACGTGAAATGTTGCGCCGCCGCCGCCGACAGAAAAGCTATGCCTATGTCCCGCTTCTGCTAAAGCAGGTGGGACAAAAACCTGCAGGGTGTTGATGTTCATACTTTGCTATATTGTTATTGAGAGACAATTCTACAATATGACACAAAATTATTACCATAAACTTCTTACCTAATAAAGTGTGTACATGTATTAGCAAAATTCTATGTCACTCTCTCCACTAAGTAGAAAGTAAACAAAGAACGCTTCAAACACACATTTGGAAAGACTACTCTGTTATAACTGTTATGTAATGCAGTGTAATTAGAGTTATGTACTCAGAACTAGGGAATGCATAGTTTAACCCTTACTACGCTGAATTAAATTTTGTCGTCTGCTGGAAATTATTTATTTTCAATATTTTTCGATAAAAACCTGTTTTGACAGCGCATGATAATCGTCTCCACTGGAGACGATTCTCATGTGCTGCCGAAACAGGTTTTTTGTTAAGAATTAAGGCAAAAATGAAAAACAGCAGACGACAATTTTTGTCTCCCGCGTAGTGAGGGTTAAACCAGGACAGTCTTTATTGTTATATAACCACACTGTAAGCAACCCGATACTGGAAACACAAATACTTGTGTCTCTAGCATCGGATTAAATATGGTGTGCTAGAAAGACTGCGATGGCATAGAAGCCACTGGCTCGCTCAACTTGATGTCCAGTTTTTGTAGCACCAGGGATTTGACCACCTGCTGTTATCATCATTCTAATTAACAATCAGTCCATATCACAAATGTCATCTGACAGACAGAATGTACATACATAATGTACATGATACCTTTGCAACACGATGTATATCTTTTGACCCGGTCAAAATTGTGCCAATTTCCACATAATTAACCCTTAGACTGCTACTCACAATAATTGTCGTCTGCTCTTGCTTTTATGTCTTGCCTTATTTCTCAATAAAAAACATGGTTTGACAGCACTTCAGAATCATTTCCAAAGGAAATGATTGTGAAGTGCTGTCAAAGCATGTTGTAAATTATTCTAAAGTGCTGTCAAAGCATGTTTTTGATGATAAAAATGGAAAATAGAAAATAAACAGCAGACGACAAAACAAATAAGATAGAGGTCTAAGGGTTAAGACATTTAATTGATGAACATGTTGATCGTTTGAAAGTATCAGGCTGAAAAGGGTTACCTGTACAGTTAGTTATATTGTGGTTAACTATTTCACCCCTACGTAACTGGAATGGAATTTGATATACAGTGAAATCGCGATGGCTCGAAATGCGATGGCTCGTAATGTCGGGCTCGCTCGAAATGGCGTCGCGGTCCCGATAATTTTCCCTATATATTTAATGTATTTTACGATGACTCGAAATTGATGTCGAAGTTTGTGTTTGGCTAATTTTCACACCTCCGTGGCAGACTTATTACGAACAAAGGCCGAGCCGCGCTCTACCTGTCTGTGAAATGTGATTTCTTTTCAAGTGCAGTTAATTGCCTAAAGTGGTGCAATTTGATCGTTATAACGTTGTTGATGGCGATCATTTTCAATTTTAATTAAATACCAGCTCAACGGCATAAGGCGATTTATTAAATATTCTCGGTTTCGTCCACTCTGAGTATTTAATAGAGTCTGTCATAAGTCATTGTTCATTTTTCGTTTTAACTCCCGTGTTATTCGAGAGGCTACTGTTACAACGAGCGTTGTTTAATGCTATTTATTTAATTTACTTTTACTTATTTTAGACTTGGGGAATTAGGCTCAATTTGATCGAAAGATGAAAAGACAAAGACACATGTTGATTCTATAATGTAATATTCCCAAGAGCTTCCTGGCAACCCAAACAATAGCCTTTATACTTGGCAACGCGGACCTTATAGAAAGCACCTGACCACTCGGCATGAAATGCACACAATGCAGACTTTTCCTGAGAACTGTGTTTGTTCAACACAGTTCAAATTGCGATAATTAATTACTCATTGAATGCAAACCTTAGATATTTTACATGCACAATTCATCCATTCATCTACATACACCCAGCAAATATCAATGACGAAATGAAATCAGAACTATGTCTAAATTGGCTTTTAATACGAATATCAAAGTCAATTTAGACATCGGACTGTCTTCTGAATCATATCTGGAACTAACTGTAATATGCAAATGACTGTAAACAACTACATGTTATAGTATTATCTTTTGACTCGGTGTAGCTCAAATACTAGTCATCAAGGTACAGTCTCAAAAGAGTTATTACGTGATTATATGAATTGCACAATAACAATTGCAGACAACAATTAAGAATTTCCACAGCGATGCTGCATTCATTTTGTGTGACCCCAAGCTATTTGACCGGGGCACAACGCCCATTAAAAGAGGTCTGGTTTCTGCAGACATGTTACTCAGAGGTCATGACCTGATTCCATATGAACAAAGGAGCAACCAGTCTAGTCTCAGATTGGACAAAGCATCTGCATGGTTCAATCAGGGTTTATACTGTTTGCCATTCAGTCCATCAAATTTGTACTCTATAACACTACCAAGAAGTTACAACGAAAAACGCCCATTGAAAAGACCACTGTTTCGAGTGACGTCACAACCACGTGCTGCATTAATTATGTGCGCCGTTATTTATAGTGAATACTGGACCTTTTCTCATTTTCGACTTTGATAATAATTGAAATAAAGACAGTTTTGTAAATACAGTTTATTTAATTTCACATGCTAACTAATCTGCGAATAAATATTATAATCATCTAAAACATGGATACATTCTATTGTGCTTTGTTTATTTCCTAAATCCGACGGGTACAGTAGTCGGCAAATATAACAAAATCGAAAGATGCGATGGCTCGAAAGATGCGATCACTCGAACAAAATGTGCGGTCCCGTGGCAGTTCGAGCCATCGCGATTTCACTGTATTAAATTTGCAACCAATCAACATCACAAAATGATTTTCACACTAGACCATTTATGAAAATGTTGTGTTTCTATTCTACAAAAAATATGAAAATTACTTGTAAAAATTGCAGATCGTCATGAGTTGTCTCATCTGGATCTACACACAGGTTGAAGTAATGGACCGTGGTCTAGAAATACATTAAATATACCTAAAAACATACTGTGTATAGGAGGGAGTAAATAATTTTGTTGACCTTATTTTCTCTCTCACTTATTAATGCTTTTAGGTATATTTAATGTATTTATAGACCTCGGTCCGTTACTTCAACCTGTAAACAGTGCAGATCCTGATGAGATGGCTCGTGACGAGCCGGCTCATCTGGATCTACACGGTTTGCCAATACCACTATACAGGCATGTGGTGTTGAAAGGGTTAAATAATCAGTGGCAACGACAACCAGTTTTGTTTACACTGTAACGGAAGTGGTACCATGTGTAATCACGAGTTGAATGTGGATATAAATATACCGATCGAGAGCATCGTGCTCCGGTAGCGCAGTTGGTTAGCGTGTCCCGCTGGTATTGGGAAGGTCCCGGGTTCGATCCCCGGTCGGTGCACATTTTTTCCGTTGCATTTTCCCTGTCCGGTTACATTTGGGGGCTCGTCCAACCCTCATGAGTGTCGGTGGGCTCTCTAGAGGGGTGAACTTGGGGTGAGTTTGATGAAACTCAAAGATAGCGGAGGAGGAGTGTAATGGAAGTGGTACCATGTGTAATCATGAGTTGAATGTGGATATAAATATACCGATCAAGAGCATCGTGCTCCGGTAGCGCAGTTGGTTAGCGCGTCCCGCTGGTATTGGGAAGGTCCCGGGTTCGATCCCCGGTCGGTGCACATTTTTTCCGTTGCATTTCCCCTGTCTGGTTACAACACTATACAAACAATTACTAGAATGTGTTTCTACTATCAGGTTGTATAGTGTTAGTTGATTTGTCATTGCATCATTCTGCTTCACCATCAGTCCAGTATCAGAAATGTCATCTGACAACACAGAATGTATATATACATGATACCATAATGCAACAAGGTCAACTGGTCACCCGGTCAACATTGCGCCAATTTCCACATAACTAATCCTTACAGGCTTGAATAGTGGTATTGGCAAATAGTGTAGATACAGATGAGCCGGCTCGTGATTTTCACATGTGTTTTGATAGAATTTGCGACTATGGTAAGTCAAAGTTGGTTGGTTGGTTGGTTGGTTGATTGGTTATGGTTGGTTGATTGATTGATTGATTGATTGATTGATTGATTGATTGATTGATTGATTGATTGATTGATTGATTGATTGATTGATTGATTGATTGATTGATTGATTGATTGCTTGATTGTTTGATTGATTGATTATTGATTGCATTGATGATTGATTGATATATTGATTGATTGCTTGATTGTTTGATTGATATATTGGTTGCTTGATATATTGATTGATATATTGATTGCTTGCTTGCTTGCTTGCTTGCTTGCTTGCTTGCTTGCTTGCTTGATTGATTGATTGATTGATTGATTGATTGATTGATTGATTGATAATGTGTTACACAATAAGGCTAACTAATGCCTGAATATCCAACCCACATGTCCAT
Organism: Conchocele bisecta; assembly: GCA_029237695.1. NCBI lineage: Eukaryota > Metazoa > Mollusca > Bivalvia > Lucinida > Thyasiridae > Conchocele > Conchocele bisecta. The sequence continues at coordinate 67,752,039 of CM055273.1, forward strand.
CTTACGTACACTTTTGCTCTATGGATTCACAAGTGCATTGTCAGAATTTTAATTCAAATTGGTTTCTATTTCATTCTCAAAGAACGGACGTTAATCCACAAGAATACTGTGCAGAATTGTATTTGGAAATTTGGACTTTTAACCCTTTCAACTCCACATGCCTGTATAGTGGTATTGGCAAATAGTATAGATCCAGATGAGCCGGCTCGTCACGATCTGCAAGTAATTTTCATATCTTTAAGAACAAAATCACCCCCTTTTCATAAATGAACTAGTCTGAAAATCATTTTGGGACGGTTGGATTGTTTGCAAAATTGACATATCAAAGTCCATTCCAGTTACTTAGGGGTGAAAGGGTTAAACAACAATTACAACATACGATAAATGCATATTGGGAAAGCAATTCCTCGCCAATCACTCAAGGTTATACTGTCATGTCGGCTAATTCTGCGCATCAGCTAATGCGCAATTCACGTCAAATTTAGTTGTGCGTATATCATAATAAAATATGTGGATTTTGGAATAAACAAGCTGATTAATTGCTACACTGTGTCACAATTTTATCACATTCCGATAGTTTGGTAAAACGTTATTCTGAATATATTCAAAATGTGTAAAATCCTCAGACCCTACTGATGGAATAGCTGTCTTATTTACTAAATTAACTGAATATGGAGATGGTAATGCCATATAAATTTGTTTGGAAAGCCTTAGGTGAGCAGAATTAGCTGACACCATTGTATTAGGTGAGATGCTCACCCATGTAGCAATCATATCATGTATAGCAACATCATCAACATGTGACCCGTCTTGACCCACACCAATCAAAACATGTATAGGGGATTAATCAGTCTTTGTCCAGCTAATAAGCTTAGAGTAGATCAAAGTATAGCTTATTCCTACAGCAAGATCTAGATCAGAATTGGACACTAGAAGCATGAGAACGTTTCACAAGTACATGACGAACAGTGCAGTCTGATCTTGCATGGTTAAACAGTTCGCAAGTATATTGGTTAGGTATCTTTACCTCATGACATTTTACAATAGAATGGGAGTAGGTCACATTAAGGTTACAATTGTGACATAATACTGCATCTTGCTGCCGTTTAATTATTCAACAATATTACACATATGCATCATGTCTTAATTGATTGGCTATGGAATGGACAACCACTCCCCAGCAATTAGCCTACTTAGCAGACAACCAAAATATATTTTATTACAGAATCCAATTTCACCTTATATAATATGGTATGTATTTGTTTTAGATCAAAGTAGCCAAGGTTTGGAGGGGGTGGGGGGGTGTTGAATAGGACTTGTTTGTTGTTTATGCTCAATAAATGTAAATTCATCAAGTGAAATTTCCAGACGATCCTAAAATTTCACTTACGAGTCATACGTAGTTTAGTGAAACTGGCCCCTGTAGTCTTATTATCAAACAGTCCTCTCTCAGGTTCTTAACATGCTCAGATTGTTGTAAATCAAATACATGGGACCGTCACTTTAATCCAATCTCTGAAAGGATTAGGCTAGGATGATATATAGTGCCAAAAAAAACATGAAAAGAAATTATTAACTCTGATGTGAGGTGTACCTCAAAAACGTTTAATGCAAATTTCTAAGCAATATGACCTTGATGTTGATCACAGGGGCCACATGGGTGTGCTATAATGAAAATATAGATGATGACAAATAAGCATATGAAGTTTCAAGCCAATCCTACTTACAGTAACTGAGATAGTAGGTAATCAAAAACTTTAAGGCAAAAATTTAAGGCCAAATATCTAAGTCATTTGACCTTGACTTCGAGCATATGAGCCGCATGGGTGGCCATGGGTGGGCATGGGTGGGCTATGGTTCTGGATAGTAGCTAGCTGAAAACCTTGCTGCAAAATTTGGACAGACAGACACACAGAGGGTGGAAACTATATACATCCCCTAAACAAGTTCCCGGTCCCAGCGAGGTTTGAATCCAGTCCGCCGGATCTGCAGACTGATACAATAACCATTAAGCCAACCCAGTAGCCTATTTCACCAAAATTGCAAAGCATACTTATCTAGCAAATTAAAGTATACTTTGAGGGAGTAATCATTTATTTTTCCCGAAATGCATTATTTCATATAGAACTAACGACTGCATATATTTGATGATTAAAAGTATGCAGAATTATTATACTGAAGTTATTACATTATCACAGCCAAAATGGCTGTGATAATGTAATAAATTCAGTATAATAAAAATTAATAAATTTATCCTTAAATAGAAAATTTCTCCCTCAAAGTGTACTTAGCAAGGTAAGTATACTTTGCAATTTTGGTGAAATTGGCTACTGGTGACTTATAGTCTGGACGGTGTTATGTTCTCATAAGTAACTGTGACCGGAGAAATGGTGTTTATGGGGATGGACAAGCTGATCTGCATTTTGCATTGTTTGCCATTGAATCAATGATACACCCATCAGGCCCCTAACAAGCAATATAGATCGTTATCAGGGTACATGAGTGTGCTATTAGATCAGGAGCTACACTGGTCACAAATCACATTTGCCTCATTGTCATTTGACCTTGACCTCGGGTGACCATGGGTGGGCTATGGTTCTGGATAGTAGCTAGCTGAAAACCTTGTTGTAAAATTTGGACAGACAGACACATGGATGGAAGAGGGTGGCCTGCTTTAGGAGAAGGCGCGACTATATAGTAGCCGCTTTTTCCATTGTCATCGTCCACGTGTGTCGCCAATGTCAAAATTGTACAAGTTTCTTCATCATGATATAACTTTAATATTTCTTTACTGATTACTTCAATATTTGGAAACTTGATATATATACATATGAGCATACGGAACACACTCATACCGCCATTAACATGACTTGGACCTTTTTTACCTTCAAATTTTTGCGGAAACACTTAGCCATTTGTTTGCGTCATAAAGTTTGTACAAGTTTCTTCATCATCATATAACTTTAATATTACAATGATGGATTGCTTGAATATTAGGACACTTGATACATGTAAGCATTTTGAACACACTCATGCTGCCATTAACATGACCTGGACCTTTTTCGTGCCCATGATCATGTTACGGTCCATTGCCTCGGTCAGGGAAAATAAAAAAATCGCCACTTCAAAAAAAAAAAGGAATAACCAATAGGATAAAAATAATCAATTGGCGATAAAAAATTACAATTTTCGAGAGAAAAATAAAGTACATTTTTTCCCCCGAAAATTGTAAGTTTTTATTGCCAATTGTTTATTTTGCCAATTGTTTATTTTTATCGGCAATTGCGAAAGTGGTGATCGCCAGCGGAATCCCTGCTTGGTAGGCGCGACACCATGGCAGAATTCTTGTTTCTCCAGTGACAACCACATGAGTTCTCCAATGCATATCTGGAGACAGGGAGACCCAAACAAATTAAACACACACAATAATGATGTTTGGGTTTGGAGAGGTTCTTCGATAACCCCTGCATAATTCAATCCTTATAGATTTACCATCATTACTATATGAATTATTAAGAATTGATGTACATACTATTAGTATAATTACATCACATTGGTGACATTAGAAATTCAATAACTAGTTGACACAATATTATCTAGCTACGCCACTAAGTTTTTTGTCGCGCCTGCTTTAGCAGAAGGCGCGACTATAGTCACCGCTTTTTCTGTTGTCATCTTCATCCACGTCGTCGTCCGAAATGTCAAAAAGTTTGTACAAGCTTCATTTCCATGGTATAACTTTAATCTACTTGACGGATTGCTTCAATATTTGGGCACTTGATACATGTGAGCATTTGGAACATACTTGTGCCCCCATTAACTTGACCATTTTTTTGTGTCAAAAAGTTTGTACATGTTTCTTCATCTTCGTATAACATTAATATTACTTGATGGATTGCTTCCATATTTGGACACTTGATAGATGTAAACATTTAATGGAACACACTCATACCACCATTAACATGACCTTGACCTTTTTCACCTTCACATGGTTGTGGAAACACTTAGCCATTTTTTTATGTTAAAAGTTTCTTCAACTTTGACCTTTGTTTTTTAAGAATGCACATTTTGTTTATGCTTACTTTAGCACATGCCCATGATCATGTTATAATCAAATGCCTCGGCAGGCGCGACTCCGCTTCCGTGGCGGAATTCTTGTAGTTGATATTTAACTATTTACTTTCAAAATAGCTTTCCTCTGTGCAACCCCAAGGTCAAAATCATTCACTTGTGGCTTTGTTAGCAGATAAATCATTTTCTTTTCCTTGCACAAAATGTTTTTGTATTTGACTGCATCATGCCACACAGGTCAATTTCTGTTTAGCTTCAAGTTGAAGGCATAGATTATGTACTTTTGTCCCATAGTATGTATGATACACTTAACATTTGGGGAAATCCTGCATAATCCTGCATCTTTCTTTATTCCAATTTTAATGTTGCACAACTCCCACCACCTTCTAACTGTAGCCTATTTCACCAAATTTGCAAAGTATACTATATATCACGCTTTGACTTAGAAATTTTCAATTTGCAGGTGTGCAGTCTGATCTGGGTCTACCCTGTCTTTGGCAGTTATTCAGTAAGAAATAAACGCTAAACAAACGAAAGGACCAGATCTCTATAAATAGATTTGCAAAGAGAAATAATTAGCTAAGATCCCCCATTGAACAATAGTCACAGGAATCCATTACTATCCGATCATTATCGATGGGCCATGGACGAGGCGGCAGACAGTGCAGATCATTTAGTCTGGCATCAAAGACAGCCGGCAGACAGGATGAACACATCACACTGTTTACCCAATGGACAGAGAACAGTCGCTGTGACTGGATAAATGGGGCTTATGGGATTTGTGACAAATGTAGCTCCTGATCAAATAGCACACTCCTGTAGCCTGATAACGATCTGTATTGTTAGAAGCATGACGGATGTTTCAATAGTGGAATGGCGAACAGTGCAGATCCTCATCAGATCCTGATTCGGATCTACACTGGTCGCAAAACCCATAAGCCCAATTTCTCCAGTCATGGATATACAGGCTAACAACTGAGAAAGGGACATTGTGGAATTTGTAAGAATTGTTGATCCCGATCAGTTTACACCGTCACATAGCTAGATTGCGATCTAATTTTCTGCTGATGACGGTAAACCTACTTCAGTGACTGAATGGCAAACAGCATAGCTCCAGATCAGACTGCGCAGATGCGCAGTCTGATCTTGGGCTATGCTGATCGCAAATATTATAGTCCATTTTCTCAGCTGACGATTTATTTCATTTCTATGTATAACCTGACCAGCCTGTTCACTTGGGCTGATGTACATTTCTTACTAGATGTGCTATAAAGGGTTCTCTGACTGGTGAATAGTGCAGACCCTGACCAGGCCGCACATATGTAGGGTCTGGTAAGGATCTATACTGATTACGGTACAAGGAATAAGCCCAGTTTTGCAAGAATATGTGTTGTACAGGGTATGTTTTGGGGTAAATTACAAAATAATGAAACATCGCAGCATGATCAAACATAAACCACAAAATGTTCAACCAGCATAGACCGTAACCAGCTTAGGCCCTAGAAAACACAGGTAGCTGCTTTGATCAAAAGGGACTTATATATTTTGACCGGGTTATCTTCCGAATGGCAAGCTGTGACTTCTGAAGCTTGGACATGCATATACATTAGACTCCAGAAATGCCTCACCAAGTGAATGGTAAACTCTGCAACTTCTATCCGAATCTACACACATCTGGGTTTAGTTTTCACACAGCCAGTAAGCTCCATTTTGTCATGACGTGCCCTGTATGATCACATCTTATATCATAATGTACTTCAATTAAGGCTGCAACATGCAACACTATCATGGTAAAGCCAATAAGTACGTTCACCCACACAGTCTCAAAAAGCGTGTACACGTACTGCTGCCAGCTATTGATAGTCGTTTTCCAAAAAAATAGTATGGCGGAACATCACCAGAGCTCCAGTTAAGGTGCGTAATTTGACCAACTTGGGGTGAAAAATGGCAAGTTGGGAGTGCTTTAGAATCGTCTCATTGAGACGATTCTAAAGCACTCCCAACTTGCCATTTTTGATGGAGAAATAAGAAATTTACCTCCAAATTACGCACCTTAACTGGAGCTCTGATCACGAAACCGGCCACACTGGGAGGGTCCCAATGTGATTAACCCTTTCAACACCACAGGCCTGTATAGTGGTATTGGCAAACAGTGTAGATCCAGATGAGCCGGCTCGTCACGAGCCGTCTCATCAGGATCTGCACTGTTTGCCAGTAATTTTCATATTTTTAAGAAGAAAAACAACCCCATTTTCATAAATGGACTAGTCTTAAAATAATTTTGTGATGATTGGATTGGTTGCAAAATTAACATATCAAAATCCATTGGAGTTACTTAGGTGTGAAAGGGTTAAGTTACATGAGCACACAAAGATTAAATTCATAATGGAAACGCCCATTCAACATATTGCGTTTATATCCCAGTACATTACATTAGCCCCACGTGACGTCGCGCAACATTGTTGATTCGCTAAAGTTTGTTTTGACGTTATTGAAATACATGACGTGCATTGTCGTTGTCAATAACCTCGCGCTATTGACAGGCAACATTGCTGTTCTATGAATTGCGACAAAATGACGTAAAACAATAAGATTCCTAATTTTAACGCCGTATTTGGTTATTTACATTTTTGAAACTATCCGAAAATGCAATGTAAAATATAAGTAATAAACCCATGGGCAGTTGCGCTTACTGTACTACAAAAAACATTTGGTACGTTTAAAGTTTGCGGACTCCACACACTTTAAACAGACCAAATGTTTTTCGTACTACAAATGCAAAAAGCCCATTGTTTAATTTATTCCTTAAATGGAGATCATCGGCAAAGGTAAACAACAGACAAATGTAAATTAACTACACTTCTATTGGTTTTCTGGGTGTCCGACTGAGAGAGATTCTACGGCAGATCCAAATCGAATCTGGCTGTGTGAATGTCACACATCAGGATCTAGTCAGAACTGAAGCTAGACTGGCCACAAAGGCCACAAGTCCCATTTCTCCAATCATGTGTAGATCAGGATCTATACTGTCCATACACCCAGCTTATCCAGTCACATAACTGGAACTAGACTGGCCGCAATCACCATCAGCCTAAACATCATGTCATACAAGTAGCACTAGACAGGCCACAAATATCATAATTCCCCATTCTCCAATAAGAGTGGAATTGTAGCAGAGAGGTTATGACCTCCGACTGTCACTCCGACGGCCCGGGTTTGAGTTTATGAATCTTTGCCACTCTACCAGCTGGTTCTACCCAGGTGTGCCATATAGCAGCTAAATCCGCGGGTATTCAAGGCCTATGAGCCACTTGGGACCTTTGAATCAAGCAACCAACAAACATATTCTTCTTTCTCAAGTTATTCACAGATCTGGAGCGAGACTCGGGCCACAAAAGCTGAAAACCCAACTTTTCCAGTCTGTCACACGTGGTCTGCCAGCTGAACAAACCGTACGTCATTTATGACCAATGTAGGCCCAGATCAGCCTGCGCATCCACGCAGTCTGATCAGGGTCTACATTAGTCGCCATTGAATCAATGAAGCATTGCTTATACTGCTGAAGACGAGATGTTTTTATCAATCTTAAGCGCATACACCTGATGATCAGGAACTGCACTGGTCAGATACATGGTAAGATCCCTTTTCATTGGCAATGGCCCATTTCTAAGAGCTGAAATATCATCAACACCTGATCAATCAGCATTTGCAGTGGCATTTAGAAAATAGTGATCTAGATTAGATTATGGAACCACATGAACACTGCCAGCTCTAAGAACTTTTGGCACCGGAATGCAGTATTAAAATTGCATATAATAAAATCTTGAAAACCACATTCCGGTTAAGTGCAAAGCACTATGAAAGTTTGAACTGCACTGCACAGCTAGCATACAATCAAACAGGGAATCTCAACTTCAGAGTTTCAGCATTGTGCAGAGAACTAAAAACAAGAGGCCCAAATGGGCCTGTATCGCTCACCTAAAAGCCTCCATAGTGGTCATCTTGACCAAGACTACTCGGGCCATGACCATTTTTGACCCAGAGGCCACCATATGAACAAATCTGAATCAGCGTTAACTATCAATCATTCATACAAAGTTTCGTCGAAATCGGCCTGGCGGTTTGTGAGAAGAATTTTTTTTGACAATTTGACCTACTTTTCAACGGCGGACATCTTGGATTTGGTGATGACCTCCATTTTGACCAAAATAAACAGGCTTCACCAACAAACCATTTCAGTTAAGTTTGGTCAATATCGGCCAAGCAGTTCACAAGAAGAAGTCCTTTGAAATCTTTAGTAAAAGAACAACCTTTTGACCTGTCGGTGGCCATCTTGGATGACGTAATCATCTGATTTTGACAAAACATGCTCCAGCGTGATCGTCTCGTCGATACCTTGGATTGGATATATTATATGACCATATTCGGTCAAAAATATAATTTGACCCCTAGTTGACCCCTCAGGCCACGCCCATTTTTGACCCAGGTGCCACCATATGAACAAATCTGAAACAGCGTTAAATATCAATCATTCACACCAAGTTTCGTCGAAATCAGCCTGGAGGTTTGTGAGAAGAAGATTTTTTTGACAATTTGACCTACTTTTCAACGGCAGACATCTTGGATTTGGTGATGACCTCCATTTTAACAAAAATGGACAGGCTTCACCCACAGACCATTACAGTTAAGTTTGGCCAATATCAGCCAAGCAGTTCACAAGAAGAATACGTTTGAAATCTTTAGTAAAAGAACAACTTTTTTACCTTTCGGTGGCCATCTTGGATGGCAAAATCATCTGATTTAGACAAAAAATGCTCCAGAGTGATCGACTAGTCGATACCTTCGATTGTGATATATTATTATTTGAACTATCGGTGGCCATCTTGGATGACGTAATCATATGATTTAGACAAAAAATGTTCCAGAGTGATTGTCTCGTCATTACCTTCGATTTGATATATTACATGACTATATTCGGTTAAAAATAAAATTTGACCCCTCGGGCGACGCCCATTTTTGACCCACGGGCCACCATATGAACAAATCTGAAACAGCGCTAACTATCGATCATTCATACCAAGTATCGTCGAAATCGGCCTGGCGGTTCGTGAGAAGAAGATTTTTTAAGAATTTGACCTACTTTTCCATGGTGGCCATCTTGGATTGTCGATGACCTCCATTTTAACAAATCTGAAATGGCATCACCCATATATCATCCCTGTGAAGTTTAACCAATATCGGCTCAGCAGTTCGGGAGAAGAAGATGATTGAAAATGTTCACGGACGGACGGACGGACGACGACGACGGACGACGGACGACGGACACTTTGCCATAACAATAGCTCACATGAGCTTTGCTCAGGTGAGCTAAAAATGTCCTATGGCATTGCAGCTAGTAACTTAAAGGTACGTACGTGCCCACTCAGTAGGCACACAATGTTCTTTATATCAGAGACATCATCGGAGACATTTTCTGGCAAAATAAACATTCATTTACCATTACCCCACGTATTGATTGGCATTATTATACATTTTATATCAGACGTAAATTTCCACACTACTAGTTATTCTCTGTGCATGTTATTTTTTTCAAGTCGCGCATTTAATTAGTATAAATAATAAAAAAATAGCATGCCTCATTTGCATATGAAAATAGCCTGATACCACCGCATCACTATCAGTAAAATAACTATTACTACATGATTACATCTGTATAGTGGCCACTTGTAATTTTTAGAACTGGTGGAATAGCGACATAATACTTATTTAATTCCTATAAAGAACATTTTGTGCCTACTGAATCGGCATGTACCTTTAACTCTTTGCATGCTAGCGGCGAAAATATCCGCCAAACGAATTACGAGTATATGTTTTATTTCTCTCTGTAAATATGTCTTGAAATTTCATTAGAATTGAGTCCTCAGGACATTTCAAGACATATTCATGATATTTACGGGGAGAAATACAAGAAAATATGATGAATTCTTGTCCGCTAGTTTTGAACTATTTATAGCCCACAAATTTCCCAGCATGCAAAGAGTTACATGTGCTTAGAAGGAAGTCTCAAACATACCTGTCATGACAAATAGAGGTTTATTCCCTGTGTTGACCCTGTGTTGTACCATCCATGCAGTCTGATAATGAGCTACCGACGGAGGTATTGTATGTAATTAACCCTTTCAACACCACAGACCTCTATAGAGACAATGTTTGCAAACAGTGCAGATCCAGATGAGCCGGCTCGTAACGAGCCGTCTCATCAGGATCTCCACTGTTTGTTAATAATTTTAAACGTCGTACAGATTACCCTTTTAGAAGAATGGGATAATTTGAATGAACAAAATTAATGAAATAGCGTGAAACATTGGCATGGAACATCCTATTAAGTTACTTGGTGTTGAAAGGGTTAAGGGTATATTTTTAACATGTGTAGGCTCTGATGTACAGTGTCGGTCATTAGAGTCTATATAAGGATACAATAATTTATGTTGAAAAAATAACAATCAAATCACTTTACTGACGGCAGTAAGCATGCCACAGAAGTTGACTGGTGACAAGTGTAGGCCGTATGCGCAGGTTGATCAGGTCCTACGCTGGTCGCGCACGTCGTAAGGTACCTTTTCTCAGCCAGAAGCTGATACACCAGACTTGCAGTGCACTAGTCAATGAAGAGCACCGAATTGGAAAATGTCAAGTATTACACAAGTGGCGGAGCGTGGCTCTATTTGGCCCAATGTCGGTCTATACATTGACAGATTGCCACTTAATTCAGCAACTTACTGGCAAACACTACTGCAAATAGTCTGGCGAATTGGTGTAACAGAATCGTGCACAGAGTGATGAAACTATCAAACTTGGCGTGTTGCTGTAGTATGGCAACTGAAACAAGAAATTGTGGTCTCTCTGTACACAAATGCCCCTGGTGGCAGATAGGAGAAACTCTGGCAACCTTCTTAGCCTGACCCACATATGTTGATATGATAGTGTATTACACTGTGTAGTCATTCTATAGTCAATGTATAATCAAGGCTTTGAACTAAGTGTGCCTTAGAGATTTCACCATCATCAGTTTCAAGACGTAATATATTTTTTATTTCTTATAAAATCCCATTATTCCTAGTGCCTACACAGAGCTAAGGCCCACCGGCGCCTAATAAACCGAGACATAATCAGCATTATACATGCAGAAGCCGTATACCAGCCCGAAATCCTGACATAAGTCACCCGACTACGCTAGTTGTCGGACATGACTTCGTATCGCGCTTTCACTAAGATTCTCAAAATTAAACTAAATTAAACAAACCAGATCAGGATTTCAAGAATCCTCAAGATTTTTTCAATAAAGTAAAGATGTCAACGTTTCTGGTCATCTATTGACATTCTCAACTTGCATTCAAGCAGCTGGATTGGCTGAGCCTGAGCTGTAGCACAGCTCAGGCTCAGCCAATCCAGCTGCTTGATTTCCGGCCCAATATTAAAGTATTTAGAACTCAAATGATTGACAAATATTAGCAAGCTTAGCGCAGGAGGCGGTGTAAGCTTCAAACAAACTTCAGATTTCAATATGATTAATAACTAAATGGAATGCCGCTATCTACACTTCTGGAACGTACTGTTTACTCAAGTGGGCATTGAAAATAAATGATAACATTTTACGTCATATACATAAATACCTGCATAGCAAAAATAAGAATACCAGTAGTTCATCCATCATTTTTAGATTTGGTGAAAAAGGTGTTAGACACCATTTACTCTGGGAATCTACAGTACTCACTGAAAACAATGCACAAGTCATTTTTACCTCGAACTGTCATAAGCCATTTTTATCTTGAACTGTCACAAGTCATTTTTACCTCGAACTGTCATAAGCCATTTTTATCTTGAACTGTCACAAGTCATTTTTAACTCAAAATATCACAAGTCCATTTTACATCGAACTGTCACAAGTCATTTTTACCTCGAACTGTCACAAGTCATTTTTACCTTGTCATTTATACCTCGAACTGTCACAAGTCATTTTTACTTTGTCATTTATACCTCAAACTGTCCATACATGTACATATGACACGATGGTAGCTTTTGGTCATTAATATAACCCATTGAAGGATATGGAAACAATGCTTAATTGTTGAAAAAAATCTTTAATTAATTTGTTTATTTTTCGATAAAATGATAGAAAAGATATTTTCTTTATTTAATCTCAAAAGTATATGTTGTAACCACTCATTTGAACCGTCTCGTCGAGACGGTTCAAATGAGTTTTAACAACATATACTTTTAATTTAATTCGAATTTTAATCATCAACTATATGCAGTGGTAAGTTCTATATGAAATATTGCATTTCGTGGGAAAATAAATGATTACTCCCTCAAAGTATACTTTGCTAGATAAGTATACTTTGCAATGTTGATGAAATCGGCTACAGAACCAATGTTTTGAACATTCTGCAAATTTTGTGTTTCTTACTTGGCACCTGACAGACAGCCAGATACTGCGCTGTCTAACAGAGATTAAAAGCGCATTTTATTTCAATAATCACTACATCACAAAAATTAAGTGATGACGTCATAGGGTACAGGCACGTACATTCTTTATTTATCAAAAATATTGTCTGCAGCTGTTTTAGATTTTGTCTTCGTTCTCAATAAAAACATGGTTTGAAAGCTACGGAGCCCTGCAGGGGACGTATATAAAATTTTTTTTTTATTAATTCGTTCCCACGAAATAACAATTCGTTCCCACGAATTAACAATTTGTTCCCTCAATTTAACAATTTGTTCACATAAAATTTGTGGGAACGAATTGTTCATTCGTGGGAACGAATTGTTAATTCGAGGGAACGATTGTTAAATTGAGGGAACAAATTGTCATTTCATGGGAACGAATTATTAATTCGAGGGAACAAATTGCTATATCGAGGGAACAAATTGTTAAATTGAGGGAACAAATTGTTAAAAAAATCCATGTCTCCTGTGGGGCTCCATAGAAAGCACTTTATAATCATGACGTGATACTGGGAGAAATTATATTGAGATACTGAGCATATTATGTGAGATATGTCCTCTGATATATTTAAATGGTTTCTATATTCGATTTTTCTCATCAAAAACATGACGTGATACTGTGAGAAATTATATTGAGATACTGAACATAATATGTGAGATAATGTCCTCTGATATTTAAATGGTTTCTATATTCTATTTTTCTCATCAAAAACATGACGTGATACTGTGAGAAATTATATTGAGATACTGAACATAATATGTGAGATAATGTCCTCTGATATTTAAATGGTTTCTATATATTTTTCTCATCAAAAACATGACGTGATATTGTGAGAAATTATATTGAGATACTGAGCATAATATGTGAGATAATGTCCTCTGATATTTAAATGGTTTCTATATTCTATTTTTCTCATCAAAAACATGACGTGATATTGTGAGAAATTATATTGAGATACTGAACATATTATGTGAGATATGTCCTCTGATATTTAAATGGTTTCTATATTCTATTTTTCTCATCAAAAACATGTTTTGGCAGCACTTAATTTCCATTGGAAATAATTTTGAAGTGCTCTCAAGTCATGTTTTATGGATAGTGAAGACAAAATATAAAACAGCAGCAGACGACAATGTTACAATTTTAGTCTCTAGAATCAGGGTTAAGGTATTTAATCGTAATATCAATCGGAATAGCAAGATTGTTAGCGCAACTGTTTTACTAAAATGTAAAACGATCGAGGAGGTTGATGGATTTGTGGATAGGAAAAGCATGTGATTTATGTGTTCACATGTAATGTAATGTAATGTAGTATCTGAATATACAGTTATATTGAATCAATGACATGATGAAAAAACTCTTATAAACGTTTAACCCTTAGACCGCTCGCTATTCACAACAAATGTCGTCTGCTGTTGCTTTTGGGCCATTGCCAGTGAAAAGGGATCTTACCATGTATCTGACCAGTGTAGATCCTGATCATCAGGTGTATGCGCTTAACCCTTAGACCGCTACTCACAACAATTGTCGTCTGCTGTTGCTTTTATATCTTGCCTTATTTCTCAACAAAAACATGGTTTGACAGCACTTCAGAATCATTTCCAATGGAAATGATTCTGAAGTGCTGTCAGTCAAAGCATGTTGTAAATTATTCTAAAGTGCTGACAAAGCATGTTTTTGATGATAAAAATGGAAAATAGAAAATAAACAGACGACAAAAAAAATAAGATAGCGGTCTAAGGGTTAATGCGTATGACCACCGAGATATAGACGGGTGAACAAAAGTATCAATGGACAGAACTTCTAGTGCAAAGCGATAGAGTTGTCTTATATTAATATATATAGGTTACTGCATCTGGAAAACATGAGTAGCTTCCCTTAACACCACAGGTGGAAGACTCGGACCTGTGACACAAAAGAAAATACCCATTGCAAAAATAAAACATTACCCCACCCACTTTGTTTCATACAGTACATGTACTATAATCATCTATACTAGAAAATAGTACAGTACGAGACCAAGTGGGTGGGGTAATGGATATTTTGTAATGGGCATTTTTTTGGTGTCACAGGTCCGAGTCTTCCACTTGTGCTTAGCACAACTTCCAGGGCATCATCAGAGTTCAACCTGGTGCAATTTGTCAGTTTGACGTCACATTGCTTAGTGAACTTAGTTCACTAAGCAATGTGACGTCAAACTGATGAACACCGTCAATTCTAACATCAAGGATGTTCTACGGGCTGTAGTTACTCATGATTTTTCAAGTTCCGTAACTGTTTCACTAAACTTTGTAAGACTAAGAAGTTTGTAAGGGCAAAATTTAATTTTAGAATAACATTTACACTGACAACCGATGTTGAAAGATCTTTAGGCGCTATGTTCACATCTAATCATGTGTGCATGTACGTGCAAAAAGGTAACGTTAGTTAAACCTTGGAAATGCGGGGAATAAAAACTGTCGTCTGCTGTTGTCTATGTTTTGCCTTCTTTCTCAATAAAACAATGGTTTCACATCACTTTAGAATCATTTCCATTGGAAATGATTCTAAAGTGCTGTGAAAGCATGTTTTTGATGAGAAAAATTGGATATAAAAAATAAACAGCAGACGAAAATGTTTAATTGAGCAGTGCAAGGGTTAATGATGTTATTATAAGAAAATTAAAGGTATATGCCCGCCCACTCAGTAGGCACAAAATGTTCTTTATAGGAATTAAATAAGTGTATAATGGTGTCATATTCCACCATTTCTAAATATTACGAGTGCCAGCTCTCTATACAGATATAATCATTTAGTAATATTTATTTTACTGAGAGCGACGCGCTGTAGTTTCAGGCTATTTTCATATGCAAATGAGGCATGATATTTTTTAATTATTTATACTACGGTAATTAAATGCGTCACCTGAAAAAACAATATGATCATTGCATATAAAATACAGTCATCGCCCCTGATATCAGTATGGAAATTTACATCTGATATAAAATGTATAATAATACCAATCAATAAATGGGGTAATGGTGAATGAGTGTTTATTTTGCCAGAAAATGTCTCAGATGATGTCTCTGATAGAAAGAACATTTTGTGACAACTGAGTGGGCATGTACCTTTAATAATACAAATCTTTGTACAAACATTTTTATCGTAGTAAGTTTAATGAAACAGGCCCCTTGTCTAGACACGGCCTTTCTATGGCATATCGTGACATAACAACAACAACAACAACAACAATGAACAGCAGTCCTACCTGTGCTCGCACAGCTGCCATTTGAAGGTTCGCTAATCGAATCTCATTCCGTTTTCGACACATATCCTCTTGTGTTTCATAAACTTTTGCGTAAAGATGATTTGCTAAATTCCTGAAAAATAGAAAATAAAACAAAAATGTCACATACCGCAGTGTCATCCAAGGCCCGATCTTGTAACTGTGGGGGTTTCTCTCTCCGCTCCCTAACGCTGAACGATCGACTGATTTTACTATTCTGGCTTCGCCGTTGCACCGCACTTTTCGGTTTCGTTTTCGCGTTTTTTTCCGCGCTCCCCTGTCTGGTAATATCTTTACTGGTATCGCGTTCTCGCTCGCGGTCCTTCGGGCGTGTGATCATGTGCATGTCAGTCAATATTCCGCTGTCTTTGCTCTCCTGTTTCAAAATTTGACGTTTATCGTTATCTATCTCTTTCTGCCGAGTCAACATGCCCTTAGTGCTGCCGCTACTTTTAACTCGACGAATACTGCCACCTCGCTGTCCTGCATCGTCCACTACAGTCGACTTCCCGCTCTCCGACTGCGGCATTTTTGCTATCTTTACGGAATCCGTGATTAATCACACCTTTTAAACAAATAACTTAAAGTCTGTTAATCCGAAAAATAACAATAATCAGGAAATCCAAACTCTAACACAATACCGTATTCTGACATGGTATCGTTATTTCAACTTTGTAGTACAATAGTAATTTCACAATATTTGCTGAAACACCAGAATTCCACTAACGTTATGGGCAATATAAGTAAATCAGATTACGTCATCTCACCAGCGCCCATGGGACATGTTCACCTTAAGAAGCTGTGAAATTATTCAATTACTCCCGCCAAATTATTCACCGCCTATTCCAGCCGGCAATACATGTCCTTAATATGATTTCCAATAAGTTTCACAATTGGTGCCACACTTGTGAAGTATAGTATACTGTGGCTTCAATAAAGTATTGTCCAATGAATTATATTGTAGCGGTGCATGCCATGCTCAGTGACTTCAATAAAGAATTGTTCAATGGCAAAGGAAGCAATCAGGAAGCTGTGATTGCTCCAGTGACAGCCTCAGTCAATACACATTTATTATTTATTAGGTACACCCTCGCCAGAGAATCCAATTCCAATGTCAGTTCCTGTCAATGGTCAAATAGAAGTGAATGAGTCGGTGGAATAAGCGGGCTAACTCCACGAGGGAGTTAGCCCCCTTATTCCACCGACTATTCAATTAGGGGTTAGCGTCCTTATTCCACTGACCCATTCAATTATGGGAGCTAGCTCCCTTTTGTTCAGATGACCCCTTCAATTATGGAAGTTAGCCCTCTTATTTATTACACAGCCTATTCAATTACGAGAGATAGTCGCCTTATTACACCGACTCCAGTAATTAGGCAGGTAGCCATACTTATTCAACTGACAACTTCATAAGACTTGTTGACTTTCATTATTCCACTAAACCCTTATGGGAGTAAGTCCCTGTATTTCACTGACCCCTTGAATTAGGGATTTAGCTACACCCTAATGGAATGGCAAACAGAGCAAATCCTGATCAGACTGTGCAGATGCTGATCTGGATATACACTGGCCACAAAACCCACGAGCACCATTTCTCCAGTCACAGCCACAAATTTTAAATTTGCTCGTGGCATTAATCGGTAATCAATGATGAAATGGTGCACAGTGCAAGCCCACATCATCATTGTAAATGAACCTCACAGGGTGTCTAGTTTTAACCCTTAGACCGCTACACACAACAATTGTCGTCTGCTGTTGCTTTTATATCTTGCCTTATTTCTCAATAAAAACATGGTTTGACAGCACTTCAGAATCATTTCCAATGGAAATGATTATGAAGTGCTGTCAAAGCATGTTGTAAATTTTTGTAAAGTGCCGTCAAAGCATGTTTTTGATGATAAAAATGAGAAATAGAAAATAAACAGCAGACGACAAAAAATTAAGATAGCGGTGTAAGGGTTAAATTCCGCTTTGTACAGATAAAAATAATCCCTCATTAGAATGTTGCTACCTACACTGGTGGAAAAAACCATTTGCCAAAAAAAGTATGCCTCATGCCAACAACAGACACCATAAATATGTAAACATATTGCATATAACAAGCATATACCAATGAATGACTGACACATCTCTGGCATATAACAGCATATACCAATGGATTACTGACACATCTCTGGCTAACTTAATATGCTTCGATGCATGCTGCATGTAACCTTGGTAACATTCAGAGATAAATCATTTTTTCCGGAAATTTCTCTCCATTTCTCGAATTGCATTATATTTTCAATTAACACATTTTTTATTCTGTATATATTATGCACTAGAAGTAAAGTTAACCCTTACAATACTGAATTAAAATTTGTAGTCTGCAGTTTATTTTTTATTTTACTCACTAAAACATGCTTTGAATGGATGAATGGAAATGATTCTAAAATGCTGTCAAACTATGTTTTTATTGACAGGAATTAGACATTACAAACAGTTTACTTAGCAGGTTTCAATCTAGGCCAAACATTTAGGGAGAAGTGACTCCCTCCAGGCAAAATAGGAAGAAGTGAGGGGAAATTAGGGAGAAGTGATTAAAATCATATTTTCCCTGATTTTTTGTATTACTTATAGTTAATTATATTCCGCAGGTACTCCGAAATTTGTGTCAACTTTTGATGTTATTTACGAAAAATATCAGTTTTTGTAAATATAAATTATGAAATATTCACGTGTCGTGTGTCGAGCCATTCAATTAATACCGCGTGTTAAAATATTTTCATGTTAACCCTTACTATGCTGAATTAAATTGTTGTTGTCTGCAGCTCATATATTAGTGTTTCCCCCAGACTGAAAAATGGGCAGGGCACTCGTTGAAAAAAGGGGACACTTTTTTCACTAAGAATAAAAAAAAAAATCTCTATAAAAAAAACAGAAGACAAAAATAAATCTGGATATTGGTTCGTCCAAATATTTGGTTTACATAATTGTACCGTATATTGCTATAGCCATAGGTCTACCCGCTCCATAGGTCGAGGCCCTTAATTGAGCCAAAAATATAAATCTCGGGCCATGTTGCGGCCATAATTTGACTCCCCGTCTTCAGAAACTGAAAATCTGTCGGATATTGGGTGCAGGCGAAATTAGGTTACATCTCGCCTCCATAACTTAATTGGCTAGGTTTTGTGCTTTCTGTAGTATCTGAAATAGTTAATAAAGTTTAAAAATGGTAATATTTAACCATAATTCTGGTGACCAGCATACACAGACAATTATTAACTGTTAGGGAAGCAAGATAATTGTATTTCTGTCAAGTAAATAATGATAGTACCTGGCAATTGCCAGCTGATCAGGTTAATGACCGGACAATGTTTGATTTTGGGTGTCTGAATTGACTGGTAATGTGTGCAGTGTTTTTCTTATTTGTGGCTGTGACTGGAGAAATAGGGCTTATAGGAATTGTGACCAGTATAGCTCTTGGTTGTATACATGTATAACCAAACTAAACAGTGTGATTTTTACATAACACATCATGTTATTTTGTTTCGCTTTTTTTGTGCTTTTTTAAATACGATTGATTCTGTTGGGAACAAAAATATCACCGTGTCATCGGTGTGCGTGGATAGGTACTGATTTGTCGGCATCTTCAGATGGCAATTGTCATAAATATTTGGTGACGCAAGACCCTAATTGACCCACACAACACGTCACATTGATGTGTGTGGCTAGAAAATCAATATCTGGTAACACAAGGCACGTGGCAGCTGTGTATTGCGCCGCTAATCAGGATATCCGTTATCATGATTATCGAGGTGTGTAACTTCACACGTCACACTAATAAACCAGTGACATGTTGTGCATTATTTTTGGGCATTCGGAGTGTGGATTGAGACAATTAGAGGCGGATAATTACGAGATTTGTCAACACCATCCGATTTGAAGATTCAGCCATTTTTCTCCAGGATTTTTAGGGTAACTTGAACTTCTTGCCGGACACATAGGGCGACTTGGGCGGAAAAAAAAGCGACAACTTCGCCCAAGTCGCCCCCAAAATTGAACCCTACTTAGATGGGGATATTACTGGCCACTAACATGCTGATATTGTCACCACTGTCGGGAAGAACTGTTGCCATACCCAGAAATTAGACAGATAATTAATTATAATGAGACCAGAATTAGACACGTCAATTTCAATGTGTAGCAAATTACCCAGGGATTGACTGCCGCACTCCCGTCCCGTCCCCATTTACCCCAGTGTGAAAAACAATGATAGAACTGCTGCCATGCTCAGGACATTTAGATTTAACCCTTTCAATACCACAGGCCTGTATAGGTAGTGGTATTGGCAAAAAGTGTAGATCCAGATGAGAAAGCTCGTGACGAGCCGTCTCATCAGGAGCTGCACTTTTTGCAAGCAATTTTCATATTTTGAGAACAAAACATCACCTTTTCATAAAAGGAGTATATATAGTCTGAATATCATTTTGTGACAGTTGGATTGGTTGCAACATTAACTGATCAAAATCCATTCCAGTTACATAGGGATGAAAGTGTTAATTGCAAAAGTTCAGAATTAGAATTCAGTACAATGTATGTAGCAAATTACACAGGGATTGCCTTCCAGCTTCCCCTCCTCACTGACCCTACCATGAAAAACAAACAAACAAACGATGGTTGGTTTTCACAGCAACAAATCGCAAACATGTACAAGGAAATGTAGTGTGTGTACACTGTAATGCTTTTCCTATACTGTTTGTGTGCAGCCAAACACAAAACTAGTGGAAAAATTGTCGTCTGCTGTTGTTGCATATTTTTATCTCAATAAAACATGGTTTGTCAGCATTTTAGAATCATTTCCATTGCTGTCGGAGCATGTTTTTGATGATGCTGATGAGAAAATAAAAAGTAGAAGACAAAATTAACGCAGCATTGTAAGGTATATACCAGATGTACAAGTGATTGTTTGAACGCTATTTAATCTCATTCTGACTTTGTTCCTATATTAATGTTAACCCTTAGCCTGCTGATCGCAAAAACTGTCGTCTGCTGTTGCTTTATATTTTGTCCTGTTTCTCAATAAAAACATGGTTTGACAGCACTTTAGAATCATTTCCATTGGAAATGATTCTAAAATGCTGTCAAACCATGTTTTTGACGAGAAAAATCGAAAATAAAACATAAACAGCAGACGACAACATTTCATTCAGCAGGCTAAGGGTTAAACTATTTATGCCAATCTATTATTGTAATTCATGAATTAGCAAAAGGATTGTTTTTCTCAGCTTCCATTAACCTCTCTGTGACCTCTTCACCTATCCACCTTTCCAATCGCTTATATTTCCTTCCTCATAACCACTTGTATCGTAAACATCAATTTCACATTTCTCGCAACGGTTCCATTAACCCTTACTACGCTGAATTAAATGTTGTCGTCTGCTGGAAATGTTTTATTTTCAATATTTCTCGACAAAAATCTAGTTTTGACAGCACATGAGAATCGTCTCCACCCAGCACATGAGAATCGTCTCCAGTGGTGGAGACGATTCTCATGTGCTGTAAAAACCAGTTTTTTGTTAAGGATTAAAGCAAAAATGAAAAACAGCAGACGGAAGTATCCCTCAACAGCGTAGGAAGGGTTAATTTTTCATAACAACAAACACCAGTCATCCCCCTCCATATATTCCAGCACAAATATCAAGCACGAGCCCTGATCATCATCACCAACAAACAATTAGCTGTCTGTTGGTTACTGGGGCAGATATTTCACTAATCCAAGTGTGGAGATTGCTATCCATAGGAGAATCTGTGCCAATCAAAGAATGAGGAACTGATAAATACGGCTGCCTTTCACAGGTAGACCGAGTGGCTCGCAGAATGAACCGCGTAATTTCATATCTCAGACTGGCAGCCAGGTATTTTAACAATATTTCTTGCAACTTGAATTCAGAAAAAACATTTGTTCTGCATAAAAGTATGTAACTTGTATGACAATTTCTTCATATTTATTTATTTTATGGTGTTTAATGGTCTGTCACCAGTGAAGGTCATTTTAACCCTTCCTACTCGCCGTCTGCTGTTTTTCATTTTTGCTTTAATTCTTAACAAAAAAATGGTTTTGACACTGTCAAAACCAGGTTTTTGTCGAGAAATATTGAAAATAAAACATTTACAGCAGACGACAACATTTAATTCAGCGTAGTAAGGGTTAAGCCCTTGTTAATGGGGTCATATTTCACTTGCACGGATCCGGGGAAAATTCCAAAATGAGAACTGAATATTTACACTTGTCTGGTGCCATGTCCTCACCACACCAGAGTCACAAAGCCCCACTGCATAAAAGTAACAGGATTAGTTAGTACTAATCTTATTATCTTTATAATTGATAATAGCGTATTCAACTCTCTAGTAACAAGAAAGCCAAAAATGTACCGAAGGGCCAAACCAATATCAGTGTATTTCGAAAAGGAGGAACCAGGGGCCCGTTTCATTAAGCTTCGTACGACTAAAATGTTCGTAAGTGCAAATTTAGGATCGACTGTAAACTTCAATTGATGGATTTACATTTATTGAGCATAGGTTGCATATGCAGCCTACGCTCAATAAATGTAAATCCAATAATTGTTTACAGGAAAACACTGTTATTGTGAAATTTATAGACTATCATAATTTTGCACTTACGAACATTTTAGTCATACGAAGTTTAGTGAAACAGCCCCCAGTTCTTTTTGTATCAAGTTTATCAGGCTGGGCTTCACAAGCTCCCAACCAACCACCCGCAATTGTCTCTTTATAATAATCCTTTTACCCATACGTAACAAGACAGGCTCGTACACAAGAATTTATATAGATGGAGTGCATTATCGATGATGCGATGGGCAGGAGTTGCTAAACATATTTTTGACACATCCACGGATGGACCTTGGCGGAAATAGCGAGTACGTACGCACCGCACCGTTCACACCCCCTCTGCGTACGGACCGACAAGATTCCTCTGAAATGGTGGAATTTTATAAAACCCAAGCATATTTTCCGCAGTAATATGATACAGTGGAACCTCTATATACCAGAAACCAAGAAAACACCTATGATCTTATTTTTGATGTGTTTCTTGGTCATTTATCTCAGGTGATAATGTATGTTCGTGATCACATACATAGCACACAACTATGGCTCAGAATGATCAAATGCCTGATTTCTAATACAATGAAACCTCTCTAAGCCGGACACCCTGGGGACTTCCCAGGGTGTCCGGTTTAGAGAGGTTTCACTGTACTTTCAATGATAAGCCATGAGCCCACTCTTCGAACATTTCAGCCGGAGGCCTTTATCAAGGAATTAGTGTCTACATTAAGTTAGCTACATTCATGTGGCTTCCATTTCACAATGAACAAAAACACAAAGATTGGCTGTCAAGTAATACTTCAGCCTCTATTGTGGGACCATGCAATTAGAATAACCTGATCTAGTGCCAGGTCCTCACCACACAAGTCATTTAGCCTCACTCCCTAAACGTAATAATATTAGTACTAATCTTACTACTTTTATAATGGGTATAACCGGATTCAATCATGTAACGAGTGAAAAATGTACCGAGGGGGATGTGTTTATAATTCCAGACGCTGTTACTTTGAAAGGCATGCACACTTTTTAAACTAGAAAATTGTTTGTAAAACAAAATGCCACAGCTCGTAAGCTGCCAAAAACAAAACGGCAATCAAGCTGCTTGATTGATGTTTTCTTCTTGATAGCTTATCAGCGGTGGCATTTTGATTCAAGCACATGTGTCCTTGACCTTCAGGGGATGAAGCCCCCATTCAATCGAGTTCTTCCATTCATTGATAGGATTGTACGCGTGAAGTATGAAGATCAGATAGACGGTAGTCATTTTATCGCACGAAAATGAAAGAAATGTGCAATGAACAATCTATTTTTAGCAACGACAACCTTGCCCTTGTAGAAACCAAACCCACATTTTAATAATAGGGTTCTAATATCTGAGACACCACCTGTAGCCTATTTCATCAACATTGCAAAGTATACTTATCTAGCAAAGTATACTTTGAGGGACTAATCATTTATTTTTCCCGAAATGCATTATTTCATATAGAACTAACAACTGCATATATTTGATGATAACAAGTATGCAGAATTACTATACTGAATTTATTACATTATCACAGCCAAAATGGCTGGGATAATGTAATAAATTCAGTATAATAAAAATTACTAAATTTATCCTTAAATTGATACTTTGCTAGATAAGTATACTTTGCAATGTTGGTGAAATAGGCTACCAAGACACGGTGTAATATACAATGAACATACCAGTACATATAAATGTTTCTTTTCACGTCATGATGGGTGTTTCGTTGATAGAATGAATCAATAGGGTTCTTACCATGCTGGACATAAATGTACATGTGAATTATCCCTAGATCGAATATATGGAGGTCAAATTATCACATGGAAACAAAAAATTGTCTACTGACAGACAGAATGACAGACGTACATGGAAATCGCTATATGCTCACTGAGTACTATATTTTCACAGCCACATAAATTTCATTTTTCAATAGGTACAATTTGTAAGTTAAATTTCACCTCTTCTTTTACCTATGCAAAGTGTTGCCAACTTTTCTGTACAACTTTGGCATTTACGTAATCACTCCAGCCTCCGGACGCCTACAAAACACATTACACACATTATCACTGATAAGTACCTGATAACCTCCACCACTAATTACGAGTAATTACAGCAAATTGTATTTTGGCCCGCCCACAACACTTGGGACCTAACAATGTTTACGTTCAGTATAGCCGCAGATCAGCTTTCACCTTTGTGTTGTTCGCTAAGGGCCTACACTGTTTGTCATTCAATCAACAGAGATCAATTATAATACCGCTAGAAAATAATGTGAACCATTATTATAAGCTACAGCAGTGATCAGTATCTACACTGGTTTAAGAAGACCAGTTGTATCCGATTGCGGCCCAATTTTTCATGATCAGTATAGAACACCGGATTAGCATGCATTTCTGTGTAATCTGATCAGGGTATACACAACCGATTGTAATGTCATCACTCATGTAGGAGCACAGTATCATAGTGACTGGGTGATATCTGACAAAACCAGGCTCATTTCATTTGCATCCAAGATAGACACTGACCAGCATTACAGCAGTCAAATCAGGATCTACAGTGACTGCAAACACTGTAATTTTTCTTCTACAGTTTAAACGGGTTAAGATCAAGCAGTTTGGTTGGTACAGTCAGAGTCAACCAATCAAACAGCGTGATTTTGAGTTGATGCTCAGAAAGTTCACAGCCCAGTAGCCGATTTCACCAAGATTGCAAAGTATACTTTTCTAGCAAAGTATACTTTGAGGGAGTAATCATTTATTTTTCCTGAAATGCATTATTTCATATAGAACTTACAACTGCATATATTTGATGATTGAAAGTATGCAGAATTATTACACTGAATTTATTACATTATCACAGCCATTTTGGCTGTGATAATGTAATAAATTCAGTATAATAAAAATTAATAAATTTATTCTAAAATTGAAAATTTCTCCCTCAAAGTATACTTTGCTAGAAAAGTATACTTTGCAATGTTGGTGAAATAGGCTACTGGTCACATTGCGCAGACAATCGAAAAGGCTGATCAGAGTCTACACTGGCTGCAGATGTTCACTGATTCAATGCTCAATGCTTCCCTATACATGATGGTTCATGAGAACATGAGTGTACATGCATCTATGACCATTGTGACCCAGGGGGCCGTTTCACTAAACTTCCTACGACTAAAATGTTCGTAAGTGCAAACCTATGATAGTCTGTAAATTTTACATTAACAATGTTTTCTTGCAAACAATTATTGGATTTACATTTATTGAGCATAGGCTGCATAAGCAGCCTCTGCTCAATAAATGTAAATCCACCAATTGAACTTTCCAGACGATTCCAAATTTGCACTTACGAACATTTTAGTCGTAAGAAGTTTAGTGAAACGGCCCCCAGATCTGCATAGTCTGATCCAGGTCTACACTGTTGGCTACAGGTCTACACTGTTGGCCTGTCAGTTAGTATGTGAAACATTCATGCAGTTTCTGACAAACCGAGATCATTTTCAAACAGATGAAATGTGCTAGCTGATCAGGAGCTACACTGGTCAAAACATCTACCTGGCTTATAGTGTAACAGGTCAACTGCTGGGTGTGTATTGCCTAATGCCGACAAACATTTTGACCAGTTTGTAACACTAGATGGCCGCGGCCTGCATGTCCAAAAACTTTAACTGTACGTACGCCAAAATGCCGACTATATCGCGCTTTCCGCAAGCGGGCGCGAAAAAAACTTTAACCAAAAACTTCAAAGTAATTTGACCTTGACATTGGGCATAGGGGCCGCACGGGAGGGGGGTAGAATGAAAATATAGATGATAATAAACACCCATGTGAAGTTTCAAGGTAATGGGCAAAGCAGTTGCAGAGATATAGTATAACGAAAAACTTTAACCAAAAAACTTAACCAAAAACTTTAACAAAAAAACTGAACCAAAAAACTTAACCAAAAACTTTAACCAAAAAACTTAACCAAAAACTTCAAAGTAATTTGACCTTCACATTGGGCACAGGGGCTGCATGGGAGGGGGGTAGAATGAAAACATAGATGATGATAAACACCCATGTGAAGTTTCAAGGTAATGGGCAAAGCAGTTGCAGAGATATAGTATAACGAAAAACTTTAACCAAAAAACTTAACCAAAAACTTTAACCAAAAAACTTAACCAAAAAACTTAACCAAAAACTTTAACCAAACAAGAGGGCCATGATGGCCCTAATTCGCTCACCTGACTCCATGAACACCAGATGAGAATGTGAGTTCATGTGTTTGACCCCAATTTGACCCCACAGGGCCACGCCCATTTTTGACACCGGGGTCACCATTTTAACAACTTTGAAAAAGCATTGTACAGCGATCATTCCTACCAAGTGTCGTCAAAATCTGGCTAGCGGTTCATGAGAAGATTTTTAAAGAATTTATGCTATTTTTAGACGGCGGCCATCTTGGATTAGCGATGACCTCCATTTTAACAAATCTGAAAAGGCTTCACCCATGGACCATAACTCTTAAGTTTGGCTGCCATGGGCCAAGCAGTTCATGTGAAGAAGAATTTTGAAATCTCTAATAAAAGAACGACCGTTTGACATTTCGGCGGCCATCTTGGAAAACATAACAATCCGATTTTGACAAAAAATGTACCAGAGTGATCGCCTCCTTGATACCTTCGATTTGATATATAATATGACCATATTCGGTCAGAAATAAAATTGACCTCAATTTGACCCCATGGGCCACGCCCATTTTTGACCCAGGGCTGACCATTTTAACAACTTTGAAAGAGCATTGTACATCGATCATTCCTAGCAAGTTTCGTCGAAATCCGGCTAGCGGTTCATGAGAAGATTTTTTAAGAATTTATGCTATTTTTAGACAGCGGCCATCTTGGATTAGCGATGACCTCCATTTTAACAAATCTGAAAAGGCTTCACCCATGGACCATAACTTTTAAGTTTGGCTACCATGGGCCAAGCGGTTCATGTGAAGAAGAATTTTGAAAACTCTAATAAAAGAACAAACTTTTGACCTTCGGCGGCCATCTTGGATGACATAACCATCCGATTTCAACAATAAATGCACCAGAGTGATCGCCTCATTGATACCTTCGATTTGATATATAATATGACAATATTCGGTCAAAAATAAAATTTGACCCCACGGGCCACGCCCATTTTTGACCCCGGGTCACCATTTTAACAATTTTGAAAGAGCATTGTACATCGAACATTCCTACCAAGTTTCGTCGAAATCCGGCTAGCAATTCATGAGAAGAAGATTTTTTAAGAATTTATGCTATTTTTAGACGGCGGCCATCTTGGATTAGCGATGACCTCCATTTTAACAAATCTGAAAAGGCTTCACACATGGACCATAACTTTTAAGTTTGGCTACCATGCGCCAAGCGGTTCGTGTGAAGAAGAATTTTGAAATCTCTAATAAAAGAACAACCTTTTGACCTTTCGGCGGCCAACTTGGATGACATAACCTCCGATTTCAACAAATAAATGCACCAGAGTGATCGCCTCATTGATACCTTCGATTTGATATATGACATGACCATATTCGGTTGAAAATATAATTTGACCCCAATTTGACCTCACGGGCCATGCCCATTTTTGACCCCGGGGTCACCATTTTAACAACTTTGAAAGAGCATTGTACATCGATCATTCCTACCAAGTTTCGTCGAAATCCGGCTAGCGGTTCATGAGAAGAAGATTTTTTAAGAATTTATGCTATTTTTAGACGGCGGCCATCTTGAATTAGCGATGACCTCCATTTTAACAAATCTGAAAAGGCTTCACACATGGACCATAACTTTTAAGTTTGGCTACCATGGGCCAAGCGGTTCGTGTGAAGAAGAATTTTGAAATCTCTAATAAAATAACAACCTTTTGACATTTCAGCGGCCATCTTGGATGACATAACCATCCGATTTCAAGAAAAAATGCACCAGAGTGATCGCCTCATTGATACCTTCGATTTGATATATGACATGACCATATTCGGTCAAAAATAAAATTTGACCCCAATTTGACCCCACGGGCCACGCCCGTTTTTGACCCCGGGGTCACCATTTTAACAACTTTGAAAGAGCATTGTACATCGATCATTCCTATCAAGTTTTGTCGAAATCCGGTTGGCTGTTCTTGAGAAAAGATTTTTTAAGAATTTGTGCTATTTTTAGATGGTGGCCATCTTGTAATACGTAATGACGTCATTTTAACAATTTTGCAATCCCCCAACATAAGGACCATGACCATGAAGTTTGGTGACTATAGGCCCAATGGTTACCGAGGAGAAGAAGTTTGAAAATGTTCACGGACGACGACGGACGACGACGGACGACGACCGGACGACGGACACATTGCGGTAACAATAGCTCACATGAGCTTCGCTCAGGTGAGCTAAAAACTTAACCAAAAAACTTAACCAAAAACTTTAACCAAAAACTTCAAAGTAATTTGACCTTCACATTGGGAACAGGGGCCGCACGGAAGGGGGGTAGAATGAAAATATAGATGATGATAAACACCCATGTGAAGTTTCAAGGTAATGGGCAAAGCAGTTGCAGAGATATAGTATAACGAAAAACTTTAACCAAAAAACTTAACCAACTTAAACAACCAAAAACTTTAACCAAAAAACTTAACCAAAAACTTCAAAGTAATTTGACCTTCACATTGGGCACAGGGGCCGCACGGAAGGGGGGTAGAATGAAAATATAGATGATGATAAACACCCATGTGTAAGTTTCAAGGTAATGGGCAAAGCAGTTGCAGAGATATAGTATAACGAAAAACTTTAACCAAAAACTTGAACCAAAAAACTTAACCAAACAAGAGGGCCATGATGGCCCTAATTCGCTCACCTGACTCCATGAACACCAGAGGAGAATGTGACATTGAGTTCATGTGTTTTAAAAAAATTATGCTATTTTTAGATGGCGGTCATCTTGGATTAAGCGATGACCAAATCTGAAAATGCTTCACCCAAGGATCTTAACTTCCTATGAAGTTTGGCCAGCATCGGCCATGTCCTGAGAAAAAGACGTTCAAAATCTTGAATAAATGGACCTTTTGGTGGCCATCATGGACGACATAATCATCCGATTCCGACAAATATTGTACCAGACCAATCGCCTCATCGATATCTTCAATTTGATATATGGCATGAGCATATTCGGTCAAAAATAAAATTTGACCCCACGGGCCATGCCCATTTTTGACCCTGGGGTCACCATTTTCACAACTTTGAAAGAGCATTGTAAATCGATCATTCTTACCAATTTTAGTCGAAATCCGGCCAGCAGTTCATGAGAAGATTTTTTAAGAATTTATGCTATTTTTAGATGGCGGCCATCTTGGATTAGTAATCACCTCCATTTTAACAAATCTGAAAAGGGTTCACCCATGGACCATAACTTTTAAGTTTGGCTACCATGGGCCAAGCGGTTCATGTGAAGAAGAATTTTGAAATCTCTAATAAAAGAACGACCTTTTGACATTTCGGCGGCCATCCTGGATGACATAACAATCCGATTTCGACAAAAAATGTACCAGAGTGATCGCCTGATTGATACGTTTGATTTGATATATAACATGACCATATTCGGTCAAAAATAAAATTTGACCCCAAGGGCCACGCCAATTTTTGACCCCGGGGTCACCATTTTCACAACTTTGAAAGAGCATTGTACATCGATTATTCCTACCAAGTTTCGTCGAAATCATGCTAGCGGTTCATGAGAAGAAGATTTTTTAAGAATTTATGCTATTTTTAGACGGCGGCCATCTTGGATTAGCGATGACCTCCATTTTAACAAATCTGAAAAGGCTTCACCAATGGACCATAACTTTTAAGTTTGGCTACCATGGGCCAAGCGGTTCATGTGAAGAAGAATTTTGAAATCTCTAATAAAAGAACGACCTTTTGACCTTTCGGCGGCCATCTTTGATGACATAACAATCCGAATTCGACAAAAAAATGCACCAGAGTGATCGCCTCATTGATACCTTCAATTTGATATATGACATCACCATATTCAGTCAAAAATAAAATTTGACCCTAATTTGACCCCACGGGCCACTCCCATTTTTGACCCCGGGGTCACCATTTTAACAACTTTGAAAGTACATCAATCATTCCTACCAAGTTTTGTCGAAATCCGGTTGGCGGTTCTTGAGAAGAAGATTTTTTAAGAATTTGTGCTATTTTTAGACGGCGGCCATCTTGGATTACGTAATGACGTCATTTTAACAATTTTGTAATCTCCCTACCTAAAGACCATGACCATGAAGTTTGGTGACTATAGACCCAATGGTTACCGAGGAGAAGACGTTTGAAAATGTTCACGGACGACGACGGACGACGACGGACGACGGACACATTGCGGTAACAATAGCTCACATCACATGAGTTTGCTCAGGTAAGCTAAAAACTTAACCAAACAACTTAACCAAAAACTTTAACCGGACACACGTACGTACGTACGTATGCCAAAGTGCCGACTATATCGCGCTTTCCGCAAGCGGGCGCGACAAAAACCAGGCTTATTGGTGGCTAGATAAATGGGGCTTATGGTCAATGCGGCCAGTGTAGACCCGGACCAGTCTGCACTATTCAACATGCATGTTATGCTTCGCACGAAGTGTAGAAATCGTTATCCGGTTAGATAGCAGTTAGATAGCAGATTCAGAGCTAGACTGGCCATAAATATGACATGCCATGTCATTTTGTACCTTCAGACATCCGCGTAATTTCAATAAATACCTTTACAAAATTTCAGAGCTCCAGATAAGCTGCGTGTTAGCTTAAATACCCAATTAAAATTGCCAAAAACCCAATTGAAATCAGAAGTAGCAAGTATCAAAAATCATGCTGCAGAAAACAATAAACTGACCATAAATATAGCATATATTTTTCTTATTTTCTAAGAAAACACATCTTGGTATTTCATTAGAATTGTCTCCAAGGAGACAATTCTAATGAAATTCCAAGACTTCTTTTCATTTCGAAGCAAACTATTTAATAATTGCTGTCTGTTGATGTGTAAACAGTAGTGTGATATTATTTTACCCAATTAAAATTTTGAAATACCCAATTGCTTAAAAAATGATGGAGTGACAATACTCAATTACTAATTCCTTATCTGGAGCATGAAATTTACAATATTTTTCATAAATAAAGTAAAAAGTTGACAATATAATTAATATAATATAATATACAGTGCGACCCCGTTAGTACACGCTTCACTATAACATGATTTCGGTTAGTACACGGTTGTGCCTTGGCTCCCGAATTTTTTGCCTATTTGTATATCAAAATCGTGTTAAATTTGTAACACGACTATTGTCAGAAATCGTGTTAAATTTGCGATTCCCAAATTAGACCCAAAATGGACGAATGAACAGCCTCCTTTTATCTCACCGATGTGAATGTGCAGCTGATCACGTTTGCACATTTCGTAAACTAGAAAAAGTCGATGGCGCGCCATCGCAATATACCCACTTTCCCCAAATGCTAAGTCCGAAAGGGGGAGGTAATCCATGATGGAGGGTCGGATAAAAAATCCGAATTCACTTTGCGCATCAGCACATCAAAACGAAGCTACGAACCAAATATCAGACGTGTAGGTATTAAGGGGAAAAAGTTTATCGACCTACGAGGAAAAATCCGAAAGGGGGAGATAATCCATGATGGAAGGTCCGATCAAAAATCGGAATTCACTTTGCACATCATAACGAAGCTACATATCAAATATCAGAAATGTAGGTATTAAGGTGAGAAAGTTTTTCGACTTACAATGAAAAATAGGGAAATTGTGAGTCCGAAAGGGGGAGATAATCCATGATGGAGGGTCGGATCAAAAATCCGAATTCACTTTGCACATCTGCACATGATAACGAAGCCTACATACCAAATATCAGGCGCGAGGTATGAAGGTGAAAAAGTTTCGAGTTACAAGGAAAAAAATGGGAAATTGTGAGTCCGAAAGGGGGAGATAATCCATGATGGAGGGTCGGATCCAAAATCCGAATTCACTTTGCGCATCTGCACATGATAACGAAGCTACATACCAATATCAGGAGCGTAGGTATGAAGGTGAAAAAGTTTTTCGAGTTACAAGGAAAAAATGGGAAATTGTGAGTCCGAAAGGGGGAGATAATCCATGATGGAGGGTCGGATCAAAAATCCGAATTACACTTTGCGCATCTGCACATGATAACGAAGCTACATAGCAAATATGAGGCGCGTAGGTATGAAGGTGAAAAAGTTTTTCGAGTTACAAGGAAAAATGGAAATTGTGAGTCCGAAAGGGGGAGATAATCCATGATGGAGGTCGGATCCAAAATCCGAATTCACTTTGCGCATCTGCACATGATAACGAAGCTACATAGCAAATATGAGGCGCGTAGGTATGAAGGTGAAAAAGTTTTCGAGTTACGAGGAAAAAATGGGAAATTCTGAGTCCGAAAGGGGGAGATAATCCATGATGGAGGGTCGGATCAAAAATCCAAATTCACTTTGCGCATCTGCACATGATAACGAAGCTACATAGCAAATATGAGGCGCGTAGGTATGAAGGTGAAAAAGTTTTTCGAGTTACGAGAAAAAAATGGGAAATTCTGAGTCCGAAAGGGGAGATAATCCATGATGGAGGGTCGGATCAAAAATCCAAATTCACTTTGCGCATCTGCACATGATAACGAAGCTACATACCAAATATCAGGCGCGTAGGTATGAAGGTGAAAAAGTTTTTCGAGTTACGAGGAAAAAATGGGAAATTCTGAGTCCGAAAGGGGGAGATAATCCATGATGGAGGGTCGGATCAAAAATCCAAATTCACTTTGCGCATCTGCACATGATAACGAAGCTACATACCAAATATCAGGCGCGTAGGTATGAAGGTGAAAAAGATTTTTTCGAGTTACGAGGAAAAAATGGGAAATTCTGAGTCCGAAATGGGAGATAATCCATGATGGAGGGTCGGATCAAAAATCCAAATTCACTTTGCGCATCTGCACATGATAACGAAGCTACATACCAAATATCAGGCGCGTAGGTATGAAGGTGAAAAAGTTTTTCGAGTTACAAGAAACGTGACGGACGTACGGACGGACGTACGGACGTACGGACGTACGGACGTACGGACGGACGGACACCCGTGACGAAAACAATATACCCGTTTTTTTTTACAAAAAAAGTGGGTATAATTAATCCGAGCAAACTGGGAATAAGATCAATTATTGGTCCCAGTAACAAAGCAGTGCTAATTGTTATGTAAACAATTCTATGCTCGATTTCATTTTTCCGGTATGCGTTCGCGCTCACCATTGGTGTAATATTAATTACGTGTAAAGGCTGACCAATCGGAGATCGCGTATCAGTCGCGCAGATTAACTCAACCCAGATTAAATAAATTGTTACAGCACTGCTGAAATTTGTTTTCAATTTAGCCCACGCCCCCGGCGCATGTACACAAATGTGTACGTGACAACTGGCCTTGTTTCGCTACATCATAATTGAGCCAGTGCACGAGATAATCAACTTTATTATATAACTGAGATTTTCGCCGAGAATGATTGGACTTTTTTCTGCAAATATATCGGAAAGTTGATAACATTTTCAGAGCAAATGCGTAATCATTACTAATTTAATATTCGTCAACATTCGGTATCGTTTACAGAAAATGTACACTATTATCAGATTCATCTTCGTCGAAAATCTCACGTGATAAGCCAGATTACCTCATGAACTGGCGAAATATTATAACACTTCGGGCAAAACATGTCTGGGGCACTATTACAGGTGTTATTTATTACACTATTATTTATTTTGGTGTCATAGGTCCGAGTCTTCCACCTGTGCTCACCATAATGAGTAAACACAGATTGCAACGCACGAGCTTGTCACGTGACGTTGCAGCTGATGGAACAGGATATCGGTCATTGGGTCATTGCGTCATCGAATGATGATGGCTACACGCGTTTACAATAATGGATTGCACGGACTTGCGTAGATCTACATTCTACATGAACATGATGAATAAATAAAACATGACGTTAACAATTCTTGGCTTCAATATATTTATTACATGCGAAGATAACAGTGAAAATTTACGGCATATTATAGGCATTGGCGACGTCGTTCATTCGCAGTCACAGTGTACATGTATTTTTTGTTGACATTATGATGCGTCTTGGGCGCGAACGGATATAGCACGGTTCGGATAAGCAACACGGAAGGTTGTATGTCGCCGGACTTCCGTGTACTAACGGGGTCGCACTGTACAATATAATTTTGCACATACTCTGTAAATTTTGTAAACATATTTGATGAAATTACGCAGATGTCCCAAGGTACAAAATCACATGGCACGTCTCAAATGTCCTCAGCCCCATTACTCCAATGAATGCCACATTTCATATCCATCCAGTGTAGATCCTGATCACAGCCTGATAAGGTTCACATGGTGACTGATATTTGTGGCCAGTATAGTTCCTGATCTTCTCGCACAAACCTGCAGCATCGTTACTAAGTAATGTATGTGTGCAATATGAAGATGTTAGCTGAAGGCAAACAAAAATTATAGGTGATTTGAGAAACTATTACAAAAAAGTTTCAAAAAATAAACGTACAGACGGACAGACAGGGCGAAACCAAAAGAGCATCGTCGATTATCGGCAGGGCCCTAATAAGCCAAAGGTGAGATTTGCAAACTGGCAGTATTATATTCCTATATTTTAATTGTTTGGGGTATAGATAATCGCCACCCTGTTCGTCCATCTGTCCACCATCAGTCCATCTGTCTGTCTGTCCGACATTTGCGTTAAATGTTTTCAACTACCTACGATCTCTGTGACTGTATGTCGGAGAGGTACACTTATTTGTCCATCCATATGCTCATCCTATAGGCCACCTTTGCATCCCATGTGCTCAAAGTCAATGTCAAATGACTTTGTGCTAAAGTTGTTAACCCTTTCAATACCACAGACCTCTTACAAACAGTATATATCTTGAAGAGACGGCTCGTCATTTGATGGATTTACATTTATTGAGCATAGGCTGCATATGCAGCCTATGATATGCAGCCTATGCTCAATAAATGTAAATCCAATAAATGACGAGCCGGCTCTTCTGGATATACACTGTTTGCAAGAGGTCTGTGGTATTAAAAGGGTTAAAAACTTTAGCACAAAGTCATTTGACATTGACTTTGAGCACATGGGATGCAAAGGTGGCCTATAGGATGAACATATGGATGGACAAATAAGTGTACGTTCTGCACTTTTTTGCAAATACCGTAAAGATTCTAATTATAAGACGCCCGGGCGTCTATTTGAATCACCACTGGCCATGAAGTCTGGGTGGACGTTTAATAGAGGCAGGTGTTATTCAGCAAAGGGAAAATTATAAAAAATATCCGATTTCTACTATCTGAACAAAAACATAACAAAGGGACGTTACTCTCAAGTCTCAAACGTCTGACAGACTTGGTTGTAATGTCTGTCAGATTATGGACGTTTTTGACCAAGACGTTTTGGCCCACTTTGGTCATTATGGTACTCGGTAAAAATGTTAAAATACTGGTAGGCCTATTAAAATGTATAGCAGGACAGCGTCAATCGTTAATGCTGATCAGATTTATGTTTCGGACTGTCTCTAGTAGTTTCAAACCATGGACGTGTCGGCCCGTGGACGTTTCGGTCCGTATCAGTGCGATTAATTTTGGCCCACGGCCACGTCCAGAACAAGACATATTTATTTTTTGCTCATCTCGTAGGAAATATCGGCCAAAAATCAAACACGATATCAATTTCACCCATATTATACGAGAGGGCTTTGATCGCCGTGTCCGTGCAAATAGCTACTGCCGATGAGGAATTTATTGTGACACCAGAAAAAGTCAAATTTCGCTTCTGCTTTTGAAAGTGAAAGTAGCAGTTATGTTATCTTCGAAATACTGGAAAGAAAAGAAATCTATTTGGACAATTCGCTCCGATTTTGTTTCAAGTTAGTACTGGGCGTTTATTAGAGGCACTAATTTCGTGAAAATAAGCCAAAATGTTGGTAATTTTTAACTTAAAAAGTGGGGGGTGGGCGTCTATTAGAGCATGGGCGTCTATTAGAATCTTTACGGTAATTTTCTTATTTTTTAGAAGAAAACACATGCCCTTCTTATAAATGGACAAGTCTGAAAGTCGTTATGTGACGATTAGATTGGTCCTTAACTTAACAGATCACAGTCCATTCCAGTTATTTAGTCACGTAGTACATTCTCCACCAGTTGCAGATTTGTTGTTTCCTAATTTCAATTGAAAGTTGTTATCACCTGACTTCATATTGCGACTTTTTCTACTTAGACTTCCTTCCAGGTAATATATATTGTGGCGTCTTATCCAAATTGGCTAATATATTGTAGTATTCCAATTTAAGCTGATCAAAATGAAAAACATTTCCATGGAAACGCGTCATTCTGTTGTGCTGCAATCTGACAAATCCTAGTTTACCTCAATTCTGACCAAGTAGAAACCGAGTACAGTCACTTGTGCAGGCTGATCACTGGTCGTTCATTCATTATAACTCAATAAACCAGTTTTTATTGCACTGAATACTCACTTTGCACAGGCTCATCAGGCTCTACACAGGTAATTTAACCTTAGACCGCTACTCACAACAATAGTCGTCTGCTGTTGCTTTTATATCTTGCCTTATGTCTCAATAAAAACATGGTTTGACAGCACTTCAGAATCATTTCCAATGGAAAGCATGTTGTAAATTATTTTAAAGTGCTGTCAAAGCATGTTTTTGATGATAATAATGGAAAATAGAAAATAGACAGCAGACAACACAAAAATTAAGATAGTGGTCTAAGGGTTAATTCATTATAACTCAATAAACCAGTTTTTATTGCACTGAATACATAACTCACTTTGCACAGGCTCATCAGGGTCTACACCCTTAGACCAATCCTCACAACAATAGTCGTCTGCTCTTGCTTTTATATCTTGCCTTATTTCTCAATAAAAACATGGTTTGACAGCACTTCAGAATCATTTCCAATGGAAATGATTTTGAAGTGCTGTCAAAGCACGTTGTAAATTATTCTAAAGTGCTGTCAAAGCATCTTTTTGATGATAAAAATGGAAAATAAACAGCAGACGACAAAAAAATTAAGATAGCGGTCTAAGGGTTAATTCATTATAACTCAATAAACCCGTTGTTATTGCACTGAATACTCACTTTGCATAGGCTCATCAGGGTCTACACAGGTAATTTAAGTCAATAAACCCTTTACCAACCTGAATACGCAATCACTTTGCACAGTCTGATCAGGGCCTACACTGATCGCTAACTCAATAAATACATTTTTACCACTCTCAATATACTCAATCACTTTACGCAGGCGAATGAGGGCATACACTGGCCGTCAAGTCAATAAACTCTTTTTTACCATTCTTAATACGCAATCACTTTGCCTGGTTGATAATGGCCTATGCTGGCCGTCAAGTCAATAAATCCTTATTTACCATACCGAGTACGCAATCATTTGTTCCATAGTAGTTCTGAGCACATGGAAGACTCGGACCTAGGACCCAATAAATGGCTCATTTGAAAAATGTTACCCCACCCACCCATTTCCTTACACTATACAGTATAGCCTTTCAAGGTGGGCAACAGCTTGGGAAATGCCCTAGACAGGCTTAGTTTCGGGCTCGCTCAAACACCACACGTTTCAAATTTTCTGCTGACTTACGCCTCTGGCAAATAATAAATGCCTTAGGTCCCCAAATATATTTACAGTCGAACCTGTGCTAAAGACCACCTGGGAATAGCAATTCCCTGTCTATAGCAGCCACGGTTTTGCTTTCCAAATTACTCAATTACTACATAAATGACCCTGTGAATAAAGACCACCTGTGAACAAAGACCATATTTGTCTCTTCCCATGGGTGGCCTTTATTCACAGGTTTGACTGTACTTTAAACATCTGTGTTTAGCATATTGTTAGTTACACACGTTTTAGCTACCAACGTTACAGAGAAATATCTCTGTCCAAAAGAATCTCACTCACACATCGCCACCTGATTGGCTGTAGTATTTGTAATGCTCCAGTTTAGGTTTTCCCGTGATGTCTTTATTGATCATTCTGCGAATATAACAAAGGAAATCCGGAAGTAAAGTTCACGGAAGGTTATGTCGAAATGTTGGAACGCAAATCAAAATAAACGCACATTTTAGATCATTCAAGGTTAGTGAATGACACTTATTAGGCCTTTTTTTTTTTTAATTACTTGGTTTACCGATTTTTTTTTGTTAAATTTGGTGCGGGCGGGCGAAAAAAAAAAATCAAGGAAAAATTAGGGTAGGAGATTAGCAAAAAAAAAAATTCCCGTTCTGCATAACA
This sequence comes from Conchocele bisecta, assembly GCA_029237695.1. Lineage (NCBI taxonomy): Eukaryota > Metazoa > Mollusca > Bivalvia > Lucinida > Thyasiridae > Conchocele > Conchocele bisecta. The sequence goes on from CM055273.1 coordinate 67,790,905, forward strand.
TAGGAAATTCAGGACATACAGTATAACAAAATGTAGGAATGCATGCTAACATTGTGACATAAATATCAATTAAACAATGTGATAATGTCTACTTCTGGTATCTTTATTTATATTCTGGTTAAGTACGGCGTTCATCTCACGTCTGTGGTGGGTGGTTGGTTGGGAGCAAGCGATGGGTAATTTAACGATCGGCGTTCATCCTTACCGGAATGCCGACTTTACATGGCTTGGCCCTTCTGTACATTTTCGGCCCCCTGCTACTTGAGAGCTAAATCCTGTTATGCCCCATTAAGAAAGTAATAAGATTAGAGCTAATCATATTACTTTTGGGGTGAGCTAAATGAATCTGGTGTGCCACAATGTGCAGGCTGATCTGGGCCTACGCTGGTAGCCACTTTTAGTCTAGGGCTAATTAGCAACGATCGGAATGTATGAATGTGCAGGCTGATCAGGACTACACATTGTGAGGCTGCAATGATGTCTAATCAGGGCCTGCGTTGGTTGCAACACCAAATATATACAGATCATACGGCAAGCTATGGCATATTGAAGAGACTACTGAACATTCTGCAACAACAGTAGATGCCAGTTTTCTCGTTGTACGGGTGATGATGCAGCTCAATTTGATTGATAATAACATTGTGATTTGGAGTTGAATTATTATTTTTATTGAATTGTTGAACATATATTAAAAATGAATCAACAAGGACCCACAAACACACAGAGGCATCATTAAACAACAATTTTGCACTTTAATTTTACAACAAAAACGGCCAGCTCTACTGTAACGCTGCCTTTTTCGATGTGGAAGTGAAAAAGTAATGGTCGCGAAAACCCATGACACGGCTCGTGTTCCTAACTTCCGGTTTGATACGAGGTTACTAAAAAAAATGCCATCAACTGCACACAAGCCAAACGATGCATAGATACTATCAGTCCACCACTACAAACATCTAGGGGCAACGGTCACAAAAATGACTTTGGTGCCGAACTCATGCAGGACCTCCCCCGGGGAGTCTCTTGGTACGGCAGAGGTAGTAGATTTCTCGCATTTGCTTGAGGCAGACAGGTCCTTGATGAGCACATCCTTTTCGGACAGCATTGGCGCCAGAGCATCACCTATACTCTGGCCTGGAAATACTTTAAAAAAAAAACTGTTCTGTTTTGAATGATCCGATAAGAAGTCCAAAAATATCCGAAAGAAAAAGCGTTCTGCGTCTGCCATTGTTGTTCTTGTACAGTACTTATCTATTCATTTGTAACTATGCGTCAGTGCCACCGCGGACCGTTTTAGCTCACAGCGGACAATCACCGCGGACTGAGTCTACAAGTCCCCGGCGATCTCTGTCTCAGTCGGCAGTATCGCCGCGACGTAGATCACTGCCGGGGTGGTGAACTGCATGCATGGCTATCGCGGGGATCCACACATGTATGTTCATGTGTACACGTATGTTTATAAACGTATATTATAAACGTACATGTGCACATAGTATTACGCGAATCATTTTGTACATCAACAAAATGACTCAGCAAAATGCGACGAATCACTGTGTTACTACTTTGTACACCGACAAAATGACAAAATGACTCGGCAATATGCGAGGAATCACTGTGTTGCTACTTTGTACATAGTGTGATTGAATGGAGTACATTCCATCACGTTACACCCTATATTTAGTTCAGCCGAATAAACATTTCTTCATGTAGATGTGTTTACATAGACTAGTTGCTTGGATAATGAAACTGTGTGACCATGCCATGATGGTCTACATTGATCATAATTTTATCAGATAACAATGTGACCCGCCCTGACTAAAATTTATAACAAGTATTCTCCCATCACGTACTCCCACATCCTGCCTCCCAATGCAAACTGATGTATTGTAGAAACTGAAACTGAAAGTAAGCCTAAACGCAGGTCTGTTCACAGCAGCACGTACATGTCGACTATATGTTCGCATTCTTATGGTGGCTCATTAGGTTCCAGTTCACAACCTTAAAATTAATTTCTATGTCACGAAAGAACGATAATTAGCATTCCTTCAACATGTTCAAGGCTTCGAAACGTAATGTAATTGTAGTAAATGTAATGAAGATTTGTTTTGCCTATGTGTGTTCATCTAAAGGATGCTAAAGACGAAAAACACTTGAAGTCGCTGTGTAAAAAATGTGTATAATACGGTATTATAATCACGTTTTGCAATCGATGGTTATTGATTTATTTTATGTAAATTAACCTTTTCGTCTTATCGCGTGGACATGTCAAGAATATTTAGAGGAATAAATTCACGTTCCTTCACGGGGTGGAAAAGAACTTTAAGGTTTTTAATTATCATTTCTATGCGTATTTATAAACGAAGGAAAAAAAAGTGAAAGTGAATGGGTTTATAACGTCCCAGCAACAGCTAATGTCATATAGAGACGGGAACACAGTCTCATCTGACAGACCAGTGGGATGAATATACTATGAAAGTATATTTTGATGCATAGGGCGATGTTTGAACCAACAACCTCCAGATTGGAAGTCAGATGTTCTACCCCTAGGCCACAACCAATCCCTTATAAATGAAGGAAAGAAATGCCCTTAACGAGCGACCATACATACTTAGAATAACAGCTGATGTAACGGTGGTAAACTGAAATGGTGTACGTGACAATTGACATTTACGTTCCAACAAGATTTTCACGTTGTGTAATCGATCGTATTTCCTCTCCACCCGACTTGAGAAACACAAATTAAATCGTTTATTTCTGAATGTGTCAAACGTTTGCCCGGTCCAGCAGTTTCCCCAATGACTATGGGCTAGGTTCGACATTTCATTCCATGTCACATCGCCGGTTTTCGCTGATAATACTGTCAACAATTAAAAATACGCACGGACACCCGGACGTCATTGTGATCACTATGTATCGCATTCCGCAAGCGGGCTCGACAATAATGCTATTATTCGTACAAAATATAAATGGAGACTATTCTCATATGTCTTAGGAGACTATTCTCATGTGCTGTCAAAACATGTGTTATTATTAAGAAAGAAATCAAATGTGACAAAAATCATCAATACATGTATGTTTGTTTTTTTTTACAAAACATTAGAATCGTCTAAGAAGATGATTCTCGTGTGTTTCCAAACCTATTGTATTAAGAAATCAACAAATGTGAAAAGAAAATTTGAATACATTGGTATTTCTTTACGAAACCATAATTTGACAAAATAAGAGAATCGTCTTTGGAGATGATTCTCATGTGCTGCCAAATCTTGCTTTATCAAGAGATCAAACACAAATGAAAATGCACTATGTCAAGCTAATGGTAAATATCAATTTATTGGTAATTCGATGACGTGAGCGACTACATAGCGTGGTTGAGATATGTTTGTTCCCGCCGAATTCTACAGTCACACTTTGCACGTGAAACTGGATTACCGACAGATGATTGTCAGCACCATCAAGTGTGCACCTAGACCAAAAATGATATGTCGCAAGTGTGCTAGCTGTGGGGGGGGGGTGTGGGGGAGGGGGTGTGTACGGCGGCATATGTTTTATATGCCCGTTTAAAACGGGAGTATTATTTATGTATCTACGCTGTATGTGCGGCGGACGACTCTCGGGCACAGCTTGTTCCGACGATAGTGAGGCCCATTGCATGTCAAGGGCAGCGACATTGTCTGGGGTTCAAGTTGGGAGGGGTGAACCGACAATTGATTTTAGATATAATTTTTAACTGTATCACATCGTAGGCATTGACACACCCAATGTTTTACCCTCCACTACGGTGTTCCATTTAGGCCATCGTAATATCGCTATCGAGTACATACTACGATATCACAATATTACAGGTACGATACAACCATATGGCGATAGATTAATAATTAAAAACGGCGTACCTCAGAATTTGCTAATCGATCACACGGTGGAACGAATTAATACGTTGATACCAATTCCACTGACAGTGGCAAGCATGTATAACAACATACGTCTCATTTGGAAATGTGTCGCTCTCCGCGATTTCTCGCATAGGTCGAGATCGCGAAAGAAATTCGAGAAGAAAACGCGAGATTCTATAAATTTTGCGATTTCGCAACCTCGCCGCGCTAGCGCATTTTCGATTCTCGATCTCGCATGACTGTTGAAACTATGGTCTACACACACGCATGCGCAATTTCAACATGCATGCTTTCAACACAGCAAAACAAACCCGAATTTTCAGACAGAATAGAGTTGGAGCCAAACTTATTTTCAATTATTTTCAATAGGAAGGCGAGATTCTCATGTTTTGTTGTTGAGAAATATATATACATATATAACAACCTCCCCCCCCCCCCTCTACATACGGACCTGCCGTAACCTGTCGACTATCAGCTGATGAACATTGAACATGTCGCTATTGTGTATTATTTCGAGTTGGTGGAAGGGCAAAACAGAGGTCGGTCATATAATCAACGAATAATAACGGGACCGATACGATTTCTAAAGCATGACTATTTATTAATGAAACTTAAATAAAGATAAAGTGCTGTAGACAGGAGCGAGGGGGGCTGATCCGTATCAATAAACGCTTTAATTAATAAAATACGAGCGCTAACTTCATACCGATCACGTGGGTTAGGGTTAGGGGAGTAAATCGGCAAAATTAGGTGCGGCGGAACAGTAAACCAAGTAATTAAAAAAAAAAAGGCCTTAGTCACAAATTGTAACATCGGATTTACTGATGTTTATTTCAGTGATTCACGTCAATATGTTGCGACTGTAATGGGATTTCAGCCAGATTTTACACTAATGAAATGCTTAAAGCAGATGATTGAAGTGAATATATTTGAAGCCCCCAAGACATTTATGGATTACAAGAGACATAAGTCAGCAGAAAAATCGAAATGTGTGGTGTTTGAGCGAGTCCGAAACTACGAAATTTTCCCAAGCTCTTTCCTACCATTGAAAACGCTATAGTGTCTATTGTACGGACATTGGTGGGTGGGGTAACGGTTTACAAATGATCCATTTATCAGGTCCTATGTCCGAGTCTTCCACCTGTGGTTCTGAGTACATAACTCTAATTACATTTCATTACATAAGCGTTATGACAGAGTAATCTTTCCAAATGTGCGTTTGAAGCATTCTTTGTTTACTTTCTACTTCATCTAGAGTGACCTAAGAATTTTGCTAATACACACTTTATTAGGTAAGTTTATGGTAATATATATTTTTGTGTCACATTGTAGAATTGTCTCTCAATAACAATATAGCGAAGTATGAACGTCCTTCAGTGTGCAAAGTGTAAATTTTATTACGCACAATTTTACTGCATATCGTGGTGTAGCGATATAGTGCAACCTGTTGCCTATAAAGCGAAAAACGTGCAGCTAGTTCCATCGATGCACCTATTGTTACCCATCGGCAAAAAAGTTATTATTTTTACGCACGTCATTGTAGTGTATTACTGTACAACTCATCAAACGCATCTCGGCATGGGTCAGGTGGGGGTTATTTTCTAGACACTGAGAAATACTATTGAGTGCAGCTAGCGCTGGAATGTTACCCATCACAATTGAAGCATTACAATAGCCATCCAGTGATACAAATCTACAACTAGATTATTTTTAATAATCTGCTCAACCTTTTCCAGTGCTCCAGATAAGCTGTGTATTTGCTTAAATGCCCAATTAAAATTGCCAAAAAACCAATTGAAATCAGAAGTAGTGAGTATCAAAAAGCAATAAAAAATTTGTGGTACCTTTATCATGCTGCAGAAAACAATAAACAGACCACAAATATAGCATATATTTCTTATTTTCCATGAAAACACTCTCGGTATTTCATGAGAATTGTCTCCAAGGAGACAATTCTAATGAAATGCCAAGACATATTTTCATTTCGAAGTAAACTACCGGTATTCAATAATTGCTGTCTGTGAAAACAGTACACCCAATTACCCAATTAAATTTTGAAATACCCAATTGCTTCAGAAATGATGGAGTGACAATACTCAGTTACAAATTCCTTATCTGAATTCTCAATCTTTGCAAATATTGTAGATCCAGATGAGCCGGCTCCTCAGGATCTGCAATATATTTGTACACACTTTCTAACTTTCGATAGTAAGATGAAGACGAGTCCTTAGAGCTATTTATGAAGTTGGGTAAAAATTATTGACACAAAGGTTAAGGTCACCAATCTGAAGGTTAATGCCAAATGACAGTGGGTCAAAAGCCATCAATGTGAAAAAGCTATTGATGAAATTTGGTAATGATCCGATTAACTGATATGGGAAAGTTGGCTATGTCCAAAATTTACGTCCCACAAAGGTTAAGGTCACCAAGCTGAAGGTCAAGGTCACCCGAATGACAGCGGGTGGATAGCCATCAATGTGAGAAAGCTATTGATGAAATTTGGTAATGATCCGATTAACTGATATGGGAAAGTTGGCTATGTCCAAAATTTACATCCCACAAAGGTAACCCACAAGGTTAAGGACACCAAGCTGAAGGTCAAGGTCACCCGAATGACAGCGGGTGGATAGCCATCAATGTGAGAAAGCTATTGATGAAATTTGGTAACGGATCAAGAGATATGTGAAATTGGCTATGGTTAAGCAGTTATTGAGAAAAAAAGCATTTACCTTACAAACAAGGTGTGAACATAAGTCCTCAGTGATCTTGACATTGGGTGTTCTGACCAGAGGTATATTTGAAACAAAGCACCATACTTAGACACACATTGTGACCTAATATTATTAAAATTGGTGAAGTAGTTCATAAGTTATTAAGAAATGAAATGTGTTAATGTATATGAACTAATTGTACATCCCACCATCATACCTATCAGTGAGGGGATAATAACCAATTACAATCCTACATAGTGCGCAAGATTTCTGCCAAGCGTTCTGCACTAGTGTGTGAAGGTGAGATGGGAAAAAAACAGACAATACATACAAAATGCAGTACAATGCATGACCACAAATTGCAATTTCACGCCTCCTGTTTTAGCACACAGTGATATTTCTAACTACATTTGCACATGAAACGATTCAGCTGGTACATATTTATACACCGCTAACTGGGTGGCAGTAATAACCCATTTCATGGTGAGGATATGCCATTTTGATTGGCACAAATCATAAATATTTTCTTTAAATGTGCTTATATAGAAGTATATGTCGTGACCACCATTTGAACCGTCTCATCGAGATGGTTCAAATGAGTGGTCACAACATATATTTTCATTGAGAAATGACAAAAATAAAAATAAAATATTTTTAAAAACAAATTCATACCCGTAAAGTTGTATCCTTAGACTGAAATGGGTTAAACGAGTTTATTGATATATCCTATTTACTTTATTTGATCTCAAAAGTGTATGTTGTTACCACTCATTTGAACCGTCTCGACGAGACAGTTCAAATGAGTGGTAACAACATATACCTTTGTGGAGAAATAAACAAAACAATGAGATTTTTTTCAACAAAAATTATTGTATCCGAAGACTGAAATGGGTTAAACGAGTTTATTGATATATCATCAGAAACGAGGCGTAGCAAGGAAACTCATGGGAAAACTGGGGGAAGTGAAAATCTAACACCTTCCGTAATAACCCTAAATATTCGGACACCATTTCAAAATAAATTGTATTCAAATACATTGTTATTGTGATAAATCAGTACAACCATACTAACCATAAACAGTGGGACACTCTGTGTTGTGGGAAACCAGATATTGGTGTCCAAATTCTAAAGATCTGAATCTGTCCATCATTTCAACAACGTTTCATTAAAATCAGTCTATTAATTGCTTCAGGAGGCTATGACCTACATTCTTATGGCGGTCATCTTGGATGAAGCAAAGCCTCACATATTTCAACAAATCTGAACATTATTTGCCCACAGATCATCACTGTTCAGTTAGTGCTGGTTCCATGGCAGAATACATTTGCAAATATTAACATTGTCGGACTGTGCATTGAAAGCTTTTGAAACATGAGCAATACGTATTTCAGCTTACCAAAGTTTGAAAAAGACCAATTATAATACCGTATAGACGCTAAAGAATGCACATATCGAAAATATGTAGGATATCAATTCAAACTACATTTTCACAATTCTTCAGTTAACAAGTACTTTTCATTGAAAATCAGTGAAACGGCTACATGCAGAAGGTGCGTATTGGCGTATTTTACGCACTTATTATAGCTGAATACGCAATGAAAATCAAAAGTGGAAGTACATAATACTCACAGCGATGTGAAAATACGCATCGATTTTCAAAATGAGCAGTAAAAATACTGTAATATTTAAAGTTGATAATTTAAAAAACTTTTTGCAGCTAAAATAAGTGAATTTTTAAATTTGTTTTATTTTATATCATACCCTATTTAATAAGGAAAACAATCAATACAGTCAAACCTGTGAATAAAGGCCAGCCATGAGAAGTAAAAACAAATCTGGCCTTTGTTCACAGGTGGTCTTTATCACAGGGTCATTTATAGTCATTGTGCCATTGGGACAACAAAAGTGTGGCCTTTACAGCCAGGTGATTGCTATTCGGAGGTGGTCTTTAGCACATGTTTGACTGTAATACATTTGTAACAGTAAAATACGCATTGAATTTGAAATCTGGGGGTATAATACTCTTTAGATACAAAACAACAAACAGTACAGGTACTCTCTGATGTGATTAGCTGCAGTACCCTGAAAACAAGTTGGAGTATGATTAAACTATGCACTAATAAATTTAATTTGTCGGAAATCAATTTTGAAATTCTGCAAATCCTGTTTTTCCAGAAACGACGGCAGTGCGTGATGTGAACCTATCTCATTGGCTGTGAGCTTAGCCATTCCGACATTACAGCCTTCTTTAGCAGTGTTTGCAAACAGTGTAGATCCAGATGAGCCGGCTCGTAACGAGCCGTCTCATCAGGATCTGCACTTTTTGAAAGTAATTTTGATACTTTTTACAAAAAGAAACAGCCCTTAAATTTCTTATAAAGGAAATAGTCTGAAAATCATTGTGAAAATTGGATTTGTATTTAAATTAACATATCACAGTCCATTCCAGTTATTTAGGGTCGAAAGGGTCAACTCATTTCAAGGGGATACTCATAGGTAGCAATATTTCCATTTCTTTTCTATTTTATTCATTTCCCCTTGACTATATATGGAGTGACAGTGAGATAGTTCAAATGAATAATGACAACATACGAGGCACGCCATGTGATTTTGTACCAAGAAGATGTGCGATATCAAATGAAAAATATTTACTGAATTTACGATATTTTCAGTAAATTACGTCAAAAGTTGACAAAATATCCAGAGCAAATGAGGAAAAGGAATATCTCATTGTTTTTTAAATACAATCGGATCTGAATTTCATAAAATTAACAAGAGGCCCAAATGGGCCTGTATCGCTCACCTGAAATTCTTATCCACGTTATAAAGTAAATCAAAACGGCGCAGACTGTCGATTTATTATATATACCAAATTTGTCAGTTTGCATATAAGAACATAAATCATAAGATCTACCACCTGAAGGTGCCTAACCCAATATTTTGAAATGAAGCGTCTTACTAAAGTGATTTTTTATGGACCTTTCAACAGCCATCTTGGATGATATAGTTATTCGATTTCGACACAAAATGCTCCAGAGTGATCGCCTCCTCGATACCTTCCATTTGATATATGACATTACCATAGTTGGTCAAATGTGAAATTTGACTCCTACTTGACCTCCACCCCCCCACCCGGGCCCTGCTTATTGTTGATCCCGGGGTCATCATTTTAACAAATCTGAAAGAGCATTGACATCAATCGTTCCTGCCAAGTTTCGTCGAAATTGGTCCGGTGATTAGAGATTTTTTTTAGAATTTTACATAATTTTCGATGGCGGCCCTTGGATTATGTGACAAATAAGAAATATTTACAAATAATAAAAGGCTTCACCCATGCACCATAATGGTAAAATTTTACCATGCAGCATCGGCCAAGTAGTTCACGAGACGTTTGAAATCTATAACAAGAATTCCGCCACGGAAGCGGTGTCGCGCCTGCCGAGGCATTTGACTGTAACATGATCATCGGCATGTGCTAAAGTAAGCATCACAAAAATTGTGAGAGAAGTGCATGCTTAACACATGAAAAGGTCATGGTTGCAGAAACTTTTGACATAAAAATGTATTTCCACAACCACGTAAAAGTAAAAAAGGTCAAGGTCATATTAATGGCAGCATGAGTGTGTTCCAAATCCTTATGTATCCCGTGTCCAAATATCGAAGCACTCCTTCAAGTAATATTATAGTTATATCATGATGAAGAAACTTGTACAAACATTTTGAAGAAAAACAATTACTAAGTGTTTTCAGACTTAGAATAACCGGACATGGTGCCAAGTCAATACTACACCAAAGCCACTTGGCCCATTTCTCCTAATAGGATTAGGAGTAGTATAAAGGGAGTCAAAATGATACCACCTACGGTGGTATCGTTTCCACCCCTCTACACTACCCCCACCACCCCCGAAAAATCAAAAATTGGTTAACGAGGAAATTGTCTCCCACCAACCCCGAAAAATCAAAAATTGGTGTCATAAATACATCATGTTTATTTCACGTCCAATTGAACAGATAAAACTATATTAATAAAAAGGATTTGTTTTCGTCTCGTTGTCATATTGGTGTCATAAATACCTCATGTTCATTTTTCAACACGGCATTTTCCTCCTCCACTATAGCTAATTTATTCCGTAGATCAGCAACTAATTCTACCAACTCTAGTCTACCACGTTCACCTGTAGCCACCTGACAGCGTAGTTGCTTATGTCTACAAAGAGTTTGGGCACTAACAAATTTACAAGGGCATCTGGGGCATTGAAATTGCGGGGGGACACAAGGAATTTTTCTACGTCTCGCTAGATGCCTTCGTAGATAGTCTTTACGCGTAAACGTCTTACAACAAGTCTCACAACAAGTCTCACACTTCATTATATATGTATATGTATATGTTTATATTCAATTGGTCGTGAAAAAAACATAATGTTTTCACGACCAATTGAACAGATAAATTTCATAGGTTATACAAAAGTATATTACAGAAAATATGATAACGCCAGAAATAGAAAGTTTGAGAAGAGAAGCCGAATCTCTAGGGATTACTTATAGTACACGGTTGAGAGTTAGGGGGTTGACAAAGCTGATAAATGCCACAAAGAATGAGGCGTTTATGAAGCGGTTCACCCGCGCCTATAAAAGAGGGGCATTTAAAGACCTCTCACTAGCGGAGGAAGTTGGTAACAGAATTCAAAAAGAAAGTATTGCAGAGCTAAGGGCTAGTGTAATTAATTCTAAAGAATTACCTTCAAGCACAAATAATTTGTCTCAAATTAGACACACAGGTGACCAAATACCAAATAAAAGATCTATAGTTCGCGCGATAGTGGAAAAAGTGAAGAAATATTGGGGGCTCACGATGAAACATTGGAAAAGGTAGAAAATGGAAGACGGGTAGTTACATTATTCTTTCGTAAAAACATTGACATCAACGAGTCTGAACGCATGTCCGATAAACTCGCTCCGTATCTAACAACAAATTTTTATTTGAGATATTCATATTCTTACAAGCTAGAACATATGGAGGAAACTAAAAATGGAAAACCTAAAACTCTAATATTTCACAAAAATCTCGGTGGTAGCGAACCACTATCATCAATGAAAACCGTTAAAAAATGGTTGTCAGATAAGGAGCAAACACGAATAATGTCCGATAAAATAGACAGACCAAATATACAAAGTGGAAGTTTGTAAGATGGGTAGAGGTTTTTGTAAAGCTAATACAGGGCAGTAGGGGAATAGATTTGGGACTACAATCCAAAGAAGCAGCAGGAGGAGAACTTCCAGAATGGTTGAGGAATAGAAAAGGTATGTATTCTTTAGATAAGTATAATGACGATCTTTGTCTGTTCAGGTGTCTAGCTATGCACCTTGATAAAAAGATCAGACCTGACAGATGTACAGAAAAAGCGGAAGAACTTAGTAAGCAATATTTCGGTAGTAATGTTGTTTCACCAATTCCTTTTGCAGATCTGAAAAAGGTTGAAGAGGTTTTTAAGGTAGGTATAGAAGTATATCAACCGACCAAATATAACGTATGGTGGTTGAGAAAGGTACCAGCGCACTATAATGAAATAGGTAATAAACCAATATGACAATAGGACTGTTTAATAATCACGCATTTCTGATAAAAAAACTTAAAAACCTATCTAAAACTTACGCCTGCAATAATTGTAAACAGAGATTCACAAAAGCGAGTAATATGAAGAGACACGGACCAACATGTATGAAAGGTGAGACAAAAATAGTATGTGATGGTAATTATTTAGAGCGCCCGCGTTCGTCGTTCGAGAAAGCGTTCTACCCAAAAAGTTCTAACAGTTATGGGGCGATCGATTGGATGTACTCTGTGGAAAAGCGGGAGGGAATTCACATTCATCACGAACAGTGCGGACACGGGGGTGAAAGATGGATTTTAGGAGCTCCAGTAGATGGATACTGTCCAGAAACCAATACCGTATATCAATATCACGGCTGTTACTGGCACGGGTGTGAGATTCATGCAAAGCATAAAAAAGAAGAACGCGCATCCACAATGAGAAGAGATAAATTTATTAGAAGCAAAGAATTCAACCTAGTAGTTATGTGGGAATGCGAATTTCGAAGAACGGGTAAAGATATAAAGATCGGTTGCGACACTACTCTTTATCCGTATCAGATAGTATACGATTTTGAGGCATATCTCAACCCAGAATTTGAAACTCTCGGTAATAATCTAGAGTACGAAGCCGAGCACGTTCCGGTAAGCGTTAGTATAGGAGATAATTTCTCAGGAACAGTAACTCATATTTGTGATAAAGATCCCACAAAACTTATAGAAAAATTCGTAGAAGATTTGAAAGTCAGGGGAAAAGCTATAAGAGAAGAAGTATGGTCAAGATATGAGTTTAATATGGAATATTTACGTAAAAACCAAATCGCCAAGATCGAACAGTGGATAGAGCAAGTGCCGGTTATAGGTTTTAACAGCAGTAAGTACGATATAAACTTAATAAAGAAATACCTAGTAGGCGAACTGGCATCAACAACAAAGAAAGTAATGGTCGGAAAACGTGCAAACGCAACAATATTTCTATGTACTCCAGAGTTTAGATTTCTTGATGTAATACTTTATCTAGGACCTGGTGTAAGTTATGATAGTTGGATAAAAGCCTACGAATGCAAAGGACAGAAATCTTTCTTTCCTTATGAGTGGTTCGATTCTCCAGACAAACTGGATTACCCAGGACTACCGGATATAGAGAATTGGTATTCCAAACTATCTGGGAAAATGTTAATAGATGAAACAGAATTAAGTAAATGTCGTAGAATTTTCGAAGAAAATAATATGAAAACTTTCAGAGATTGGTTGAAATATTATATACGTTAAATAAAGAGATGCCGTGTGGGAGAGAAACTATACACCATATAGATACCCCACATAATCCTAAATTTATTAAAAAGTTTTGTAAAAGAGTTTTATCTGGAGACTGGTTTGGGTTTGCGGAGGTGGATATAGAAGTTCCACACAACTTAAAAGATAAGTTTTCTGAAATGTCCCCAATATTTATAAACAGAGAAGTAGAGGTTGATGAAGTTCCCACACACATGATAAAATATTTGGAAGATACTGGAAGAACTAGAGGAAATGGAAAAAAATTGGTGGGATCTATGACCGCCACTAAAGTATTGCTGTACGCGCCACTGTTGAAATGGTATTTAAAACACGGCCTAGAAATAACTGGAGTTCATCGTGTTATAGATTATATTAGCGGAAAACCATTCGAATGGTTCGCAAAAGAAGTTACAGCCGCAAGACGAACAGGCGATGTAGAACCAAATAAGAAACCAGTAGCCGACATAATGAAATTATTAGGAAACTCGTGTTGTGGAAAAATGATAGAGGCAACGGAGAGACATTTAAATACGACATATACACAAAACGAAACCTGTGTTGACAAAGCATTAAGATCTGCATTCTTTGACGATTTGGAAGAGATAGGAGATGCGTACGAAATATCTTCAAGAAAACCCAGGTGTGCGGTAAATAAACCATTCCATTATGGAATAGCGGTTTATCAACTAGCTAAATTGAGAATGTTGGAATTTTACTAAGAATTTTTAGACAAATACGTAAAAAGAGAAGACTTTGAATTAATACAGATGGATACTGATAGTATGTAGATAGGAGTTAGTGGAAAAACGATAGAGGAATTGATTAGACCTAACTTACTAGACGAGTTTGAAAAAGAAAAAAAGAAATGGTTGGCTTGGGATAAATGGAGCGAAAGAGAGCCCAGACTTTTCAAAATGGAATTTAGCGGGGATAGGGCGATAGCGTTATCTAGTAAGTGTTATTTCGTGGAAAAAATTAATTTCACTGAAGATAATTTGGAACAAATTAAAATTAATAAAAACTCTGCGAAAGGAATGTCCAAGAGAACTAACAATTTAAATTGGGATAGATATAAACGAGTACTAAGTGAAACTACAGAAGATGGAAAACACATTATAGATGTAGCACAAAATAGAGGATTTAAAATGAAAGATGGCGTTATGAAAACGTACTGTCAACAAAAATTAGGACTCTCGGCATACTACGATAAAAGACGCGTGTTACCAGACGAAATACATACAGAACATCTCTAAAGAATCTGACGATCCGGGGGTAGCTGGGTGTCAGAAGGCACCATAAGAAGTTCTTCGCGAACAAACCCTCGAGATGGCCCATCATTCAAATAGTAGAGCACGGGCTCATCAGGTTTGGTAATAGATCGATCTAGATGATATACATTGAGAGACCACACGGGATCAGTCGCGCGGCGGCTGCCACCTTCGAGCTCTCCCGGTTCATAGAGGTACCGGACGTCAATATCTGATGGAAGCCGCTGCTCCTCTAAACCAACGCGAGACGGCAGAGGGCTTGCTCGTCACCCTTTTAAACTTGATAGCATCTACGGGCTTCTTACCTATCAATCTGGTCACCTCTCCATTCAGTGCGGAGACCACGGCGGGCAGTCTGGTCACCCACTCGGTCGATCGTGAATGGGGGTCTACAAGTTCTTTGGCGTATTGGTGTCCGAACAGACTCTCAGCCAGGGTTCGATTGAAGCGTTCCACGATCCCCTGGTCCCGGTGGATGTTGGCGCGGCCGCGTCCGATAGAAACTTTGTGCTTAGACAATAGATGAGAGACCGCGCCCATGAACTCGCAGCCGGGATCGACCTGGAGAAGATTCGGCCATTTGAGAGGACTCCTCTTATATATTCGGGAAAGAGCCTCGGCCACCTCCTTAGACTCTTTAGTGGCCAACGGCTCAGCCCCCTTATAACGACTCGCTACGTCAACGATTGTCAGTGCGTACTTGTACATTTTGCGACCGACGCGATCGTGAGGGAGAAACAGGAGATCCGCTTGGTGAACTTGGTTCGGCACCGGCACGTCGAATTTCGGGCGCGGAATATTGTGAGGCGCGGGTAAATAGATCTGCCAGATGGCCTGCTTCTTGAGCCAATTCCTTGACAGCGTTTTCTGAAACCTTGGTCGCCGCCGCGAGGTTCTTGATGGCCGCGAGTCCCTTCCAGTAGCCGCGTGGGCTATAGTATGTATTCGACAGCTTGCGCGTTATGTTTGGTATCAAGTTTGCGCGTGTTCATCGTATGCGAAGTATTCTAATATATCGGACAATCTCCAACATGCCCTCACCAGTTCGTCCGGTAACTGCGTCGTTAATAATAAACCTTTGTTGGAAGTTTCGCTGCAGCCCCAATCGCGTTTGGGTTGGAACAGGAGAGGGGAATCTAACTCGGAGGAATCTAACATCCGCTTTGCGAAAAGGGTGGCCGCTTTTTCGTCCTCGCGCCACGTCTCGAGACAATCTCGGGCCAGACGAATCATACTCTTTGCACCAGGTAAACGATGTTTTTGGGCAGTGTAGCCTACATCGATCATAGCGTCATAAAGTTTGTCAACTAACATCGTTCTATATATATATTTTTATAAAAAAAAATTGTTTTAATTTTAATTAATTAATTTAAAATCTCGATTGAATATAGTAGCCGACGAGCCCAACCACACCCATTCCCACGACGATGAACACGATCTCGCGGTCTTTTTGGGCCTCTGACGGTACATAGAAATCTGAAAGTTGTGGCTCGCGATCCATTGGATCGAGACTTTTGTGTCGGATATGCCAGCGCGTACCTCGCGGTTGGTTGGCTTCTTCAACGTTCTGAAAAGTTTAGTTTGCGCGGCAATGATTTTTCGCGGCGAAGCTCATCATTGACCCAGTCCAGATGGGCGGTTCATTTTTTCGACCACGCTTCCTTTGAGCTATTGAGTTGTTCTACAGCTAAATCATGACGCTTACGCTCCTCATCCACGTTCGAGCTTTTCATTTTAGAGAATATAAAGTTGCTACCGCTGAACGCCAATGCGTTTACAAGCGCACACCTACTATTACTGCGATTGAAGCCATTTATTTCCATTATATATTAACTGGTAGAATTCCAGCTTTAACTAGATAATCTCGGTCCAAACTGCGGCCGCTACATCTAAGGTCGCGAGCCCTACGTCTCTCACAGTAAAGTCCAATTTGGGAGCGGTTCCTCCTAGGGCCATCTTTGATAGTCGAGCATACCCGATACTGAAACCCGATATCACCACGGCGTGATAAAGCGCATTCACTAACATTTTACCATCTTGTTCAGCCATTGTTATAATTATTGCATATAAAAGGGTCGCGATCAATGTTTAAATGGGGCGCATCCAAATTCAACATTGTTGATGATTGGTGTTTCGTAACTTTCTTCTGAACACTGGCTGGTTGCTTTTTCGGGTATTTCCACACGCACAGGGCACCAACAACTGCCAGACTACCACCAACAAACCAACTCCAATTCGTGAATTGGGGTTCAGTCCAACTCCAACGGGAGTTGGTATTGGGTGACAAATTCAAAGAATTTGCGTGTGCTTCTAATTCGTGAATTTGGGGTGTTGTTGCACTCAACCCAATCGGGATTGAAGTTGAACCCGATTGCT